>CM048652.1:34040747-35240747 GCA_026413185.1 Pueraria montana var. lobata
AATATTAAGTAAAAAGATTGCATCTTTGCGTCTTATAAATGCCAACAGACGAAAACGTTGTATTTGCGTCTGTAAGATACAGATGATACACAGACAGACGCTTTAGTCTGAAGAAGCATTTAAAGACATAGTAAATGCACTATCATTTTGTTATCTGTTTTGCAGGGAATGTTCATATAACATCCTCCTAGGATCTGTCGAAGTGCATAAAAGGAAATAGAAAGAAGAATCAAAGTTTCTGAAGCTTTTCAGACCTCAAAAGACGTGCTACAACTAGCAATTAGTACTTGTCTGAGCAAACGATGTGACCACTGCAGCAGAAAGATTTGGAGTATATCTCAAGAAAGATAAGCAGAATGCTTTATCAGCTCAGAATGACTAGTTGGTGATAAGCATTTAATGCTCGCATAGAGACAACTGTTACTTCCTCAACAAGGGTATATATAGAAGAAGATTTGAAGTGCTAATATAACATATGAACTTAATTCAAATTCAAACATTCTTTCAAGCCTTCATTCTTTATCTCTATTTGTAAAAAGCTTTCAAACCACATTGTTTATCTTGAGAGAAAAAGACTTAGCTCTTAATCTTGTATATCCGTCTATAAGATGATAGCTCTAAAGTCTGTGTGTCCTTTATAAAAACAAATCTAGTGATTTGTTTTAGAGCCAAAAGTGGCTTGGTAGTAATAGTAAATAATACTTGGGTTTTAGCTTGGAGAGACTAAGTGTGAAATACTACTTGGGTGAGCCAGAAGTAGCAGTGAAAAATACTTGTAACTTGTGATAAGTTATTGGAACTTGGTGGTTTGCCAAGAACCGGACGTAGTTTCGGGGTGAGACAAACCGGTATAAACTCATGTGTAGTTTTCCTTTGTCTTATATCTCTTAACTGCTTTGAACTGACTTTGGTTGTGATTAAAACCTGTTTCGTTGAAAAGGCTTTCATCTGTTGAGTTCTCATATGTTGAAACGTTTTCTTAAAACTTCTATATCTGATCAGACGCTACACTCTATTTATAAAAGTTTGCGAAAAATTTTATAAGTCACAATTCAACCCCCCTTCTTATGACTTTTGCCTTTATAGTTTGGTATCAGAGCTCTGCCTCTAAGGGTTGAGCACTTGACCGTGTCTAGAGGAAAAGATCCAGATGGTCAATCATGACAATCAATTCATTCCGGAGGGAGCCTCTCTAACAAGGCCTCCAGCCTTTCTTGGAGATGACTATCCCTACTAGAAAGATCGCATGGAGATGTACATCAAGTCCAATCAGTATCAACTATGGAACATCATCATAAATGGAGATATTCCCATTACAAGGCTCGAGGATCAATGGACTCAAGATGACTACAACATTCTTTAACTCAACAACAAGGCCAGATATACTCTGACCTATGCTTTAACCAGAAATGAATACAAGAAAGTGCGTAGACTGAAATCGGCCAAGGAGATTTGGGATTCTCTTTGCACCAACTATGAAGGAACAGAAGATGTTCAACTAAGAAAAGTTGTCACTCTGACCAGACACTATGAAAGTTTCTCCATGAAAGAAGGAGAAAGTGTTAATGACATGTTTGGGAGACTTCAGGTCCTTCTCTCAGACCTGGAATCTCTTGGGCACACGTACATTAAAGCTTAGGTCAACCTAAAGATTTTTTATAGCATGCCCAAAGTGTGGGAACCCAAGACCACAACTATCCAAGAAGCAAGGAATATGAGAACCTTGTCTTAGGATGAGCTGTTAAGAGTGCTACGAGTGCATGAAGTAAATATGCACATAGATCAACTACCTGCAAACAACACTAACAATTTCGCTGCTCTCAAAGTTGGTGAAACCAGCACCATCAAAGAAGAAAAGAAAAGAGCCCCCAAGGCCCTGAAGGTTCAAATAGAAGAATCAGATGAAAGCTCTTTCGAATCTACAGACGATGAAGTTGTTCTCATGGCAAGAAAATTCAAATAGATGCTGAAAAAGAAAAACAAGTTCAGACAATCCTCTAGAAAGAAAGATAAGGAGGACAGTCAAGAGATCATCTACTTTAAGTGCAGAAAGCCTGGACACATGAAATCTAAATGTCCAAGGCTAAAGAAAAAAGAAGTCTTACAGTGGCAAGAAAAAGAAGAAAAGTCTGATGGCCACATGGGACGACTCAGACAGTGAGCAAAGCAGCAGCTCAGATGATGAACAAGCAAATGTTTGTCTGATGGCAGAGACAGAAGAAAAAGTTGAGGTAAAAACTTGTTATGAATCTGAAAGCTCATATGGTTCTTCATCAGACGATGAAGAAGAGATGTCTTATGACGTTTTACTTCAGAATTGTCATATGATCTCTCAGCAATGTAAAAAATTTAAACAAAAACTCAAACAATCTATTTGTGAAATAGAATTGCTGAAGAAATCAAATGCAGAACTAGAAGAAAAAGTCAAGACTCTGGAAGAGAGCCTAAGTCAAACTAGCACCCCTAGTCAAACAGAGATTCATCCATAGTTGAAAAACTAAGGGAAGAAGTAGCCTATTTAACTAAGGACTTTGGCAAGTTTCTGGAGAGTTCTAACACTCTCACTATGCTTTTAAAATATCATCAACATCCCCATGATAAATCTGGTTTAGGCTTAGAAAAAGATGCATCTGCTTCTACTCAGTCTGATCCAGACAAATGTGACTTCTGTGGAAAATCTAGACACTCCAAATTCAGATGCATACATAAGAAGAAGCAAATGTCTAAGGGCACTAATGTTGGTGGACCCAAAAAGATTTGGGTTCCAAAGTCTCAGATTATTCCTATTTCAGATATCCTTGGTAGGAAAAGGCAAGGGTTTGAGCTGGTACCTGGGCAGTGGTTGTCACGACACATGACGGGAGAAAGGTCTATGTTCCTAGACCTAAAGCCGGTTGAAGGCGGAGCAGTTGCCTTTGGAGGCATGGGAAAAGGACGCATCATGGGCATAGGTAAAGTTGGTATGTCCTCCCTAACCTCCATAGACAATGTCCTATATGTTGAAGGTCTGAGGTATAACCTACTGAGCATAAGTCAATTGTGTGACAATGGTTATATAGTCTCCTTCAACAAGGATAGATGCATAGTCAAAACAGATGATGGCAAGTCTGTCTTTTCTGCCAGAAGACACAACAATTTATATGAAATTGATCTTATAGATCTTAGCAAGCATAAGGTAACGTGTCTGCTATCCAAAGAGGATGAAAGATGGATTTGGCATAAAAAGCTTGGGCACGTGAATCTGAAACACATTTCAAAAATTTCGAAAAAGGGTTTAGTAAGAGGATTGCCTGAGATTTCTTGGGAAACTCATCTTCTCTGTGAAGCATGTCAAAAGGGGAAACAAATTAAAACTTCTTTTAAATCTAAAAATGTTGTTTCCACCTCTAGACCATTGTAACTCTTGCATATGGATTTATTTGGTCCTACTAGAATGTTGAGTCTGGGCGGAAAGAAATATGGCTTAGTTATTGTTGATGACTATTCAAGATATACATGGGTATACTTTCTAGGCCATAAACATAAGTCTTTCAAAGTCTTTGAAATATTCTATAAACGAGTTCAAAATGAAAAGGGCTTTTGCATCTTTAGCATCAGAAGTGATCATGGAACTGAGTTTGAAAATGCTGAGTTCAAATCTTTCTGCAAAAAGAATGGAATTTTCCATAACTTCTCTTCATCGAGAACACCTCAGCAAAATGGGATAGTTGAAAGGAAAAATCGAACTCTGCAAGAGATGGCTAGAACCATGCTCTGTGAGAACTCTTTTCCTAAACATTTCTGAGCAGAGGCTATAAACACTGCTTGTTATGTTCAAAATAGAGTATTGATCAGACCTATGATTGAAAAGACTCCCTATGAACTATGGAGAGAAAGAAGACCCAACATTACCTACTTTCATCCTTTTGGATGTGAATGTTACATCTTAAACACCAAAGATTAATTGAGAAAATTTGATTCTAAAGTGGATAAAGGTGTTTTTTTAGGATATTCTGATACATCTAAGGCTTACAGAGTTTTTAATACAAGGACCTTAGTTGTAGAAGAATCTATCCATGTTAAGTTCAATGATGGACTAACATCTGATATGAGACTATCAGATCTTGAGGATGATTTTGCAGATATGCATATAGGTCTGTCTGCCGCACCAAAGTCAGACGAAATTCAACCCTCTCAGGAAATTCTTCCTCAGGTTGAAGGAGCGTCTGACTCTCAACCACAGATAAGAGACTAGAAATTCATAACTTATTATCCACAAGATCATATCATAGGAGATCAGAAAGAAGGTGTAAAGACCAGATCATCCATCAGAGATCAAGCATTATACGTTTTCGTCTCAGAAATAGAGCCAAAAACAATATACGAAGCCCTGACAGACTATGACTGGATCTTAGCCATGGAAGAAGAATTAAACCATTTTAGCAGAAACGACGTCTGGACACTTGTCCCCAAACCAAAGAACAAAAGCATCATTGGAACAAGATGGGTCTTCAGAAATAAACTAGATGAACAAGGAAAGGTGGTAAGAAACAAAGCTAGATTAGTAGCTCAAGGCTATAATCAGCAGGAAGGTATAGACTTCACAGAAACCTTTGCTCCTGTAGCTAGATTAGAAGCTATTAAAATCATGCTTGCTTTTGCTGCTCATAAAAACATTAAGCTTTTTCAAATGGATGTCAAGAGTGCCTTCTTAAATGGTTTATTGAAGAAGAAGTTTATGTTAAACAACCTCCTGGTTTTGAAGATTCCACTCTGACAGAACATGTTTTCAAACTCAAAAAGGCTCTGTATGGTCTTAAACAAGCACCTCGTGCTTGCTATGACAGACTGAGCTCTTTTCTTTTAGAAAATGATTTTATGAGAGGAAAAGTAGACACTGCTCTTTTCAGAAAAGAAGTGGAGAAATATTTCATTATAGTTCAAATTTATGTAGATGATATTATCTTTGGAGCTACTAATGAATCTTTATGCAAGGATTTCTCTAACTTGATGAAAAGCGAGTTTGAAATGAGTATGATGGGAGAACTTAAGTTCTTCTTAGGACTTCAGATCAAACAAGATGTCAAAGGGATTTATATTCATCAACAGAAATATACAAGGGAGCTTCCTAAGAAGTTCAAAATGGAAGACGCCAAACCAATGAAGACACCTATGCATGCTTCCAGTCCCTTGAGTAAAGACGAATCAGGTAAACCACTAGATCAGACGATCTACAGAGGTATAATTAGCTCACTTCTTTATATTACAACCAATAGACTTGATATTATGCATAGCATCTGTCTGTGTGCTAGATTTTAGTCAGATCCTAGAGAGTCTCATCTTAAAGCTGTTAAAGGATCTTACGTTATCTAGTTGGTACCACTAACCTTAGTTCGTTCTATAAGAAAAATCAAGATTTTAGGTTAATTGGATACTGCGACGCAGATTATGCAGGAGACATAGTTGAACCAAAAAGTACAAGTGGAGGATGCTACTTTATAGGATCCTGTCTCATTTCATGGGCTAGCAAGAAGTAGAACTCAATCGCTTTATCTATTGTAGAAGCTGAATATGTGTCTACTACAAGTTGCTGCTAACAGTTGCTATGGGTAAAATATCAGTTAGAAGATTGCTCTAGTTTTGAAAACAATATACCTGTATATTGTGACAATACTAGCGCAATTAATCTATCAAAAAATCCCATCAACATTCTAAGGCAAAGCATATTGAAATCAGATATCATTTCATTCGTGATTATGTTCAAAAAGGAATTTTTGATATTAAGTTTGTAGATACAGATCACCAATGGGTTGATATCTTTACAAAGCCTTTGTTTGAAGAACGTTTCGTCTGTATAAGGAATCATCTGCATATGCACATGCTTTCAGATTAAACATTTGCATTTCATCAGACGATACCCTTAGTCTTATTTTCTCTTCATTAATTTGTTGGAACTAATGTGTGTTCAAGTATACAGACGTTAAGGTGCCCATGTTCTTAACGGTTATAAGTCTTTTCGTTTTTCTCTCAAAATGTGTGCCGCCCTTTTCGCCATGATGAGACAGTTCTTGAAAAGTTTTTAATGATATTAAAACTGCTCTTTTTATGACGTTCTCTCTCCTTTCTCATCTCTGGTATAAAAGGACGAAGTGCCTAAAGAAGAAGGTTCTCTTGATCTTTCTTATCTTTCTGAAAAATCTGAGTTTCTCAAAGATTTCAAAGATCAAAACTTTATCATCTCTTCTTTCTAAAAACCTAAAATCTTTCTGAGAGCAATGGCACCAAGGAAGCAAATCACATCTTCTGCTACTCCACTCATCCGCAACGTGGATGAAGTAGTTGCAACTTTTCCAGAGGAGCTTTTCATTCCTGGAAAATGGGCGAGTCTGAGCGAACTTGCAAAAGAGGGCTTTGACGTTCAGGACATGTTCACCAAGGCTGGGTGGACCAACTTTGTTGGAAAACACAGTGTTTGGTACCATGGTCCCTATGCTCTCTTTTGGGGGACAGCGAAGATGGAAGATGACCAATGCATCAAGGGAATGATTGGTCAGACAGAGATGGAGATCAGTCCTGCAACCATAGCCAAGGCTATTGGTTGTGCTGAAGAGGGTTTGGTCTTTAAAAAAGATTGGGGGAAGACCATCACCCAAGAAACGGTGGACAAGCTTCTCTATCACAAGGTAAGGCTTATAGACGAAGACCCCAAGAAGAAAGCTGCAGTGCTGAAGAGCTTTCTTAGGTCTACCAACATGACTCAGGTATGCAAACTCTTTCACAACACGCTGTTCAACATTGTGCTCCTAAGGATAGGGTCAAGGGACCTCGTGAGTGAAAGGGACAAATTCTGTATCTACAACATTGTTATAGGAGAGAAGATCAACCTTCCAGATCTGATCTTCTATCATCTGGAGCAGGCCTTCAAGGACAGATTCTCCACAAAGAAGCAGAAGAACCCCATCCCTTACTGTATGTTGTTCACTCAACTCATGAGGGATGCTGGTGTTAATCTGTCTGAGTTTGAAGCGTCTGAAGGAGTTACCCAGGTGACATGAACAACTTTTGTGAGAATGGGAATAGCTCACAAGTTTCCTGAATGGGCAAAGAAGCAAGGCACCAAAGTGAAAAAGGAGCCTATGGAGGAATCAACAGATGAACCTGCGTCTGTTGCAAAGGAACAGACACTACCTAAGCCCAAACTCCCACAGACGAAACCAACCACCAGACGCACCCAACCTCCCTCTGACCAACCCGAAAAGCCAAAACAACAACCATCCTCGGACCCTCTCTCATCCTTAAAGAGAAAGACTTTAGAAACTCCCTTTAAACCAATCCCTGAACCACCTCTCAAAAGCCTATCACCAGAGCTACAAAAATCTGCATCATCACCAAAGCCAAACTCACCACCTCACCTGAACCAACACACACAACATCTCAAATCAAAACTCAACCCGCACCTTCCCAGACTCAAGAATCAGATGTTGACACTCTTGATGCACCTACCTCTGAGCCCCAAATCTCTCCTTCACCCAAACCTCACACCTCTCCCAAACCCAAGCCTTCCCCCAAACCTAAAACCTCATATTTTCCTCCTCCAGCCAACAAGAAGGAAGCAGCAACCATCAGGGAAGCTCAGGAGCTTTCAAGAAAAGAAGTTTTCAAAAAGGCTAAGTTGGACAAAAACCATGAAGCAAAAGAACAGATTGAGTTAGAACAATCTGTAGTAAAGTCCGTGAAGACTCTATCAGCTGAAGAGCTGAAAAGGAAGGCTGATGAAGAAGCTTCAGTCCCTATAGATAAAGCTAAGGAAGACACTGACATGGCAGAGGTTGTTCTTGAGTCTATTAGGACTCTTTCTGAGGAAGAACAGAAGAGAGCAGCCATGGAGGATCTAGGGCGAATTGAATCTGCCCTAGTTCAAACAGTAGAAATTGCATCTGCAGAAGAGGCTAACAAACAACTGACACTTCAAACGCTCACCACGATGCAGACGAAGCTAAAATCGAAGAGCTAAACGAAGCCTTTCTACAATCTTCTCTAGAAGCAAGTGCACAAGGTCTGGAAATTGGAGAAGATCTTGTAGAGATCGATGATTCTGGCCCACGTGCCATCTATAGACCGGTCACTCAAGAGGATGAATGATGAGTAGATGAGCACTTAGCACAATCAAACATAGACCGCGCCTCAAGGAAGATGGTCATCTATGGTGACTCATCATCTAAACCCTCCTATTTACCTTAGACTCAGACAGATGAAGAGTTACAGACTCTAACTGAAGATGAGCTGTTCAGACGCAGGAGGTACGCTGCAAAGGCCACTCTCTCGCTGGGGTACATTTATAGAAGTCTGGCCCTAGACTTTGCTCCAAAGTACAGAGGCTATGACTAGATTATCAAACGCAGCCCCAACATCCCTCTTCCTCCAGTGCAACCACCATCAGACCCCGATGTCAATGTTCACTACTATTGTGGGTGGAAGCGTCCCAGAGTCAATGAATGGGAACACTGCAATAGGGAATGGAGACGAAAGGGGATCTACACATATGAGGATCAAGCCTTCCTGCTTGATTCCATCAACTTCGTCGAGTTATGAAAGAAGGGCGTCCCTGGAATCAATCCTTTCATTCTTCCCAACTACGAAGTGCTACCAGAGGAGGAACTGCCTGCGCTCTCATGCTATCAGGAGGAACCTCATTTTAGAATCTTTCCTCCGTGACAGATAAAAGCATCAGACCTAAACTCCATTATTTTCAAGCATAATTCGCATGGCAGACACAACTTTCCACCTGGAGCCTCCATCTGGAGAAGACTCTCAGTGCTCACAGACGAGGTTCCCTTCTATGAGCCTGTTAATCTGCAATAGATGATGGGTCTGCTTGCATACCTCAACATGATTCTTCCCTGGAATCATGCTAGGGCAGACCACTCTATCTACACTGAAGATCTCAATCTGGATGACCCTGAAGCAAGTCCAACCTTCAGTCTTTGGGAATTTTCAGACTACTCTGCAGAGCTAAGGATGAAGCTGCAGACGTACAAGGAAGAAATCAAGAAGAGGCAAAACTCTTTCAGGCAGATCCAAAGACGAGCGCAGACGATGCCTCACTTCTTAGGCACACAATTTCGCTGTGTGGCCTCCTCTCATACCCAATTCAAGCTTGCTATGGATAAGGTTATTCCCATACTTCCCATCTTGAATTATAAGGGTAAAGAGAAAGTTAAAGAAGATGATGACTCTCTTCAGAGGAATATTCGAGTACGCAGAGGCAGACCCTTCAGATGGGAGATTGAAGCCATCTATCAGAAGCTTGCTGCTGCAAGAAAATCTGAAGATCTACAGACTATCAGACGCATAAGGAAGTTTGATGCTTTCTACTCTGGTCTAGAACCTGAGGACAAGCCTCCTGCAGATGGGTACCACTTGAAGATAGGCAGATGCTACCAGTGCATTAGACATCAAGGGTTTCTCTCTATATCCAGTGCCTCTGAGCTCACGCCATGGAAGACCAAGTTCTACTATCAATCTGACAGGGATTTTTCCTTCATCGTGGAGCTTCCACATTCCACTTTCTTCTTTAACAAGCTTATTCTGGGTATAGTGGAAGACCCAGACGAGGTCATTGAACCATTCAGACCTCCCATCTCTGAAGAAGATGTCCATGATTTATATGCCGAACTCTAGGCAACCAGAAAAGCTCTGAGTCAAGCTTTGGAAGATAGAAAAACTCTCGAGGCTGAGCTCAAAAAGTGGATCAACATAGATGCCTTCTTCAAAGGACAACGTTGCAGACGCATTCCCACTCCACCAGGATCCCCTGTGGTACTATCATCAGACTCTGACTCCGATACCTCTGACTCTGACGGTCCCATTCCTGGGGAACCAGATTTTGTTGATCGCCATGCAAAAGGGGGAGAAGGGAAGAGTAAAAAGAAATGAAGATAAAGCTACATCTGAGGGGGAGGCCAAGAAAAAGGAAGAGTTTTTCTTTCTGTATAAACACATCATCTTGATGTGAAAACTCTTTCAATAAGACAAGCTGTTTGATTACACATCAAACCTGAGTTTTCTTTTCTCTCTGTTTAAATTCTATGCTTATAGTTAATATTTTCTGTAGCTCTGATACACCTTTTTACAATATTTGCTTGGCATCATAAAAAAAGGAGAGATTGTTGAGTCATAAGACGAATCAGGACCCTTAATTATTTTGATTGTATACAAAACAAATATTAAGTAAAAAGATTGCATCTTTGCATCTTATAAATGCCAACAATCGAAAACGTTGTATCTGCGTCTGTAAGATACAGATGATACACAGACAGACGCTTTAGTCTGAAGAAGCATTTAAAGGCATAGTAAATGCACTATCGTTTTGTTATCTGTTTTGCAGGGAATGTTGATAGAACATCCTCCTAGGATCTGTCAAGGTGCATAAAAGGGAATAGAAAGAAGAGTCAAAGTTTCTGAAGCTTCTCACACCTCAAAAGACGCACTACAACTAGCAATTAGTACTTGTCTGAGCAAGCGATGTGACCACTCCAGCAGAAGGATTTGGAGTATATCTCAAGAAAGATAAGCAGAATGCTTTATCAGCTTAGAATGACTAGTTGGTGACAAGCATTTAATACTCGCATTAAATGCCCTCAACCATCCTCCTTCAGACGATGATCAAACGCAAGAAAGAAGACCTTTTAGAGACAACGGTTACTTCCTCAGCAAGGGTATATATAGAAGAAGATTTGAAGTGCTAATATAATATATGAACTGAATTCAAATTCAAGCATTCTTTCAAGCCTTCATTCTTTATCTTGCAAAAGCTCTATTTGTAAAAAGCTCTCAAACCACTTTGTTTATCCTTAGAGAAAAAGACTTAGCTCTTAATCTTGTATATCCGTTTGTAAGACGATAGCTCTAAAGTCTGTGCACCCTTTATAAAAACAAATCTAGTGATTTGTTTTAGAGCCAGAAGTGGCTTAGTAGTAAAAAAATACTTGGGTTTTAGCTTGGAGAGGCTAAGTGTGAAATACTACTTGGGTGAGCCAGAAGGGGCAGTGAAAAATATTTGTAACTTGGTTTGCCAAGAACTGGACGTAGTCTCGGGGTGAGACGAACCAGTATAAACTCCTGTGTTGTTTTTCTTTGTCTTACATCTCTTAACTGCTTTGAATTGACTTTGGGTTGTAATTAAAACCTGTTTCGTTGAAAAGGCTTTCATCTGTTGAATTATTGTCTGTTGAAACGTTTTCTTAAAACTTCTATATCTGATCAGACGCTACACTCTATTTATAAAAGTTTGTGAAAAATTTTATAAGTCACAATTCAACCCCCCCTTCTTGTGACTTTTGCCTTCACAAATAATACGAAATTTAGTTAATAATAGATAATTTAGTTATAATTGAAAATTTCATTATCTAATAAATTTTTACCTCCTAGTCCACACACTGACCTAGCATCAGAGTCTTCAAGGTGTCTCTTTCTCCAACAGTTTGATTCACAGTAGTGATTAGTTTTTCCTTGCTATAATAAATTTATAATGGAGAAGTCAACTTTGACAAGTAATTTTTTTTCGTAAAATCAAAATAACGTATAATATAATATTAATGTGAGTTGTTTACCCATCTATGTCGTTATCCTTGTTAGTACCAAAAATATAAGCAGCCACAAATGATTGGATATCACCAAGAATCAATCTTGGTGGAGGCTTAAAGGACATGGGTATCCACTACAATAAAAGAGTTAATATACATATATAAAACTTTTCTAATAATGCCTCCAAATATAAATAAAATATTGATTCTTACCTCAGGTATATCGACACTGGATGTCATACAATCAAATTTGTCATTTTGAAGGCGGTCCATGGTCTGATAAAACCCATAATTCTTTCCACATATGGTACTAGAGGTTACTTTACCTATCATTATTTCATTCCTAAAAGTTAACTTTTTTTTTTGGTTTTTCCTCGATTTTTTTTTGTTTAGACCTTGATGACGTCCCATTGGTTGTGGTGAGTTTGTCCGAACTCCGACCATTGTTTTTCTTTGGTGTCGTTAATCTCGTTGAAGGACTTTGACTCTTGATAAGTGTTGTCAAGTTGCTCAGCTCGACCCTAATGGCATCTACAGAATCAGTCAAAATTGATACCTTTTGTTCTAGATCGACCTGAAACAGTTAAATATTTACGGTCACATAGATAAATGTTGAAATAATTAATTACACAATACTATGAATAGAAATGAATGTGTAATTTTTATTTTTTATTTTGTTTAGTATTACCTGTTGTTGAATCTCCCTGGGTTCGGAATTAGGTGATCCAGTAGATAAGACATGTGGTTCAAGTAAGATTTCAACGTTGCTGTGATAGTTTTTATAAACACATAACAAATCGTTACAAATAATTATATTAAAAATATAAATGCAACATTGTAACAAATAAATATAATGTCTAACCTAGATGATAACTCTACAAGAGTTTTCATCTTTGGTGGTTTTTGCTTAGGCTGGTATAGGATTTTTCTGTGATTTTGGATTGATGGAGTCTTTTTTTGCTTAGGCATCTTTGTGAGTGTGGTTTTTCTTAAGAGATCTTTAAGCAAATGCTATGGAACTGACAAATGCTATTGAACTGTTATGGCACTGTCTTATATAGCATGCTGAGATGATACAATGGGTATGAAAGGTTTTTTAATTTTTTTATTTATACATGTTATATCAAGAGTCCATTGTGAAGAACATTCTACAAGGATTTTTAATACCTACAGCACACTCAGACGACATAGTGTTTTTTAATTATGACCTATATTAGGTGTCTGTATTTGTTCGATTAAGTAGTTGTTTGGATCCTCTACAGCGATTTTGCCTCTGCATCAGTGATCCTACCCATTAAATTTACATCGAATGGTTATTACAAATAGAAGTATAAAAACACATTTATAAATGATGTTGTGTAGGCTGCAGGGCTGTTGTAACACCCCAAATTTTGGAGCTTAGGATTAAATAGGAAATTAACCTCTTAATTAGTGATTAATTGAGTAATTAAGAAAATAATGAAAATAATTAAAATAAGCATTACTTAATAAAGATTAAGTAGAGACATTACATGATTAGTGGAGGAAAATTCAAATTTTGAAAAGTCAAAGATAGACTCACTTTGGTCAAAGTCAATGGAAAGGGATTTGGTCAACTCATTAATGACATTGTTGTAATTAAGTGAAACTTGTGTCTAGAATGTAAAATTAGACTTTAAGAGCATAATTAATGTACTAATGAGTCTAGAATAACTTTAATTAGTAAAATTAATTGTTCTAAAGTAATTGGTAATTTAGAAAATTTAATTCAGATAATTAAACAAAATAGAGTGTAATTTGTTTAATTAAAATATAGTGCCATTTGTTTAATTAAAACCTAGAAAGAACTAGTTAGCAACTAAATGAATGTGAGACATCAAATCTTCATTAATGAAATAAAAATAATTAATAAAATTAAGTTTTAATCATGATTTGACAAAAAGTCAAAGCTGGTCAAAACTGGTCAAATGAATGAATATTCTCATTAATGGCATTTTCGTAATTATGTGTTTTCGAGCTTAAAAAATTATTTTGGACTTAGATAAAATTCCAATAATTATAATTAAGCATGAAAATGATCTAATTTCAGCAAAAATAATTAAAATGAATTAATTATTAATTTTAGCAAATTATTTAGTATTTTGGACCTAGAAAAATCATTTTAAGTCCAAATTGAGTGATTCTAAAGGCATTGGCTTTAGAAAATTAAATGCTATGTTTTAAGAACATTTTAGAGCTAAAAAAAAATCAAAACCTAGAGCATCTAAACACCTAAACACAATTAGGTTTAGAAAAAAAAAATTAAATTTGGGGGACCTACCCTTAGGGTTTTGGAGCCCCTATATAAGCTAAGAAGGGACCCCTTCCCCCACAATGTGCAGCCGCCAGCTTTGGAGGAGAGAGAAGGGAGAGAGAGTTCAAAAATCTCTCTTGAGTGAGCTGCTCCCTCTCTCTACATTTCCCCTCTTCCTCTCTCTAGATTTTATAGACTAATCATTTTCCTTTTTCTTTGCATTTTGGATATGTTGTAGAGCTCATCAAGCTCTAGCTTTGGGTGGTTGGAAATTTCTTTTCAAAAACTAGAGCTTAGGAAACCGAGGTATGGGAGGGATTTTCTATTCTCTTTGAGCCTAAAATTTGTTGCTTTGAGACCTAGAGTGATGGGTCTATGTAGTATGTTGATATATTTAATTTTTGAATCTTGAAATTGTGTGTATGTGATGAATCCCGTACTGCCTTGTGCTCTGTGAAAAATGGGTATCTCTTTTGGTGTTTTGGACCTCAAAAATGGGTTCCTTGGGTCCAAAAACTTGGGGTTACATATAAAGTGTGTTAATTTTGAACACTTGAGCTATTTATTATGAATTTCTTAAGTTTTGAGCTATTTATGAAATTGTTGTTCTGTTTTGGGAAAATAAATGTTGTGGCTGTGCTGGGCTGTTTTTGACCTTAAAAATGGTCTTCCCATGTCTTAAAATATGGAAATGCATATGTGGAATGTTGAAAATGGATTGGGAATCTTTTAGAAAAATTTTGTCTAGCGAAAATGTGAATTTCGGACACTGTAGCTACTGTTTCGTGACCTGGGAACAATGTGATTGGAATTGGCTGTAATGGACCTCAAAATTATCTTCCTCATACCTTAAAACTTAGGGTTACATATAAAATTTGTCAAAATCCAACTTCTACATCAACGGGAATTTAAACTTGAACGTTTGGCATTATATTACTCTGTTTCGCCTCTATTTTATAAACTGGGAATAACGTGGTTGGAATTAGCTGTAACGGACATCAAAACTAGCTTCCTCATACCTTAAAACCTAGGGTTGCATATAAAATTCGTCAAAATCCGATTTCTACATCAACATGAAATTAGTTTTTAAGTTTTATGCCATTTTCATTGAATTTGCCACTGTTTCGAAATTAATAATTTTTAGAGGGGGAATAAGCTATTTTGGACCAGAAAAACGGTTTCCTTATGTCCTAAAATCTAGGGTTGCATAGTTAGTTCATCAAAATCCGATTTCTACATTATTGGAAATGTAATTTTGAAGTTTTAAACCCCTTTTATAGAGTTTTTGAACCCATTTCGGGTTGGGTGTTTAACTGTCTAAAATCTAAGCTTTAAAAGCCTAAAATAAGTATTTTGTAGTGGAATACGATAGTTAACATGTACATAAGGGTTGAGACTTAAATTGTGAGTATTTGAAACCCAAAATAAGAAGTTATGACACTTGAAAATTTGAATGTTGTATTGGCTGCGGGTTTGACCCAAAAATTTGTAAATTGTGATGAGTTGAATTGGATAAGTATAAGAATGCTATTCTCATTGTGGAATTGTTAATCAAGACCGAAAGGGTGTGACCTTCAGCATGTATTTGTTGTCTTATATGTATATCTATATGTCGTGACTATGTGTGATTAACTATTGTTAAGACCGAGAGGATGTGACCTCCGGCGTTGAAGAAGAAGAACGATGGATGTTTGCATCACTCACCTTGCATGGGACGTCGTGCGCTTCGGGGAGGTGGATGATGTGAAGTGGGCGTCGGTGACAAAAGACAAGATGGATGTAGAAAGGCGGGGTCTTTGATTAGAGATGGGGCTTGACTCCATGCTCAGTGGGAAGGGTCCCCAAAACATCCTTTTGTCAGTACCATTGAAACCATTTCGCCCTGTGGAATACATCTCGTGGCGTGAAGCGTTTTGAGAAGTGGATGATTATAGTGGGTACACCGGGGGATAGTTCGTTGTCTCAAAGGAGGCTTGGGAAAATGGTGTCAGGTTGTGATAACCCGACTAAGGGTTAGTACGGGGAACTCACATAACCGACTTGGCATTCTTGACGAAGACGAAGCTATATCCATGATTGGTGAGATCGATGTGTCACTATGTACCGGACATGAGTCGAGTGCTCCCAATCGTCATCCACGAAGTTGCGTAAGACCATTAAAATTTGGGAGGTTTAATGGCAATGAGGCCCATAGGAATAGATGTTGTGAGATAGATATTCGTGATAGGATTACCGTGAGTGGCATCGCTAGAGTACCATATGCAGTGGTCGTATAGGTTGTTTGGGACTGAAAGTCCGTTTGTTTGTGGTGACCAAGGAGGTAGAGAATTCACTCCCATGTTTTTATTTTTTTTCAGAGAAAGTTCGTTGACCCTATGCGAATGATGAAGACAGAGTGGGAATACTAACCCAAAGTGCCAATGATGCAAATGGATATGTTCAAGGAAGAAGAGGATCCCTTTGAGGATGTCCCATGGGAATTTTGGGTTTTAATTTTCATTGAGTTGCTGCTCTGAGTCTTGACCCTTTTATTGTATAAATGAGGGTAGACTAGGATTTAGTATTATGATGTATCATTTTTCTTCGTGTGACTCATTTGAAAAAGATGTATTCAGTTGTTGTGTAATAGAATTGTTTAACGATGAAATTAAGGATGTTTAAAAGAAGTTCTATTATGTTTTAATGGTTTACCGTGATTATGATGCTTGATAATTCAAGTTTAGTTTATTAAGAAATTTATTTTATAAAAAGAGCATTTTTAAATAAATGATAAGTTAACAATGATGTTTCTTCTTTCGGAGTTAAAATTAATAAGATTTGAAAGTTAAAGAAGGGATAAATTTTCTTGTATTTTGAAGGTTACTTTACAATCAAGAATTAAATTATTTTCGCTAATAACACAAATAAATAGAAATTTCGTAATAATAACAAAGGGTGTTACAGCTGTAGAAAATCTAATAGTTTGGCGTGTCTAACAAAAACATTAAATCTTTTCCATTTATTTAATTTCCATTTGATAACCACCCATCTAATCTAATTAAAACTAGTATAATTGATTGTCTCGTACCTTATTACTACTATTGGATAGCTGAAAAACTCGACTTGCTTAGAGAGTTAAATGACTGGTGTTTTTTTTTTTTCTCAATCTAAAAATTTGATGATAAGTCACGCCTGTTACTTTTAATAATTCATGCCCGTTTTCCGTATTAATAAGTCTCTTATGTGGAGGATCTTTTTAGGTGATAAAATAAGTTATTAAATTTTAATTTTATAAAAGTGTACCATTTTCAAATTATCCTAACTTGCCAGCACGCATAGACCATAACACATAAGTATGTTCTTATGAGTTTAGGGCATGGACCCTAACACATTATTTAGTCTCTTATGACGTGGATATTTTTTAGTGATCAAATGAGTTATTAAATATTAAATTTTATAAAAGTGTACCATTTTCAAATTATCCTAACTTGCCATCACACATTAGGTTTTAGGGCATACACCATAACACATAAGTATGTTCTTATGAGATTAGGGCATGGACCCTAACACATTATTTACTCTCTTATGACGTGGATATTTTTGAAATTATCCTAACTTACCATCAAACATTAGGGTTTAGGGCATAGACCATAACACATAAGTTTGTTGTTATGAGTTTAGGGCATGGACCCTAACACATTATTTACTCTCTTATGACGTGGATATTTTTCAATGATCAAATGAGTTATTAAATATTAAATTTTATAAATTAAAGTGTACCATTTTCAAATTATCCTAACTTGGCATCACACATTAGGGTTTAGGGCACATACCATAACACATAAGTTTGTTCTTACGAGTTTAGGGCATGGACCTTAACACATTATTTAGTCTCTAATGATGTGGATATTTTTCAGTGATCAAATGAGTTATTAAATAGAGTTTAATGGTAATGCACTAACATTGTAAAATAGTTTTACATGGTCATCCAATCACAAATCAATGTTGATATGACTTTTAAAATAATTTTTTAAAAGTCAACAAACTTACCATACATGGTGGGTTGTGATTGGATGACAGTGTAAAACTATTTTACACTGTCAGTGCATAGTCTTTTTTCTCTATTAAATATTAATTTTAAACATTCAGTAAATAATTAATTATATAATGACATACTACATAAGCTGCCACGTGTCATATTCACCATATTTTAAAATTAGCAAACTTTTGTTTAACATTAAATTTTATTTATAATTACATTGTATTAGCAAACCATATCTTAAAATTAGCAAAGTTTTGCTTAACATTATATTACCTGAATAATTTAAAATATTTGTGTTTTTATTTTGATTTCTATTGTAAATGACATTTAATTAGTGTATGAAAATGTATGAAACGAGTTATTAACATATAGGTCAATAGCAAAAAAAAAAAAATTAAAACATTACAAATTCTCTCATTAAAATGTAAATCGCATTAAGTAACTGTTACAATCATGAAAAGCCATTACAATTATCAGAACAACTTAGATTTAGCGTTTTTGAAGTAAATTAAACTGTTGTCTCCCTTTGATACCCCAAGCTTTAGAAGACATCCTTGGGTTATTGTTAGCTTTGCAACAATTGTACCATCCTCCTCTAAGATTGTAGTGTCCAACTGTGGCACCCTGATAATTTTGCAAGGCCATTTTTTTTCCACTTTCATCTACTAAAAAAACTAAATTGGTAGACTTCGGTAATGTTTTTTTGACAGAATCCCGCAGGTAAAGGCTGTTAACAAAAAATCGTCATATTATCATTATAAATAGTAACACAAATAATTGTAAGGGAAAAAATTATGAGTATGTTACCAAATTAGAAGAAGAGACATTAGTGGCAGTCAATATTTTGATACACACAGAAATTTTCCTTGTCTAGGAAACTAACGAGGGGATTATTATTGACTATTTCATCATTTTTTGGCAATCTTGGAGCATGGTGAATCATTAAGGGGAACTGTGTTTTGCCGTCAGGGTAAGTTACTTCATCTCCAAATCGATCCTTGACACTAATGAGAAAATTTGCTTTTTCGAAATACATCATCGTCAACCAACCTCCATCGACAAGTCCAATAACTCCTCAGTTGCGAACATGGATGCTGGCATGCATATGGAGAATGACCTAAACAATTTTAGGGCACAACTGTGGCATAATAGGGTCAATGTTTTTTGTTTTTTTTATAAATACTTTAAAAAAAAATATGATCTTCGACTTGTTGATCCAATCCTTAGAAATGAATGGCATTTGTCCTTCAAAATTTCATTTATTTGCCTTTCCACCTACATTAAAAAGACTACATTTAAGAGAAGACAGTTTTTGTTATAATTGTGCTAAAGAATAATTAAATAAAAAAACTTACTATTTCAAGCTGCATTATTTGTGAAATGTTGAACTAAATTGTACAAAGGAATACCCGGATTATAGTTTGGCATTGATCCAACATTCTATCACATAAAGTAGAAAAGAATTTTTTTTACCATCAGCACATATCAAGCGTTAATTACAACAATTGTTAGCTTTGATAAATAGAAAATTACCATATTCTTATGCACTGTGCCTTCAACAGGGATGTGTGGATGTTGGGCATATGGTGGGTAAAGAGAAGGATGTATTCCATAAAAAGGAGGATAAAAGAACTGCTGTGAGGTTGAAGAACTTGGCATTGTATAATGTGAAGGTGGTACAAATCCAACAGTATGCTATAAATGTTGTTTACCAGCATTTGTTGGAGCACAATCATTAATTTTGCTATCTGACTTCTGCGTGGAGCATTTTGGACCACCCACACTTTGTTAAAGTTGTGGTTTATAAGCAACATCTGGGGCAGCAACATTGTAACACCCTAATTTCGGGTTTACATACAATCCATTTATCTTATTTTACTATGACAAAACATGTTAATCTATTCAATTTCACAAACTTTGTAAAAGAGACAAGTAATTAAAAACGAAACTGGTAGAAAATTTTAAAACTTTTCAACCTCAACTCGCAATAATTTAATTCCACATAAAACCACATTGTATAAATATCGCGTATCCATTTATCTCGGAAATAAAAACATTCAACGAAATAAAACGTAAAGCAGATATAAGTAAGGTGTGCCTCCGTGGCCACCAAAATACATGTATAAATAAGTTCATGAAAGTAAAGGGTTAGAGGCGTTTCACGCACAGGATTAAATATCATGTACAGTCCAAGTCTAAAAGTAGTAAATACATCAAAGTAAAAAAAAAATAGATGACTAAACAAAATACAAAATTTCTAAATCTAGGCCCATCCATATCAAAATACAAAAGGGAAAAACCTATGACTCAGAGCAGTCATCTCTAAACCCTACCCTTAAGTCAAACTATACCCACAGAGAAAATGATGTTAGAGGAATCTCTAGCAAGATCCCTGAGAAGAGATCTCATGGCCATCATCCATGGGATCCTCCTCCATCGGCTCACACAAGAATGAAAAATTCTCGTTCCCACAATCAACAAAACATCACAAACAATTCACATGCACAAACAAATTCCAGCACTCTTTGCCTGAGGATCACATTCCTCCCGGTCTCCAATTCACAGTTTAATAATAGAACAATCATTAATAACCAATCATTCAAACTCAATCCATCACAAATCATTAAATTCATATTTCTATGGAAACTTCCCTTTTTAGGTGAAATATTCCTTAACAAGTACAATTAAAGACATTAAGACCAAATACAGAATTAATACAATTAAATTTCATGTGCACACATAGAGCTGTACACACACACCAAAATTCTGAGAAAATTCATGGATATTAAACATGATCCAAAAAGTGTTAAGAAATTTTATCAAGACCAAATTCTTACAAAAAGTTATTTTCTACATTTAAATTCTCGGCAGTCCAGCTTTTCAGTTTTTCCAACATTAAATCACTAAAAATACTTTCCAGGATTTTATGACCTTACAAAAATTCAAGGATGACCCTCATAACATATAAATTGAATCCATAGTTCCAAGTTTCCAAAAATGCATCCTAAAATTTTTATAAAATTCAAAACAGCCACGTTCACAGATTCAACAGTGTTTGAAAATAATTTCGGTAAAAATAGTTGCAGTTCTCAAAAAAATCCGAAACAATTACCATGACATCCAGAGGCATTAAAACCTATGAAAATGTCTTTACATCACAAAAATCTTGCACGAAAATAATTTCAAAAAATCAAAAATAGTTGCAGTGCAAAAATGACAATCAACACATTTCAACATTTCCAAGCGCTCTTGAGACACCCATGGTGTCAAGAGACCAATAACAACAACAACAACAACAGCCCATATATAACAAGAAAAAGCTTAGGGTAGAAAGAAACCCCTCCATACCTCCTTGTTTCTTCACACAAATGCAATGAAAATGGTGTTGTTGTGTAGCTCTCACCCTCCCCCAACAATATATCAAAATTTAAACGGTAGAAAATTTGATTTGAGTAGCTAGAATCTAGAGTGAAGTTAAAGAAATGGTAGAGAGAAGTTAGAGGAAAATGAAGAACTTGGAGAAGTAAAGCAAAAGTGAGAGAGAAAAGGCACTCACACTCACATAAAGGGAGAGAGAAAAGCAACTTTTAAAAAAATCTCCCCTTGTCCCCACCCTAGGGCCGGCGCCTTCCCCCATGCTCTTAGGTCTAGGGTTTTTTAGTTGGGCCCACATGAGCCCATTAGGTCTAGAGTTAGGGTATTTTGCAGTGTGGGGTTTTGAGTCTCTGCAGATTTTTGTCACCTGGGTCACTAATCAATATGAAAAAGGGGTTTTAATTCAATCTCATTCCATTTAATATTTTTCTAAAACATAAATTAATTAATTAAATCCTTACTAAATTTATTTTTCATCAATATTTGTATTTCTCTAATTAATCAGATACTTGGAATTAATCCGACAGTGAAGTAATTAATTAAAGCCATGAAATCATATACTTTACTTTAATTCCTATAAAATCTAATTATTTTCATTTAATGAAAATAATTTCACAAATACTTAATTTAATTTAAGTCACACATAACAGATATATCGAGTGTAAATTTTTAGGGTGTTACAACTCTCCCACCCTTTTAGGAATTTCGCCCCCAAAATTCACTAACCTTGGAAAAGATGCGGATGTAACTCCTTCATTTTGTCCTCAAGTTTCCACATAGCATAACCTTCATTGGTAGCACTCCATATCACCTTCACGAATGGTATATTCTTACCCCTCAACTACTTAATCCTTCGATCACTAGTCCTTGAGGGGACTACATCATAAGTAAGATTATCTCTCACTTGTACTTGATCCATGGCAATCACATGTGAGGGGTCAGGGGTATACTGTCAAAGTTGTGAAAAGTGAAAGACAGGATGCAAGTTTGACAGGTTTGGAGGTAAGTCCACATGATAAGCAACATGACCAATCCTTTTGAGAATTTGGTAAGGACCAATGAATTTTGGGGTAAGTTTCCGAGATTTCAAAGCTCTTCCATGATTTGAAGAATTTTGTGTGGTATGGCATGAAGAAAGATGTGGCGAGTTATGTGGCGAAGCACTTGACTTGTCAGAAGGCAAAAATGGAACACCAGAGACCTCTTGGGGAGTTACAACCCTTGAACATTCTGGAATGGAAGTGGGACAGTATCTCCATGGATTTTGTTTCTAGTTTACCACAAACTACACTTGAACATGATGCGATATGGCTAATTGTGGATAGATTGACAAAATCTGCTCACTTTATTCCTATCAACATAAGGTACAAATTGGAAAAGCTTGCACAACTGTATATCTTAGAGTGAGTTTAATGAGGTATATCATCACAGTATATAGTCTTTTGGTTTTGTTGCATGTAACTTTTGTATTTGTTCATCAGTGTATAGTCTTTTGTGATGTTCTGTTATAGCATTCATATATTCATCATTTGTTATAGCAGTCAATAGTTAAAATTGGACTATAGTTATTATGATGTTTGAAATGCAGATGGATAATATTGAGAAGGATGCTTTTGTTGATTTGGATGATGACAATGATGTTAATTTTTGTAACATGGAAATTTATGGAGAAAGTGAAAGTAATAGTGAAAGGGAAAATGAAAGTGAAAAGGATGAAGATGACAACAGTGGGAGCAGTGATGGTTAATACAAAAGTATGTTGGATTTGACACCGGAAGACATAATGCATTTGAAGTTTTCAAGTGATACAAGTGCAAACAAATTTTATTTTACATATGCCAAATGTCATGATTTTGGGATTAGAAAACAAGAGTTACTTTATGATGAGAATGATAAAGCTAAAACGCGTGTATTTGTGTGCAACAAAGCAGGATTGAGGAACAAAAAACACTACATGAGGGATGATAGGAAAAGGGACCATAAACCACTGACATGTACAGCAAAAATTCGTGTAAGTGTAGACCTTAATATGTCAAAATGGAAAGTTTTGTCTTTCTATGAGAGCCATAACCATGCATTATGCCAGTCAAATTATGTCCCCTTAATTCATACCTACCGTGGCATGACAAATGCAGACAAGGCTCAGGTTGATTCCCTTTATGCACACGGTGTTAGAACTTGTCAAATCATGGGGTACATGATGGATCAGAAAGGTGGCTATGTAGGTGTTGGCTTCACCAAGAAAGATTTGTTTAATCATATTAAGCAAAAGAAGCATTCTAAAATTAAAGATGGTGATATATTAGCTGCATTAAGTTGGTTACAAGGCAAGGCAGACAACAATTGCATGTTTTTTTCAAGATACTTGGTGACGGACAATGGTAAGCTTACTCACCTATTTTGGGCTGATGGTTCTAGTAGGGCGGATTACCAATGTTTTGGAGAAGTTCTTGCATTTGATAGCACGTACAAGAAGAACAAGTACAACAAGTCTTTGGTTATCTTGTCAGGTAAGAATCATCATTCCCAAACAGTGGTGGTTTTTGGTTGTGCTCTTGTTTCAAATGAGAGTACTGAATCATATAAGTGGGTTTCATTGACTTTTTTGGATGCATTGTACAATAAGCATCCAAAGTCTTTAATTACATATGGGGATGGTGCTATGAAGGAGACAATCAAGCAAATTTTTCCAAATGCAATCCATAGACTTTGTGCATGGCATTTGCAGAAGAACACATGTGAGAATGTTAAGATTACATATTTTTTTAGTGGATTTTAAAAAAACAATGTATGCTAATTTTACACCGAAAAAATTTGAAACTTTTTGAAAGGATATAATAGTGAAACACCAGCTTGAGGGAAACAGTTGGGTTGCCCAAACTTATGAGAAAAAGTTTATGTGGGTCATAGCTAGTGTTTCTCATAAGTTTGGGCAACCCAACTGTTTCCCTCATGCTTGTGTTTCACTACTATATCCTTCCAAAAAGTTTCAAATTTTTCCGGTGTAAAATTAGCATAGATTGCTTTTTTAAAATCCACTAAAAAATTAGTAATCTTAACATTCTCACATGCATTCTTCTACAAATGCAATGCACAAAGTCTATAGGTTGCATTTGGAAAACTTTGCTTGATTGCCTCCCTCATAGCACCATCCCCATCTATAACTACAGACTTTGGATGCTTATTGTACATTGCATCCAAAAAAGTTTGTAAAACTCACTTATATGATTCAGTACTCTCATCTAAAACAAGAGCACAACCAAAACCTGACAAGATAACCAAAGGCTTGTTGTACTTGTTCTTCTTGTACGTGCTATCAAATGTAAGAACTTCTCCAAAACATTTGTAATCCGCCCTAAAATAGGTGAGTAAGCTTACCATTGTCTGTCATCAAGTATCTTGAAAAAAACATGCAATTGTTGTCTGCCTTGCCTTGTAACCAACTTAATGCAACTAATATATCACCATCTTTAATTTTAGAACGCTTCTTCTGCTCAATATGATTAAACAAATCTTTCTTGGTGAAGCCAACACCTACATAACCACCTTTATGATCCATCATGTACCCCATGATCTGACAAGTTCTAACACCGTGTGCATAAAGGGAATCAACATGAGCCTTGTCTGCATCTGTCATGCCACGGTAGGTACGAATTAAGGGGACATAATTTGACTGGCACAATGAACAATTATGGCTCTCATAAAAAGACACAACTTTCCATTTTGACGTATTGGAGTCTACAGTTACACGAATTTTTGTTGTACAATTCGTACATGTCAGTGGTCTATGATCCCTTTTCCTATCATCCCTCATGTAGTGTTTTTTGTTCCTCAATCCTGCTTTGTTGCACACAAATACACGCGTTTTAGCTTTACCATTTTCATCATAACGTAACTTTTGTTTTCTAATCCCAAAACCATGACACTTGGCATATGTAAAATAAAATTTGTATGCACTTGTATCACTTGAAAACTTCAAACGCATTATGTCTTCCGGTGTCAAATCCAACATACTTTTGTATTCACCATTACTGCTCTCACTGTTGTTATCTTCATCCTTTTCACTTTCCCTTTCACTTTCACTTTCACTTTCCCTTTAACTATCACTTTCACTTTCACTTTCACTTTCACTTTCTCCAAAAAATTTCATGTCACAAAAATTAACATCATTGTCATCATCCAAATCAACAAAAGCATCCTTCTCAATATTATCCATTTGCATTTCAAACATCATAATAACTATAGTCCAATTTTAACTATTTATTGCTATAACAAATGATGAATATATGAATGCTATAACAGAACATCACAAAAGACTACACACTGATGAACAAATACAAAAGTTACATGCAACAACAGAACAAAAAGACTATATATTATGACGATATACCTCATTAAACTCACTCCAAGATATACATTTTCTAATCAAAACAAAAAATTGTAAAATCAATCAATGAATTCTAATTTTTAATACTATATGTCTCTACCTATTTAACACATCGCAACACAATATCAATGTCCCTACCTTACAAATTTCAACAAATTAATCAGAATATTAATTAAACATATTCACCTAAGAAACTAATGCCTATTACCAAATAAATAATATGGGAATGTTGCACCGTAACACCATCGAAATTGCCATACTTAAATTGCAGGTACTAATCACCAATAGGATACACGAAAAAGATACCTAGACTATCCACGGAAATGGATGACGAAGATGGAAATGATGCACGGCCGGAGTTCGCCTTTGCGATCTATTTAATGACTGAGAGCACAAGAGAATATCACTTCTATGTATCTTAAATAGGAGGTGAAGCTCAGTAATAGCATAGACAAATTACATACCTAGAATCGACGCGAAAATGGATCACGAAGATGTACAGGTTCCCCCATCGAAGTTCACCTATGTCTTCTCTTAGAACACTCTTTCGTCGGTCAGGGTTTCTGCATAAGAGGGAGACAGACAAGTTTTGAAAAAAAAAACAATTTAAAAAGATAATTAATATCGTATAAGGTATAATTCCAATGTATTACAAATACACTACAAGAAAACAACCGTTTAGCGTCGGCCAAAAGTCGACTCTGAGAAAAACCGACTCTAACCACTGCCTAAGCGTCGGACTTGCGTTGAATTGGATGTTGATGCTAAAACCCTCGAAGCTAATTTACTAGCGTCAGTTTTCGTACGTGGAAGCTATGTAGAGGCGGCTTAGCTGACACAAATAGACGCTACATTAATATTTTTTTAAAAAATTCATTTAGTGTCGGCTTATCCGATTTTGATGTGTTTTATTTTTTAATTTTCGTATCACTTAGAGTCGACTAAACCAAGTCTACTGTGTTTATTTTTATTTTTTGGATTAACTAAGTTTTTAGTCCCTAAACTTTTTCAAAATTTGGTTTTTAGTCCCTAAATTTTAATTTGACTAGTCAAGATCCCTAAACTTTTTAAAAATTCAGTTTTTAGTTCCTAAACTTTAGTTTGACCGGTCAAGGTCCCTAAACTTTTTAAAAAATTGGTTTTTAGTCCCTAAACTTTTTAAAAATTCAGTTTTTAGTCCCTGAAATCTCATTAATTTAGGGACTAAAAACTGAATTTTTAAAAAATTTAGGGACTAAAACCAAATTTTTAAAAAGTTTAGGAACTTTGACCGGTCAAAATTTTGTTCATTAGTTCAACGGTGTCATCCATGAACTCCATGCATAAAAACAACATTAATCATAACAGCTCGTCGCATACAATTGCATGTGTCTCACCTGAACAATCACCTTAATATCAAAGAATAAACATGCAAATTATAAATCTGCAATACAAATACTCAAGCATGAAAAATAAATTTGTAAATAAGCAACTGCGGTATTTAATATTAGAGTTGATTTACATATGCTTACTTTAAATAGTTCATGGGAGGTGGTAAGAATGCACTTAAACCGAATCTATGCATTTCTGGGAAGAAAGAGACATTTTAGCCAAATTTCCAAGAAATAGAAATAGTACCTCCTAAGTCTACATGTATGGATATTCTGCATTAAAGATATACCGCTTAAGAAAGCAATTTTACCAGGCACCAACTCTCTCTTCCGCACCACTCTTATTCATCATACTCCCATTCATTCGTGTTGAAACAAATAAAATAATCTAGCTAAACATTAACGAATATAAGTAAAACTAATAAACTGATCAAACACATGGTAGGCATGTAGATAGTCAAATTCATTCAACTCACATTCCCACATCACAGTAACCCAATTAATCAACCATTTCTTATGATCAACCATAAATTTTACAAACCATAAGTGTGTGCAAAAATGGACACAAAACGCAAAAGAGAAAGATAAAAATGTAAAGAATACGTACCAGTGACTAAAAAATGCAAATCAGAATCGGATTCTTCTATGCTTATCCCGGATCAATTAATGCAAAGCAACAAGTTGGTACCCATTAACAACTCACTTATCACTCCCATGCAAATAATAATAATAATAATAATAATAATAATAATAATAATAAATGTGTGAAACAGAATCTGAATCTCTAACATTTGTCATTCAGTTCAATTCATACACATTAGAATGCAATTAAGAGTAGAATTAGAATAATAGAAGAAACTTGAAAACTTGATAGTAATTAAAACAGAGAACAGAAAAAATGGAGGCACCCCAGATGGTTAAAAACTAAAGATGAAGAAGAAATGCTCACCACGGTTCGGTGTATTGCCCAGGGACTTCAGCAAGTTGCTTATATTGTTCCTCAAAATCATGCAATGGATAACAACATTATCTAATTGTATGAACCCTGAAAACGCAGAACACTCAAGCCTCTTATAGAATAAACCCATTTGCACATTGCAAGTACACAATAGAGAAATCAGCCCAAAAAAGGGAAAATTAGCGTGGTTAGATGAGAAGCATGTACCGGGAGTGCGGTGAGAATGGTTAACAAGAAGAAGGTGACATAGATGTAATTTGTGTAGAAGAGATGTCAAGAAAAGGAAAGCCATAACTGAAATTTCACCAAATATGACGTTCGCTTGGGGAATCGCACTCAACAGGGCAAGACGAGAGGCGTACAGAGGGAGTCTTCACTCTTCACAATGCGTGTGGTTTCAAAAATGAAAGCAATTTAGAGGCTCAGTAGGGCAAATGTGGAGGGTTTCAGAAATTTTGGGAATGGAGGGAGTTAGGGTTTCAGGAATTAGGTTCAAGGGCAAATGTGTAGAGACTTTTAGAGATTTTGGGAACGGAGGGAACTGTGGAGCGTGTTTTTAGAATAAAATAAAGGCTTAAATGTAATTTTGGTCCCTCTATTTTACATAATTCGTAATTTTAGTCCCTCTATTTTAAAATAGAGACATTTAATCCCTTTATTTTGCACAATCCGCAATTTTAGTCCCTTATTTTAAAATATAGACATTTAGTCCCTCTATTTTGTACAATTCGCAATTTTAGTCCTCATATTTTAAAATAAAGACATTTAATCTCTCAATTTTGTAAAATCCGTTATTTTTGTCCTTCTGTCAAATTAAAAGCATTGACCATTAAGAGATTAATGTTGATTACGACGTGGTATGTGCTTCAGTGACGTGTAATTTGTTTAAAATAAGTTATTAAGACTCATGATTTTCATATTAGGACTTACGACTACTCTCGGCCATTAAAATAAATGGTTTTACCTTTTTTTAAAATATATTTTTCATCAATTATTCTACTCAGTATTTAGAATAATTAAAAAATAAACAAATAATTTTGTTTCGCATCGCTACATTTGGGCCACGTCAAGGCTGACATTAATCTTTTAACAGTCAATGCTTTCAATTTGATGGAAGGACCAAAATTACGGATTTTACAAAATTGGGAGACTAAATATCTCTATTTTAAAATAGAGGGACCAAAATTACGGATTATACAAAATAGAGGGACTAAATGTCTTTATTTTAAAATAGGGGAACTAAAATTGCGGATTGTGCAAAATAGGGGGACCAAAATTGCATTTAAGCCTAAAATAAAAATGCAAAATATAAATTTTTTTTATTATTATTTTGTAGAGTGGGCAAGGCCGACACTAACATTAAAAAAAACTTTTTTTTAAGTATCCTCGGCTGCTTCCACACACATAATAAAATTTATTTTAAAAATAAAAAATAAATCAGTATTAGTGTTGGTTTATCCGACGCATATAATAAAGGATATTTTAAAAATAAAAGAAAATATAAGTAAGCGTCGGCTACTTCGACGCAAATGAAAAAAAATTCCTAAATTAGATAATAAATAAATAAAAATACTTTAGTGTCAGCATAGAGTCGGTCTAGCCGACTCTATTTTCGTCCAGTCCTACTCTTGCACTTGTTTTTGGCAGCTAATTCCTAGCATTCTTGTAGTGATAATTGCCAAAAAAAAAACCGTAATAATATAATGAAATGGGTATCATTAAATGATGTGGCAAGACATTCCAGCTATCATGATATTACTGGGTAAAACGTGAACAACAATACGAAACATGTTCAGGAGGAAAAACCTTTTGCTATTACCCAATTCGAGATTTTGGCTCCCAGATGATGAGGGCAGTGCGGGTTGCTGTGTTTTGATCATGACGGAGAATAGAAGCTAAATTTTGTAATTGGAAAGAGAAGGCAGCGTGCAGCAATTAACGTGATATGATAAGTGGTACGGCGTTAGGGTCATTAAAGGGCAATGTGAGAATTTTTTGAAAAATCATACTTGTAATTTTAGATGATATGTCACAATTTAATTGGTGGGTCAGGGTTTAGGACACAATTGTGAGACAGATGATTTGAGTCCGTAGTATTCATACAATAAATTTGAATAATTTTTATACAACAAAAATAGAGATAGAAGGAAAAGAAACAAAAGTATAAAATAAAATGAATAATATGATAAAAAAAATTATAAAGTGTTATAAAAAAACATTTTATAAAGGCTTAAATAACCTTTTACTCCCTATAAAATATGGGTTTTTATTTTAGTTCTTTAAAGTTTTTTGTTTGGTTTTAGGTTCTACTATCAAGTCATCGATAAATGAAGACATAACAGTAATATTGACAATTTATTGACTTGTTGCATCATCAAAAAGTATGACAGGACAGTTACACATATTTGCTTTTAGTAAACTATGTTTTTAAAATCTCATTTATTCAAAATAGTTGATAGCACAATGAGGGGTTTCTCAAAGTTCATACAATTCCTCACATTTCTCTTATCTTCTTCACTACTTTTGTGGAACCAAACATAACCTTAAAGTAATTATTATAGCCTATAGGCTTCTTGTTGTTTTCTTTTTTTGTAGTTGTGCACGTCTGTTAAATTACCTCGACAAGATTGACATTGTGTTTGATTGAGCTAATTTAGCATGGAAAGAAAGTGAAAGGCATGGAAAAGAGTGAAAAGCCAAAAAGTATGATTGTTTGGTTGAGCTAACTTAGAATAGAAAGTTTTAAAAAAGTAATGAGCCCCACACGTCCGTCACTACATGCAAAAATGAGAAGAAAAAAAAAAGAAAGTGAAAAGCTACATACCCAAAGAGAGAATGTGGGCTCAATTTTGTTACATTATGCCCCCTCTCCCCATAATCGGTCATGTGTTTTGCCATAACCAATTATGTCCTCCCATAATTACATTATGCCCTCTTATTCTTATAATAATAATAATAATTGTATTTTTATTTAATATTAAATTCTCTTTTTTTCTTTTTTACCTACTAAATAATTTTAATTCAAATATTTCTTCTTCTTTTTCACTATATTTCACTTCAATCAAATAACCTTATTTTTTACTCTCTTTTTATTCTATTTCACTTTTTTAATTCTTTTTCTTTTCTTACACTTTCATTTTTTTTCCTTTGCAACCAAACACGATGATAACCACCACCAAGTACATGAATCAACTGACTTGGTGTTGTTCCAGCTTAACTAAAGGTTTTGAGTTCGAGTTCTGGGTACGCAGCTACATTAAATACTCAGAGGGAGAGCTTTGTCGTCCATAACAGGCTTACTTGACTCGAACATGATTATCTCCATTGAAAAATACCTGTGGTTTAAAAAAAAAAACACACAATGATACCAACGTATACAGTATGAACTAATTACTAATTAGATGTCCTCATGTCCATAACAATTAGGTGCCTATTCATGAAATAACGTACATAAAATGTTGTTGTAATAATAATATGCATAACGACTCTCTGTCACTCTCTCTCGCTCTCATTTTCATTAAACACAGCACTATCACTATACACTCAACAATACATATTATACATATATTAGTTAGTTACTGGTTCATGGGTTTATTTGTTTGTTATAACCTGCTATAGCAGGTTTAGATAGTTCACTAAATAAAGTAACTATGTATTCACTTTACTGTGTTGATCAATAAAAGAATTCATCAAAGGGCTTTTCTTTCCTAGATCATCTACAATACAACTCTCTAGTTTCAGTGATACAGATTGGGGTGGATGTCCTGGTACCAGGCGTTCTATGACTGGTTATTGTTTCTTTTTGGGAGACTCACTGGTTTGTTGGAAATCCAAGAAGCAGCCAATAGTGGCAAAGTCCTCATCTAAGGCAGAGTATCGGGCCTTAGCTTCAGCTACTTGTGAGTTGCAATGGTTGCATTTCCTTCTTCAAGATCTATCCATCACTTGTTCCAAACAATCGATGATCTACTGTGATAATCAAAGTGCTTTACACATCACAGCCAACCCCATTTTTCATGAGAGGACCAAGCATCTTGAGATTGATTGTCATATTGTCCGGGAGAAGTGTATGGCTGGATTAATGTGACTACTACCCTTACACACCACTGACCAAACTGCAGACTTCTTCACCAAAAGTTTACATCCCAAACACTTTCATAAATTTGTTTCCAAGCAGGGATTGGTTGATATTTACCAACCCACAGCTTTAGGGGGGATATTATACATATATTAGTTAGTTACTGGTTCATGGGTTTATTTGTTTGTTATAACCTGCTATAGCCGATTTAGATAGTTCACTATATAAAGCAACTATGTATTCACTTTACTGTGTTGATCAATAAAAGAATTGTCATTTCTTATTCTTGAATCATTTTAATACAAAATAATGTTAATAATAGTAGGGTTAAGCATAAAATCATAACTCGACTGAAACCCGAAAAATCCGAATAAAAAATAATGTTCGAGTGTCGGACGGGTCGGGTGTCAAGTGTAAGAAATTAAAAAACATAGTAGATATGGTTTGTATTGATTGAGTTCGGATTGAAATATCATTACCCGTCGGTATCCGAACCCGACCGCATATAGCACATGGTATTGTTAAAAAGACCCGTGTAAATATCAAAGTTAAAAGTAGCACACAATGGCATACAAGAAGTCTGCATCAGCACTCATAACATCGATTTACTAAATGGTCATCTGCTAGACTGCACTTGCAGGCTTTTCACTTATTTAATGGCAACAGATTTTTCATTTACCGATAAATTAAAATTAAAATTTGAAATTATAAAACAATTAAAAATAGAAAAGCTTCATCCACATAACCTTCACCCATTGCTGAACCAATTGTTAAGTGAGGTAAGTTTCACACATGCAACCTCTACCATGGATGGTCGTTTCCTTCTCCCAACACCCTTCATACAAAACCACATAAAACCAGCTAGATTAAGCAACAAGGTATGAGCGTTCACAACACTTTCTCAAACAATTTCTATCTATAACGTCACTCAACAAACTAAGCATCATCTACAATTTCTTTTTCACCACCTTCTCTTACAGATGAAGCGGTGTTGAAACTCAAACCATAGTCATTTTACAGCTTCAACTGTTGAGAGTTAAGACCCGCCCGCTACCACCCGCCACCCACACATTCAAAAATCGACCAACCCGAGGGACTATACGGTCGGATGAGGTTCAGAAAAATGAATGCTCGGTTTTAGTCAGATTGGGTCGTTTTGGCCCGAATCCGACCCAATCTGACCAATGCTCACCCCTAAATAATAGTACACGTGGCAGAGGCTTTGTTGGTCTATCATTTCTAGGTGACAAGATCCATATTAATCTTTATATATATATATATATATATATATATATATATATATATATATATAAATTAGATGTGTTTGGGCGTTTTTGTAAAATCAATTTTTCTGCCTTTTTTTTAGTGTCTATTTTAGTAAATTTGCATCTTATATTTTCTTCAATATAAAAAATAAAAATTATAAATATTTATAAAAATGTGTAGTAATTAATGATTAATTTAAAAGGTAATTTAAAATACACAATATAGTAAAGATCATAACACCTACAAAATGTTTCCTTTATTATTAGAAGAAAACTATTCATATTTACTACAACACATTTTAATAAGGTAGTGTTAAAGGTAGTCAAAATTACACGTGTTAATTTCCTTGAATTAGCAATGAAAGGACATAGAATGGAATTAGACAACAATTAATTTGAACCATAATTTGCACATCATGGTAAAGTTAAAGGTTCAGAATACGAAGGGATGCAACATTAAAATTGAATTGAAACCAGAAGGTGACTCATGGTTTTGGGTATAATGCATTTGAAGGAGTTACAAATTTCCTCTCTATTTAAACAACAAGGTCAGTGTATTATTTATCTCCTTTATTCTTTTTCTCCTTTGGCATCACTACTACAAGGCATGTAAGTTTTTTTTTTCATGTTCAATTTTTATTATACAAATTTGATGGGCACTTGAGCTTTCCTCCACATCTATTGAGTCTACCATAGCAAGGACAAAAATTTCGGTTCCCAGATGTGCATGGTGGCACTTTTGAGGTATTATTATCGTTTATAATGTAAATGATAAGAAAATGGTTTTTTTGTTTCTTTTTTGTTTCTATTTTTCAACATGATAATATGAATCTTATTACAATACTAATTGAATGCAATATGTGTAAGATGGTATGAAACTTGGTGCTACTTTTAATTACTTTTGGAAGGAATGTTTGTTTGTTGGCAAGGCAAAACTTATTGACACTGAAGACAATGTTTTCTATGTCCATTTGTCTGAAGATCCAAGTGGTATGATCATATTTTCAAGTGGTATGTTGAAAGTGATTGACTTTTATCAACTAAAAGCAAATCATGAGGCTTAGCTCCACTTTTTGGGACATAATGAATTTGAAATGAAAATTATTGATTTAAATAAGAGCGAGATTTATTATCCTATAGTTATACACGATTCTGATCCAAAAGACAATGAAGTTGCTTATGAAGAGGATGAACATGCGGAAGAAGATAATGTTTGTGTTTTTTATCATCTTGAAAAGAAATTGACCTTTTATCAGGCAAAATGTTCTTCATCAGTAAGTTTTAAGTCATTGATCATGTTTAAATTGGATAACATCATTTTATGTGTTTTTTAAACTTTCAACTACTTTTACTTTTATTAGCTTTTGGAAGCTAAGTTTTGTTCTACTGCATTTCTAAAACAAACACAAGACATGTATTTTGGAGGATCATGAAAGGCATGCGTGGTCATGCCACCTTAGGTGGACAAAACCAAGAAAAAGTAAATGCTTTTTGACTTTTAGATGGAAGCAATTTTCCACAGCTATGGGATTTAAAGAGGGTAGTGTCATACAATTTAGTGTGTCTAGATATGAGCAACGAAAAATACATGTTATGGTTGTTGGAAATTAGTTAGAATTTGTGATAATTTTGAAATTCATGTCGTCATAACATGAAATATCTGTATGTTTTCACTACTTTGAATAACCACTATGCACTTTTTTTGACATTCATGTTATAGGTATATGAAGTTAATTTATATTATTGTTGTTTTCAATAAATTATACTACCTCTGGTCCTTATTATAAGGTCCAAATAACTAATTCACCAAGATTAAGAAAATTAGTTAATGTAGTTGAGAGCATTAAATTTGTCTTGAATTAGTATTTTTTTTTTCTTCAAAACTATCCCTTGAATAAAACAAAAAAAATTAATGAGTTATGTTTCTCTCACTATTACGTCATTCTAGAATTGACTTTAATTAAGGGTATTTTTGTGAAAAAAAAATAATTAATGCATAAGACATTTTAGATTGGACATTATAAAAAAGACCAAGCCACACTTTTAACTTGGACCTTATAATAAGGACCGAAGGTAGTATATGGTTTATATCAATAGAATAAAATTTCTTATATTGCTTATGTTTCATGGTTTATTGTTGGCAATAGTTCTCTTACCCCTTTAGTTACTTTATCCTCGCAATTAATTTCCATTTATCAAACTAAAATATGAATTATTTTATTTATTTATAATTTGCCAAAATAACAACTAAGTTATATGAAAAATATAAACTATATTTAAATTTAATAATAATTAATTGACTTTTCATGGTTAATATTGTTTGTATTGTTTTAAATTAATTAATCTTATTTTTGGGAATCCACATAAGAACCAAACTTTGTATATAGAAGAGTCCATTGAGATCTGTTTAAACTGAGAAATATACTTAAGGAAGCAAATTATAAAAAATTGAAAATTTTATTATTCATATTTTTACGTTTTGTCATTCTATATCATCAAATACTATATAAGTTTAAAGATCAGTGTATCAAACTTTGTACCTATCAGTCATCTCATTCATTCTCATAAATCTTAATTTTTATAAAGAATGTCTAATAATTAAATTTTTATTAAATAAACATTATTATATTTAAAAAAATTATAAAATTAAAGCATAATATTTTATTTTGTCTATTGATAAATTATGCTTAACAATTTTTAAAATCAATAATTTTAAATTATAGTTAATAATTTTAAAATCAGTAGTTATAATTTTTTATTTTTTTATTTTACTTTCAATGTGTTTTTGAATTTGCCCGTAACTTCTTCTCCTTCCTCACCCCATGACATATACTCCACACTTGGCACATATAATTCACAACAATAACAACATTTAAATAATTTTAAAAATATTAAAAACTATATCAATTAAAATAAATAATTTCAATCATTTCTTAAAAAAAATTAATACATTGAACCAAAGGTCATACTCATACCCCCATATGATATATTTAATTTAAATATTTAAATTATATAGTATAATATTAATTCGAGACCTAGATGAGTTCTATGTTAACATCATTAGAAGAATATATGTAACACTATGATTTTCTTAAATGCATGAGTAAGTGTTTTTAATTAAATAGCAAGATGTAATTAAATTTAATTGTGTGGAAAATTTTAATTAATTGAGTTATGAGATGGTTTGTTTGGTTTAAAGGGATTATTAGTAGAAAGGTTAGTTAAAGGTTTGGGCTAGGCCCATGAACCAAGACCCAAACACACTTTGTCATAAAAGAACCAAAACCCTTATTTCTTCTCATTTTCTTCTCCTTGAAGTGGAGTCACCCTTAAAGCTCTCTCAATTTCTCTCTTCATCTCCCACACTCTCAAGATTTCTCTTCATGTTTTGTGGAGCTCCTAAGCTAGGTGAGTGGGTTTCTCCCCTTTTCCATTGGTGGTTCCTTATTCTCTACCCCTCCCCACTCTCTATCCTTCCTCTAATAACCTTTCTTTTGGGAGTTTCCATGGTGGGTCATTCCTTTTGGTTGATGAGACGCATTAATGGTGGAAGAAGGGCTAGTAGTGTGAGCTGTGGTTGCTATCACCTCCTCTTGTTGGTTGCTTTGCAAAACCCCAAGGTAAGGGAAGCTTTGCCTCTTGCCCCTTTTCATGTTCTTCAAAATTAAGAAATTGGGTATTTGTGATTGAATGATGATTTGATGATTTTGTATTGGGATTATGAAATTATGTGTTACAATTGATTAGAAACATGTAGGGAATCAATCTTAGACCTCCTTGTTTGTGTAATTGATGTTTGGGTTGATTTGGGGAAGTGAAAATCTCAAGTTATGCAGAAAAATCGCAAGAATTTGTTGCTGTCAGGTTTTTGTGCTAAGCGTAATTTTTTGTGTGCTAAGCACAAGCTTTTTCTGAGAGAAAAGGAGTCTTTGGACCTTCACGCTAAGAGCAGAAAAATTTGTGCTAAGCGTGAAATATTTTTGTGCTAAGCTCGAAGTTTTAAGCTAAGCGCGAAATATTTCTGTGCTAAGTACGATTTCTTTTTCTGGTGGATTTTATGAGCTAAGCACGGGGAATTTATGTGTTAAGTGTGAGAATATTCAATGCTAAGTGCGAGAATATTCTGTGCTAAGCGCAATTTGTAAAAAAAATGTCATGTTTTTATTAATGTTGGTGAATGCAATGACTTGATAGTGCCTTGGAGTGTAGTTAATGAATGTGTGAGAGCTTGGAGAGGATTAATTATGTTGTGTGACTTTGAAAGAAAGTTGAGTTGATGCACCATTTGTTTTCAAGTTTTTATTTACCTTCAATGATGAGAAATGACTAGTTATTGTTGAGATTGTCATATTGTTGATTGAGATGCTTATATTTATTATGGAGAATATTATTTGTTGTTGAGAATATCATACCCTTGATGAGATGATGATGTGAATGTGCATTTGATGTTGGAACTGTCCCTATGTATTTAAAAGGAGTTAGTTATGTTCTTTTGCGAAGATTTTATAGAAAAATGGCTACTTTGGGAAGGTGAGTTCCACGCCAGGACTCCGATCCACTAAAGTGACCAGGGGGTCTTGCTTTGTTGGATATCTTCTCGAGTACCCACCCCTATGTTTTTAACTTCAAATGGCATTTGGAGTGATGAAAATTGCTTTCCCAAAAGGCTTAGTGGACTCTTTTAGTATATATGGGATGGATTGTTGTTGATGGTGAAACTTGGTTCCTTGAGACAGACCATGAGTGGGATGGTGGGTACAGAGATGCCATATCTCAAACTTCAAGGAATCTAAGTTTAGTTGTTGTTGTTTGTGAGTAGGCACATAAGTTGAGGGTGCTTGGTGGGCCCTCAACCTAGTGCTGGTAGTTTTCGGTGGCTAACGCTGAATAGGCTTATAGAATATATGGGTGGGCGAATCCCTATAGAGGTTAAGGTCTTTGCAAGCCTTACCAAGGTAAGTCATTACCCACATTCATATATTTTCAATAAAATCACACTTCCTCCGTAGGATTAATCTGGGTCTCCCTGAATGGTCAAAGAGGCGACTATGTTAAGGGATGTACTTAGGTTAATCTCTTATGTGGTGTAAATCTCCATAGAGTAGAGTCTGTCTTTGGTGTATATGATGATGATAATCGATAGACTCATCATGATGATGTTTGATGATGGATGATGATGTTGATTCTTGATTTTGATTCATGATGATTGAAAATGAATGTTATTATTTTAATTATTTTCAAATGCCATGATTTAAAGATGATTGAACTTATATAATTGTTATTTGTCAAGGTTTTGAATTGTTTTAAGTCTGTCTGTCTTTGGTAAGCTTACCCTTGCGTTGTGGCACATGTGATTATGACTGTGATGATCTCGAACTTCATGTTCGTGGGAGCAGATGACTAGGAGGTGGATTTTTCCTTTGGAAGTATCACGGATGGGCTTGCATGGATGTGAAGACGTGTTTTCCCCCTTTTCCTTCTTGTTGTTATGTTTCTTTGGTATAGTGTGGATCGGCTTAGGTGTTTAGGATATATACCTTTCTAAGAGTTGTATATATATGTATAGTGTTGCATGTTGAGTTGTTCTGATGCTGTTATTTTATGACATTGTGTTGGAGTGTCGTGAGGCACATGTTTTATTCAGTTATTTTATTACATATGGTGTACCATCTTTTGTTATGAGTTTTAGCTTTTGGTTTTCGAAACGCGAAAAGTTCACAAGCATTTTCATAAATAAATTAATTGAAGAGTTTGAAATAAATTAAAATAAGTCTTCCGCTTTATTAGTTTTTGAGTTATCATGTAGCAGCGACAGGTCATTACAATATACATAATCTACCATTTTTCTTTTTCATCTTTTTTTATTATTGTTTTGGTCAATTTTTTTTTTTAATTTTGGTATAACTATCTTTTAATTTTGGTTAGGTTATTGTTATTTTGCTAATTAGTTTTTTTAATAAAGTGAGTTTTGGTTAACTATTTAATTATGTATACCATCACTGATGTGAACCCCTATGAGAAAAAGATGATTGGATCAACTAGGAATGTAATTTATGCTCAAATTGCAACCTCCTCCACATCTTTTTATCAAACGTTCATATCTCACGTTATACATCTCGGAATTAAGTGATTCCAAAACGAGGTGAAAGATCTTTTTCTGAACTGTAAGATAGACTCAAGAATCACCGAAATGACCTTGTAAATTGTGAGATACAATCCGAGCTTAGTTGAGACAAAATTTAGGGATTTGAGGATTAGGGTTTTGACTCAAAGGGGATTTGAGAACGAAAGTAAACACAGGAACCAAAGTTGGAAGGCGCCACAATCCACGGATTGATAAGCCTGCGAACGCCACAAGGATAAGCACCCTTGATAAGTTCAGAGATTCTCAGAAGAACCTAAGAGAACTAGTCTCACACCCAAAGGTTAACTTGTAATTTGAATTCTGGTTTTCATTCATAAAATGTGACATACATATAGGGAGTGGTTGTTGCCTTCCAAGAGTCACAAAAACACACCAACAACCCTACCTATTAAAAAAATATTCTAATGCAGCCCACTTAACATAAAAACAAAGAAAATAACCAAAATATTTTGGGCCTATGTGCTAAAACAAAATAGTGCAGCCCAAACATTTTATTATAACTTTATTTAATAGAAAATAAACTAGATAATATCTTCATCATTTTGGGATGCAACTCAAGCCCAATTGGTATGTCCAGCTATGCTTATTCCTCAAAGTCTTCAATCTGAATTAAATGCACCATTTTCAGCTCTTCTCCCTCCATACTTGGGCTTGTCTCAAATAAAGTAGACACTGAGTGATTTAGAGCCTCTTTAGCCTTCTTAGCTCTTGCTCTTGCTCTTGTCATTGGGCCTCCTAGGCTTTGGATGTCCTCCATGTTGTCTGCCTTAGTCATGCCACCTCCTATGTCCTCATCATTCCCTCCTTCTTGGCTTGAATTTGTCCCTAAATTGGATTCTTCATCACCTATATCAAAGAGAGACAAATCAGAAACATTAAAGGTAGCACTATCTCCATACTCACCAGGAAGATCTATTTTGTAGGCATTATCATTAATCTTGGGCAACACTTGGAATGGACAATCTCCTCTAGATTGAAGCTTAGATTTCCTTTGAGAAGGAAACCTCTCCTTTCTCATATGCACCCAAACCCAATCACCCGATTCAAAGACCACCTTCTTGAAAAACAAATCAGCCACATGACAAGCATCGTCTAACTTCTTACAAGGTATGAAATTAGCCATCTTAGAGAACCTATCTACAACCACAAAAATTGAATCTTTGCCACTTTTAGACCGAGGAAGACCCAAAACAAAATCCATAGAAATATCAATCCAAGGATAATTTGGAATTGGCAAAGGTGTATATAAACCATGAGGCATTACCTTGGATTTAGACTGTTTACAAATAATGCATTTTTCACAAAATGTATGCACATCATGTCTCATGCGAGGCCAAAAGAAATGTTCATGCAACAAGTCTAAAGTCTTTTGAATACCAAAATTCCCCATTAAACCCTCCTCATGTGCTTCTCTCACAAGTAACTCTCTTATAGAACTTTTAGGCACACATAATTGTTTTTCTTTAAACAAATAGCCCTTATGCCAAAAGTATCCATTTTTGGCAGAATTTACACTAGAAGCATACACATGCGAAAAATCTGGATCATGCTCATACAATTCTTTTATGTGCTCAAAACCAAGGAATTTAGTTTCAAGAGCAGAGAATAAAACATACCTTCTTGAGAGTGCATCCACTACCACATTGGACTTACCTTTCTTGTGCTTGATCACATAGGGAAATTGCTCCAAGAACTCAACCCATTTGGCATGCCTTTTGTTAAGCTTGCCTTGCCCCCTTAAGTACTTCAAGGACTCATGGTCACTATGGATAACAAACTCTTTGGGCAAGAGATAGTGCTGCCATGTTTGTAAAGCCCTTGGAATGGGGTGTCTATATTTGATGGTGATGTTGTTGATTGCCCTGCAATTTGAGCACATCCTCCAAGTACCATCTTTCTTTGGTACCAAAATAACCGGGACAACACATGGACTCAAGCTTTCTTGGACCCACCCTTTTTGCATCAAGTCCTCCACTTGTTTTTGAATCTCCTTTGTTTCTTGTGGATTACTCTTGTATGCTAGTTTATTGGGTAGGACAGCCCCTGTAACAAGGTCTATATGGTACTCAATCCCCCTCAAAGTTGGTAGACCGGGAGGTATTTGTTTTGGGAAAACATCCCCAAATTCCTGCAAAACAGATTTAACTCCACTTGAAAGATTATTAGCACCATCAGAATTCAAACTCAATTCTTTGCAATAAAGCATGTAAAGGGGCTGGTTAGTAAACAATGGTCTCTTAACCTCTCTTTCTTTTGCAAGATAGCTCTCTTTTCTCTCCTTTTTTTCACTCTTTTTCTCTTGATCTTTGTTCTTTTTGCTCTTTTGGCCATTTCCACTCTTTTCACTCATTTTTTCTCTTCCTTCCAATTCTTTTCTCTCTTTCTCTTTTTTTTCCTCTCAACTTATTTTGATCCTCACACACCTCCCTTGGAGATAAAGGTGCAAGAGTAATCTTGCGCTCTTTGTGTGTAAAAGAGAACTTGTTGGAGTATCTGTCATGGTTGGCCTTTTTGTCAAATTGCCAAGGTCTACCAAGAAGTAAGTGGCAAGCCTCCATTGGCACCACATCACACAAAACAACATCTTCATATTTCCCAATGGAAAATCCCACTTCAACTTGCTTGTTCACGATCATCTCACCATCTTCACTAAGCCATTGTAGTTTGTAAGGCCGTGGGTGTGGTTTAGTCTCCAAGTTCAGTTTTGAAACCAACCTTGCACTAGCCACATTAGTGCAGCTCCCGCCATCAATTATCAAAGAGCACACCTTCCCTTGGATGATGCACCTTGTGTGGAAAATATTTTCCCTTTGGCTTTCATCCAAGTCCTTTGCTTGGCTGCCCAACAACCTCTGCACCATGAATAAATCTCCTTCTGGTATCATTTTCTCATCATATTCCTCTTCATCACTAGGTGGAGTAGAATCTAAAGAAGATTCACTAGTAATCTTCCCATCATCCTTAAGTAACATAGTCTTCTTAGTTGGACACTGCGAAGCTATGTGACCTCTCCCCAAACACTTGAAGCACTTTATCTCACTACTCCTAGTTTTTTTAACGGTCTCATTGGATTTAGTTGGAGTCCTTTGAGGTGCAGCAACAGAATTGCTTGAAGAAGTACCTCCCTCCTTCTTATTTCTTTCCTTCCAACTTGGAGAATTAAAGTTAGAAGAGCTTCTTCTCATGGCACCCTTTCTCTTGAATTATTGTTCTACCTTAGCAGCTTGATGCACTAAGTCCTCCAACTCCACATAATTTTGCAACTCCACAACATCCCTTATATCACTATTCAGCCCATGTAAGAAATGTGCCATAGTAGCCTCCCTATCTTCACTGATATTGGCTCTAATCAAGGACACCTCCATCTCTTTATAATACTCATCTACACTCTTGTGACCTTGTGTGAGCCTTTGAAGCTTGTTGTGAAGGTCTCTATGATAATGAGAAGGAACAAATCTTCTTCTCATCAACCTTTTCATCTCCTCCCAACTATTCACCAAGGGTCCCACCAAATGAGAGCATAATCAGTGAACTCCATGGCTGCCACCTTCATCTTCTTATCTTCTGTATAGTCATGGCATGCAAATAATTGCTCAATCTTCATCTCCCACTCCAAATAAGCCTCCAGATCACTTTTCCCTTGGAAAAGTGGTATGTTAAGCTTCACTCCCTTAATTCTATCCTCTTTAGCATCACCAGCATTATCTCTTCTCCTCCTTCTATCAAACCTCCTTCTTCCTCCATCATCATCATGATTCCCTTGATTTTCTAACTGCTCAATTCTCCCATATAACTCCTCTGTATGCTCCCTCATCATCCTTTGCATTTGAGTTGTAATGGCATCAATTAGCAATCTGTTGTCTCCTGTAGGAGGAAGGTTATTTTCACCACCAATACCTGCCATGATTCAAACAAAAGAAACAGAAGTGAAAGCAATAGGACCTCACCACACTTCTCACGTGTTTACACTCTTAGAGATGTATCACTCGTGTTTGTTGCTCTCTAATAGGCTTTTGTGTAATGTTCTCTCTTGCCTTTTACCACTCAATAGCTCTCTTTAAGTTCTTAATAGAATCCCAAACTCAAAAGAAATGGTGATGAGACAACACAGTTTGAAAAGATGTCAAAGAAGACAAGACAAAGCAAAACAGATTGGAGGAAAGATTTAAGGAAGACTCCTAGGACTTGATTTAAACAAGTAGTGTGTAATTGAACTTAAATAACAAGTTGTTGCACTTTTACTTTAAACTCTTTTTTTTTTTTGTACTTTCTTTCTTTCTTTCTTTCTTTTTTTCTTCAACCTTACTGCAATAATTTTTTTTTAAATGTCAACAACAAGCACTCTTTTTTTTAAAAAAAAAAAACTTGTGCAGCCTCTAATAGTTGGAATTTGTAATTTTGGAATGAAACTTTGAAATTGCAGTAATTGAGAATGAAACTAGACAGAATTCCCAACAAAACAAGCTATTACTTAACACACTAACAACATACTAGTCAAGGAACATGGATTGACAGGATTAAAGTTCATGAACAATAATGAACATAGGATGAACACCAAGAACACAAATACAGAAATGTATGGACTGAACAAGAAATTGAAGGAAGCAAACAACCAAAAGATAGGAAGACCAAATTAGGAACAAACACAAAGGCTGAAACAGAATTGCACAATTCGAATTTAGCAAGCAAAATTTAGGGTTTAGGGTTACCAATTGAGTGACCAGAACTGAGCTCTGAATACCAAATGATGTGAACCCCTATGAGAAAAGGATGATTGGATCAACTAGGAATGGAATTTATGCCCAAATCGCAACCTCCTCCACGTCTTTTTATCAAACGTTCATATCTCACGTTATACATCTCAAAATTGAGTGATTCAAAAATGAGGTGAAAGATCTTTTTCTAAACTGCAAGATAGACTCAAGAATCACCGAAAACGACCTTGTAAATTGTGAGATACGATCTGAGCTTAGTTGAGACAAAAATTGGGGATTTGAGGATTAGGGTTTTGACTCAAAAGGGATTTGAGAACGAAAATAAACACAGGAACCAAAGTTGGAAGGCGCCACAATCCACGGATTGATAAGCCTGCGAACACCACAAGGATAAGCACCCTTGATAAGTTCAGAGATTCTCAGAAGAACCTAAGAGAACTAGTCTCACACCCAAAGGTTAACTTGTAATCTGAATTCTGATTTTCATTCATAAATGTGACATACATATAGGGAGTGGCTGCTACCTTCCAAGAGTCACAAAAACACACCAACAGCCCTGCCTATTAAAAAAAATATTCTAATGCAGCCCACTCAATATAAAAACAAAGAAAATAACCAAAATGTTTTGGGCCTATGTGCTAAAACAAAATAGTGCAGCCCAAACATTTTATTACAACTTTATTTAATAGAAAATAAACTAGATAATATCTTCATCATTTTGGGATGCAACTCAAGCCCAATTGATATGTCCAGCTATGCTTATTCCTCAAAGTCTTCAATCTGAATTAAATGCACCATTTTCAGCTCTTCTCCCTCCAGACTTGGGCTTGTCTCAAATAAAGTAGCCACTAAGTGATTTAGAGCCTCTTTAGCCTTCTTAGCTCTTGTTCTTGTCATTGGGCCTCCTAGGCTTTGGATGTCCTCCATGTTGTCTGCCTTGATCATGCCACCTCATATGTCCTCATCAATCACGTTATAAAGAATATCAATTTTATGGCCTCACCTTTTAAAGAAAATCAATTGTATTATATATTATTATTATTTAATTATGTAATAAATTAATCTGCAAACATATTAATTTAATAAACCCTACATATTAATTTTTAAAAATAAAATAATAATATTAAACTAATTTTATCTTCTACCAGTACTTATTGAATTTTTAAAAACCCAATAAAATATTAACCAATAAAAAAAAGTATAACAATATATTTCTTTCTATTATAAAGCATTAAATTAAATCTATTACTATTAATTTATATTAATATAATAAAATAATTGAAGAAAAATTTATCTATTTTAACTTATCCATTTTAACTTATAAAATTTTTGTAATTAACTAATCACCATCCATTATTTTATTTTTTTTCCTGCAAAGGAATTTTAAAATGTATAGATAAACACACTAAAAACATTTTAAAATCAGTTTAAAAATATATAATTATTTATTGATTTAATTATATTATTAAACAAAGTTGTTGGTGATTACTTTATTTATTTGATTATCACTACAAAATAGTATTCTTTTATCAAAATTTCAAATCTTCTATATATTCTTTTAAGAGTGTATTGGGAAGTCACTATGTAAATGTATAACACAATTAAGGATTTAATATCTTCAAACCTTTCATATTCTCTATGTACCAACATTGAAACTCTATTAGAAATATATAAAGTGATATTAATGGACATAAATACATTGGAAATACATGCATTATAAGATATAAATAGCTTTGGATACCTTAAACAGTAAACCTTTCATATTCTCTATGTATTAACAATAAAACTGAATTGGTCATTAAAAGTCTATTGGAAATACATAACATATAATGACATATTAATGGGTATAAAGAAATAGAAAATACATACAATAACGGATGTAAAGACCTTTGGAATACACAAACAATATTTATGTCAATAAGAGAGCCTTTCAATCTTTCTTTATACATTCAATTCATAAATATATATAAATGTTCACCATACTCTTTCCAAATTGTAATCTCTCTCTTTCCTGACTTCATTATCTATTGTTCTTCTAAATGTAAGTATATACACATAAAGGTTAAATCTTTTAAGATTTAGTTTGTTTCCAAAGGATACATTATTGTTGTATCTTTAGAATATACTATTTCTACATATTTATACGTACACTGATGCGTAAAATGCGTTCGCAAAGGGTAAGCGTACCCTACGCAGTAGTAACAGTGGACTCTAGGAGTTCAGATATCGAACCCAAAGGACTAGTAGCGTTCCCAAATAATTAATTTCACAAATAATTAAGCAATCCAGAATTTAAAATCAAATTGAGAGGAATGGTGTTCAATTATTCTTTTCAAAAGAAAGAGAATCGAAGCAGAAAGATTAATGTGAGAACAATTATAATAAAAAAGCCTAGGATTGTGATTTCACATGTACCCTTTTTTCCCCAATTCTAATCTCAATAAAATCCTTAAATGCGTTAGTTGTCAGCGACCTCTTAAATTCGTTAATTAACAATTGATCATAGTTAATAACGTTATTTTCCCTAATTTAATTCCCAATTGATCATAGGTGAATTAATTTAGAGCAAATGATGAGTCTCAGAGAGGTTGATTAACAGGTTAATCTACTGGAAATTCATACAATAGGTTTGATCATGCAAATTGTACGAATCCAATCACTTCATAGTTCAGTTAATCGCAAGCAATTGATCATAGACAAGAGATTAACTTATGTTTAGACTGATCGGTCCTAAAAAGCAATAAAAGCAGTGAAGAGATACAAATAACTGAATTACATCGAGGTTTTATTAAAATCAGAAACGGGGTACAAAGGTACAGTTACATCACAATCTGGGGCTAAGAAAAACTAGCCACTCATGTTCATGATTACTCAAAAGAAGACATAAAGATTACAAAAGGGAAGAAACTTTACGGTGGTGATCCCCAATGGTGCTCTCTACATCCTCCCGCAGCTCAGAGTCTCTCACAAGACCCCTTTCTCACTTAGAACCCTCTATTTTCCAAATAGAACAAAAGATAAAAATAAAGGGTTTCTTAGCTCCTATTTATAATAATTCAAAATTCAAATGGCTGATAGTGCAACTTTACCACGGTTCTGGTAAAATGACCACGGCTGTGGTCCTTGCATGGTACCTAAGGTCCAATTCTGCTACGCAACTAGCATGGCCATGGTCAATTTATCATGGCCATGGTCCTTGCGTTACTTCAATTCTGGCCTTTTTTCTTGGTCTTCAAGGCAATGACATTTTTGCTCCAAAAAGTGCAATTTTCAACTCTTTTTCTCATGAAACCTCTTGAGTACCTGTCTTGCATCAACTAACACCAAACAGTGAGTTTTGCCAATAAAGTATATTAACAAATGTATGAAAATGGCATCGAAACTTACATCAAAATACAATCAAAATCCGGTTTATCATATACAAGTTCATCATACTTTTTCTAACATGTAAAATATTTTTAATTTTTTCAGATTAATGGCACCAAAAATTTCTTTCATTGACAATATTGTTCCTAGAACAATTGAGTGGAAAATAAGAGTTCGAGTTATCCATAAGTGGAAGCAAACAAAATACAATGATCCTATGTAGTTCAAAAGTATTGAACTTATACTTATTGATGAAAAGGTACTTTGTATTTTTTTTAGAATTTCTTTCATTAAATATATGTATATAATTTGTGGGCCGGTAGACCAATGGATATTATTATTATTATTATAAGCTAATATTACAAGTAATCATCTTGTAATCATCTTACATAAATAGTTAATATTACAAGTCACTTAAAAGATATATAATTACTTTATAAAGTTGATTGAGTTTAATATTATCGTAACATAATTCACTATTTAAGATTTACTTCTTCTTCTTTTTCTGAGTTCCCTGGCAGATTTTGGTGGCAAACAGCAATCAATTAGTGCACAATGCCAGTACAATAATATGTAATCGTAACATAATTAATTATTAAGGTTTACTTTTTTTTTTCTGAGTTCCCTGGCAGATTTTGGTGGCAAACAGCAATCAATTAATGCACAATGCCAGTACAATAATATGTAAGGTCCATTAGCAACTTGGTGCCTTTGAGGTACCACGGCACACAAGACGCAAGCTAAGCATTTTTCTGGAAGAACGAATCTCATTATTTTTTACGAATAAAGACAAGCTCTGCATCGAGGGAAGAAATATCCTACTGGGACAGCATTGAAATTTTAACATAATTTTATGTCAAATTTATAAAACTTATTAAAGACTAAAATATAACGATAATAAGTTAAAAAAACCTGGATTAATAAGTAATTTTTGAAGAAATTATATTTATACGATGATTTTGTACACTTTTTTGTACAATAAAGAGGGAGATATAAAAAGAAATAGAAACATAATATAAAATAGGTAATGTCATAGAAAAAAAAATTCTAACGTGTTATATAAATTTTATATTATTTATTTCTATGAATAATATTGTTCTAGATCCCATTTTGGAGAGTTGAGCCCAATATAGTGATTTTTTTTATCAGGTAAAAAAAAGGTTAAATTAATATGGAAGTCCCTATATTATTCGAGAATTTTTAATTAGATTCTTGAACTATTTTTTTTTCAATTTGGTCCCTGAACTTTTATTTATTTTTTAATTAGGTCTCTGCCATTAACTACCATTAGCTCTATTAACTGCAGGGACCTAATTAAAAAATAAATAGAAATTTAGGGACCTAATTGAAAAAATTGTTTAGGAACCTAATTAAAAATTTTAAATAGTTCAGGAATCTACTAAGTAATTCTCAAATTCTACCCAGGCTATCACACTATACTTCTCAAGCATATGTAGACTACTTCTAAATTTAGTATTGTCCATTCTACAGATCTACACTGAGTATTTTTAACTCTCCAAGTCAGTATTCTCATCTTTGCAGATTCTAAATTCAATATTCTCAACCTCTGCAAGTTCTTCAACCAGTATTCTCAAACTCTTGAAGCATCAATTCCCTTAGAACACTTCTAGTTTTCCCCTACCGATTCTGTTCGGACAAACTTAATGCACTCCTTCCAAATACATTATTCAATTAAGTGATATTTTTTGTATGATTTTTAATTTACTTTTAATTTATTCAGTAGGTCCCTAAACTATTTAAAAAAATTTAATTAGGTCCCCAAACAATTTTTTTAATTGGGTTCTTGAACTTCTATTTAGTTTTTAATTAGGTCCCTACCGTTAATGGAGTTAACAGTAATGTTAACGGCAAGAACCTAATTAAAAATTAAATAAAAGTTTAGGGACCCAATTAAAAAAAAAATAGTTCAAAGACCTAATTAAAAATTCTCAAATAATATAGCGACCTACAGATTAATTTAACCTAAAAAAAAAAAAAATACAACAAAAGAGAAGAACTAATGTCTAGTGTGCTGAGTTTCATAATTCACTCACGAGAGAGTAAGTTACGAATGTTAGAGAGTAACGAGGCATACGGATGAAATTGTGGGACATCATTCTTCACCAGATTAAGTGCAAGAAGAGAGTCAGATTCACAAATGACTTTTCTATAGACAAATATAAAGATATAGAGAAATAAGCCAACAATATGTTGCCCAATAAGCATGATCCAACTTGAACTAATAATTATTGAGTGGGTGTTTCTTCCTGTATCTCATAAAATTTGAGAGGCATCTCCTTTCTTTTTTATCCGTAAAAGTTTAGGTGAGTTGTCTTCCAAGACTCACTAGGGTCAGGGTGCCTCCAGACTCACTGAATGTTTACAAAAGTACTTACGTATCACCCATTAACAAGGTACTTACAGATCACCCACCAACAAGATCCTCACATCGACAGTAGGATTCAAACGCACATCCTTGTGGGACATGAATTTGATCCTTACCAATTAGACCAACTTTTATTTGCGGCATCTCCTTTCAATTACAGAAGGATAATCCATAATATAATTTTACGTTTTAGATTATTCTTTTCAAAATGAGAAGGAGGTACCCTTGAATTTTACGAGTGCAGGGAGTTATTGCCTTATCGATAACCTTTTGAAACATAGGATGGATCACAATGTAGACGTGAAGCATATGCTAATGGCCCGAATTCTATTGAAGACAATGTTCTGCTATGCTAGAGATTCGTTTAACGCAATAATATGTAAGGTCCATTATAGCTAACTTGAATTTCAATACTTTTAATTTTTTTTATCAATAATTAAAAATAAATTGGATCACGATTCTAAAATATAATTTATATTTTTTAAAAATTATTTATTTTAATTATTAATTATAATATAATTTACTTTGTCAAAAAAAATTATAATATAATTTATATATTTAAAATATTTACTTATTAAAAAATTTAGTTATATAAAATAAACATTTATTTTGTACATTGCACTAGTTAAAATTTAGTTACTAATTAATTTAGGTAGTATATATCTATTTTCTTCAGGTAAAATTTTAAATTTGAGTTTTATGTATAAATATTCTAAATATTTTGCACTTTGAGTAACCCTTATTCGGTAAGGAGGAAAAGTGTGAAGAAGGAAAAAATGATTTGAATTAAAGTAAAAATAAATAGAAAAAATTGAATATTTATTTCTAAAAATAATTTTTTCTTTCTATTTATTTAATCAAACAAAAAAAATATGTTATCAGTATTTTATCAACTCTATTTACTTTTCTTTTTGTTCTCGTCTAAAACAACAAAAATGTAAATTGTGATAAATATTGGAATCAACATAAAAAAAATCATTAATGCTATGTTTGAATGATTTAAGATTTTGAGAGGAAAAGAGTAGAGAAAAAAGAAATATGAGAGAATAAAGAATGAATAGAAAATGAGTAAATTTTTAAGTTGTTTAGATTGAAAGAGTAGTAAAAAAGTAAAAGAGAAAGAAAAAAAAAATGAGTATGTTGTAAAGACATAGTTACCCCTTATAGCATATTTATATAATTCAAAACAAAAGGATAAATACTAACATTTCAATTTTTTAATGAGTCCCACCAAAAGTTTTTCACTTCTACCACCAAAATCTCTTCACTTTGGGAAAGATTTATTTTTATTTTGTGTCCTACCAAACTTTTCTCTCTTCCCTCCTAGTGGTATATGGTATAAATAATGGGGTTATTCATCTCCCAATTTAAATAACTCTATAATAAATGATTGATGCAATTATACAAATTGTACTAACCATATTTAAGTATCTAAATAATTACACCAATAATCTATTATAAGATTGTTTAATCTCATTTTTATTTGATATATAAAATAATTAGACAATCCTGCAAATAATATGATGAAAACTTAAGTTTAAATTTTATTGTACCCATTATTTTTATATAATAAAAATACATAAAAAAAATAAAAAAAAAGGTTTGAGACAACTAGACAAGTATAGGATAAGATTAGCTGCACCAAAAAGTTGGCCGTAGTACTAGTGCAGTAGTGCAATTATTTACTTGCCCTAATGATATTAATTTCTTTGAGCCTATCCATCCCCAAAAGGAACAAGTCATTTTCTATCCCACCAACACCAAGGACACCACTGCTTTTCAACATCATCACCAAGCCTACCCCTTATCTCCATGTGTACGAACCTCCAATCAATCAATAATGACAAACACACACACGCTTTGGCATTATCCTACCCTCCCCATTAGGGTTTCTCATTGCAGTGATGCAGACACTGTTCATTCTCTTTCCTGGCTAGGGCTTCTGGGCTGTTAGTAGCTAGAGACTTTTGGTTCAAGTTTGGGATGTGATCCAGATTTGTAGACTGAAAGTGTTGTACGACACATTTGGAACACTGAATAGTCTCAAAGATTGGGTAAAGTACCTGAAAAACAGTGTATGTCCCAATGTTGCAGAGGGCAGGTTCGAGGGTTTTCTGTTTCTGGAATTATTCTGTTCTTGTGTTCTTCTCCATGAATAGTTGGATCCAAATAATTTTTGCTGCTGTTAAAAGAATTAACATATAATTTAAATTTAACGGTAATGCACTAACAGTTTTATACTATTATTTAATAATAAATTATCATCGATATGATAATGTAAAATTGTTTTATAAAAATCAATAAATTTATCATAAATTATGAATTATAATTAAATAACAGTGTAAAATTATTTTATATTATCAGTGTATAATTTTTTTTCTTATATAATTTTTCTTGTAAAATTACTAATTTTATTAATAATTAATCTTTATTAAAAAATTTGATCAATTAGATTATTCACATAATTCAAATTCAAAATCGAACTCAATTTTACTTACACCAACGATATATTGGTGTATCTGATCATATCACTACATGCCCTTAGGCTATAGATCTAGGCATTTATGAAGGGTACAGTATGTTACTATATATGTAGTCTGTGCTTTAGGGCATTCCGTAGATGTCCCTTTATTTTGTTTTCCTTGTCTTTTGGATTTAGCATAATAGCATCATAAATGTCTTATTTGACCGGTCAGATTTTGGTTTGAATGGCCTTTTGGGTTTGTTTCTGGATCCTGATTTTAGGGTACACATTGTTTTCTCCCTTTTGGGTTTGAACACTATCACATTATTTTGTTTTGAATGAAAAGTGGAAGCAGTGCTAGAAAAATCTCATGAGAAACACCAAATAACACGGCTCTGAAGTAAGGCAGCTCTGGGAGTTTTCTCTTTTTGAAGCTTGCGGCGGAGGGAGACAAAGAGCCTGAGAATTTGGGTAAAGAATAACAGAAATTGACGTTATCAAACTGAAATAATGTTTTTTTTTCTTCTTTTTTCTTTTTATGAATATAAAATCAAAATGAAATAATTGTTGAAACTAGTTTGATTCCCTATGTCGCTAGTAGAAAGAAAGTGGGGGTAATTGGCGTTTTATGGACAGAGGAATCTAACACATTTGTTCCAATAATACTACTTTCCTTTGTCCCAAAAGATATGGCTCCGCAGCTTGAAATTTCTGAATTAGGTGTCATGGGATTTGAATAGTAAGTACACTGGTTTCCCTAGTATGCTCTATCTCTATTTTCTTCTTCTTCTTTATTTTTTTTTCCACCTTATTTCTTTTTTTTTTCCTGTAAATTTATATAAGTTTTCCTTATACATGAAAAAGAAAAGTAGAGAGAGAGAATTCTGAATATTGGAGACCAATAAACCGGTGCCACCTCCCTCTTGTGCTTGTATTAATTAGTTAAAATATTCTTCATATTTATCATTCTTTTCAACTTTCTTTTGTTGACTGTTGACATTGACTGTGTGAAATAGAAATATTAGGAACGGTCATTGGACCAACATTTGTAGGTAAAGGATCATGTTAATAATGATATTTAGACACTTTAATATTTTAAATATCTCATTGTTTCATTTGTTTTTATTTTTTTCTTTTTATCATATTAAATATTTATTACATTTATTTTTTTTATTATTTCTTTTTCTCTTTGAATATATAGACTAGCATATAGGTGTCTAAGAATATTTTTCGGATCATATATGGCTCAAACACAAAAGCTAAACTCCTATACATAAATTAGAAGGCTCAATTTTTATTTCCTTAATTGCGGGTGAAGTGATTGGATTTCGTCCATCATTTGATGTTTTGTTTAAAGTCGGTGCTAATAATAATGTTCTTGGTTTTATATGTTCGTAACTTCCTTGTTTCACAGGCAATGACATACCCGGATCTTAAATAAGTGGGAGCAAATTATAAAAATTAAAATCAGTAGGTTGAAATATATAAATATAGATGTAATAAAATATAAAATATAATTTTCTTTTTATAATTTTCTGTAAAAAAGTTACTTGTAATTTTTTAAAAGTGAGGAGGTACACTTATACGTTCTGACTACAATGTAAGTCCACCAATGTTTATAAGAGATTGTGCATCATGCACTATTCGAATGAGAATATTTTGTGATTTATTACTAGTATTTCTTTAACATAGCATTTTTAATTTTTTTTTAATTTTTTAATTTTTTAATTTATCATTTTTTTAAAATTGAATCTCAATATATATTTTTTTAAAAGAAACTACTAATTAATAGTTGAAAACAATTTTATATCACAATATAAATTATCTATCATAAATCTAAAATATAATTTATCTGTTAAAAATATTTATTCATTACAAATTAATTATAATATAATTTATATATTTATAAATATTTATAAATTTTAGTTATATAAAATACACTTTTATCCTGTATATTGCACAAAAATAAATTTTAGTTATATAAAAAAATACTAGTTTAAATTGAATTTTATCTGCTAAGAATATTACGTTAGGGTACCTGAAAGTTTTTCTTTGAAATGACCAAATACTGGTTTTGGGTGATTATCGTCAATCCACATCAAAGTTCCATAAATTTTTTTTTTTTGGCACATAAAGTTACATATGCTTTGAAACAAGTTTTAGAGTTATGCCTAGCAAATGAAAAACAAAATACAAAAGTCTGATCCACCGTGCGTGTAATAAAATATGAGAAAAGACTTCTTTCAAAGAAAAGACTTCTTTTTACACTTCAAATTCTTACCTTATCCTTACGTGTTTGTAAATATGGCAGGAGAAATGTATCTCCCACGTATAGAGATGTACCGTGTAAAAAAAAAAAAGTGTTCATCTATATATCTATATAATCTATAACAATATATATACTAGTTAGTATTCCTAAAATAACTTGGTCCTTACTTAATTCACAAAAGAAAAATGCATAAAATGTTTAGGTAAAAAAAAAAAAAAACTAACCTTCTTTATTTTATATCTTCTATTTTTTTATGTTTATAAAAATATTTTTTGCATCTTTTATTTACTAGTATATATAAATTATTAAATGCCGTACCTTATATTTTTTTAATTATTGTATGAAATTTTAAAAAGTCAACTTAATTTGAATAATTATAAAATTAGAAGGATTAATATGAACAATTAAAATTAAAAATTGTCAAAATCACACATAATCATTAATGTACACTACAACAAAATTTGTTTATAGCGGTAATTATATATTGACTACAAGTTAAAGACCACAAAAACTCATCCTAGACAACAACTTCTGCGGGAAATGAACATTATCCTGCAAAAAGTTAATTTATAATAGTAAAAAACTAATGAGTTTTTACCAGCAATAAAGTGAGTTTTTACCTTTTTTTTTTTTTTTTACCCGTAGAACCCTCTCGGTAGTTTTTACCTATGTTTGCTATAATTGTTTTTTTTTTTTTTTAAGAAATGTTTGCTGTAATTGTTGATATTACGTTTTCCGATCCTAGAAACATTGATTATGATCTAATTGTCGGTAAATATTTTAACAGTTGTTTATATTGCCGCTAGTGGTATGAGAATCAAAACTACAATTAATAAATTTTTTATGAAGTATATATCAACTTCTATTGAAATCCGTTGACTATGTGTATTTTTGACAAGTATTTTCAGCTACCATCTAGCTACAGTATTTGTTTTATTATTTTAGCATTTGATTTTATTATTTTAGCATTTTACTTCAAGATATTAATAATAATAGATGATAGATTTATTTTATTTTATATTATTATTATTTTTTATATTATACTGTTTATTTTAACCACTACGTTAGATATATTATATATTCTATTATTTAAACATTATACTTCAAGATACTTGAACTATTATTTTTAATCAACATAATGAAAATATAATGTCTATTTAAGTGTGTGTTATTTTTATTTTATTTTAAATTTTGATTCAAAATATTTCAAGAAATAGTATAAGACTAATAATAAAATAAACTATGAAAAAAATATAATAATTGAAACTTAAATATAATTAAAATAATAGATCTATAAATAAATATTACAACAATTTAAAATTAAATAAAAAAACTAAAAATATAAACAATGTTTTGAAAATCGAAGCAATTGGTCGGACTGAAAAACTAATGAATCAATCAAATGTTTAATTCAAATAAACTATACAAAACTTATCTTTAAAAAATACTAGTTAAAGAACCAAAAAATAGGTCAAAAAATGACAAAACCGGTTCAAAATGGGTGAATGAAAAATATTTAATACAATGACAATTTAACTTTTTTTTCTTTAAAAAAATAAAAAATTAGCCTAAAGAATATGTCATTTTCTTTTTATTCTAGATGTAAACTCGTTATTTGAATTTTTGCGAGTACTTTGAATGTTAAAAACCTAAAATTATGTTTAATTTTAGTTTTTACTGTTTTCAATCTGTGATTTTATGTTTCTGTAATAGTATTAATTATTTGATGAATTATTTAACAATCATTATTATTTTATTAATATTGATTTGGTTATGGTTCAATTATTGAATCTTGAATTAGTGCCTTAATTGGTTCAATGGCTAGTCTAATTTAAAACAAAATTGATTATAAATACCTCAAAATATTTTTTTATTAATAAAATTTAAATTTATGTAAAAATATCTTATAAAGATGTCTATTTTTGCCAATTTATATTTATCAATAGCTTCAATAGATAATTTTATTAATAACTTACAATTTACTCCATTCGATTCTATTTATAAGACCTAAATTAGAAGTAGTACTAGGTCCTTTTTTAAGACTCAATCCATAATGTCCCTTGCATTAATTATTTTTTGACTAAAATACTCATAATTAAAAGAGATGTTATAATGACAAATTATTAGAAGAGAAAGAAAGAGAAGCATTAATGACAATTGTAGTTTTGAAAAAAAAAAATACTACCTATAATTCTAATTATAAACAACATAGGACAAATCATCAGTACCAAGGAAAGTGATTAATACAACTTTTTTTAATTAATTCTACCATAAATTTAATTTTTATTCCAAAAATACCATTTGCTTTAAGTGGTTGTCATAGAAATAAGTGAATGCATATGAAATAAAGTTAATAATAAAGTAAGGATATAAAAGAAATTTAACCTTGAATAACTTTAAAAATTAATGATTGTTGCTTATAATTAGAACAAAAGAAAAAGTTAATTTGTTGCTTATAATTAAGATTAGAGGTAGTATAAATTTAAGACATATTTATTGCTATCAATTAATTAATCAATTTTCTTAATCCTGATGAATTAGGTAATTAGGTATTATAAATAGGGACCGGAGGAAGCAATTAGTTACTTTAATTGCTTTTAACTTTCAACTACCAAGTTGTGTTTTTTAGCTTCTTTTTTTTTTTTTTTCATTTTTAACTAGCTTTTTAATTACATGTTATATATTATACCAAGTATGTGAATCAACTAGCACAAAATTGTTTTAACTTAACTTCGATTGCCTCCAGGTGGAGGATACTTATGATCTCTATATAAAAAAGTTTACTTTTGCCATGTTGACATATATTCACATTTTCTACGGAATAAAATGTACCAAATTACTCTTTTTAAATTTCATAGAGTTTGTATAGAATATATTGGACTTTTTTTAGTAGATTAAATTTCAAGGGAGGGGATGATGTCTCAATTCAAGGCAGGAAAAACCTCTAGGTTCTAAGAGTATTTACAGAAGTATTTGCATCAACCTCATCCCAAGGATATGAGTGGGGCTTGAAACTACGTGTTAGATGCGAATGATATCGATATCAATATTTCCATTCCAAAGGAATGCTAGCTAGTAACACTATCTTTCTAACACTTTCTCAACTATTGGCTAAAATTTATTAAAAATTACAATTTTTAATGGACTTCACTTCTAAATCAGAAGAGAAAGTCATTAAATGAGAAGTGAGACCTTCCAAAATTAGTCATTTCCAATAAATTCCAATTAATAATAAAGAGAGTGTTGTAATATTAAAATTCAGTTTATTTTTTAAAAATAAAGATATCACTATAAGAGATGATGGGCATGAATAATAACCCTCCTTCACTAGTCTTATTAGATGAAAATTCACCTCATACCAATATGATTATCTGTTAGGTAGATATTCATGGATTTTATATAATATTCATGCGTATCTACAACATGAATATTTGTTAAAACGTAAACATTTAAAAATATATAATTAAACAACAAATTTTAAAATATATATTTATAGAAAAAAGATGAGATACTGATCTCATTTAATTGTTTTATTGAGTGTAACATAAAAAAAAAAATCAAAAAGTTTCTAATACCATGGTTTCTGAATTTCTTTAACAAATTTCAATTTGGTACAAATGATTAATGCGTGCGAAAGAGAAATATGTTGGCAACACATTATATGACAAAATTTTATTTGTTGAATGAAATTCCTCTAAATATGGGATGAGCCCTTTGTGATTTAGCAGATTTTACATGAAAATTTTCTAATGATAAAGATTGTGTTGAGAAAAGTGAGTTGCTTGCATTCTTCTAATTATTTGTACAACATTAGACACTAGGATAATATGGAATAATTTTTTCAAAACTTGTTAAACTCTTATACCATCCATTTATACAGATAATGAATATAGTTATTTGTTCAGATAAAATTGTTTGTGGAACTAGTTCTTTTAATTTGCCGTAGATGGTGGTAGTGTTGACAAATGAGAAATGGTGAGGGTCGTGATAAGGGATGGCCACGAGATAGTTATGTGCAATTGTTAACAATAGCTACATTGTTCTCACTTGTTAGAATGCCCATTAGTATGCATGCATAAAATTTTCGTTAGTATGGTACTCTTAATGCTTGTTTTTTAGATAATTTTCTACTTACTCTTGAAGTAATATTTCATATATGCTCTATATGCCATTGATTGTTACACCAAGAGATTTACCTTAATAGGGTAACACTTACGGATATCTCTATGGTGTTTACGTGAGCTATCAAGTATTTGTTAATTATGATTTCAAAAAATAAAAGTTTAAAAGTATGTTAAATATAATTAAACATAAATTACTACTTTAGTTCTTGAAAACTAGATTAATTTTAATTTAGTCTACAAAGCACAGTGTGACATCCATTTTTTTTTTCATTTTAAAAAGGACATCAATTTAGCTTTTGAATGATGAAGAGTGATATCAAATCAACGATCATTTAAAAAAAATTAACTCCAATTTAATTTATCAATAGTAGAAAATATGACATATCATGCAGTCCTTCAAATCATAGAAAGTGGGTATTGATTGCCCCTGATAATAATATGAAATGACATCAATTTAGTTTTAAAAGGATGATTTTCATGTCACTTTTCATGATTGAGAGATTATAATTGTCATACATCTTTCAAATACCTAAGTGATGTCAACTCAACCTTCTAGGAACTAAATGAATGTTTACAAGAAAAGATGTAGGGCTTGGGTGGGTGGACACCTCTTGTGCTTGAAGTCAAGTCTGATTTTCTTATTAATGTATTTTCTTAGCCTAAAATAAAATATAAAAATAAAAATGAATGCTTACAAGAAAAGATGTTATTCTATTCCTAGTTAGTGTTGTTTATTCTGACATGATATTTTCTTATCTTCGTCCTTACTAGCTCATAATCTTTTTCAGTGATATTTTGAGACATCCCTCTTTTTCTTTGTATATAGTTAGTGTTTCAGACTTTCAGGGTTAGACATGATTTCAGTATTCAACTATCGTACAATGTTACGCCTATAATCACTTCAACACAAAAAAGCTAGCATGATTTAAGACCTGTTTGGATTAGTTTATCCAAAAATACTTCTAGAAGAAGAAAATAAAAAGAAAAAAAAGAAATAGACTTCTCCATAAACTAAAATTAACTTATACATAAACTAATTTATAAAAAATCTCACATCTTCTAAACAAACTATATGAGAGATTTCAACAAGTTAGTTTATATATAAGCTAATTTTAGCTTAAGTAAAAACTCATTTCATATTTTTCTTCTTATAGAAATACTTTTGGATAAACTTAATCAAGCAGACCTTTAGTAACTTATAAATGATCACATTTGTTTTTGAGTTTAACTATCTGCACTGATAGTGTAAAACAATTTAATAATGTCATTTAATCACAAATCATCATTGATATAATTTTTAAAATAATTATTATAAAATAATGATTTACGATTGGATGACACAATATCGTCCTTTCTCTTTGTTTTCTGTATTTTGACTGGTCGCATAGAAATAACAAGGAACCAAGGATGACCAGAAGAACATGAACTCTTTTCCTCTATATTTTAATCTTATCTAAATACAACCTTAATCTAGCTTTACCCTGCAAAAAATTCAAACATGCATTACAACATTACTTATATGTTCCTTCTTTTTTTTCCTGTCAGGTTCTTATTAAAGAAAACTTATGACCCCAAAAGGAAGGTAAACTAGCTAGAGGCCACCCTACACAAGGAATAACAGAAAGGGAAAAGAGAAAAAGATAAAGAGATAACTTCTATCACTAACAAGCTAAGAGTATCGGTACCTAACTGCATTGCAGAAAACAGAGAAAAGGAAAATCTCCATTGATCAATCAGTTGTCAAATTTCTCTTTCGGTGCATGGTAATTAATTATGACAACTTTCCCCATTTTCTCTAAATAATGTGTCTAAAAGGGCTATCTAAAAGGGATAAAACTGCTGGTTTCAAATTTACATGTAGAACAGAAAAACAAGGACAATACACTGTATAAAGTATTTTAATTAAGTGCCTGTAATACTGTTTTTCAATTAAAATTGAATTTTTTTCATCAGTAATTCACACAATTTAGTAAAGGTTAACATGAAAAGTTGATGCTATTTATCGAGGTAAATTTGTAACTTTGACCAAAGAATATTACACAAGTAACTACGATATTGTACCTGAGGAGTTTTCTTCAAAAACAAAACCTTACGATGAGTTTTATGTAGTACCTAAAACATCATCACACTATTTGTTGAATAAAGGCAGCTTCACTGAAATTTGAAAGAATGAAGATATTTGATTTTTCGTTTTAAGTAAACAATAGCTATATATGCAACCACCCTTAAGGTTTTATTAAGTTAGTCTAAAACATCTCACAAGGTTTGAATTCCAATATTCAAGAGAAAGGATCAGGCTAGCTTAACTACTTAACTGTGGTTGTCTCAGAGTAAATTCAGCCATACAGCTATGAATAAGTTAAACAATAAACATGTCATAGTACTATATTTGGAAAGCACTTAACCATCTGTTCTTAATCTTGTACTATACACATACTTCAGTTAAGAAATTAATTTAAGTCTAAGAAAAATTTTTCCTTTCTATAACCTAAATGCTTGAATGTGCTTGCAACAAGCCTTCATATGTTGCCCATATAAAGCACTATTTGCAAGCCTTTGCCCGGATAACTAATGCTTCATGTATGCAACTGAGTCATGCAAGCATTCTAATTTTATCACTTAGAATTTTGTAACTAATATAAGGAAACATGCCTTTGCTAAACCTATTCTTAATTAGCCTACATTTCTTGTGTGCACACATAAATTTCATGGTTAGCTTTACAATTTCTTTCAATGAAGTAAATGTATGTTATCTTTTTGCTTTTCTAAAAAACTATAACGTAAATTGTCTGTGGTTTAAAAACAATTATGTTTAAAAAACTAATTTCACAGATGCTATTCTTACTTTAGCAAGGGATGATGAGGGAATGATAAAAGTAATTATGCTTAAGACCTTGGTAAGATTTATTGTCTTTCTTTTCTAATTTTCTGTCTACTCATAATTTTCAATCAGATTTATTTCTTCTAATTACTAGCTGAAAGGAGATATATAGCTGAAAACATGCATCAGGCAATTGAGAAATGAATAAACCCAGCTATGGGAAAAGTGTTCTGTTGAAAAGTTAGACAACTAACAAATATATTATGCTTCGTAAATTAAGAAAGTTTTATCTTGTTAGAAAACTTTTTTCATCATAAGACCTTTTTTACCTAAGCCAAAAAATATTATTAAAGGCCTATACTTTAACTCATTTACATCTTAGAATAACCAAATCATCAGCTAATAAAAGAATTTATGCAATCTATGAATGAGTACATCAACAAGAGAAGGAAATAAGTTTGAGTAATTTTAGTCCAAGAACCAAGATAAAGACCTAACCTTAATTAATTCCAACACAGCTAGCCTAATTAAATCAAAAGAGTCTTGTCTGTAAACAGTAGAATTACACAATATTGCAAGGATTAGATAACCACATGCATGCCACATATATATATATATATATATATATATACATTAAGGGAGTTTAGCTCAGTTAGTTGAGCAGGATGTGTGAGTTATTATAAATTTTTCGGTATCATGTTCGATTCCTATATATATATATATATATATACTACCTGACCAGCTTGTTTTAGCTCTTTCGTGTCTTAGAAGAAATGTTTGAAGTGACACAATATTCATTTGACATGATTGTCCCTGCCAGCCATGGCCAAGCAATGAATATGAATATATTATATTCTTCAATAGGAATTTGACAATGTCTAAAGTAATTAGGAATTAGGAAATGCACGCACTTTAAACGATATCAAACTAAAATTTGTTAAAATTTTAAGGACAATTTATTTTACCAGGAATTGTCATAAACTACATGCGTAAGTTTTCTTCATTACATTGAGAAACTGGGTGGCATTAAGATTAGCTTTCAATTTTATATCTAAAATTTTGATCACAAAATTACTTTTAAAATCTCTCTCTCTCTCTCTCTCTCTCTCTCTCTCTCTCTCTCTCTCTCTCTCTATATATATATATATATATATATATATATATATTACACTTGTACTTTTTTTCTCTTATTAGTCCTCCTATTCTGACTTGTCAATTTAGAAACTTGATAGTTGATTAAGATTAGCTTTCAATTTTATATCTAAAATTTTGATCACAAAATTACTTTTAAAATCTCTCTCTCTCTCTCTCTCTCTCTCTCTCTCTCTCTCTCTCTCTCTCTCTCTCTCTCTCTATATATATATATATATATATATATATATATATATATATATATATATATATATATATATATATTACACTTGTACTTTTTTTCTCTTATTAGTCCTCCTATTCTGACTTGTCAATTTAGAAACTTGATAGTTGATATTCATAAACTATTTTATATTTTGAGAAATGCTAACATATTATTTATTATTGACTGATTTTATATTAATAAAAAAAAATTATTGACTGATTTTATTAAAAATAATAAAATTTTGTAGATCTCACACTTTGTTTAATGAGTTATCTTCATAATTCTATAGCTTTCAATAAATTTAACTAATACTACTAAAAAGTGTGTTGAGGAATATGCTATAACATTATTCATTAATTATATTTTAGTTTCAAGTAATTTCCTTTCACATGTTTCATTAGCTACATCCTTATATATTTCTTAATATTTTCTAATGAGCTGAGATAATACTAAGTTCAATATTCAAATGGTGAAGTCAATTTTAATCTTGACTTTGAAGGGAATGTGTGGATCACCCAAGTGTCTATTCAGTCACATCTATAAAGATAAGTATCACACATTAGAAGACACTCGGGATGCTACCCACAGACAAGCTAAAATATACATCCGAGAAGTGACCCAATATTATCCTATTCTAATTGGACTTATTTTAAAATAACGATGAAAATATGCCAATACATCACAAAGAAGACAAAAAACATGTAAATGCATTTGAAACATCTTCACTAAAATGTTTCAACTGGTATTATGATGAATGCATCAACCCAGGTTGGGGTAAAAAAAAACGATGTAATTATTTATTTTTCTTAATTAAAAACATGCATATAAGACCGTTATAGATACTATTGAATTTGTACTATGTCACTGAGTAAGTAGGTGAAGCCAGGATCAGAGCAGAAACATGGAAAAGGAAACGTGTTATAGAGATAAAAATAAATACAACCGTTTTGTTTTTATATATTTTTTTTACCAGATTAGTAGATGTGGAAGGTAACTTACTCCGTTAAATTTCTGAAAGGAAAGTAAACAAATACTACATAGCAGGCTTGCGCATTTCTGTCGGCACATGAAAGATGCGCTGGTTTTAGGCCTCCCACGGTTTTCCCAAGTACTGAAATTCTGCATATTGGTGCTGCAGAAATTTCATTGACTAGTCAGCAGAATGTTACTGATGCAATTTGACCATGCACTTTGAATATATCAAATATTAAGAGGTGTGATTTGTTAAATATTATATGGGAGTTATAAGCTTAATTTGATAGGAGAAAGAAGAAATTGTGAATTCGAATCTTTTCACCGGATAAAAACTAATAAATTAATTATTAATATTGGATAAAAAAAATTATGTAGGTATACTAATTAATACGGTGTGGAAGTTATATACCAGACACTAGTTGAGACTTACATATTGAGAAAATCCAGAGTTATTGAAAATCAAGGAGGGGCTCCATTTGCTCAAAATAACCAAAGAATCATCATCATCATCATCATCATCATCATGCTCCTTTGCGTGGTAGCTTTGTTCTTTAGCCTCAGTGATCAAGTTCAAGGAAGGGTGCACGTTGTGACTGATATTGGCACCAGATTCTTCCCCACCAGTTTCAAAGGGGTTCCAAGAACCCAATTGGATCAGATCCTGATTTGTTTCCTCTCTACGTTGCTTTGATTCGTCAGCTATTCCACGGTTTCTCATCTTTTCTCTTGTTCTCTCTCTTGCCCTCTCTCTTGCCCTTTCCCTACACTCCTTTGCAAGAGGGTGGAATGCACTAATCTTATTCCTAGAGTTCTTGACCCTTCTCTTCACAACTTTGTCCACCTTCTCTTCTTCTTGTTGTTCTTGATCTCTACTCACTACAACCTCATCAAGACTAGACACACCTTCTTCATCACATTCAGAACTAGAACTGCTACAACTGTTGTGATGATCATTCTTCTTCTGCTTCTGCTGCTGCTTCTTTTTCTCCTTTGTTAGATGGTTGATTTCAACTTTTGCTTGGTTCAGCAACCACTCCACGGTCTTGCTTGCTTTGTCAAATCCTAGCATGTCTTGCAGCCCAAAAAACCTCTTTGCAACATCAAGGGAGAGCCTCATTCTCCGATCCCTCAACCCTCTTGCAGTGTTGATCTTGCTGTGCCTGTCTCTCTTGCAAGGTCTTTTTCTTGGGATCTGATTATAACTCTTTTTAGTAGAAGAAGCCTCCATGGTGGTGGTGGTAGTAACAGGTTGAGGCTGCTCAGGGTCTTGAGGGAGAGGTTGTTGATGGTGAAACTGAAGGAGAAAATCTTGGTGTTGTTGGAAGAAAATTTGAGTAGTGTCTTCTTCAAAGGGATGATGAGGAGGAGAAGGAAAGTGGAAAAAGGACAAAAAAGGAGAGGGAGAAGGAAGAAGGTCACGGTTGTTGTTGTTGTTGTTGTTTTCTTGTTTTGATGTTGGGTTGCTTTCAGAGTCAATGCTGTAGTAGTGAAATGCTGGGTCATAATAGGAAATTGGGTCATTGCCATTGTGAGAGGGAAACGTATCTGAACGAATTTGAGATTGCATATTGCACCAAATAACCCTACTTTACTTACTACTACTACTACTACCCCTTGTTGGAGGTGCAGGTTATAGATAGGACTACAAAAAGAAAAAGATTGAGAACGACGTGTAGTACTTCTTCTTCACTCTCTCCTTCTCTACTCTACTATTGAACAACAGCATCATCATCTATTTCACTCACCCTTTTCATTGCATTTTAGATTTTGCTAGCTAGCTTTCTCCCTGCAAGCAAAAATTAAACCAACTACACTTAATTAATAGAGATACTTTGTGTTTAGAAGAGAATGATTGAGGTAGACACGTTTAATGAGAGAGTGAGAGTGAACATAGTGTAATTGTACAATTGGCAATTCATCAGGCTAGTACTACAGTTTGAGAAAGACAGCACAAACAGTAAATTCATTACAGAGAGAGAGAGGGAGAGAGAAGGGAAAAACCTGAGTGAGTAGTAAAGATGGATAGTTATTTGTGATGAAAGAACCCGAGAAGGGCCAATTTATTGTAGACAAAAAAGAAGCACCTTTTTATTTTTATTTAATTTTTTCATAATCTTAATAATTTGCTTTTGAGGAAAAAGTGAAGAGGGGCCTTTAAGCATGGTATACACAATGCAAGAAATGAGTGGATAGAAGAAGTTCAAAGTTGTGGCACTTCACGTGGTGTGCAGGTGCGAGTTGACAGGGAACTAAAGCCAACTAACTCACCTCCACGCTCGTCCCTCATCACATCACTCACTAGCCCCACTCCACTTCCACCCTCTCCAATCAAGTTTCATTTGCTATATACTCTCCTACCAAAGCCTCCTATATTCACAATATTGCATGACTACATTTTCATGCTTTGTCCCACATAATAGTGAGGAGAAAGGGGTTTCACATGCCTTCACTTTTTATGGGAACATTCACATAATTTTCAGGGTCCATTTGGATATTATATATAATATTACTTCAATATAAACCAGTAACTGGTTTTTTTTTTTCATCCGTAGGAACTGAAGACAGTATCAAGGGATTTATAACATTCACGCACCCTCCTCAATCAACTGAGTTAGATCCCTTTGATAGTAACTGGTTTATATATATATATATATATAGAGAGAGAGAGAGAGAGAGAGATTCACTTACTCCAACAGTAAGTATAAGAGACTTACTCTTCATTCTCACCCAAGGTTTTAAATTGCGGTCACGATCGCGTTAAGGTTTTCGCGATTACAGGTATTGCGGATTCTGTGATGCGGATTGCGATCGTTACGGCGTGAATGCCTCACAACATGTTGCGGCCGTTGCGGCTGCAATACCGCTCCATTATAGCCGTTATCTGTGATTTTCAACTTCATCGTGATTTCGGTCCGTATCGGTATCATTCAGCTCCGACCGTGTTGTCACAGACGATATTACCAATATGGAGCGATATTTAAAACCTTGTCATCACCATTCATTTTCTTGAAATTTAATGGTTGTAATGAGTAATTAATCTTAACCATTAGATTTCAAGAAAATGAATGATATATATGTTTTAAACTACTTTTATTGACTCCTTAACCCTTTATGTAATTTTTGTTTTGAAGTTTACAAATTTATGAATGAAATTTACAAATTTATAATAAAATAAATTTATAATAAAATTACAACTTGTTGAGGTGTTATCCTTTTAAAAAGAGTCCCAAAGAGAATGTTTAATTTTTTCTTTTCACACACAAATTCTGAAAGTATCAGAGTGTATTTGGATTAACGATAGGTTGAACGGACACACATTACAATGCATATTTTGTGATAAGTAAAAATTCAGAGTTTTTAATTGAATGTTCATTTGGGGGTTTGTCAACGGAAAAACAAACACGCACTCACTATTTTCAAACTCAAGACAAGGATTTATGTAGTACATGTGCAATAGGATTAAAAGTAAATAAATTTTAACATATATAATTGCATTGATAATGTAAGATTAAATTTTTAAAGTTAAAATATTCATTTGGTTCCTATAATTATCTTCATTTTTAGTTTTAGTCCCTACACATAAATATAAGTTTAGTTTTAGTCCTTGTTGCTAAAATGAGAGAATCATTTTTTGAGAATCTAAAACCACTACAAAAAATTTCTGGCAATAATAAACTGCCAAAAAAAATGTATAGCGATAAAAACTTATAATTTCTTGTATAACAACTAAGTATCTTCAACATAGGTGCTTACATGAGTTGCTTAAAATTAAGCAACATTGTTTAATAAATTTTTGTATTGAGCATACAACTTGGCAGTGCTTTTCTTAAGTAGGTTACTTAAGCAACCATTACTTAATTGATTCTTACCAATAAAAGAACCATTTTTTCAGTTACAAAATTTAATGTGACTCAAATTAAATACTCGCTCTAACAACAATAGTATTGAAGTAAATTTTTTGTATAAAGTTTTTAAATTTATACGGTATTATATAGCTCACAAATTTAAGATAAATAATTCATTTAAGAAATCATATACTGTAGATATTATGAAACTTGAAATAAAGATAATTATTGGACCAAGTTTAGTCAATTTTTAAATAAAATGTTATAGTCAACATATATTATTTTTTAAAAAGTAAATTCGAGGAAGGTAGGACAATAACTCACGTTAGCCTTCCTATAAATCAGTCCTTGCCTCCACCTGTTGAATTATCTCTTATCATAAAAAAAAAGAAGATACTATTAATATATTCTTTAATATATATATATATATATCTCACATCGACTAGTAATGAAGCCAAAATAGTGTATATAAGTGAGGGGTAACTCGTACCTTACAAGTCGATTTAGGGTTATAGGGTTGAGTTAGACCCATAACCCACATTTCTAAGATGGTATCAGAACATATCCTAGCGATCTTTGTTAGGCCTATTGTGCCACCCGATAGCGGACCACCCGCAGATATCTAATCCTGTAAACTCCACGTTCGAGATGTCCAATCCTCGGTGTGAGGAGTGTGTTGAAGATCTCACATCGACTAGTGATGAGACCAAAATAGTGTATATAAGTGAGGGACAACCTCCACCTTACAAACCGATTTTATAGGATTGAGTTAAGTCCATAACCCACATTTCTAATATATATATATATATATTAGATAACTTTTATAGAGATTTCATAAAATATAAAATAAATTCAAGTTATTAAATGAAACATACATATAATACATTGAATAAATAAAAATATATTAAAATAATGTGAAGATTTAATTAAGCAAGTGCAATAATTAATTAAATTTGATTTCGCTTCCATAACGGGCTTGCATGCAGTGGGAGGCAATGCTCCTTTGACTGGGTTTCTGAGAGGGACGTCGCTTTCACTAAAAAGAACAAAAGAGCCATCAGTCTATCTCCCTCTGTAGTCTGTGGACGCCTGTGTGTATATCTCTATCTATTGCTCTTTGGAATTTTGTTGTTGATTCTCCTTCGGTCCTTCCCATGCGTGCTTATCCTTTCTCTGTCATCATTTTTTTTTCTCTCCTTTTTTTCTTGTAACATTAGAATAAGAAATTGCTCTATTATGAAGCTTTTAGAATATCTTCAATAGACTTAACTACGACATGTTCAAATGTTGAAGTTTTTTTTTTTTTTTTTTTTACTTTAACTAATTAATCCATTTTTAATTTAAATTTAACAATTCTAAAAAATTTCTTAAATAAATATCATAACTTATTTTATACAGCTTTTATATTTTAGTATTCACCTGCATTTCATTTTAACTAGTATTTTAGCCGTTAAGTTGATATTAAAACCGTAGGAGAATATATCAATGCATGTTAGAAGAGTGGAGTTCACCACTTCATGACAGAAAAGTATTCAAATTCAAGCATTTCTTTTATAAATGAGAGTGAATGTAAGGAAGGGTGGAAAGAGTAAAGGTACGAGGAAGCAAATAATCTTACACGTTTATATATATAGGAATTTTTTTTTGTTCACCTTTGATAATTATGTTATGCAATATTATAAATACATAACATAATATAATTATAATTATTTAATAGCGATTATTCACGCATCCAAAATTAATGTTGTTAAATATGCTCCACCAAATTAAGTCTATTTGAAGATGATGATAAATTTTCCTTTAATGAATGTGCACTCATATACAAGATTGGGACGGAGAAGATTGGTAAATACTCTAGTTGTTGAGATATCATTGTTTGGACAATTGAATGAATAATCAAAATTATCATTATATTTTTTTCTTGCTCATCTTTGATAATCATGTTATTTAATATTTTGCTCCCATATATTGAAGTGGTTCAGTTGGTGTTGAGTCATAAGACGAATCAGGACCCACAATAATTTTGATTCAATGCAAAACAAATATTAAGATAAAAAGATTGTGTCTTATAAATGCCAACAGACGAAAACATTGCATCTGTGTCTGTAAGTTACAGATGATACGCAGACAGACGCTTAAATCTGTAGGAGCATTTAAAGACATAGTAAATGCATTGTCGTTTTTGTAATCTATATTGCAGGGACTGTTCATGGAACATCCTTCCTGAGATCTGTCGAAGTGCATAAAGGGAAACAGAAAAATGAGTCAAAGAAGCAGAAGTTTCCCTCGCCTTAAAAGACGCGCTACAGCTAGCAATGAGTATTTATCTGAGCAAGTGATGTGACCACTGCAGCAGAAGGATATGGAGTATCCCTCAAGGAAGATAAGCTGAATGTTTTATCAGCTCAAAGTGACTAGTTGGTGACAAGCATTTAATACTCGCATTAAATGCCCCAATGGCCATTCTCCTTCAGTCGTTGGTTAGATGCATGCAAGAAAGCCGTTTAGAGACAAATGTTACTTCCTCAACAAGTCTATATATAGCAGAAGTTTTGAAGTGCTGAAGTTATAGAACTTAATTCAAATTCACGAGCATTCCTTCAAGCATTCATTCTTTCTCTTGTAAATTTATCTAAGTTGTAAAAAGCTCTCAAAACACCTTGAGTATCTTGAGAAAAAAGACTGTGTTCTCACTACACCAAACAATATTCTTTCCTAGCCTCTCCAGATTTCTTCTCAACCTAGTATTCTAAACCTTTGCAGGTTCCACTTAGTATTCTCCTAGCTTCTGCAGGCCCTTTACCAGTATTCTCTAAGCCTTTGCATTGCAGGCTTCCACTAAGCAAAGTATTCTTGCATAAGCCTCTCTAGGCTTAAACCCAAATAACTAACTGTTGTTGACACCCACAATAACCTTGATGTGTTCACATACAACTCTAGAAGTGACAATCCCCTAATCGTTCTTTTGAGTTTTCCTTTTTATCTAAGGGGATTTGTTTGAACAGACTCAACTACTCCTTTTAGGATGCCCTTTTCACTATGGCTCCTCTAACGAAGGTGTTTACATATACTATTTTAGCTAGACAAGGTTTGGCTCTAATCCTAGAGTATTTTGGCTAAGGAAGACTCTTTTGATTTTAGGGTATCTTCTTGAGTATCTCGACTCTTCTAACCTTAGCCTCACTTTTTGACTTTCCCTCCTTGCAATTCCTTCAAATGGAGGTCCTTATATGGCTGCTGAAGGGATTTCAAACATATTCAAAACTGTATGAGTTGTCTCTTTCATACAACTGTGTTGGCTGTTTTTCTCCTCCAAGCTTTGCAGCTTCTCAACTTTTTCTATTGCATTCTCTGCTTTTCTCCACTTTCTTCGCTTTTCTAAATCTCGATTATTAATTCTTTTTGGATTGGTGTATCATGATTTATATTTGGGTTTTGCATTCTTGATCAATATGTTAAAATGCATTATTTAGAATATTCTAATTATGATTAATAGGGGTCTGAATGCTTAATTCAATAGGTATTCTCTTGTAATTAATTGATGTACCATTGGTCAATTTCAAGTGCAAACAAGAATTAAATCAAGAATAGGAATTAAATCTTTGAAAACTAGTTATAAGTCCAATTAGAAAACTTAACCAGTGGATTAGTCGCTTTTATTGAATTAGATTTTCTTTCTATTTGCAATTTTTTTTTTCATTTTTGAACTCAAACCCTTTTTTCTAAAGTTTCTAATCGGTTGGCAATGATAAAAAATCCTTAAGAGACGACCAAGGTTGTTTGCTTTATACTGTAGTTTTTCCTATTATTTGACTTGTATATGACCATGAATCAGCCACCAAGTAAGGAGAAAGAGAATTAGGTGAATTCATAAGCTAAAGAATTGTTTATTGCGTGATCTAAAGAAAAAGAAGTCACCTCTACATGTTATTATGTTGTCATTCCCTCAAAGAATGAAGAAGAAAGATGATCTAGTTGCACTAAAAAAGGAGTGTAATATTGTCGTGTAGAGGATGTTGACCCTAAAACTAAAGGATTTTGAGATTTTCACACTTCCTTGTATTATAGGGAATAAAGTAGTAAATAAGGAGCTATGTGATTTGGGAGCCAGTGTGAATCTCATGCTTGTTTCTCTGTTGAAAGAGCAAGGTGGAAAGGAAGTCAAGTCAACTAGGACAACCTTACAATTAAATGACAAATCCATCAAGCACCCCTATGACATCATAAAATATGTCGTGATAAGACTGGATAAATTTACTTTTCTTGTTGACTTTATTATTTTAGATATATAAGGTGATTTCAAGGTTACTCTCATCCTAGGGAGACCATTCCAAGAAACTATAGGGATATTAATGCATAATAAGAAAAGCTCAAGCTAAATGCCTAAGACATAGAAGTCACATTCAACATCTTTAAAGACACATCGCATTCAACAAATATAGAGGAGTGCTTTAGGTCAACGATTTGAGTAGAAAATTTCAAAACCCAAGTATAACTCTTATTTCTAAAAAATGCTGGTTACTGAAGGACCAATGTGTTAGATAAAATGGCTTGTAATACAGGAAATCCAAGAGGGGGTGAATTGGATTCTTTAAAATTTTATTTGAAAACAATTTTCTTGATGAAAACTTTTTGCAAGATCTATTCATTTTGGATCCATTGCAAGATGAGAGTGTATGATTCAGTTGTGTTTACTTATCTCTTATTTCCAAAAACAAGTTTAACAAATGATCACAATACAATGCTTAGTGATATTGATCAAGATGTAAAAAAGATAAGGGAAAAGAAAGAATGACACAAGATCTATACTGGTTCGATTTCAACCTGAAATCTACATCCAATGTTATCCAAAGCAACCCTAGCTTGGACCTTTTCCACTATTCAGAATTTGTATACACACAAACTCACATGTACATGCAGCACATATGCAATGATCTTCTTGAAAACCTATCAAGAAACACTACAATGTAGAAAACCTATCTACATGCAATGCAACTAGGGAAACCTACCCTATACACGAATTACAAAACAAAGTTAAAGGAAATAATTCACCTAGAATGTGAAGATATGAAAAGTTGAAGTTCTTTCTAATTTGGTTTCATATTCCCTTCATGTAGCTTGATCAAGATCCATTGATTTCTTGAAGATAATAAAAGTGTTATTCAATGAATCTCAGAGATGATGACACTCAGTTTCTAAGCTCTCTCATGAAAATTACGAAATGATTTGAGAGAAATGGGTGTCACACACAAGAGCTTTCGAAATGTTAGTTTTATAGCCCTATGAACAGAGATAATCGATTATTATTAAGGATAATCGATTATTTTGTTCATGTCATCATCTGGAAACATTGATGAACTAAATAGTCGATTATTTTCCCAAATAATTGAATAATTAAGAATGACTCTTTTTCCTTCTAGGGCCAAATAATCAATTAATTCAAATGGATAATCGATTATCTACGAATGGGTAACACTTTTCATAAAACAGAGCCTCGAGATAATCGATTAAATTGTTCTGATAATCAATTATTTTGTTCTTGGATTGAAATCTTAGAATTTTCAAAAAGGTTTTCGCCCAGATTCAATCCTTAACCAAAATATATAGTGAATCAATGATCAATCAATGCAAACATGAGGGAATAGAAGTATAACTAGCCTAGATGCATGATACACACACATTCACACATTAAAAGCTATAACAAGCATCCTAATTAGACTAGTGTTCTCAATATATATGAAGCTCACTTAAGCTATTACAAGTACAACATCATCAAAACTATATGCAGTTGTAAATACACAAGCACAAGGTTCTTCATTTCATTACACAATAAAGGTGCTTAAGGAGCAATAAGTTGTACTACAATTTCACTTTTAATGCTAATTGGAACTTCTTCATAGGAAAATGAAGGTCCATATTGTTAGGGCCATTATAGTCATGGGATTGTAGTTAATGGATCAATGGAGGTAGATGATCCAATTTCAAGGAGGCCTCTCAAAATGAATCGATACAAGTTGAAGCCTTGTCATTGAACACTAATGAGTACACAGTCATCATACCTTTTAGGGAGATTTCTCTAAAAGCTCTATGGGTAAGTGAAGGACAAAAAGAGTGGAAGCACACGAGTTTTCAAGGATCTAAATGGAGTTCTCTTTCTTATCTCTTTTGTATTCTTTTTCGTTTTTCATCTTTAGCCAAATCCTCCATTCTTTGGGTTGAGTGGATTTTTATAGATCTTGTGACCCTTTAATTTGAGCAATTAATAAAAATTGGTTTCTTTGTATTTTGCTCTCATATTTCATGATCTTATTCCATTCTTAGAATGAATTTTGATTTGTATGTTAAATGGAAATTTATGAATATACTTTGGGAATTGAACTTTGTGATAATTTAAAGGCTTAAATATCTTTTTGGTCCTTGCAATTTAGTGTTTTTTTGCTTTTCGTCCTTGCAATTTTTTTTTTTTGGTTTTAGTCCTTACAAATTATGTTTGTTTTATTTTTTGTCCTTATAGTGGTTTAGATAGCGCTTTGAACAGTGAAAAAAGCGCTATCTAAACCACTATAAGGACGAAAAGTAAAACAAACATAATTTTGCAAGGACTGAAACAAAAAAAAATTTGCAAGGACGAAAAACAAAAAAATACTAAATTGCAAGGACCAAAAAGATATTTAAACATAATTTAAATTAGGAAATAGTCATTGAGCACTACTACCCCTTAGGGATTCTTGATCTTTAGCCATATTCCTCTTGAATTTCACCTAGAGAATTAAGACTTTTAATTAGTGAGAATAAAGGTTTATTTACATGAGAAATTATGATCTAAATAAATTACATAATTAGATAAGCAAATTAAAGAATCAAAATAAATAACCTCAACTCTAAATCCATAAATCCATAAATATAATAAAAGTCAATTCCAACGCTTTTATTAGTTGTTTCAAACTTATTCTCTTTGTGTTATTGATTTTATGTGCTAGAAAATGTTGTCATACAATTATAGAAATATTATTGTAAGTGATGGGCTCACTAAAACCCAAAAGTACTAAGGGGGTCTAGCTCAGTTGGTTGAACAGGGTGTCAGAGTGTTGTAAATCACCTGGTACTTTCTTCGATCCTACGGATAAAAAAAAACTCAAAAGCACCAGCATCTTTTTCCGACAATTGCTACAAAATGTTGCTGAATGTTACCAAAAAGCTTTATGAGGTGCTCTTTTAATTGCTCTTCCAAGAGCAACTAGCATTGGACATGCCCCAACGAAGACTGATAATTTAGCTGCAAATCATTTACTAATGAAAGTTCACTAATGTAAATTAAACTCAACTTTTCTTGTTAATGAATAAAAAGTTCACATTGAAGGGATGGTTGGAATGTAAGGTCAGAAAAGATGTATACTAATAAGAATATAAGATTTATAATGAGATTATATACCATTTATCAACGTATTGTCTTAAAATTAAACTTCGGACTTAACTTTGCACGAATGGAAAGGTCAATCAAGTGAGTCAGTCCGTTAGCTAAATTATTATTTTTTTGGTAGAGATCCGTGAGCTATAAAATAAACTCAATATCTAGTGCAAGAAAATTAATGTATTATAAATTGAGTTATTTAGAATATATTTAGAGAATCCAATAATTACAGGTCCTTTTAAAAAAAAAAATTACAAGTCAATCATCATTGTATTCTCATTTTTCTTTAAAGTTTAGTGTATGTCTGGTTATTACTCAATTAATTTTACACACGGTAACTTATAGTTTAATGTGAAACTTATAATTAAATTTAATTTAAATACACCTCTTAATTGTATTAAGGGGGGATATAATGGCAGAAGTAGAGGTGAGCATGAGATGGGTTGGGACGAATTTATCTTTATTCTTATCAACCCCAAATTTTGGTAGTATCGTTTATTTAAACCCAATTTATTAACTTAATAATTAATCTTAACATTATGTATAATTAAATAATAGAATAAAATAAGTATAAAACTAATTAAAATTAAAATATATTTTACAATATATGTTACAAAATAAATAATATTGCTATAAATATAATACTAGCTACCTCCCTTCCTATATATAAGAAACAAATGGTAGCATTTTTTTTTCCTAATTATAAGAAACATTTGACCACTTTCAAATGTATTAATTGCTAAATTTCTTTTATATCCTTAATTTATTGTGAAATCTATTAATAAGATATCACTTATTTCCTATGAAAGTGGATGTATTTATTGAGTTATTAATAATATAACTCATATTCATTGGTTGAAAATATTATTCCTTGAATTATGAGTAATGTCATTATATCTAACAACTACTTAAATCAATTAATATTATGGATAGTTTTGGAATAAAATTTAAATTTAAGACAATATTAATTACAAAAAATTAATTTAACTACTTTTGTTGGTCTTGATGAATTATATATTTGTTTCTTATATATAAGAATAGAGGTAGCATTATGTTATACAAAATATTATTAATTAATTAAAAAGTTGTATCATTAATGTACAATCGTTTAAAAAAATTATACTTTTAAAGCGAAAATAAGACATTAGAAACTGGTTTGAGGCGACTTAAACAATAACTCAAAATTGTCTTTGAAAAACATCAAGTCTAATTTAAAAATCCGAATCCATCAAAATTAATCTTGAAATAATTTTGGTTAATAGGACAAGACGGGTCGTGCACACCCTAGCAAGAAGAAAGAGTAGTAAGCTTGTGGTTGCACTTCCCACTTGCATATAGGAGACGTTTGTTTCACGGATAACTTTTTTAATTCAGGGAATACAGGACTATAATTCCACCTTCAACCAATATTTAATCTCGGCAAAGGGGAAAGAGAAAATTTATTCCCATGGGACAAGAACCGTCTTTATGAGAAAAAATTCAAATATACCTTTTTTGTACAAATTACCTCACTATCCTCTCAATTCTATTATTTCTTCGTTCCTAGGGAGGTTGGCAGTAAATTTAAATTTATGATAGATATATTGATTGGGGTAGGCAATGTAGAAAATGAATGTTACATGTAAATGAATGAGTTACTTTACTATATAGGCTTTTTGATTACATGTTATGGATTTGCAGAGTTGTAGTTTCGACATATTAATTATATATTGGTAATCTGAATGTAACTTCTCTGTGAAAATTAGTGATGTATCACTCTATTAAAAAAAATCAACTTTAACACAATAAGGATATTTTAGTAATTTAATATATAATCCCAGGAAAAAATAAGTAAACCAAGCACATGTTTTAATTATACCTGGGAATATAAAAAATATTCTAATTTATTTTAATAGTTAACCAAACACATTTTTTAATTATATCCTGGAATAACATTCCCATGTTATATTCCCGGAAAAAAAATATTCTCAAAAATTAAAAAAGTTATCTATGAAACAAACGCCCCAATATCAATAAAAGCCCTAACCAATATAGCAAGTTGCCATAATGAAAAGCCCCATATCAACTTTTGATCTTTATCAAAATGGTAATAGTACTCCATCCACGTTTGAAAGCCCTCTCTCTCAGTACCCCAAAATTATCTTTTTTATTTTTTTTCCTGTCTATCTTTGTCTATATAGTTCTATTTATAAGCGCCGTCCTTCCCACTTTGATCAACCTCCTCTTGGGGCCAAGTGATTCTCGATGGCGACCACTATAATTTGGCATAATTACAAGGACCACAAAATATCTGGAAAAAAGCAAGGGGTTGTTGAGGTTGCTTTCAACCAGGAGATAACTATGATAAGAAAGCAATGGTGAATAAGTAGGAAATTACATGAGTGAGTGCTTCACTGTGAAAGCATAATCAAGTCTTCTATATAAAATCTACTCTAAGCTCTTTCATTTCTATGTGCATGATGAGGCTTTTCTTGTCAGAGACTGTGAAGGTGAAAAAAAAAAATAGTGCGGTGGTTGAAAACTGAAACCCTTCAATTTGTTTAAATTTTATGTTAATTTTTTTCTTTTTTCATAAGCATATGTATCTATGACTAAGGAGGTCTAGTTCAGTTGATTGAGCATGATACGTTAATTATTGTAAATATCTTAGTATTTATCTATTCTTTCGGATCAAAAAATAAATTAAAAAAAAGCATTATGGGAAATTTAGGGGGATGAGATAAATTAATTAGCATGATACTAACAAAGAGGACGCCTTCTAGCATGCGAAACATTATCAATATCCTGCACCGTACGAAACATTCCTGGACCGTTCGATTTTTGTTTTTTAAGTTAATGGTTAAGATTATTTCTTCTTTTTTATTTTTTTTCTCCTTGTCTTTTACTCTTTCCCGGATTTACCCCTCCCTCTCTTCATCTTCCAGTCACTCACAACGCACAACTGCAAAAACCAAAGCCCATGGAACCACCGAACCCCACCCCACACCATAGAACCACCGCACAACGGATCTTCAATCGTCGCACCCCATCCACCCAATGCCTTGAAACCTGCAGTAGAAAATAGATTGAAGAGAACAAAAAAAAATAAAGTTGTCGTGACCTAGAATGATGAGAAAGAATTGCAGTCAACATAATTTGATTCTCAATCTCTACATGTGTTTATACTGTTATCTTCCGTTATGACATGAGGGAATCAATCATTCTACGTGTGCGAGTTCGAGTTCAGGAGGAAAGGGAGGGAGCAGATCACGAAGTGCGAGTTCATGATGAGGCCGCCGTCCACGGCGGAGCACAAGATATTGCCGTTGACGGAGCAGGACGTGGTGCGGCACACCTTCTAGATCTCGCACGAAGGCACAAGGTCTTGCCTCCTAGAAGTCGAAGAGGAGGCGAGGAGCAATAAGGACATATCTGGAAAGTGAGAAAACAAAAAAGAAAAAAGAAAAGAAAAAAGAAAAAAATATAAACCATTGATTTTAAATGTATTTGATCTAACGGTTACTAAAAGTTTCGCACGGTGCAGAATATTGATAAAGTTTCGCACGCTAGAATTAGTCAACAAAGAGAAGAAACTTAGTTGTCTATATAGAACAACGCATGGTTGATTGATTCCCTCATCATATATTCTCTTTTTGGCCATCTTTTTGCCGACCAAGGCCAAGATATTGATGATGGGGTGGTCCTTGTTATGCAATTTTATTTTTTTTATTTTTTCCTTTTGTTGAATTTAATTTGTCTGAAGAAAACAGTTTTGCACCAATTAACTTTTCAGCATTGCACACTGCTGATTATGATGGGTAACAAGCTAATGCTTTTTCTCCACATTGAAAATATCTTTGGATTATGATTCCCAACCAGGCATATATGATATATCTGCAGAGGACCATCCTATATGGAGTGTGGGCCACTAGAAAAGACACAGCTACTCTGCTAGTAGTCATTAGGGCATTACATCAAGTTACCCACCATTTTGAAAACTTTACTTACATTAGGGCTTTCTACCACAAGAGGTGACTAAACAATTTTTTTTTTATTTTTTCATTAGGGTATTCCTAGCTACTCCTACGCATTCACGCAACATCAGAACTTGTTGATTGTTCTTTGTAGTTGAAACCAGGGCAGAATTGCTGAAAACAATTGGCATATCCTCCTACAAAAATGTTAGTGATTAGGCATACTTTATTAGTATAGATTTTTGTTTAAGAAAAATTAGTTTATTAATATAATATGATCAGTATATTATCAATATAGTTTATTAATAGATTATTGTAATTTTTAAATTATTAAATTATCGGTAGGTAAGTATATATTTATTTATTAATATTAAAAATTTATAATTCATTTATATATTATATTATTAGTATAAATTAATCATAATTTTTATACTTTTTAATAAAATAAAAACTATAGTAACAGAAAAATTTAACAGTGAATGTTAGATTCATTTTTGGACTTTCTTGCGCCAGATGCTATCTATTATATAGAAGTAACTTTTTACAGAAAAGCGTGGGCATCTTCATCCATTATTATTAATAGAATGAAGTTTTTTTCTGCAATAAATTTTTATTAACCTGTACATATTTATTTATTTTCATCAACTTATTATCGCACGCATTAATTTTTCTTTTTCTTTTTATTTATCTTCTTTATAAATAATTTGTTTTCTTTTATTTCTCTTCTTTATAAAAGTTTAATATATCAATAACATTACTCTTATAATTAATTGCAAGCTCTTATTATATCACTTTTTTTTCAGTTATGATTTGATTAGATGGCCCTAAAGTTGCTTTGACACGCTGCCTTACCAAATCATCAATAATGTTAATTTACGGTCCTCAATGATGAAAACTATTCTGGTAATTAATAAGTATCTGCTACACATATGCTGTCAAGGATTAACATGGTATATAAAAGAAATACTTAATTAGTTAATTTGTAGAAAGAAAACATCGTATGTTTATAGATTGAGTTTAATTTCCGTACGTTAATGTAAATTTTTTACATTGTTAATAAAAAAAAATGTGTTAGGTATAAAATTTAAAATAATTATTATAAAAATTAATAAATTTATCATATATATATATATATATAATTTAAATGATAATATAAAAATATTTTCACATTATTAATATATTTTAATCAAATTTTTATACAATACACTACACAAACGTACGCATTTACATACCAACAAGGTTACATCATTTGATTTTTTTTTTTTTAATATGCATGAAGGTAAGAATCCTATGTTCGCATACTTTTAATTGTTTAATTTGCACAAAATTTAACACAAACAATTAAGATAATGTATAACTATAATTCAATAATTAGATCAATAAAAAATATATATTCTTTATAAAAATGTGTGATTGATAGCTGTGTTATTCCCCTCTCTTTCTGTGTGTATTGATACTAAAAATAAATGTTACTTAAATATAAATTAATTTTCACTATCATATAAACAACTCATTTTTCTTTCGATCTCACTTAACTTTTTTTTAGTTTAATGGTGATGTACTAATAGTGTAAATGCTAAATTACATGTTTGGTATTTTATGTTTTAGATTTTGTTTAGTTTGATCCCTTATATTTTGTAGAAGCTCCAATTTAGTCCTTTTTAAATTGAGTCAAAATTATCCTTTTGAAACAATGATCATTTTTTATTTTGGAACGCGATTTTAATTTTTTTTTTTATTAATTCGAGATGTGAAAATTATTCCATTAGATTCACTTATATGAAAACTATAGAACTCAACTAATATACGAATCAAAAAGGCGCCAAACATAGTGAAAATCGCTTGAAAAATGAGTCTCATGAACAACTAGAAAAGAATTTAATATTAGATTTCTCAATTTTTCGGTTGTTTAAGTCTCATGAACACAAAGTCAGACTAAGTATCAAAATGAAAAAAAAAAAAAAATTAATTTTAGAGACTTAAATTAAACCTTAAAAATTTTCAAGAATTTATTTAAGTTTTTCTTAGTTACAAAATTAAAATAGCAACGAGATATAAATTCAGAAACTAAATTGATCATTTATTCTTTTATTTTCCGATTGCGTAAGCGAATTGTAAAAGGAAGACAATAACTTGGATCTCGAATCTTCAACTTTGTGACTCAGTTTTCTCCAAATGTAACATTGGTTTGCAAGCTCTTAGAAATACTCTTTTGGTTGAAGAATACATGCAGAAAGACCATCACAAGGATCCTGCCATAGCGCCTTGTCTTTCCTTTACATTTCTATAGACGTCATTTGTAATAGTCCATCAAATACATGTAGAAAGGGCAACCACACCAATATTGTTATCATCTTTATTTGCATATGAGAAGGTCAATTCAAAAAGGACAGATTTAGAACCACCCATCATTGCCACTTGCATTGTTAATAGTTTTATGTATAAATATTCATCAGTTTATAAGTCATAACTCTTAGGATTAAAATAAATTCAAATTAAAGCACTAAGAACACCAACAAATATTGCCCCTTGCAGAAGTCCGAATTAGGATACATGTAAATTTCTTGTAAATTATCCATATTAGAAAATTGCATAGAGAAACTTTTAATAAGCAATTCTCATACTAAAACTAAAACAGTTATTGTGTATATGATGGGATAAGGAAAAGACTTAAATCATTGTTAAAACAAAGTTTCTGAAACAAGTCAAATACTCAAATTCCAGAGAATAATTCAAGAGACACGAGTCCATTCTCACATTTTTAAGAACAGAAAATGATTCAAACCTAATAAATACTACAAAAGAATGAACAACGAAGCAGTAGTTTTACTTTTGACATCTAATATTTCTGTGTATTACATACTCAAAACAATACCTATTAAATGGTTTTTACTTTTCTACATCTAATTCCCTGTGTAGGGAATGGTACCTATGTAAAATCATATGACATATCAACTCTATATTTTATTAATATAAAAAAAAATATGTAAAAAATAAAGATGAGAAACTATCTGATGTTTAAACCAATTGGGTCATGTGGATAAACTGAAAAGTAACATGGATAAACAAAAGAGGAAGTGACAACAAAAAGACTAACCTTTGTATATTGGTAATCCAATTAAAGAAATCTTTCATTTCTTCAGGCACATTGAGCTACATATCAATTAAGGCAAAAAGAAGACAATGTCTTGAATTAGATCAAAATAAATTTTCTACATACATACTTAATAGCTCTACTATTAAATAGGTTGGGTATACGGTCCGGTTCGACCCTTTTAAGATTCAACCAGCAAAGTCTACTTTTTTGACGAGTCGATATAGCATGATCCTTGATTTAAATAGACTTAATTTTCAGGTATGCGTTTGGCTGCAAAGTCCGTGATTAAACGCGTCGGTCTGCGGACCCAATAGCAATGCTGAAAAAAGTAATTTAAAAAAAAAACATAAATCTATCAAATAATGGGAATTTTTTTTTTCCTTTCATTTTTTTAAGCTAAGGAACAAGATATAGAGGATAAGAATACATAAAAAGAAAAAAGAAATATAAATAATTTATATATTAAACATTCAATTATTTATAAATTATTTATAATGTAAGCATTCAATTAAATATTAAACATTCAACTCTAAATAAAATATTAAACATTCCCAAGAGTCCAAGACTAATAATAACTAATAACAAAACATCAAACATTCTAAATAAAATATTTATAATGTATGCATTCAATTAAATATGTAAGTATTCTAAAAAAGAAATATACAAGATTAAATAAAACATCTAACATTCTAAATAAAATATCAAAGTCTTAATATCAAGGCTTCCACATTCTAACTAAAACATCAAAGTCTTAATGTCTTAACAATTTCAAAGTCCAAATAAACCAACCAAATGTCAAAGTCTTTAAAGTCTTAACAACAAAACATGAAAAATTCTTAAGTCTAAATACACCAAACAAATATAACCAATCATCATTTGACTCCATATTTGATGTAGCTTGATCCTCCTTCTCCACCTCCACATTTTCATCTTCTTTTCCTTCAACTCATCACAACATCATAAGATAGCTCAAAAGTAAGGTAGTTAAAAGGAAAAAAAATAATTGCAACATATAGGAAGCTAAAGTAATATTTACCTTGCACATCAAATCCTAACTTTCAATTTTTAGTACAAATCAAGGCTTTCACATTTTCAACAAGAAGCGAAGTTCGATATTTATTAAGCACCCGTGAACCAATACTAAATGTCGATTCAGAAGACACAATTGTAATTTGAATACTAAAAATGTCATAAGCCATCAATGAAAGTTCTGGAAACCTAGCTCTATCTTCCAATATTGAAAAAGATCCAAATTTGGATGGTATTGAGAAAAAAAAATTTGCTCTTCCAAATATGTGTCCAATTGAGATTTACCCGCTTCTAACAAATTTTCATTCTCATATTGTATAAACTTCTACATTAGCATAAAAAAAGGAAATTAATGAGTGAAGGTAAATAAAAAAAAGAGTGGAAGTAAAGAAAAACATTGACAATAAGGCATTGTGATGTTGATGGGTTTCCTTTAGCAAAACTACTAGAGATGGAGTCTCTTGTGATGAACTTTGACTTGGATTAACATTGGAAGTTGTTTCTTTTGAATACAACTTAACATACTCATCATATAGAGTATACAACTTGTGCTTCCATAACTTTCAACTTTGCTTGGTAAGCTATGGGATCAAGACTAAGCTTTGAATAACAAAACTTCAAAAATTCAAACTTAAAGCAAGGATCTAGAATGCACCCAAAGGAAAGCACAATGTTATATTCACTCCAATATTTATCAAATTTCCTCATTTCACTTGCCATTGCTCTAATTGTCCCATCTTCATTACTCAGATTTTGAATCAACAAGCATTCAATTTTCCACACTTGCATGAAATACAAGTTAGATGTGGGATAAGAGGAACCAAATATCAACTCTATGATTTGATAGAATGGACGCAAAAATTTGCACATTTTTCTCCTTTATCTCATTCTTCATTAGTAGGAAAATTGTTATAGTACTCCTATCTTCAAGTTCAAGACTACAAAAAGCACGTCGATATAAAAGTGCACTCTCAAGCATTAGAAAGGTGGAATTCCACCTAATAACGACATCCAAATGCAAACCCATCTTTGTAGTAATGCCACCAACTTTAGCAATAAAAGCTTTAAAAGCCCTCATTCTTCCCTCTAACCCCTTGACATACTTCATGCTTTCTCTAATTTTATGAATAGCACAACCATCAACTTTCAACCCCTCTTGAATAAGGTATAAAATGTGAGCAACTCATCGAATATAAAAAAATCGCCACCACATATTAAACCATCATTTTGCAAAAGAAGTCTTTCCTTCAAATAGTCTTGCATTTTGTCATTGGAGGATGTATTATCTAAAGTCAATGAAAAGATTTTTTGCTCAATCCCCTATATTCTTCCAAACCATATACGATTTTAGCCATTTCACATCTGGAATATGGAGGAAAATGAGAAAAATTAAGCATTGTTATTCAACTTCCAATTAGCATCAATAAAGTGTTCAATTAATGAAATATAACCCTTTGTAGTACAAGAAGTCCACACATCATATGTCAAGCTTATTCTATTAGGGACTTTAGACAGCATGTGTTTCATTTTTTGCTTTTCATTCCTATACATATTGTTCACATTTAAAGTGGAAACACTTGATTTTTAACACAAATGCATAAGACACTTGATTTCTAAAGGATGATCTTGTCTTGACACCTTCAATTCTTTCTCTAAGGATGAGCTCTTATGGATGATGTATCACAAACTTCCAATCTTTATGAGTTTGAGCTTCTAGCTTATTTGTCCATTGATGTGTTTTGTCTTTAATTAGGTGTTGCTTGATCTATATTATTACTTTGTTAGACAATTCAATCTATAAATATGAAATTGATAGTCTTGTATTAGTGGTTAGTCATTCATTGAATTTAATATGGATAGATTCTTCTACCCAAGAAGTTCTAGAGTTAAAGATTGTATGTTTTTTGAGGTATCTAAATATTCAAGAAAAATTCCTTTGTCAACCTTAGAATCAAACTTTCCAAGTTGATCCTTAGTGTTGAGCATAAGGATGAAATGTTAGGTCATCTTCCTCTTCACAATTCATAAGGAGTCTTATCTAGCAATGGTCTAATTAATATTTTGTTTTGTACATAACATGTTGCATTAACAACTTCTACCCAAAGGTGTTTTGGAAGGGTTCACAAAGTATGGTCCTAGTTAATTCTTGAAGAGTTTTGTTTTTCCTTTCAACCATCCTATTTTGTTGAGGTATTCTTAGCGAAAAGAAGTTGTAGAAAATACCATTGTTTTCATAGAATGATTTGACCTCAACATTTTCTAATTTTGTTTCGTAATCACTTCTAATAGCAGAAATGCAAAAACGTTTATCATTTTGAATACATTTACAAAGTATTCCAAAGACCTCATAAGACTCGTGTTTGTGTCTTAAGAAGTAAACCCTTATGCATCTAGAATAGTCATTTATAATGACAAAACTATATTTTTTACCACCAAGACTTAAGGTTTTTGTAGGATCAAACAAATCCATATGTGTTCAAGTGTCCTAAAAGTGGAAACAACATTCTTTTATTTAAAAAATGATTTAGGTTGTTTCCTTTTTTGCTAGGCTTCACAAAGATGTGTTTTCTAAGAAACCTCAAGTAGTACTTTGACCAAATGCTTTTTATATATGCAGTTTTGAAATATGTTTCAAGTTGACATGCCCAAGGTTTTAATGCCAAATCCATCTTTCATATGGAAACTAGACATTTTACATTTTGTTTGTTTAGATCCTCAAGATCAATCTTATAAAGATTGTTATGCCTTTTTGTAGTAAAGAGAATAGTATTGTCATTTTGTCTTACTATACATGAGTCTTTTTTTAAGGAAACAATAAACCCACTGTCACAAAATTAACTTATGTTAAGCAAGTTATACTTTAGTCCTTCAACATGCAATACATTATCAATAGTACGTAGAAAAGACTCACTAACTTTACCTATACCAATTATGTCTCCCTTTCCACTTCCTCTAAAGGAATATGTTCCTTCATACGATCTTAGGTTTAACGTAAACCTTTTTCCTGTCATGTGTCATGAGCATCCACTATCTAGGTATTAACTAGAATCATTCCTTTTGCCCACTAAGGATATTTGCAACAAGAACAATTTGAGACTTTGGTACCCAAAATCCTCTTGGGTCTTTTTATGTTAGTAGCAATGTTTTTACTAGACCTTTATTTCCTTTTATGAATGCATATAGATTCAAGGTGTCTAGACTTTCCACAAGAGTTACATGAAATTGAATAAGACTTAGAGGAATTAACTTTCTTATTTTTTTTCATAGCTTATTCCAATTTTGTCAAATAGGTGTCATTGACATTTCAAAAGCATTTTCAGTTTGTCAAATCCACTAACAAAACTAGCTAGATCCTTTTTAAGACATGCTATTTCGTCTTGTATCTTTTTTACTTCAGATGAATGCATAGTCTTATTAAGATCTTTGGCTTGACTAAGGATGACCTTAAGAGTCGTAGTGTCATTTTCCAACATCTCATTTTTCTCCTTGAGTATTTTGTTTTCTAAAAAAGTTTATTTATATTTTTCTTTGCATTTCATATACTTAAGTGTGATCATATGAAAGTTGACAAGAAAAGTGTCATGAGATTTCTTTTTCACCTCTTGACATGGATTCATGGGAATCAGAAGAACTGTAGTTAAAGATATTAAGAGATTTTACATCAAACGATATTGATATGAGAAAATTGCAAGTGTACGAATGTCGTCAAATAATAAAATATCGAATCCACATGGACTATGTTTTATGATTACCAATTTATTGTGATACAAAAGATAAAACTGAAGTGAATCAGTTGGTCACTAGAAAGGGAGTTGAATAGTGACACTCAATTGACTTTGGCCTTTTCTGCACAAAAGAACATTGCTTCTAATATATTTTCTCAAGCTTCTTGCTTGGATATCAGAAGTATGTTAGAAGGAGATGTTTTCTTCCTTGTACAAGATATTAAAAGATAAATCAGAGTATATTAATATCTTATGATGTTGCTTCTCAAAAGATCTAGAATCTAAGCTTTATTGTCAGAATCTAATTTTTCAGTTTAAACTCAAATGTTGCTTCTGAAGTTAAAACCTTTTTGAAAAATCTTGTTTAAGTGTAAAGAATATTCACTAAGTTTAGTTCTAAAGACATTTCAAAAGATATGATAAGAATGCAACAAATACATGCATGAGAAGCACAAAGTAAAAGGAAAACAACACACATAAAAATTATACTGGTTCATCCATAACCTTGGGCTACATCCAGTCCCTACAACTGTAGAATTTCCACTAACATAAGAACCATCAACCAAGTATTCTTTCTCCTCAAGCCACCTCAGGCTTTCACAGTATTCTCTAAGCCTCTACAAACTTCCCAAGTATTCTTTCGAAAAGCCTCTTTGTAACGACCTGATTTTCACCTTATAGGAATTTATGTTTGATACATTTTAAGAAATTTAAATATTTCTTGAAATAAAATTATTTAGTATGGAGGAATTAAGTTCGCAAGAGGTTGCAACTAATGCCTTAAATGCTTTAATTTCGTTAGATTTATTTATAGTGCTTGACTTAATTAGCAATTGAATCTATCTTGTATGTTTAATTAAATTGTATGAGTTATTAAATTGTGTAATTATAATGGTTATTTAATTTTAATTATGGTGTTGATAAATTAATTTTATAATTATTGATGTGCTTGAAAGTATTAAATGAGAGAATATGAATATAATTATTTATAATGTTTGGGCCTAAAACATAGAAAACAAAAATCTGCCAGATGGGGGTGCATTTAGCAGAATTAGGGTGCAACTAGGAATAGTGGCCTGGTACTTAAATAAGTGCAATTAGCAAAATTAGGGGTTGAAAACAGTGACAATTTGGGCTATCACATGTATTTCGGCCCAGTAAACTTAAGACAGTTTATTTTTCACCAAAAAAGGCATGATTTCTCCCAAATTCACCCAATATTGACCAAAATTAAAAGAAAACAAAAAAAATTGAACATGAGATAGAGACGCCAAGAGAGAGAGAGAGAGAATCAAATTTTTCTTACATGCTTGGGACATGCATGCTTGCCTTGTCATGTCAATACCTTACAACACTCAACCTAGCCTTGCCCATAGCCCTTCACCTAAGCTAAAGACCTACCCTACATAAGCCACCCATTCCATTGGCCTATTTTGCCACCCCACATGTATGAGTGTTCAACCACACTCATTCTAGAGGGTTCTATGGCCTCTATAAATAGAGAGCTTGGCTAGCTCATTCTCACACAACAACAAAGCTTCTCTTGAGAAAGTTAGAAAGTTAGAGGATTCTTGAGGTTCTAAGAGAGGTTCTAGCAAGTTAGAGAGAAGTTTGGAGGAATCACCTAAGAGGAGCTCGTGTCGGGATGAATGGTGCCAGCTCGCACACCTCGATAAATGCCGGGCTATCTATAACACCCCAAGTTTCGAACACTAAGAATATATCTTAAGCAGAATCCTTACTAAGACCTTGTTGTTATCTTGTTTGTATATCTTTATTATTATTATATTACTAGTGCATGTTCCCGTGCGATGCACGGGACAAATTATTCGTAGGAGAATAATATTTTTTATTATTTTAAAAGAATAAAACTTGAAAAGAATGAAAAGAAATAAATAAGTTTTTATAAAAATTAATATGACATAACAATATAAATTTATTTTAGCTTGCCATAGTGAAGCAGCCTCTTAATTTTGAAAACAATTTGATATATTTTTTTGTTTTAAACTTCAGTTATACTTTAAACAATTTATTATCTTAATCTATTTTTATTAAAGACCAACAATAAGAATAGTTATAATTGAATACAACAGTGTGAAAGCAATTATCATTGTGATTTTTTAATAGTTATTCCATTCAAAAGTATAAAATGATATATCTCTTAATTTATTCTACATAATTTTTGTAATTAATATGCTGAACTACTTTTTATTCTATCAATCATATTTTACCATAATTATAGAATCAAAAGTCTTGTTTATATATTAATGTTGATAATTTATAAAGGTTATATTTTTTTAATTTTTCATTAAATTATTTTACACTTTACTTTGCCATTATCTCTTAATTTATTTTACATAATTTTATAATTAATGCATTGAATTACCCTTTATTTTTCTAATTATAATTATGTTAATTAATTGATATAGTGGAAATATTTGAATTGATATTATCTTTATTTATTTCATATTATGTTAATAATTGAATTTATTGATTGATATAGCTTTTGATTTTAAACAGTCTTATTTAAATTTTAAAAAATAGGCAGTGTTAATTAAAAATTAGCTAATTTTTAAAATTAAAAAATGGTCAGTTTTAATTAACAAATCGGTAGATTTTTTAAAATTAAAAAATGATCAATTTTAATTAACAAATAGGTAGATTTTTAAAATAAAAAATGGACTGTTTTAATTAACATATTGGCAGATTTTTAAGATTAAAAAAATGGACAATTTTAAATTAAAAACAGTATAACTAAAAGGAAGTAAAATTGAAATTAATTATGTATGTTACTTCACTTTTTTTTAAAGGGAGACAATAATTAAAAAATGTTGTTCAAAGAATTGAAAAAAAAATTAAGTAAGTCGTGTTAAATAAAATATAACTCGAAGCAGAAAAGTAGAGAGAAAAGTAGAGAAGAAGAGGAGACTAGAGTCTAGAGAGAATGATAATTGTGTGTATTCTTTCTATGAGGAGTAGCCTATTTATAGATACAAGAGATATCTGGGAAGTTACAAAAGATAAATAGAAATAAGAAAAGATCATAAAAGATAATACAAAAAGATATGGACAGCCACAAATAGATTATTCATAACACTCCCCCTTGGATGTCCATTATTTAAGAATGTGCCTCGTTAAAACCTTACTAGGAAAAACCCTGTGGGATAAAAACCTAGTGAAGGAAAAAAAGTACATCATCCTTCAATACGTTATCACCTGCCTCATTAAAAACCTTGTCAGGAAAACCCAATGGGGCAAAACCATGGCGAAGGAAAAAAGAGTGCAAAACGTATTTATTTCTCCCCCTCATGCAGAGAATCATCTTTAAGACGGCAAAATCTAATCTTGTGAGCCAGCTGCTCAAAAGTCTTCCTTGGTAATGACTTTGTAAAGAGATTTGCTAAATTCTCACACGAACTTGTTGAACATTTATGTCACCATTCTTTTGGAGATCATGAGTGAAAAAGAATTTTGGTAGAATATGCTTTGTTCTATCTCCTTTAATGTATCCTTATTTCAACTGAGCGATACATGCAGCATTGTTTTCACATATGATCGTTGATGCCATTTTTCCTGAGGATAAACCGCAAGTTTCTCGCACATGTTGAATTACAGATCTCAACCAAACACATTCACGACTTGCCTCGTGTAATGTTAAAATTTTTGCATGATTAGATGATGTTGCTACTATAGTTTGTTTCACAAACCGCCATGAAATGACTGTACCACCACATGTAAATAAATATTCTGTCTGTGATCTACCATTATGAGGATTTGATAAATAACCTGCATCTACATAACCAATTAGATCTGACTTTGAAACATTTGAATAAAACAAACCCATGTCCATAGTGCCTATAATATAATGAAGTATGTGCTTCACTCCATTCAAATGTCTTTGTGTAGGTGAAGAACTATATCTTCCTAATAAATTAACTGCAAATGATATATCAGGTTGTGTATAATTAGCAAGATACATTAATGCTCCTATAGCACTTAAGATATGGTACTTCAGGACCAAGTAGTTCTTCATCCTTTTCTTTAGGTCTGAAAGGGTCATTGTTCACATCTAAAGACCTTACAACCATTAGAGTACACGATGGATGTGATTTGTCCATATAGAACCTTTTAAGTACCTTCGTTATATAAGTTTGTTGATGCACAAAAATTCTGCCTTTTGAATATTCAATTTGTAATTCCAAGCAAAATTTTGTCATTCCTAGGTCCTTCATTTCTAACTCTTTCTTTAAGCAATCTATGGCTTTTGGAAGCTCTTTAGGAGTTCCAATGATATTTATGTCATCTACATAAACAACAATTATGGCAAATCCATTTTCAGATTTTGTTTCTTTTCAAGAAAATACATGGACAAATAGGATCATTTTTATATCCTTCCTTAAGCAAATACTCACTAAGACGATTGTACCACATGCGTCCTGATTGCTTTAATCCATAAAGAAACTTATTCAATTTGATTGAGTAATCTTCTCTAAAACTTGCACTGCTGGGCAAATTAAATCCTTAGGGGAAGGGGAGTTTCATATAAATGTCATTTTCCAGATAGCCATACAAATTGGCTGTAACAACATCCATTAGATGTAAATTGAGTCCTTCATGAGCAACCATTAAATATAAAAATACTTACATCCACTATAGGTGAATATGTCTCTTTAAATTCAATATTAGGTCTTTGCGAAAATCCTTAAGCAACTAGTCGTGCTTTGTATCTCACAATTTCACCATTCTCATTTTGCTTTTGCACAAACCCATTTGTATCCAATTAGTTTTAGACCTTCAAGGTGTATGGACTACAGGTCCAAAAATGATTCGCTTAGCAAGCGAGTCTAATTTAGCTTCAATAGCATCTTTTTATTTTGGCTAATCATTTCTTTGTCGACAATCACTAATGAACTTTGGTACTTGATCCTCAATATCATTTATTTCATTTAGCGCTATATTATATGCAAACACTTCGTCAACGTTGACTTCATTTTGGTTCTATCATACCATTCATGACATAATTTGATATCTCTTTATTTTCACTAATTTCAGGTACCTGAGTTCTTCTGGAACTAAAATATTAATTATGTCAAAGAAATATTTTAAAGTTTTCATAACCTCAATTTAGCCATCTTACTTTTCAGCTCCTTTTCTTGAGGATTTTTCATCTTTGGAACCAATGGGTCTACCACGCTTCATGCGTGTCTAAGACTTGTTTTGCAATATTGTTTTGCAATATTATATTGTCCAACAGGGACATCAAATTTCATTGGAGCATTAGCAGTTGATACATATGATTAAGCCACTCTTTTGGCTAAACTTTGTAAATGAATTATCTTTTGAACTTCTAGTTCAAAATGTTTTTGTACGAGGATCAAGATAATGATAATTCATTCAAACTAATCTCCTTTTTCCAACTGCTTATTATCTCCCCCCTCATGTTGGGAAAACTAATTCAAAATAACAATCGACGCATCAAGTCATCTAATGTTGATGATTCAACATATTTTATTACATATGGAAATTCATACCCAACATATATTTCTAACCTTCTTTTAGGACTCATCTTAGTGTATTGTGGTATAACAATTGGAATATACATCACATCCACAAATTTTCAAATGGGAAATATTAATAAGTTGCTCAATAAATTTCAATGGGGAGAGCTAATTATAACTTGTTGGCGTGATGCGAATCAATACTACAACATGCAAGATTGCATGTCCCCAATAAACCATTGGAAGTTTTGATCACATGAATAATGGTCTTGCAATCAACTTTAGATGTTTACTAAGTGATTCTGCAAGTCCATCTTGTGTATGAACATGTGCTACAAGATGTTCAATGTCAATTCCAATAGACATACAACACTCATTAAAAACATGAGATGTAAACTCACTAGCATTATCAAGAGAGATTTTCTTAATTGGATAATCAGGAAAATGAGCTCTTAGTCGAATTAATTGAGCTAACAATCTCGCAAACGCCTGGTTGCGAGTTGACAACAAACAAACATGTGACCATCTAGTTGATGCATCAATTAAAACCATAAAATATCTAAGTGGTCCACATGATAGGTGTATTGGTCCACAAATATCACCCTGTATCCCTAAAAAAATGAAATGGATTCATTCCCAATTTTCCCGGTGATGTTCTAATTATCAACTTCCCTTGGGAACATGTAGTATATAATAAATCATTGAAGAATCTTCTGACTCTTCAATGGGTGTCCACATGAATTTTTCAATATTTTTCGCATCATAATAGACCCAAGATGGCTCAACCGGTCATGCCAAACAACAAATTTATTTTGATTTGTAAACTTCTGATTTACAACATTATGCTTTTCCATTGTACTAATATTCGCGTAGTATAAACTATAAGAAAAGGCATGTAATTTTTTCAATACATAATTAAGTCTCATGATATAAAGATAGTTCACATTTCCTTCATTATTTGTTTTAATATGGTATCCATTTAGACGGATATCCTTGAAACTTAATGTGCAACATTGTTCCTCCAGGTAACAATACATTAGCTCTTCTGGAGCTTTCAATTATATTTGTAGTACCATAAATAGTACTATCATTAACTTCTCGCATTACTAAACAAGAGAAAATTTTATTATTCTTGATAGAAACTATCATAGTACTATCATTAACTTCTTTCATGACCATGTCCACGACCATGATCACGATACGGCCCTGACCACAAGATTATCCATAAGCATAATAATAAGATATTACTACATTCACTTCTGGGAATAGAGTAGAATCGATCAGGCGGGCCTCATGATTTTTCATTGAAAACTCATTGTTTTGCTTAGTCGCAAGGAGGCAAGAAATTAAAAAAAAGATATATATATATATATATATATATATATATATATATATATATATATATATATATATTTGTCGAGAAGGGGAGTACATGGCTAAAGTGTAAAGGTCCACTTTATTAACAATAGAAATTTTCAATTATATTCTAAACAAAATATATAAACCATGGCCATATCGAAAAATCTCTCAAATGAAAGTCTCACATACAGTATATGGAAAAAACTTTTGTCTGCTTTCTTTATTGGAACTTACAAAAACAACAAATAAAACTTTCATACATAATATGTAATTTATGTATTAAAAACATATTCAAGACCCATTGTAGTTAAATGTATTTTCGCATCTAATAGAGTTTTGGTTAGATGTTTTATTTCCATTTTTTTTAATAAAGTCTTCAAGACCCATTGCAGCTAAATGCTTCTGCATCTAATATCCAAGATAAATAATTCTTTCCCGTAATATCAAGAGCCACAAATTCAAGTTTTACAAGGTTTGACATGTTTAAAGACTATCATAAAAATTAAAATAAACATATAGTAGCTTGCAATTTTCTAGAATAAACATCTAATCAATACCAGTAATTTCTTTAAATTAATATAAAACAATGTAATATATATCCCCAACATTGATCTGACCATATTGTTCATAACGTATAAAATACTGTATATAGATTCACGATCCTCTCTAAATCACCGCATAGCATATATGTGTTTATAAAGCAATATTTTCATATAAACCTGAAAATCAATTATAAACCACCGAATGCACTTATAAACATTGTAGCACATATTTTGCTTCTTAAAATAATATAAAAGGCAATAAAAAAAATCAGTGGCTGAATTATTTAGATAAATACAACGTATATAAAACGTATATAACAGATCAAAATTTTAATCTATTATTTATTAAAGGAATGTACGAAGCTGAATCCATTATTTATAATGGTTGTAAAACGTACTGCGTATAAATATACAAAATTTTAAAGAGGCGCCCATATCAATAATAATAATAAATAGATTAATTTTTAAAGTAAAAGATAAAATAGATTAGATAAATTAGTTTCAAAATATCTTGACTAAATGTCAAGTAGTACACCTAAACTTCAGGAGGTGCAACATCAAGGGATAAATAATCAAGAAAAATTATTCGCACTACCTTCTCACTTCTAGTGAGAGAAATTATTTCCACTTTTGCATTATTTTCTCACTTTTGATGAGAGAAATTGTTTTCACTTTGCATTATTTTCTCACTTCTGGTGAGAAATTATTTTTATAGAGAAATATAACCAGTTCAGAGTCTTCAAGACTCTCAAATAATTTTCTTCTTTGATAGAGTCTTCAGGATTCTCAAATAATTTTCTTTTTTGCTAGAGTCTTCAGGACTCTGAAATAATTTTCTTCTTTGATTGAGTTTTCAGGACTCTCAAATAATTAATTTGTAAATATAACACAAATTTTATCAAACACATAGTATGAATAAGGAAATTGGAGAAAGAGAAAATCTGACATTGAAATATGAATTTGAAAGAACAACTTTCTCCAATCAAATTATTTACAAGACCTTTTCTTGCAGGTTGCAATACCAATTGTGGATGCCCCGTGGAAGAAAGACAATTGTGCTGATAACGTGTTAAATAAAATATAACTCGAAGCAGAAAAGTAGAGAGAAAAGTAGAGAAGATCATAAGAGATAATACAAAAAGATATGGACAGCCACAAATAGATTATTCATAACAAGTCGAAAATAATTTGGAAATAATAAGAATGTGCGACACAACAATATAAGACAATATATAATCTTTTCTTACATAAGAGATAATATATAGGCACGAATGGTTAAAATAAAAAGTTCATAAAAAAATTAAGCCTTGGGTTCTTAATTAACAAATTGGTAAGTTTTTAAAATTTTACAAAATGGATAATTTTAATAAGCAAATTGATAGATTTTTAAAATTAAAAAATGGAAAATTTTAATTAACAAACTGGTGTTAAAATAAAAAATAACTATTTTAATTAACAAATTGGCAGATTTTTAAAATTAAAAATGAAGCAAAAGAAAAAATGAAAAAAAAAACGTTATAATTTTTTATGTAACTGATAAAAGTTAATTTCAAATTGAGATTTTTTTTTTTGGAAAAAAGTGTGATTGTTACGATTTAGTAATATATTAAAAACTTATTAATATTTTTTTTGGTACATTGAGAGAGGGGAAAAAAAAAGAAAACAGACCGAAAAAGAAAACTACAATATGCAAAATTCAGTATCCATGGCATCAGCCACGATCATATGCAACAATTCCTTGGGGGGGTTCCACGATCTGGAGGTCTACACCAGAGTTCGGACCCATCTTCGCCAGTCTATCAGGGCACTGGTTACCTTCCCGAAGATAAAAATTAAAAAATATATATGAATAAGAGGAACTAGCAAGTTGATAAGATAAAAAAAAATAGATGAAGAAAAAGATCAGAGATATAATAAGGTTCTTTCACCAATATAAAAATGATTTTCTTTGTTGCTTTCTCCTCTTAGTTGAATCTTTTCTCTTCTTCGCCTGTAAAAACAAAAAGCACACACACACACGTGATAAAAAATAAGTCAATAAAAAAAGTAAAAGAAAAAAAGAAACACCTAAGGAGAAGACATGTAAAAAAACAAAAAAAGTTTGTAAAATGCTACAAAATTTTCTCTTCATCTACCTTGCTTTTGGACTCTCAATATCAAAGAGTCTTTGCCAACACAACTCGCAACCTTTTTGCACCATCTTGAAATATTAGAAAATTTTGTTTAAAATGCTGCAAGCTATATATGCCCATGGCTTTCTTTCCCCATAGGCACAAAGATTAGAAAGAAAAAAAAACATTTATAGCCTGAATGAAGAAACGGGGCTTTCACCCATCACCCTATGATGAAAAAGCAAAGGAGATGTGATAAAAAAAAAAAAAAGAAGAAGAGGAAAGCAAGATAAAAAGAAAGAATACGGGAGCATCAGTTTCTGAATAGAAAATTTGAAACTCTGCATTTATATTTTCTTTCCCTTTTATTCTTTAATTGAGTAATTATTAGAATCCATTATTATATTAACTTATTGAAAACGTCCCTTATATTGTATAAATTGTACATAAGTAATAATTATTAAAATACATTTAATACTTTCTTTTTAATTTGATTTTGAATTTTTATGACTATTTTAATGCACTTGAAATTACCAAAATATCCTTCAACTTTTGGGGGGAAAATTTTTGCAGCAGTGTACATTACTTTAAGTAATAAAGGATATGATTGGTTATGTCTTGAGTATGTGCATGTGTTATGGGATTGTGCATGTGTTCCTATGTGTGTGTGTTCTATGTATTTAATTAAGTGTTGTTGTTGTTATTATTGTATTGTTGGTGTATTATGTTATTGTTGTTGAGGTGCTCTAGTGCTAGGAATTAGTAAGAATAAGATGATAAGGCCTAAAGAGTGCCTAAGGCCTAATAAGGGGGCTAAGCCCACCCAATCCCTTTACCCACCCAAGTGTTATGAGAAGGGAGAAAGTAAGGCATTAGGTTTAGTTGTGAGAAATAGAGAAAAAAGAGAGAAGATAGAAGAAGAAGAAGAGAGAAAAATGAAGAAGGAACTTGGAGGCTCAAGCTGGAGCTCTCCTTCGTGCCTCATCTAGGTGAGTGTTCTTTCCCTTGTCTTCCCAAATCCCTTTTAGTTCTTGAGTTCATCTCTTTCCTATTTTCCTTTTTCCCTTTGTTACCCTAAGTTAGGGTTTGGCGATCATTAGGTATGTTCATGTCTAGATTCATTATAATTGCATTTTAATTCAATTGGACGGATTGTGAATACCTCAAAACTCGTAATTGTTGTCTTGACTTGATGATCGAGTGTTTGGTGTTTTACCCCTTTTGTGTTCTTGGGATTGAATCAAATTGATTTATGTGAATTTGTGTTGGATGTATTTAATTAGTTTTTTGTATGCTTTGTGTGGTTTGCGATATTTGAGATACGTTGAGTTTTGAGCCTTGTACACTTAAAATGAGTTTTGGAGTGTTAGGAACCTTTGAGGGAGAGATTTATGCAGAAAAATGCAGAATCACGTTCTGCTAGGGAACCTCTGGTTGGGCAAGTGAAAGTGGCTCGTTGGGCTAGAATGAGACAGTAGCAAGGTGAGCTACTGGAAGTCTCTGGCTAGGCGAGCACAGTGTGGCTCGTTGGGCCATAATGAGATAGAATGAGAGGTGATTTACAGGGAGGCTTTGGCTGGGCGAGCGAAAGTGGCTCGCTGGGCCAAGATGAAACAGTAGCGGGGTGAGCTACTGGAAGTCTTTAGCTGAGCAAGCACAGTGTGGCTCACTAAATTAGGAATGAGACAGAATTAGGAAAAGTGGCATTCATGAAAGTTGTAGATAATTGTCTTAGCTTTAAAACAAGGTGAAAACCAACTTAATAGGATTAGTATAACTCCAAATAAAGTGTTACACCTCGCAGAGGTCATAGACGCATAAGATAAAATGATAGAAGTAACTCGCCGAGGTCGTAAGACTTAGTAGATGGTTGTTGTAGTGGGTATGTGGTATAGAAGTAGGATGTATTTTGTGTACATGACTTAATTGAATAATGATATTTGGGTAAATGTGTGAATGTTATAACAAGAATTATGATATGCATATATATCTATGTTGTGCAAGTGTTGTCATGGCAATGTTTTGAAAAGATTTATATGTGGCCCGAGTTCATGTAGAGCAGGGACCCACCATGTTATGTCAAGTTGTGGTTAGTTGCCATTCAGACGGGTGACCTAGCCTATGTGAGGCGAGAATGGGCCCGAGTGGTATTTTGACAGTGAGTGACCTAGCCTATGTGGGGCGAGAATGGGCTCACTATGTTTGAGATGAGGTTCAATGAAACCACTTTGTGTATGAATGTTTGAGACATGCATCATAAATGTGCATATCTTTTTAGTTGATGGATGTTGTTATGCTAACTAGGGAGGGCATGAATGAGTTGAAGTATGACTCTATCCTTAGGGGTGTTATTTGATTTGGAATCTCCATGTGGCTCATGCTGATCCCATGGGTTGAAGTATCCTTGCAAGACTGGGTAACCCTGACGCACCACCGGTAGTCTCATCTCAGTGAGAGTGTAGTAATAGGATCATGTGGGTCCATTACTGCATGTCCTCTAGGGCTTCTTTCGCAATGTGTTTTACTGGTACCACATGCATATGAGAAAAGAGAAAGGAACATTGCATTGCATACGTGCATTATTTGTGAGTTTGTCTAGCTTGTGTGGTTAGGATGTGGATGCCATGTATGCCTTGTGTTGTACTTGTGTGATGTGTAAATGATTCTATCCATAGTCGTAATATACTGTGAACTTATATGTATGTATGTATGTATGTATGTATGTATGTATGTATGTGTATATATATATATATATATATATATATATATATATATAATTGTCGTATTGATTTGTAATGGGATAGGATATGACTCTTTAAGAGCATGAGTAGAGATATACCTAGAATGACACTATGTAAGTATAAATGTTAGAATGTATGCTACTAATAAGAATAGACTGATACAAGGTGAGTGTTAGGGAGTAAAGCCCAAGTAAGGAAAGTTAAATTAACGCGAGAGGGAGTTATGGAAGTAATTGCTAGTCAGAGGATGATTCCTAAGATATCAATGGGGGTAAACTAGTGTAGTAGAGTGAGCATAAGAGATGAGTCAAGAGAAAGTGTTCATGATTGATGGGTGTAGTCCCAACCATAGAAATAATAGAGCTTGATAGAGACCTAGTGAGGGTAAGGCCATGAGAGACTAATGAATGGATTGTTCGGGTAGAATAGTCTAACCCAACCGTAGAGTCCTTAGAACACTCATTGAGACATTATGTCTCTCCCCTTTAAGTTCCCTCATTTTCAGGAAACAAGTGATGGCGCGTGTCATTAGAGCTTGGAGTCTTGTCATGGAAGATGTAGTTTAGTTATTCTATATTTCTATATATTTTCCTTATGTGTTGTATGATGTAAACGTTACAAGAAATAAGTTGTATTTAAATAACATTTGAGAATGAGTTGTAATTTATGTATTTTTATTTATTAGCTTCCGCATGATAACATTGTATAAATGTTTTTAAATTTTCACGTCCTTAGAAAAATAAGCGTAGTTACAGTAACACCCTTGGGGTGTTACACTATCTGGGATGGAGCAGATGGTATCGTTTGCGGGGTTTCGCCTAGTTGGTTATGCGTAACAAGATGATACTATTGATATGGATGTGGATATTGATGACCGATGTACCAATTTTGGTGTCAGTGTACCTTGGATTGTGGATCAAAGATATACTTACTCCTTATCGTTTCTCAAAGGATGATTGTGATTAGTGGTTGATCAACCGATGGTATGGATCCATATGATGATGTTGACGATGATGATGATGGCCTTGATAAGACAAACTTAGAATATATATTTATAGGTTCCCTATAGGTTAAAATTTATATGTGCTTGTTTGCTTGTGTGTTGGAGTGAGATAAAGTCTCGACTCTTTCCATGGAAATGACGTCAAAAGAATACAACCTCATTTCATACCTTTTCTATTTGTTTTGTATGTGATGCTTTGTAAAGATGGATTGTAACATCCCAAATTTATGGACATCAGTTATAAATAATAAAGAGACATCTTTTATGGAATAATTTATATATTTAATGGTTAAAGGATACCCTTAGACATTATTAATAATAGTTACCTTATATAAAGAGTTGACAGGAATAAGATAATAGGACCCAGATGGGGAGCCAAGGACCAAGGTGGGCCAAGGCCCACTAAGCCTGCACACACACACGTTAGAGAGAAGGAGGAGAAGAAGGAAGAAGAGGAAGATGAGAGAAGTGGAGCAGAGATCAGAGGCTCAACACCCCAGAGCTCAAATCCGAGTACCCCGAGGTGAGTGATTCCTCCCCTTGTCTTCCCCAACCCTCCATGGTTCTTGTTTTCTTGTTTTCCCCATTTTCCCCTCTTTGATCCCTAAGTAAGATTATGGTGGTTTTTGAGTGATTGGGAGAGATTGAGAGGTTGTTTAAGGGCTGGGTTTTGTAATAGAAGTGTTATATGAGTGAATGGCAAGCTTAGATTGCTTTTAGGAAGCCATGGATGGCCATGGGAGGCGAATTAGCAAGAAATCGCATAGGTGCATATCTGCAGCGCCAGGCTGAGCCTGAGATGCACAGATTGGAGATTTAGCTTTAGGGGACTTGAGGCTGAGCCTCAAATTTAGGCTGAGCCTGAGATGCACATATTGGAGTTTCAGCTTCAGGGGATTTGAGGCTAAGCCCCGGATTTAGGCTTAGCCTGAGGAGTGCAGAGTGGAGATTTTTAGTCTTAGAGGGTCAGGCTAAGCGTGGAAACATGCTAGGCTAAGTTTGAAACCTTCAGAAAGGGGTTGGAAGCTATGTGAGAAGTTTGTGTTGAGCTTATGTATGTTTATATCTTTATCCTCTATGTATGACCTTTGGATAATTGTTATTGCTTGTTTTCCTCTTTGTATCTTGATGTTTTGTGATGTTATGATTGCACTTTTATTACAATCATGTGGTTGTTGCATATGCTTAGGATTGTGTGTTACGATGAACCATCTTTGATAAAAGATACATAAAACACTTAATACTATACCTATGCCTCTTAGTAAATAGGTGGGGAGATTCCCCTAAGTTTCATAAAAGGTTTTGAAGAAAGAAGACAGTTTCAAAGGAGGGTTTTTAGAAAGAATATCCCTTCGGTAACATAAGGTAGAATCCTTCCCCGGTACCAATCACGTTCGAGAGTCGCACGCTCGGTGTACAACGGTGTGCAAAGGGCTAAGGATCCCATGTATTACCAAGGTGAGATGGTTTGTGAAAGGTTTACAAAATAGTTTTTATAAAATATGTTTTTAAAAGAGTGAGGAATGAGTTAGGCAACTCGTGAGGGGTTGTCGCATCAGTGGGCTAAGAGGCCCCCCTAGAGGTGAGCGACGGGGACCGTCACCCTGACACCCATGGGGGAAATCAACCTTTTTCTTAGGGAGAAGGGATTCTTCGCAGAGAAGAATATACATGGCTCCTCTTTATAACAGAGGTAAGCCCCACTTGGACCGGTGGGTTAATTAAAGGTCATAGCAAGAGGGGCACCTTTTGTAGAATTGAGCCAAAGTAATGAAATAGGCGGTGGAAGTGAAACTTAAATAAAGAGATAATGCAAACCACACAGTTGTAGAAACAAACTAGGATTTGTTGATGTGCATGATGTATGTATGTTTCTATGTTAAAGTATATGAGGAGTCATGAGCCTAATTGTTAGGTGAGTGATGTAAGGTATATCTATACCTTAGATGAGGACGTGTGTAGCTAGATACTACCCTTAGAGGTAGGAGAGGGGTTATACCCGTATAAAGTTAATGTAAGCTACCGAGAGAGGTATGCAAGATGTATGCCTCACAGAGAGAGGTGATGTAAGCCCAAGTTGGGTAGGTCAGAGGAAGGAAAGGTTATACACGTTCCCATCCAATGGTATAGTAAAATGAGACCCTAGTGAGTGGTCAAGAAGAAAAGAATAATGTTTAGGTGCCTTAGTGCACTAGTGGCCTTAGATTTGGCATAAGAGACCAACTCTAAGTGCCTAAGTAGAGGTTAAGGATGGTCTAAGGAAATAGTAGTGATGACATGATGTGGTAATAGTTGTGAGCGTGAGCATCCATAAAAGAAAAGAGAAGCCATGAGAGTTAAGAAAAGGATCTCTAGAATAGAGAGTCAACCAAGAGTCCTTGGAACACTCACTGAGACATTATGTCTCATCCCTTTTAGTTTCATGTTTTTACAGGTTAAGCAGGTGGGCGCTTCATGAGAGAACCTTGGAGCATGGAGTTGTTTGCTTGGAGGAAGATGTTTCTAGTTTTGTATCTCCCATGTTTGGGAATTGGTTTTATGTTATAAGTACCTTGCTTATGTTTTGTAAGGCACATAAGTGCCAAGAGCTTTGTTTTAGCTTTGTTTATGTAATATATGTTTATCTTTTAGTTTCCGCATAGTTAACTCTGATATTCTTATATTCTAAGTTTTCAAAATTTAGTAATATAAGCAGACAAAAGGTAATATCCTCTAGGGTGTTACATGGATCGCACATTTTGGGACATCAGTGTCGAGTTCAGCCTGATGGGGGCATTGGATGTATTTCCCTGAGGAGAGAAGACATTACTACCGAGGATACATCACCGTCTGCTTTATATCCATATGGGGAGTTCCCTTAGCACCAGCAGAGTTGAGATTTCTTACCCGCCTATCTTTCCTCATCGATTGGGAGCAACATCCCATCATTAATGATGAGGAGGATGAGTTTCTTGCGACAAACCCGCCATTCAACGAGGAGGAGGAGGACCCCGAGGAAGATTCGAAAGAGGACCCGGAGGTTGCAGTATCTCAGGGTGTCATGTCAATGTCCATGGAGTATACTCCTAGACTAGTTAGCTCGAAGGATACTCTTGTTGGATCTCCTTATTCATCTAATTGGTTTATGGGATCGCCTAATTACACCCCATCATCTCAACCTCTCGCCGAGCAGTGGGGATCCTTCTTATTTGCGGATCCCTATAGTGACACAGAGGGTTACTCTTGGGATGATGAGAAAGAGGGCTAGGTTAGTGTATTTGTCACTTCTCTGTTAGGATCTTGTTAGTTGATGGGAATGGTTGATGATCGCTTTGGTAGTTATCTTTTTATGTATTTCCATTATCATTTCATATGTGTTTCATTTTTAGTTGTATTTGTTCTATGGTGATGTACTTGACACTTATTCGATTAAACTATGACTGTGTTATGTTTCTTTCCCTATATGGTGTGTATTACTTAATTCTGCATTTCAATACCAATGTTTTATCGTGCGAAAAATTTACACGGTTTTTCATAAACAAATTAGTTAAAGAGTTTTATTAAAATTTAAAACAAAAGCATGTATGAATTTGGGACAACGTAACAAGGGTTGTACACTCTTTAGGCTTTGCCTCAAGTATTCTTTCAAAAATTCTATCTAGGCTTCACCTAAGTATTCTTTCAAAAAGCTTCTTCAGGCTTCACCCCAGTTCTAAGCCGTTGTAAGCTCTACCCACGTATTCTTTCAAAAAGCCTTTCCAAGCTTCACCCCAAGTAGCAACTGCTACTTGACTCACACAACACCTGTTGTGTTCACTCAACCTCTAAAAGTAGTAATCCCCTAATTGCTATTATGAGTTTTTCCCTCTATTCCTAAAAGGTTTCTATTTAAGGATAGACTCCTATGACACCTTCGGGATGCACTTTTCAGCAAGGCTCCTCGAGTGAAGGTGTTTACAAACACTCTGGGATTGAATGTATGAGTTTGAATGATTTGGCTTTTTAATCCTAATCCCAGAGTGTTTTTGGCTAAGGAAGACTATTATCAAAAGCAAAATATTTCTTTGTACAACTTGACTTCTTGATCTTACTCTCTCTATATTAATTTCCTTCCTTGCAATGAGCTTCAGCAAGTCCAGGTTCTTTTATAGGCTTTAAGGTGACTGTTGCTAGTTGCTAGAGAAGTTTGGAATTCAAGTAAATCCGTTGTGAGCTGTCTCTATCACTTAGCTGGCTGTTGACTATTTCCATTAGCTTTTTTGATGCATTTGAAGTTTTCAATGTTGACACTTCTGCTTCCATAGCTCGAATGAATACAACTAGCACAATTTAAAATTGAAATTATGACAGTTGGTGCTTGTTGTTGTTAGTGGCTCATGACTTATTCTTCTTCAGTTGGTCATGGGATGCTACTTGAGGAGATTATTTCTTCTGTAGAATGTTCCTGTGTTATTTCTTCTTATAATTGCAGTGATGGTGGAATAATCTTCCTTGCTCCTGGTTACTTTGTTTTGGTCAAGACTTGGTCATATCTGCAAGTTTTGTGCTTCTAAATTTATGCAAGTCTTCTGGAGAACTTGTTGCTTCTGATGCATGACTTTTGCCTTTGCAGCTTCTGGTGTGTGCTTTTGAACAATGTAGACTTCAATGTCTTCACAATACTTCTTCTAATGGTACTCGAGCCATGTGTAGCTTTTGATATCTACCCCTTGATCATACACAAGTTCTGATCTTGCTGCACTTTGATCTAAGAAAGCAGAATCAGTCTTCCATGCTTTTGATCAACTCTCCTTCTGGTAGTCTTGCTTATGATATTACAGCATTTATGTCTAGAGTGTTGACATGATGTAGATTGATGCTTCACACCTTTTCTTCATGCTTCTTGGTCAAGTCCTATCTTAATTCAAACACTCAAAGCAAACCATTAGTAGCATAAGTCTAGAGGACTTAGAATTTGCTTATGAAAAGTTTATTGTCATTAAAACATTTATAGTTCAAAACGGATCCTACTTCAACAAAAACAAGAGATTTCATTTGATTGAGAAGAGAGAATAGTGAGAATATGATAATTAAGACAAAGATTAAGAGTAAAGAACAAGAACATAAGAATTATCAAGATTGGGGGAAATCAAATATTAGAAAACTTCCAGGATTAGGGGTTTGCACAATGACTTCTTATTGGATTAATTTCCTTACCTAAATGATCTTAATGGTTTTCTTTGAAGGTGAATTAACCTAAGGTAACAAAGATGTATCTAATTGAATTGACTTCTACTTTCATGGTAGCTAGGTTCAATTAAACCCATTACACTATTTGTTAATTCATTAATTCTTCAAAGGATTAAACCTACTTTTGTGATTTAAAGCCTAAGTCTTTTTCCTATAGTTCTAATGATTAAGTTCACCTTTTAGTTCTTCCTTAAGTGCCTAAGCTTATAAAAAATAGTGATCAAACACTTCGTATAAAGAAAAATGATAAAGAAAGATTCAAAAGGGGAACTTAATAGAACACAAAGGTGAATCAATTAAACATCCAAGAGTTGTCAAGGGCTAGGCCCCAATCATAGAAACAAATGTAAATGCAAATGTAAACCATGACCTCCCAAGTTGAAGACTTCCAAACATGAAGAGATTTATGGGAAGATTTGATACTGACAAATCCAACACTTGAAGCACTCTCAAACATGAAGACAAAGCCAGAAGATTAAAGAACTAAGCCAATTAATTGAATACCTAAGTCAAAAACTTAGGTATATTTTGTAAAATCCAAATTCATTAATTGAGTCATGCCACAATGATCCATTTAGGGCTTTAAAATTGAATTAGAGTCAATCATTAAACAAGAATAGGAAGTACCTTGACGAAAATAAGGCTTAAGAAGCTTAAAACTTCAATTTTAGAGAAACTGGGTCATGAGACTTGAGTCCAATGTTGAAGTAGAACCCTTTCTAAACTAAATGTTTTAATGACATCATACTTTTAAAAAGAAAATTCTAAGTCCTTTAGACTTTTAATGGTTTGCCTTGAGTGCTTTTAAAAGACAGGAGTTGGTTAAGAAGCATGGGAAAAGGTGTGAAGCATTGGCCTATGGTGTAGGAGTCTAAAATATAAAGACTGTCCAACTTCATAAGCAAGAAACCAGAAGCAGAAGGGCAATCATGAGTTCTATGTCAAAATAGATATCAGAAGCTGCATATGACTAGAAGCATGATGTTGGAGGTAACTTGAGTCAAGGGGTAGATATCAGAAGCTACACATGACTTAAGGATCATCAGAAGATGCACTACAAGGGAGAACAATGAAGACAAACATGTCTACACAGTTTAGAAGCATGCACCAGAAGCTATGGAGAAGACACCATGCAACAGTGTACTAAGGCACTGTCGTCTGAAGTGATAAGATCTTCTGAAGACACGAGTCAGATTGAAGAAAATAGAGCGAGTCATCAACAACAAGTCCAACATCAACAAGGCAACCAGAAAAGAGAAAATAAGTCTTAAGAAAATTGCACACTTGAAGAAGAACTCATGACCATGCTGGAGAAAGGAGAAGTCATGAGCCATTGACAATAACAAGCACCAACAACCATAATTTTGAATTTAAATTTTGTTCAAGTTGTTTTAGCTAAGGAAGAAAGAGGAACCAACTGTGGTGATAGAGACAACTCACAACGGATCTCCTTGGCCTCCAAGTCTCTCAAGAAAAGGAGCAATGATCATCTTTAAGGCTCTATTTAAGGACATTGAAATGTAGCTGGAGTTCTTTGCTAGGAAGGAAAATAGGATAGAGAGGGTATAGATAAGAAGCTGCATTGTACATATATATCATTTGCTTTTGATACTAGTCTTGCTTAGCCCAGACTCTCTAGGAATTTAGAGCCAAATCCTTAGCCATAGTGTTTGTAAACATCTTCTCAAGGGGAGCTTACTGGTGAGTTTTTCCCTGAAAGGTGTATTAGGTACTTGTCCCTAAACAAAACTCATTTAGGATAGGGAACCTTAGAAGAGTAGTCAGGGGACCGCTGCTTCTAAAGGTTTAGAGTGAGCACAACAAGGTGCTATGTGAGTCAAGTGGCAGGTGCTACTTTTGGTTTGAAGCTTGGAGAGGCTTTTAGAAAGAATACTTGGGTGAAGCCTAGAGAGGCTTGGAGAATACTGATGTGAAGAGATTGAAGACATTATCAAGACTTGTAGTTTTCTGTATTAAGTTTTTATTAATTTTGATGATGATATATAAAGTTGTAATAGTTAAATACTGTGAACTCTAGTCTATTTAGGATGTGTGATTTAATTGCTTTTATGCATGAATGTGTGTGAGTTATGCATAATAGGCTAGAAATACATTTCAATATTCTTTTCATTAGATTCTAAGCAAGATCCATGGTTAAAATACATTAAGGATTGAATATGGGCGAAAAGTTTTTGAAAAATCATAAGTTTTCAATCCAAAGAACAAAATAATCGATTAATAGAACATAAAATCGATTATCTCGAGGCTCTGTTTATCATAATTGCCTAAGGTTCGCACAAATAATTGATTATCCACTAAAGATAATAGATTATTTGGCCTTGAAGCAAAATAAAGCCTTTCGCAGTTAATCAATTATATGAGGAAATAATCTATTATATTGATGTTTTTGATTCCTAGGTGATGATATGAACAAAATAATTGATTATCCTTAGTAAATAATCGATTATCTATGTTTAAGGTCTATATAAATGAAATTTTTGAAGACTCTCTTGTGTGTGACACTCATTTTTCTCATAATATTTAGAATTTTCGCAGAGAGAACTCAGAGTCCCTGTGTGTCATCACCCTCTAGATTCTTTGTGTGCAAAACCATGTTCTTATCTTGAAGAATCAATGGATCTTTGCCATGGAATCATGATGAAATGCTAAAAAGCTATAGGATAAGTGCATCATTTTCATATCTTTCACTATTCAGGTGAGTTATTTCCTATTTCTTTGCATATAGGTGAGTTCTTGAGTGGGTTACTCAAGGTTTAGATTTATGTAGAGGGTTTTCTACATAGTGTTAGTGTTTTCTATTGAGGTGTTTAAGAGTAATGCATGTGTGGGTTGCATGTGCATGTGAGTTTGCTTGTAAACATTGATTTGTTTAGTGTAAGGATCCAAGCTCAGGTTTGCTTTGGATCAAACTGGATGTAAATTTCAGGTTGTAATCAAACCAATATAAATTGATTGTGTACTTTTCTCTATTCCTCATCTCTTTATATTCTTGTTAAATGTTCTTTTTAAAGAATTGTTTACTTGTTCTTAATAATTCTATTAATCTCTTTAAGAACAGAACTTAGGAATTAAATAATCATATAACAAAGCATCTCACATCTCTAAACCAACTCAAGAATCATATTGTTTGGATATAACAAAAAGACTTTATATATCCAACTTAAGAAAAAGTTTTCAAATATAAGAAAGGTTTTCTAAGAAAGTTTTTATATATCCAATTCACCCCCTCTTAGATATAAGCCATTTTATTCAACATGGTGTAAGAGCCTGTGGAGGCTTCAGGAAAGAAACAATACCATAGTTGGTGCTTGTGTTAGTGGAAATCCTAAAGGTGTAGGGACTGGACGTAGCCCAAGGTTGTGGGTGAACCAGTATAAATTATGTGTGTGCTTTATCCTTCCTTATTGCTTTTGATATATTGCTTTTATATCTTTTGTTTGGAAAACATATTTTAATATAAAACCTTAAGAACTTTTCTCAAATGATTTTCAAAGTTCAGAAGCAACATCTACTCTTATGTTTTTTTAGTAGTATAAAAGATAAAATTTGAATCTACACTAGTAGAATCTTATATTTTTTTAGTAGCTCCTGAAACAGTATATGTTAGTATCTTTGTAAGGATTTTATCAAAAAACTATTTTTGTACAAATTTGTGAACTACTTTTGAAGTAGAATGATAAGTTGTGCTCTTAACAAGCCTTCTGAAATATAAGTTATGAACTACTTTTGAAACTTCAGAAGCTGTGTGTTCTTTTACAGAAAAAGTCATAATGAGTCAAGTGCCACTATTCAGCCCCCTTCTAGTGGCATAGTCAGTCAAGTGTCACTATTCAATTCCCTTCTAGTGGCCTTCCGATCCACTTCATCCAGGATTTGGAGACTCAAGTCCTACTAGCAAGTGTAATTTGCTCTAAAAAAATTCAAGTGGGAATTCGGCCGTTAGAGACCCGAATTTATAGTGTAAACAGTGTTAAGTAGTAAATTGGTAAATAATCTACTATTAGTAGCATTTGAGTAATTACTTTTTGGCTAAATGACCTTTTCAGTCCTTTATCTTAATTTTTTTGTTTATTTTGGTCTTATCTTTTGAAAAGTTCATTTTGGTCCTTTATCTTTTTAAATCAATTCAAAATGGTCCTTTCGTCCATCTGTAGTTGACGCCATTAATGAGACACAGATATTGGCAGCTAAAAACTGCCACAAAATGTCTCTTCTTCCTCTACTCCTTCCTCCTCTTTCTTTTCAATCCACCCAAGAGGTATTCTAAAACTGAGATTGAAACAGAAAAGGATACATACAAATCTAAGATCAAATCACAAATTGCAACAATAATTTATCAAATTTCACATGAATTGTCACTCTAGACCCAAATCACAAATTGACCAAAACACAAATCAAGAACTTGATCGGAGCCACCGCACTATTGATCAGAACCACAAATTAAGAAAGAACACGAATTTCTCCACATTAACATTCATTGCAATCCCAAATAAGCAACGAAACAAATAAGGATTCATGAACAAGGAAAGGAAATTAAAAAGAAAAAAAAAGAACCATAGCACTGCCAGAACAAGGAAAGTGTAGAAAAAAAAATAGAAGAAATGAAACACCACTACAGCACCATGTCGGAGGCGGTGGTTCCCCTCATTGCCACTGCACTGCCGCCATCCACCGCTCCCCCTCATCTTCCTTCGAAGACTTCGTTCTCCCCCACGAATGACAAATTCTTTCCGTTTTCTCCCCTCACAAAACCCAGAATCACCCCACACCACCGCGTTTACCTCCCCTCTCCATCATCGCGTCCTATGTCGTCACCGGCCACGTGTCATGTGTCATCGCTTATTGTATCATAGATCTGCACTTGTTGACTTGAATCACTGAAAGAAACACAAACAATATATTAGAGGAGAGGTAGAGAGATCCGAAACTGGCAGAGCCCAGAGGTGAGGGAGAAGTGCAAGAACTGTGGGGAGGGTGAGGTTGGGGAAGCGAGGGGTGGAGGATTTTGGGTTTGGAACTTGGGCTAGGGTTAGGGTTTGGGAAAGATGAAGCCTTGGAGTGTTTGATCTGAGAAAAAAATGGTGGGAGGTGTGAGAGAGAACAAAGAGAGTGGAGAGAGAAAACATTAACAATGTTAATCTTGAACTTAATGGAAGGACCATTCTGAATCGATTTAAGAAGATAAATGACCAAAATGAATTTTTTAAAAGATGAAGGACCACATTAAACAATAAATATAAGATAAAGGATAAAAAAAGTCATTTAGCCTTATTTTTTTTAATATTATTTTGGTAAAAAATTCCACGGAATTATTCTCCAATTGTGAGAAAAAAATATTTTTTTAATATATAATAATCATAATGAGATTTAAACTTTAGACCTCACATAAATTAATTTATTTACTCGTTTACCAAACATAACCTAAAATTATTCATATAAAATCTTATATGAATTTAATAATAAGAAGAAAATAATAAAATAATTCTTATTTTCATATATTTTAAAATTATGCATACATTAATTAATTTTGATATAATCAATCAAATACTAATATTTTTAGTTAATATAAAATTTTATAAATACAGTTTACGCAACGAACGCATTTAATTCAAATAAATTTGCTAATAAAATTGTTGAATAAAAATTATTAAATAATATTAAATAATATATAAAACTAAATTTTAAATTTTCTCTTGTATACGAAAAAGCTTTTCCAAATTTTTTGCTACATGCTTTTCCAACAAAAGGCAGCTTGGATTTGGAATTGAAAGTTTGAAGCAGACATGTCCTTTCTGTAAATCCAACTAATTCTATCAATTCTATTAATAAATTCCCAAAAATACGATATTCCTCTTCTTCTTCCATAGGCCATACCCTTCAATTTGTCACACAATTTCTCGAATTCGATTTGGAGCCACCCCATCACATTTTCAGGTACCCATTTCCCAGATCTTCATCATTCAATCAATAAATCAATTATTCTGGTTTTTGTTTCCCTTCCCCACTCCCAATTTCATCGCTCTCAAACCCTGGATCTTGCGGAAGCCTGTAATTTGCTACCCAAAGTAACACGAAGTAGTTAAGCAGGGTTGTTGTCCTTTGGGTGTAGCATAATTCTTGCACTTTTAGCGTTTTAGAACAAAACCCAATTCTCAAAATTCCACCTTTTCATTTGGGTCTCTCTTGGAAATTGAACCTGGTTAGGCAATGAATGTGATGGTGCTGGTTTTGTAGCAGGAAACTGGGGTTGGTGTATACAATTTTTGTGTTATTTTTAGGTAGATATGAGTAGGTCTCCTTCGTTTTCAGTGAGAACAGAAGTGAGTCCGAGTGTTGATTCAGAATCATTGCAACGATGGGTTGTTTCCTTTTGTGCTATAAGGTTTGATCTTGAACAAGGCCAGCTTGTAGAAGAGTGTTATCCACAGGGGTGTCTTTCCCATGATGAGGAGCTTGAAATTGCTTATAGTTCCTTTCCTGATTCTGTTTCGCAGCACCAAAACCGATCCAGCATTCATGATTGTATCTTCTTTTTCCGAATTCGCAGGCACCTTAAGAAGTCCCTAGATGAAAAGGGTGTTGCTGATAGTAGCAATGCTTCTAAATTCTTGTATGGTTATGTGTTTAATAGGCAGAGACACGACGAGCGGTTAAAGCGTGGTGGGGAGCAGAAGTCTGTGGTCATTTTGTCATATAGTCCTTATGTAAGTGTGTTTAGACCTTTGTTGCAAATTGTAGGTCCTTTGTTTTTTGACATTGGTAAGAAAGCATTGGAGCATATTGCTGCTTATGTTTCAAAATGGCCTGCTCCTGTTCCTGGTAAGGTAATGGATCTTCCTATTGGAAATGCAACTCTTAAAGTGAATTTGCCACCTGCTCACAGTTTGCCTTTAGAAAATGGAGTGTCTTTTGAAGAGGGTGCTTCTTCTGTGGCACCTTTGGTTCCTAATAATCAGCCTGTCCCACAAGGTCTTTTTCATGATTCAGATCTTTTTGGTTCGTTTCGAGGGATTCTATTGCAGCTTTGGCTGTTGTGGGAGTTGTTACTCATTGGTGAACCAATGCTCATCATTGCCCCCACACCTCCCCAATGTTGTGAGGCTGTAGCTAGTCTTGTGAGTTTGGTTGCTCCAATACTTTGCAGTGTTGATTTCCGTCCTTATTTTACCATTCATGACCCTGTGTTCGCACGCTTAAACTCAATCCAAGAAGGCGAAGCTTTCCCCCCAATGATTTTAGGGGTGACAAACGTTTTCTTCCTCAAAGCACTGCGTAACATCCCGCACATTGTCTCAGTTGGAAGTCCTCCTCCTAATTCGAACAGGCTTTCCCTCACAACTAGGTCTTCTACTGGCAGAGTTTCTGGCAGACCAGAAGGTCTTGGGATTCAACAACTTTCCCTAAAGAAGTTCTCTCCTTCAAGTTTATTGAGTGCGGTTAGGCTGCGGAGAGATGGTCCTCTTTGTCTCATGACAGAACATAAGGAAGCCATTTGGAGTACATATTCTGCCACAACTAAGCCAGATACTTCTATCTTAAATAGGCTTATAGATGCTGGGGTGTCACCAAGAGTTGAGGAGTCAATGTCTGTTGTGAACAATGAGATATTACGGAGACACTTCTTAGAGCTCACTACAAACTTTTTGGCTCCTTTTAGCCCATACTTTAGGACTTCAACACCATCAGAAGGATCGTCTCCTTATGTGGACCCTCCTTCTCTGCCTCCATTCAATGCCGATGAATTTCTTGCAAGTTTATCAGCAAGAGGTCCAGGGAAGTTTATATTAAAGCGAATGAGATCTAACTGGCTTGACTTATACAGGTAACAATTTTGTTTGCTCTTTTATCAATCACTTACCGCCATTTGTCACCAACACCAACCTCTTTGTAATATAGTATTTAACATTATGATCTTGCAATAAATTTGCAGTTCTTATTAGATTTATAATCTTCACATTATTTGCTTGAATGCTCTCATCAGGCGATTCCTGAATGGACCCAACTTTATGCCATGGTTTCAGAGAAGGCGTGCTGTTACTGAACAAGAACAAGATAGATTATGGAGACAAGCAAGAATGAAAACTGACATACAACAGCTTATTTCTAGACTGTCTGAATTGGAAATTGTGGATTCCTTCAATGTCATAGAGAGACTTCTCCTTAGAGAGATACAGGTAATCTGCTTTCCTAGAATCCTCAAATAAATGTATGCTGTTGATTGAACAAACCTTTATCTTTGCCCAGCATGAATAAAGTATGCTGTATCCATCTATATTTCATTATTCTTAATGATATGGATCAATGATGTGATGATGTTTTCGTTATTCACATTTGCAAAGGACTTAATATCCACCATAATACATCCTGAGTTATGAATATTATTTTACTGGGACTTTATTATTTACTATTTATGTGATGTTTTACTTTTATCCAACTAGACAAATGGTCAAATTGAAAGGCACTAATAGAGTAAGACTGATACCAACAAGTCATTGGTTTGAGTGGTGCTGTGGATAGAAAAAACGTGGTTGAGAGGGGAGACTCCACTAAAGGTGGCTAGTCAAGTTCCCCGACACATATTAGTCATCAACAAAGTCGGTGAATATTCTGTTGGAAATAGTGCAAATCTATCATAATCACAAATTCTGATTGTGTACAGCTTACTAGAATTAGTTGTGATTAGAATATGTTTTTTATTCCTTCTTTCCTTCTTTATTTAGTATAGCATTTATAGGTAAATAATTCCCCTGATTTTCAGGGCTAGAATAGCGTACAGATTTATTTCCTTTTTCCTATTTATACCTCCCATTGTATCAACTATTATTCAGAGAAATATATTCCATATTTCCGCATGGTATCAGAGCTCGATCTGAACCATCCCTAACCTAGCGCAGCCTAGCCATGGAAAAGGAGAAATCAGAAGGTTCGCCCAAGGTGGAGACTGGGTCAATTCAAACCAGCTCCATCGAAGGGTCAGTTCTTCCCATCACTGGCCACAAATTAAATGGTCAGAACTATACTCTGTGGGTACGATTAGTCAAGATATTCCTCCAAGGAAAAGGGAAGGAAGGCTATATTACAGGAGACTCCAAGAGCCCCCAAAAAGGGGACCCAAACCTCCAAAAATGGCAGCTGGAAAATAGCTTAGTCATGTCATGACTGCTCAATACCATGACCAATGAAATTGGGGAAAATTTCATGTATTATGACACTGCCAAGGAGATGTGGGATGCAGTGAGGGATACCTACTCCAACGTAGACAACACCTCTGCCATTTTTGAGATCAAAAGCTTACTTCATGACCTTCGACAGGGAGAGTCCTCAGTCACTGAGTATTTCAACGCACTCAATCGTCATTGGCAGCAGTTGGACATATATGAAGATGTGGATTGGTGCTGTACCGAGGACAAGAAGAAGTACAAAGTCCTAGTGGAAAAGAATAGGATCTTCATGTTCCTATTGGGGCTGAACCAGGGCCTCGATGAAGTCCGTGGAAGGATCCTTGGAACCAAACCACTCCCAAACATCCGAGAAGTATTCTCGGAGGTAAGAAGGGAAGAGAGCAGGAGGAAGCTCATGTTGGGGAAGTCCATTGCAGCCCCATCTACTGAGAGTTCAGCAATGGCAGCAAGAGGAAACACCTCTCGACCATCACATGGGAAGAATCGCCCCTGGTGTGACCATTGCAAGAAACCAGGCCATACCAAGGACACATGTTGGGTCATACATGGCAAACCTAAAGATGCCAAACAGTTCAGAAATAAGGAAAGCAGAGGCAACACAGCATCCCACAACCAAGAAACTGAGGTAAACTCCGACCCATCTCCATTCAGCAAGGAGCAGATGGAAGCCCTCCAGAAAATCCTGCAGCAAACTATGCGTAGTGCAGAAAAAAGTGGTACAGCAACTGTGGCACAAAAAGGTAATTTCTTGCATGCTCTAAACACTAGTAAGGAAAAACCAAAAACATGGATCATTGACTCGGGAGCCTCGAATCACATGACCGGCGACATAACTATGTTTAATATTAATAGCTATTCTCCGTGTCAAAATGATTTCACAGTTCGGATAGCTGATGGTTCACTCTCTAAGGTCATGGGTAAAGGTTCAGTCATCATCTCACAAAATATCACTTTGGATTCAGTTCTTTATGTGCCTAAACTTGACTGTAACTTGCTATCCATTAGCAAACTGACACGAGATTTGAAATGTGTCACTAAATTTTTCCCTAACCTGTGTGAATTTCAGATTTTGGAGTCGGGGGAGACGATTGGCAATTGTGAAGAGTGTGCTGGACTCTACCTCCTTCAAGTTGAAGAGTCAAAGAAGGGACCCAAGGCAAATTCGTGTGCAGTAGTTTCCCCAAGTATTGAAAGTTTTGTAATGTTGTGGCACTATCGATTAGGCCACCCCAATTTTATGTATATGGAAAAATTGTTCCCTTCATTATTCAATAAAAATCCAAAGTATTTTCAATGTGAAATTTGCCAACTGTCCAAACACACTCGCAGCTCTTATCCAATTCAACCTTACAAGCCCTCCCAACCATTCTCCCTAATTCATAGTGACGTATGGGGTCCATCCCGGGTCAGCAACATTACTGGCTCAAGATGGTTTGTCACATTCATTGATGATCACACTCGTGTTACATGGGTATTCCTAATGAAAGAAAAGTCAGAAGTTGGAAGAATATTTGAAACCTTTTCGAACATGGTGGAAACACAATTTCAGAGCAAAATTAAGGTGCTCAGAACTGACAATGGCCAGGAATACTACCACTCTGCACTAAATTCCTACCTTCAGCAACATGGTATCATCCACCAGAGTTCATGTGTGGATACTCCTCAGCAAAACGGGGTCGCCGAGAGAAAGAATAGGCACCTTTTAGAAGTGACTAGATCACTTATGTTAGCTACAAATGTACCTAAACAATTCTAGGGAGAAGCTGTCCTCTCTGCAACCTACCTCATAAACAGAATGCCTTCCCGTATCCTCAAGTTTGAAACCCCACACTCAACACTCCAAACCTTTTTCCCAACCAGCAGAATCCTCACCTCCATTCCTTTTAAAATGTTCGGATGTTCAGCCTTTGTCCACAACCTAAACCCTCATCGCAGCAAACTTGACCCAAAATTCATCAAGTGTATCTTTCTCGGCTACTCTCCTCACCAAAAAGGGTATAAATGCTATTCTCCTGCAACCAAAAAATTTTACCACACTATGGATGTGACATTTTTTGAGAATCAGCCTTATTACCCCAAAGTTGGTATTCAGGGGGAGCAGACCTATCCAACTGAAGTGGTAGAATCCCAACTTTTGGGATTTGAGTTAACCAAATCTGCCCCAAATGCAGAACCAGCCGAGACTGCACCTGAACCAGAGGAAATTGTAGCAGAAATTGAACAGGAAAATGCAGCAGAAACTGCACCTGAACTAGAGGAAACTCCAGCAGAAACTGCACCAGAAATTACTGAAATTGCACCAGCTAAAGAAAGGGAAAAAACTCCTTCTCAGCAAAATCAAGGCCCTGTTGCACAAGGAGACAATTGGAAGATGTACTTCAGGAAGAGGAGGAAGGGAGTAGAGTCAAGCACAGCTCCAAGGCAAAGCCATGAATCCAACCAGGCTCCAGAAAATGAAGTTCCTCCAGGTAATTTTGCTCCTAACTCTGAACCTGCTATTAACATTGACATTCCCATTGCCTTAAGGAAAGGGGTGAGAACTTGCACTCAACACCCCATTGAGAAGTATGTGTCCTATGGGAAATTGTCACAGGGGTACAGGACATTTGTGGCAGCTCTTGACAGCATCCACATTCCAAGGAATGTTCAAGAAGCTCTCCATCAACCCGAATGGGCAGAAGCTGTAACAGAAGAGGTTCAGGCCCTGGTTAAAAATGGCACATGGGAGATCACTACCCTGCCTGAAGGGAAGAGGCCAGTTGGATGTAAGTGGATATTCTCCATTAAACACAATGCAGATGGCAGCATAAACAGGTACAAAGCCAGGTTGGTGGCAAAGGGATTTACCCAATCATATGGAGTGGACTACGAAGAGACATTTGCACCAGTGGCCAAACTAAATTCAGTCCGTGTCATTCTATCATTGGCTTCAAACTTAGATTGGCCACTGCACCAACTAGACATAAAAAATGCCTTTCTAAATGGTGAGTTAGAAGAGGAAGTCTACATGCAAATTCCTCCAGGACTTGAATCATCCAGCACCTCAAACATGGTGTGTAAGCTCCGAAAATCTCTTTATGGCCTCAAGCAATCCCCGAAAGCATGGTTTGATAGACTAACTCGAGTTGTCAAGGAGGATGGGTTCAGTCAATGCCAATTAGACCACACTATGTTTGTCAAACACTCCATGAAAGGGAAGGTAGCTTTATTCATTGTCTATGTTGATGATATTGTTATCACAGGAGATGATTATGATCAAATCAAACACCTAAAGGGGCTCTTGGCTAAGGAATTTGAAGTTAAAGACTTGGGCCAGCTCAAGTATTTTCTAGGGATGGAAGTTGCTCGGACAAAGAATGGTATCTATGTGTCTCAAAGGAAGTATACTTTGGACCTCCTTCAAGAAACCGGGATGCTTGGATGCAAGGCAGCTAATACTCCCATCGAACCAGTAAGAAGAAGCAATTCTGAGGAAGAAAGTCCACCAGCTAACAAAGATAGGTACCAAAGCCTAGTTGGAAAGTTAATCTACCTAACTCACACTAGGCCTGATATCGGATTTGCTGTAAGCTTGGCCAGCCGATACATGTCAAATCCTACTGAAGCCCATATGAAAACTGTGAACTGAATCCTTCAATACCTTAAGGGTACACCTGGTAGGGGACTCTACTTCAAGAAAAACTCAAACAGAGGTATTGAAGTGTACACAGACTCAGATTGGGCAGGATGTACCTCAGATAGAAAATCCACTACGGGTTATTGTTCCTTTGTATGGGGAAACTTGGTAACTTGGAGAAGCAAGAAGCAGTCCGTAGTGGCAAGGAGCAGTGCAGAAGCTGAATTCAGAGCTATGGCACAAGGCATTTGTGAAGGGATTTGGCTTAAACGGATGCTGGATGAAATTAGAATTCCTATTAACTGTACAATGAGGATCTTGTGCGACAACAAAGCTGCTGTAAGTATTGCAAAGAACCCTGTCCACCATGATAGAACAAAACATGTGGAGATTGATCAACACTTCATTAAGGAAAAAATTGACCATAAAATGATAAGTGTGGATCATGTACCATCATGTAGACAAACAACAGACATTCTTACTAAGGCTTTACCAAGGAAGACATATGAAAGCATCAGATCCAATCTGGGTATGATAGACATCTACCACCCAGATTGAGGGGGAGTGTTGGAAATAGTGCAAATCTATCAGAATCACAAATTCTGATTGTGTACAGCTTACTAGAATTAGTTGTGATTAGAATATGTTTTTGATTCCTTCTTTCCTTCTTTATTTAGTATAGCATTTAGAGGGAAATAATTCCCCTGATTTTCAGGGCTAGAATAGCGTACAGATTTATTTCCTTTTTCCTATTTATACCTCCCATTGTATCAACTATTATTCAGAGAAATATATTCCATATTTTCGCATATTCCATACCAATAACATGGTAACCAAAAAAAAAATATAGAGTAAGACTGATGCTCAAGTTTAGACATAATCATATGATAATTGTGTGATCTCTTAGACAAATGATCAGATTGAAAGGTGATTGATATGAACTTGTCAAGGTCCAATAATTTCAAAGATCCTTTGCAATGGATGAAAGGCTCATTGATAAGAGCAAGAGCTACAAGAAGTAAAAAGGCTTTTCAAAGCTTAATCATGGAGCGGCAACCTAAAGAAGGATTAGCTAAATTAAAGTCCAATCCAACAATTGTCTTATCTACAATTTGAAGATAAATTCAGCAAACTTAAAGACCCTAATTTGAAGAGCACAATGAGCCAACACTTTATAGTCAAGATATAGCTATGGGCTGGAGTTTATTTGGATAGATTACTTAACTTTTGGGCTGAAGAATCAATTAAGGTCCATTTTTCTAATTTTCCATGAATTTTTGTATTTAATTTTGATGCAATAAGTTCAGATGACTTTTCATATGTTATAGTTCAGTTTTTATGATTTTTAGGCTTCCTCAGCCAAATGACACGAACATGAAAACGAATAGGATTGCCTTGAAGAATTCAGACCTAGGAAAAGGATTTTAATTTTCTTTTAGAGAAGGATATTGACGCCACACTCAAGACATAGGTAAGAAGGTGAGTGATAAGTCATAGATTTGATTGCCACAAGTTGCCTTGATAATATCAAATTCAGTTCTTTGCTCAAGAACCAAGGGAAGCTCTCACAAAAGGAAAAACCTCAGATTTCATTCCAATTCAACTTGCCTCACAATCCAAAAAGTGATCTCTATTATAGGCTAAGCTTCCCTCTAAACTTCCACTCAGAATTTAATTCACACTAAGAATTAAATTCCCACTTAGCATTGAAATTCCACTAGAAATAAATCCCCACTAACCATCATAATGGATTTGGAAGCCTAAAAATAATAAAAACTGACCTATAACATATGAAATGTCATATGAACTTATTATATCAAAATTAAATACGAAAATTCATGTAAAATTAGAAAAATAGGCCTTAATTGATTCTTCAACCCAAAAGCTAAGTGATTCATCCAAATAAACTTAAGCCCACAGCTGCATCTTGACTATAAAGTGTTGGGCTCATTGTACTCTTCAAATTATGGTCTTTAAGTTTGTTGAATTTATCTTCAAATTGTAGAAATGAGAATTCTTGGATTGGACTCTAATTTAGTTGATCCTTCTTTAACTTGCACCTCCATGATTAAGCTTAGAAAAGTTTTTTTGCTTCATTTAGCTCTTGCTCTTATCAATGAGCCTTCCATCCATTGCAAAGAATCTATGAAATTATTGGACCTTGACAGGTTCATATCTGCAACTAATAGAGTAAGATTGAGGCTCAAGTTTATAGACAGAAGCATATGATAACCGTGTGATCTCTTCTCTTGCTCCTCCCCTTTTTCGTTAGGTTTCACAAAGTCATCAAATATTGATCTACCATTAGGAGTAGGGAAGTTAATTTTTCATCCATATTTTCTTGCGTGGATGCACAGGTTTCATAGCATTCCAAGGACCTGTTTTGGTTGATTTCTGTAATATTTCTGTTCAGAATCTGGGGACATTAGAATAACTGAATCATGAATTTTCCTAGAACAATCTTGTATTAACTAAGGTTATCTTGTTTTGGCTGTGTAAGGAGTTAGGTTCAAAATTCTACAGTAAATGAATTGCTTGTCCTGTTGTCCATGTAATCTCTTCCTTTCTATTGTGGAGTTATCTACTTTGATTCTGTTCTGAATAGGGTCAGAAGCAAAATTTATTGTGAAGGGACCAGACCAAACATATAGCATGAAGAGACTTTTTAACTCTCTTTTTCTTTTGCTTTCTTTGAATTTTTGTTCTTTTATTTTGTATCTTGTATCATAATGTAGATTATATCATTTGCACAAGATTTCCCATTAACTAAAGGATGTGAGGGTCATCAACATCACCTGTGGTTCTGACTTCTAAGTATCATGAAGCTATGTATAAGCAAAACTCAAATGATCATATTTAGTGAAACATTTAGAAATAAAAAAGATACATAAGTTTTCACTTATTATTATGATTGACTTTTGAATTAATGTTACTTATAATAAGCTACCAGCCTATTATTATTCGAGTACTTCGGCTATTGTTACTTAGATGTCCTGTTAAGAGAAAATACCCTTGAATTTAGCTGTTGACTTTACATTTGTTCACCAGATTGTTCCTTCTGCCAAGAGAAACTGTACCATTATTGTATCTGTGGAACCATGAGAAATGCTAGCAACAAACTCTCTAACACTGTTTTGAACAGTCTCTACTATTGGTTAAAATTTATTGGTAATCACAAAATTTTGTGGGTCTCACTTCTTATTTAATAAGTCTCTCTTGATTTGTAATTTTCAACAAATTTTATCAAATAAATGAAATAATAGAATGTGTGTTAGAAAGAGTGTGTTGTTAGCATTCCTCATGGAACCATTGTAGTAAGGACTAAGGAGATGATTTGTCCCATCCCATTTGTCTGTTTGAAGCTTAAAGTGATAATTTCTCAGCTCTGATGTGAATTTGTTCCCTTGGAAAAATGCACCTTATAAGTTGGATTTCTCTTTCTACCTTGATGCTGGCAATTACTTTACTGATGTTACTATGGGGCAAAAAATCTTGCGTGGTCTGTGCCAAGTAATATATCTACATTTGGGATATTAAGAATCAAAACTAACATGGATTTTCTTTCTGACTGGACTTCTGATCCATTGAGAAGCGTGATAAGTTCATTGATGTCTTGTTGAATGAGTATATATTGTGGTCAGAGGCTCAGCCTTAATGCTTCATTTATATGAATCAATAACTGCTTTCATACTGGTCCATAGTTCATAACTTTCGGTTCTAAAACCTTCACTGCCACAGTGTGATTTGAAACTTAAACATTGCTTAGTACTTCCTCTGAAACTCAAGCCAGTATTAAGTGCGAGTTTTATAACCTACTTGGCATGATAATAGGTAGGGCCATGAATGGGCCAACCCTAGATGAAAGCTAGTATGCTCAAGCTTGTTCAGTTAAAATATACCATGGTGCTGGGCTTCAATCAGACTAAAAATTTGTGCATGAGCTTAAATGAGTCCTGGCAGTTCATGGCGAGTATTTTGCATAAGATGTCTACTTGTACATGCATATACTAGTTAAACTATGCATAAACTTGGTGAAGCCTAAAGATAAAGAGTTTACTGGGTGGTAATGTGCTAGGCTAAAAGACAAAATTTGGTACCCTTGGCCAAGTTGTTTTAGTTCACTTAATCTGGTAGTACAGTGCAAATACAAGTCTTTACTCGTTTAAGATGTTATTCCAATGTGTATATGCTAGTTAATATCTTGAGGTTTTCAGGCTTCCTAATACAAGAATTAAGAATCAGCAGTAAAACGTGATTAGAATGATCTGTAGCTTTGAGAGTTGACCTTGGAGCTCACTAAGAATAGTGTGATAAGAAAACATTCCGCATATTGATAGATTGCACGCTTCTTACTAGGCAACGAGGAAGAGGAGATGAAATGTTAGACACCAACATGTTTAATTATTTTAAGAATGAAAGACTCAAAAGCTTCATAGTTGTCAAATGTTCTGTTGTATACCTGTTTTTTATTCCTGGACATGGTGGACATATTTTTCTAGGTAATTCCATGTTGTGTGATTCGGGCTATTTGTTAATGAGAAAGAGATTGTATGTTGGATATCGTGAGGCTTAGGGTGAATTGACTCAATTGAGATGAAATTTTGTACCGTATCTAAAGCCTTCCACATGTTTTCATCATGCAAGCATACCTTTTGAATAAAGGACAATTTGATGTTTGGTTCTGTAGTAGCCTGTGTATCATGTGCAAGGCAGCACATAAGTATTTTTTGCATAATGTGCTACAGGGCATTACACTCCTAGTCATAGAATTATTTATGCTGTAAAAATCATATTCAGTGTTTTTATTTAACTTGAATGCAATTTATCAGCTGCAGAAATCTGGAAAGGGCAGCATTGATTCCATGGCTACCTCTCAGAAACTAAAGGGAGACCTTCAGGCCGTCTTCAACGTGCTTTCGAAGGACATGCAACAACTTATGCTTTCAAACCCTGAAAGGGCGTCCCTTCTTCAAGGAAGTCCAGAGTCACCAAAACTTCCAGGGCGTCCGCTCATACAAGTTGCGGTCGTGTCTTCTACATCACCCCGGTAACGGTAAAAACATGAAACCGGTGGTCATGGTATATAGTAGGATCTCCCTGTGCTTCTGAAGGACAAATTAATTCTTGGACTACTTCCATCTAATTGAGAGAAGTTCTCTGATTCATGACAAGTCATGTGGGGTAAGACTCTTTGGTGCACATCTTAAATGCCTTTCAAGTCACTTATTTGCTGATTTTATCTTCACATAAACATCTTCACATAAACAGCTGCACAGTAAACCACAATTTTTGTTGATCAATACACTTCAAGCAACCGTGTGGTGTATGACTTCTCTCTTGGCAACAACGTGGATGGAAAGTCCTTTTGGTGTTAAATTTATGAGGTTTTTTCTTATTGCATTTTTTTGGCAGAAATTGAGGCTTTGTGTTGTTTCTGTTCTGAAAAGATCAAGCTGTAAATTATTAACTGTGTTAGCTTTTGGTAGTGGTCTCCCATATTTTTCCACAACTCCATATTTTTTGCAATGCTTGTATGAGGCCCGAATTCAAATACTTTGTAGTTTATCTAGACTCATTAATATTATTTTGTGGGAGAAATGCTACCAACACATGTAACATTCTTTATTATTTGTTGGATATTTGTTCAACAATCTACTTAGTGTGTGTTTGTTTGTGTTTGGTCCAAGAAATCAAATCTGACTGGAGAAGTTTGAACATCTGATTAAACGGAGATTGATAGCATTTTTTTTTATCAGCGAGATTGACAGCATGTTTGGATTTTCAGTACAACAATTAATTTTTCATGATGAAAAGAAAGCAACAGAGTTGCTTTTGATTTATCACGTTTTTATGTAATTTTTTACTCTGTATTCAAACGTACCAGGAATGTTTTTACACACTTAGAGTGTGTTTGTTTCATTGATTAAAAATTTGTTTTCGGAAATGTAAACATGAGAATATAACCTTTTTATGTTTGTTACAAGTTTTAAAAAATTATTTCTAAGTATTGTTGAATGTTGATTCTTAGGAAGAGGAATGTTATAACTTTCTTTTTTAACATGTTTTTTCTATACTTGTATTCCCATGAATAAGGATGGAAAAGTGATATTGCTATGAGAATATGGAAAGTTATTCTTTAAACACATAATTTTCATTTTTGCTTTTTTTTTTTTGTTTAAATTATTTTAAATTTTAAAAATAATCTTAGAAATATTAAAATGTAACCAACCACGTTTTTAAATATATTTGGAAATAATATTTCTAGTTATCATATTTCTGAAAATAAGATTCTTGGGAGAATAATATCAATAGATGTCCCCTTAGTATCTGGCCTTTTGGCCCAAATCTACAAAATTCCCACATTACATATCTATCAACGCCAATTTCAAAAATTTAATAATAGTAAATCTTAAATTAGCAATAAACTTTTATTAGTAAACTGATATCGCAAAAAGAAATTTAAAATATTTAAATAAGCTCATAAATTTTGCTAATTTATAAAGTAATCAAGAGTTCACTATGAAAAAAACTTTTGCTAGGAATCTTATTATCTTATTATATTACTAAATTGTAGATGTTTCTGAATATCTTTCATGCTTATACTTGCTATTTATACTTAAAAAAGATATCAAGAACTCAACATACATTTAATGACAAAATTAGGATATAGAGGAGTTTTTGTGACTATTATATGAAAGACATTAAATAATTAAATAGCCACGACTGTGGTGTTGTTTCTAAATTGATATTACCGTTGAAAGAAATGTATGTTACTTGTGCATTCATTCAGCCAATTGTGAACAAGTCTTTGCAAATGCAGGGATTAATTAGTCTTCTACGATCGTTCCAAATAAATAAATACTTCAAGCTTTACACGAAAATGAATAGTTTTGATTGATTGACGTGTAAAGTGATCTAAAGAAAGAAAAGAAAGAGGTGATTAGATAATTCAGTACAAGTGGACAAGGTTTTAGCTTAATCAAAAGCTCCAAAACAAAGGTCACCCTTGCATTCCAAATAATATTCCTTCATTGCCATTGGAAAACGGTTCCTGATTTTGGAAAGTTGTATTGTCCCAAATTCCCAATGAAACAAAATCCTAGCCTATTGAGTCATGCTTTCTTTCATTAAAAAAAAAAAAAAGAAAAAAAAAAAAGCCTATTGAGTTATGCTAAATCGCTAAATATGTTGAGCGTTGTATTCCTCCGAAAGTGCATTGAACGATTCAAGATGAAATTAAAACTCAAATATCTATATGGTCCGTAAATCACTTTCTACATTATAGAACATTTCATAGAAGATTTTTAACGAGTTCATATGAGAATTCTTTATACAGAAATTAAACTAAACTAGTATTTTATTAAAAAAAAATTAAGTGGTGTCATGGTGTGAACATAAACGGTTAGATTCATATTTAATTTACCCCGTTAATCAATACCCTAGGGCCCAAAGTAAGTAAACGATAGAAAATTGGAAATCTATAAACATAAATGGTCATACACAATCTGACCAAAAAGAAAAAGTAACACATAGCCATGTGAGCATAGCACTTGCTTCGAAGATACTATTTATTTCTCTCAGGGAAATGCTCTTTTGGAACGCTAAAATGGAGTCCTTGACGCCCTTTTCAGTAAAAGTAATGCTTTATGTAAGGATCTTTAAAGGATAAACAATGGTGTACACGTTAACTTAAGCTGGAAATTGAAGTTGGTGATTTCACCTTGTCCCCTCCCCTCACCCCTTTAGTTCTATTTTGGTCATTAAGTAGTGAATGTTCTTTTCAATTGTTTGTTTATAAGGGCAAAAATGTTCTTTTCCGTAAAATTGTTTATGTTGGAGTAAATTATTTAGTTTTTATAGATATAGTTAGTTAGAAATTAGTTAGTAATCAGTTGCTTTCCTATTTTTTTATACTAGGTCATGGACCGTGTGATGCATGGAGAATAATTTTGTGGAGTTATTAGTTTGTTTTTTCTTGAATATTAACATATTTTTTTGTAACTTGAAAACTATAATATAACACAATTTGTTGAGAAATCAATTGTTTTCATTGGTTTAATGAACATGTTGCAAGTCTCCAAACATTGGTTTAATGAACAACATGTTGCAAGTCTCCAAATCTATATTTATAACTTCTACAATTCATATTTGTTAAAAAAAAAAAAAAAAAAACTTCTACAATTCATAATGGCCTTTTTACTATTCAGAGGTTATTTTTTATTTTTTCAATTATGTCCTTTACTTTTTTTTAAGAGAGAATTATGTCCTTTACTTGATAATGGGTATTCTATGTGTGGGCCAATTTTTCAAGTTTTGTTATGGAAAATGCTGACCTATTTTTTTTTCCAGCTTTTACATTTTGATTTTTATCTCTTTTTACTATACTTACTCATTCCCACATACACGTTATCTCTTAACTAACGGCAGAGACCCAAAATAAAGTTTTTAATATATCAGGGACTTAGTCCAACGAAAAAATTTATCGAGGACCCAAAAAATAATTCGAGAATTTACCAGGATCCAAAAGTTATTTAAGCCTATTATCTTGGTCTATATATATATTTTGTATTTATATTTAATTAAGCAATTACTTTTCCAAACAATTTGTAAAATAAAAGTCAAATCACAGCAGAAATTTAAAAATATCTTATAAAATACCATTAGAAAAATATAAAAAGGTAAACAGAATAACCCATAATTCATGTCATTTGAATTGCTCAGATGAAAGAACAAATAATCACCTGATCTGATCATATACAAAATATTTGCTTCATAACAATCAAATCAATTGTTAAAACTATAGTCACAAATCATAAAAGTATTACATGCGTTAAATGTAGACATACTACTATACTTACATGATTTTAATTCTTTTCAATTAAAGGTCAAGTGGGATTAATTTATAATTAAGTACATAATTTAAATTGTAATTTTAATATAATGATTATAATTAAATATTCTCATTTCTTACCAATAACCAATAATTCTCACCTAATACATTTCATATATACTCCCTCTGTCCCTAATTATAAAACATTGTTAATTAATTCAAGTCTATTAAGAAAATTGGTTAATTTAGTTATTAACATTAAATTTGTTTGTAATTATAATATTTTTCCAAAATTACCCTTAAATAACCAATGCATGGAGAGAGAATAATAATAGTGTAGTTTTATTTTTTAAAACTAAAATCTTCAATTCTCCAATCCTCATAAGAGAGAGAAAGAGACAATTCATAATATTTATTATTTATGGACTAAAATAATTAAGGGTATTTTGGTAAAAAAATAATTAATGAAAGGGACAATTATAATAGAGTCTTATAAAAATGGACAAGGAAATTTCAAAACAATGTCTTATAAAAAGCGACAGGGGAGTATTTATGAACATATATAAGGTGAGAAATACTGACTAATGTTAGAAATGAGAGTATTTATTTATAATCATTGTATTAAAAATAATTATTTGTATTTCATATTTAATTATAAATTTTACATGATTTTTTCTTTTTGATTGAAGATCAATACATAATATAAATCATTAATTTCATTTTAATGATTATAATTATCTCACACTTTTACATATAAACGTTATGTATGAGAGTTTATGAATATTCAGTTCTTGGGTATTAAAATATGCATTCAATGTTCAATTACTAGCAACTAACCCAAATTCATTAAAATATACGCACTTCTTAAACAGAGTAAATATTACTCCCTCCATTTCTTTTTATCTGCCGTTTAAGGTTTATTTGTAGAAATTAAGGAATGCATTAAATTTTCTTGATTCTAATAAAGTAATTATAAGATTTTCTATTTTACCCTCTTTTCATTTCTATTATACAATAAATGCATGTGTAAATTCATTAAAAATTAGGAGAGAAGTAAGGGTATAATTGATAAAAGAGTAATTAATGTGATCTTGAACTTTACAAACGACAGATAAATAGAAACAAAATTTTTCCGAAAATCCGACACTTAAAAAGAAACGGAGAGAGTAAATGCTTTTAATATTATCAAGGTATTAAATGTAGTAACGACATGTCTATTTATTGCATATTAATCTATTTAATATTTTATATCATTAAAAAATAGATATCGTGCGTAACACAGGTAAAAAACTAATTCATTTATTTCCTTTGCAGGGAAAAAATGCTCACGAAAGACATAAAAAACAAAATAGACATACTTTTCAATTTTAACCATATTATTTTGCATATATATTTTAAATTGGTGCTTAGTGTTAGCCAATTTCATGTCTCGTTAATGATTGCAGATAGACAAATATTGTGTTGGCCAATTTCAAGCATACTCATATTTGGTTTTCCTTGTAATTGGTTACTATATATGTATTGTAGCTCATAGTACCACATTTAGTACCTTATTTGTTTCTAAGGATGTTCGTGGGATAGGTTTATCCATGTTCCTAATTAGCTCAAAATTTAGATAGGATCAATTTTGTGAACTCGAACCTGACTTGATTAAGACTTGAAGATATGAGAAAAGACTGGGTCAACCCATCTTGTTGGCATACTATATCAATCTTAACATAATATATAGTTACACAGGGCCGGCCTTGTGCCCTGTCCGGAGGTGCGACGGCATAGGGCCCACGGGTAAAAGGGGCCCAAAAAAATAAAAAAAATTATATGGTCGTGTAATAATTTTTTCTATATTATTTTATGTTATTTTTATAATTAAATTGAAGTTATTGTTTTATTTTATGTCTATTTTTTTGTTCAAATTAAGATGTGACATGTGATTAAAAAGTATTATCATGTTAGTTAGTTAATTTTTTTTTTTTTTTATGTATTACCTTTATAAGTCCATATTGAATAAATTTTTCCGCTCACTGTGACATAAACATGTAATGGATCTATGATAATAGATTTTCTTTTTAGAGAAATAATAGATTTAAAATATATTTTTTAACAAAATAATAAACACAAACAAAAACTTAAATTATAAAGGAAAAAAAACTAAATGTTAGTATATTAATAAAGAACAAAAGTATATGTAAGCTTTAATATTAAATGATATTTTGTTGATGATTGAAATAGCAACTGAACTAGAGCATTTTCTTCGAGAGACAAAATATAATATAATTTAAAACTAAATTAAATTAAATTATAAATATAAAATTAATATTTTAAAAATATATAAATAAATTAAAATTATAAAAAAAAATGTGATGGGTTCCTTACAGATTTACCCAAATTTGATAAAACCCAGTCTGGATGGGGATGGGTTTAAAAAATATATATCCACCTCTTTTAAACCTAAACCTATCCCGCCTTCTGCAGGATGGCGACAGGGAGAGTCAAATTTGTTCCCAACCTGTCTTTTTGTCATGCCTTATATATAAATATTTATGTTATGTAATTTTTTTTGGGAATAAATTGAAAGATAGATGATAACATAAGAGTAAATTAAATAAAAAATGTGATATATCTTTTTGAGATTATTAAAGCTATACTATTCGTTTAATGTAATAAAACATATCATTTTTAATGAAACCATGTGTCTATTTTTTATATAATATATATTTATATTTTAAAATACTTAAATATAAAAGGGCCCATATTTATTATTTCGCCCTGGGCCCATAAATCTCAGGACCGGCCTTGTAGTTACATCATAGAATTAAAGAAATATACAGCTACAATTAAGGTATATTTTGCAATATATATTTCAAGATAAATAATGGTAATATAAATATATCATGTTAGACAACATTATTTGTTAAGTTAAGAAGTTGTGTTATTAATATATAATTATTTAAAAATATACTTTTTAAAAGAATATATGACATTGGACCGGGTTGGGATGACCAGAAGTTTAACACGAACTTGTCCTAAAAATTCATTGAGTCTAATTTCTTAAACTCGAACTCGTCCAAAGGTCCTTTGGGACGAATTGGGCCAATGGGACAGGTTGGGTTATGAACACCCATATTAGTTGCAGTAGAAAACCAAATGCCTATAATTCTTCAATTCAACTCAGTGTGTGAGAATTAACATGTTATTAGTTACATTAGAAAACTTAATGCCCACAAAACATTTATTCATTGTTCACCTACAAAACATATATGAAAAAAAAACATTTTATGTTTTCAAAACCAATTCAAGATTGAATAAAACATTGTGATTTGCTGTTTTTGATTGGGGAGCATTTCTTGATAACTTTTTTCAATTGGAAGTGTAGTAAAAGAAAGCTTTAAACAAGTTTGATATCATGTTTAATATGTAGAACAACCGTTGATATCACGCTACATTTATAGACCATCTAATCAAACAATCAACCTTGTTATATATAACTAAAAATAATGTAAAACAAAAATAATATTAGTATAATCTAGCAACTAACATCAAACCCCATGCTGCTAAAATCAAATAAATTTTCCTCTTGCATAAAATGTAGATGTTTTAATTGAAGCTTATGGTTCACCTTTCCAACCCTCTTATTCATGTGATTTCGTAGCAATAAATTTTCTTACTCAATACTATATAGACATAAACCATACTAATCAACTGCACCACTTCTTTTAATTGAGTTTTCACTTATATAATAGTTTTTGTGATGTGTTATACGATAATATTGATACAAATTATGACAGGATTGAATTAGTCCAAAAGTATAGTACTAAATGAAAACACCTCTCGCAAAGCATATAGCTATTCAAATTCAAGCTTGTAATCCACCCTTATTATCCCCTAATAATGTGATTTCACAACACTAAATTTTCTTAAACAACATTATACATATATAAATTAGTGTAGTAAAGTGCATTCCTTAGTTTACTTGAGTTTTGTATTTGAACAAATAATTGCACATATGTATACAATAACTACACATAATCAATGAAAAGTGAAGGAAAACATTAAAATATCGAGTATTAAGACATGTAAATAAGTGTAACTCACCTATTTTATATTCTAAAACACATTATAAACAAAATTTGAAGTCATGTTGATAATGTTCCCTTCATTGTCACAAATGAGTATCTTCAAACCCTTATGTGAGGTAACACTTGAAATGGCAACATATAATTATCCATGAGAAAAAATGGATTGTGGAAGATATATGCCCACGTGCTTAAATTTAACAACACTACACACAACATTTCAATCCATTGTATTACACACAACATCTCAACAAATCTTTGACAAAAACATGAACCTAGAATCAAGCTTTTCATCAATAACAACTATAATAAGTGAAACAGAATGCTAATTAGTCAAAGTGCAAAACAAAAAAGAATAAAACAGATATTTCATGCATTGCATAGGCTTGGTCAAAGTGTTAAGATGCAGAGTAATTAACACAGTTAATTGCTAATTATATAAAGTCACCCACACACCCACCCACACACACACAGATAAAGATAATATTTTTCTTATCACCCATTTGGAAAGTATATAAATGATAATATAAGTACTTAATTTATGTTTAGCAAAGGTAATGTAATTAGCAAAGTGATCATCTTATTTTCATTTTAGTGATTATATGTCACTTACATATAAGGAATCAAATAAGAGGATTGTCAAACAAATATATCTACACAAAATAATAAAAGTACAAAACTAAATTTTAGATTCTAAATTCAGTCTACACATTGAACCTAAGTATGACACTATACATTAATTCTTATTACTCTATCATAACCATGGTAGTTAGTATCGAATGAATCTCACAAGTTGTATCTCTATATGTGACAAAATCAAATCTTAGTGATACAAATTGCTTCATGAATTGTTTTAAAGCATGAATCAAAGTCGGTATTGAATGAATAACTTATAAATCGGTTGATTCGCGATTTTGGAATTGTCTCGCATGATTCAAACACATGAGTCACACTAAAAATTAGGTCAGGTTTGTGCGACTCGTTTTTGTAAAAAGAAATTTCGAGTAGGGTTTTGTTTCAACTTTCTTTTAGAAAAAGTGAAAAAGTATTGAAAATTAGTTTCGCATGAACACCATCATTTGATTTTCAATTATTTCCTTCAATTTTTCAAGCACCTACTTTTTTTTTTATATTTGCACAAATAGAACGAAGCCAATTTGCAATGTGTTCTTCTATTTCATCTTCTACAATAATGTGAACGATAATATACTATGCAATTTTTTCCTTTTTAATATTTAATTGGTTTTCATCAGTAGCTTGTGGTCCTTTCATAGTGTCGTTCCTGTAGGTTCGTCACTGTGCAACTTAACCTTTTTCAAATTTTTAATTCAATTTGTTTTGTCAGTTTGTGTCTTATGGACCACTTTTGTCATGTTTATTTTTCACCACTTTTGTCTTATTTGCCATATATTGCTTCTAAACAATTACTTCTCTCTGTTTCCTTTTTCTGAATCTTTATTGTTGACCACTTTTTTATTTGACTTTTGTTCCTAATCTCTTATGTTAACTTCTTTTGTCTTATTTGCCATGTTTTACTTCTAAACAATTACTTCTCTCTTCTTTCTTTTTTCTAAATCTTGATTCTTGATCACTTTTTTGTTTTATTTGATTTTTTTCCTAATCTCTTGTTATTTCACCACCTCTTTTGTCTTATTTGCCATTTTTTATGTCAGTTATTGTGTTAATTTGTTGGTGGGGGCAATGGGTCACACGAAGAAAAAGAAAGAAATGAACATTACATGGAATCATTGTGAGAACGTTTCACCTAATAAGCTTAGTCAAATGCAAGTATTGTTCACATACTTGTTGTTGCAGTATTGCAAGAATGAAGCATCACCTTGCTGGAACAAAGGAGAATATTATTGCTTGTACCTCTATTCTAGATGAGGTTAGAGAGGTGTTTTTGAAGCTCTTAGAAGATAAAGAAAAAAATCGAAAAGGCAAATAGACTATAATGTTTTGAAGAAGTGGGTACCCAAGATAATATAAAAAGGAACATTGGAGTCATTTGCCAGGAAAGGGAAGCAAAGAACTATGAAGCAACAAACTGTGACTGGGATGCTTAAAGATAGGGATCCGGTGATTGAAGACATTTGCAAATGCATCTATGGGATTGCTTTACCATTTAATTTGGTAAGTTCTTTATTTGTTCAAATGTTGAAACTTGTTGGTGAATATGGAAAAGGTTTAAAACCTCCCACTTATCATGAGGTGAGAGTGTCTTACATGAAAATGGGAAGTTAACAACATTCAAGCTGGTTTGGAAAAATACAAGGATAAGTGGGAAAAATTGTGTTGCACTTTGATGTGTGATGATTGGACAGATGGATAAGGTAAATCACTAACCAATTTTTTGGTTAACAATCCAAGTGGAACTATATTATTAAAATCTGTTAATACCAATAATGTGATCAAGGATGCCAGCCAGATGTTTGAGTTATTGGATTCCATGGTAGAAGAAATTGGAGAAGATAATGCAATGCAAGTTGTGACAGATGGTGCCTCTAATTCTGTGAAGGTAGGAAGGATGTTAAAGAAAAAGAAAACAAAATTATTTTGTTCTCCTTGTGCCGCTCATTGACTTGATTTAATCCTTGAAGACATTGGGCAGCTCTCGATATTCTATAATACCATTGCAAATGCCAAAAAAGTCACGACTTTCATTTATAGGCATACATGGGTCCTAAACTTGTATAGAAAGCATTCCAAAGGAAAGGAGTTAGCTAGACCAACAGTCACAAGGTTTGCAATTGCTTTTCTCACTTTACATTGTATATCACAACAAAAGAATGCTCTTCGATCTATATTTGCTTCAGAGGAATTAACAACTAGTAATCATGCTAGTAAAAATGAGGGTAAACAAGTGATGAACTTTGTTTTATGAGATTCTAGATTTTGAAAATCCATCCAATATTGCTTGAAGTGTGCAACTCCACTTGTGAAGGTTTTAAGGCTTGTAGATGGAGACTCAAAACCTACCATGTCATATATCTATGAAGCTGTTGATAGAGCTAAAGAACAAATAGTTGCAAATTTCAAGAATCAAAAGTCACAATATAAAAAGGCGTGAAAGATAATTGATACTCGTTAGGATTTGCAATTACACGGTCATCTTCATGCTGCTACATTTTATCTTAATCTCAAGTAAGTAATTTCATTTTGCTAAGTTTGATAGCCTACAATTATATAGAGATAACAAAAATTACTAATTTCTTATTTTATTAGGTTTCACTATGCTAAAAACTTCAATCTAAATACGAAAGTTTTAATTGATTTATATGAGACCATTGAAAAAATAATCCTGGATAAAAGGATTAGATTTCTAGTTGATGAACAACTTGATAGATTCAAGACAACCAAGGGACTTTTTGGAATGAGCATGTCAATAGACACTAGAAACACGAAACAACCTTGTAAGATTTTGATTATTTTTCCTAATTTTAGAAAGAGCATGGCAACCAAAATAGTATTTTTTTTTATGTTGGCTTTTGTTTTAAAATTACAGCTCTCTGTTGGGAAAGTTATGGTGTAGAACGTAAAGAGTTACCAAAAGCTAACAATGGAAGTTTTGAGTCTCACTTGTATTGTTACAGGATGCGAAAGAAAATGGAGCATATTTGATTAAGTCCATACTAAGAGAAGAAACCACTTGGAACAACAAACATTAAATGCTCGTCTTTGTTAAGTATAACCTTCAACTTGAGATGAGGCAAAAGGCTAGAGAGGAGAAAGGAGATACTTATGAGTCTATATGTTTATTTGATATTGAATCGGATGATGAATGGATTACTAAAAAAGAGGATCCTTGCTTACCAATTGATGCTTCATGGATGGATATACATGAGTCTTTTACTTTAGAAGAAAGAGCTCCAAGCAAAAAAAGGAAGAGAGATATTTGTTTAACTTTAAAGTTTAAAACATGTAACTCTTGAATATAATTCTATGTTAAGATACTCATTAAGATTTTTTTTTCTTTGACAAGTCCAAGAAACTTAAATGCCCAGGTTGATGGGAAGAGACAATCAATCATACATGGAGATGAATATGAAATTGAAGAGGCAATTAGAGATGTAGAAGAAGAGGAAGAGAATTTGATATTAGAGAAAGAGGATGAACTAAGTGACATTGATCTTAGAGATGATGAATGAAAGAATAAGACTAGGGTGTAGGACGTAGGAAGTATATTCGATCATATTTTGTTCTTAGGGGTTGAAGACTTTAACTTTTTTGCAACCACTACTTTTTGTTATTTTGATTTATAACTTTAATCTTGGATTATTTTGTGATTCATAGCTTCATATATGATGTATTAGTGTTTTTTTTTCTTATGTCACTTAAGTTTACTTTTAAATACTATGTATTTTGTTGATCTTGTATCTTACCATTCATAGTACAATGTAATTTACAATTCATAAAATAGCTCTTCCAATTTACAATTCGAATCTTGATTCAATAACAATGATCATAACCATTATCATAACATAATGTAAGATCTAAATTTATGTCTAGCGAAGATAATATAATTATTAAAGTGATTATGTTACCAAGGATATATATAACTTATATCATAACAATCAATTCAAAGGATTTTATTTTATTAAGGCAATGAAATATAATGATAAATAAGAAGCTGACTTAAGCCAAAGCAGATGCACAAAATGGGTTTTATCAACTATTATGCAAGAGAGCATAAATCAACATATAATATTTCAACCCACAATTTAATTTAAAATTTAAATTAACTGAAAATATAATTCTAAAGTTGATGTACCTTGAATTTAGGTTCCATGACAAAGAAGTAGATCTTTCTTAATGTTTTAATGCGACAAATCTGTAACAATAAGATGGAAAAAATAAAGAAAGAGAATGGAGAACTGGGAGAAAGAGAGAAATAGAACATCAAAGAAGAAGCCAACTTAAGCCAAAGCAACACACCAAAAAAATGCTTTAACTTTTATTTCACTTTTTTAAAAAAAAAAATGACATGTTAAAAAAACATGTTAATCCAATTAGAACTCGAATGATACTAGAATAAAGCCTCATCACATTACCTTAAATTCTCAAATATCCTTTTAAATTTAAGACCCATAAAGTATCGTTTGACAACAAATGCCAATTGTGTATGACAATAAATAACACTTATGACAACTAATACTAAATAACTTCTCATTATATCTTTAATCTCTATTTTTTTGCAAAGTATAATATGATAGCAAATACTAATGATGTATGACAACAAATAACAATTATGGTAGCAAATATTAAATAACTTCTCACTCTATCTTTAAAAATTGGTGTTAGGTAAAAAGCTAATTCCTATAGTTTCAAATACATAAGGTTTATCTCATTATACTAAACAAATTTGTCATACAAAATAAAAGTGTAGCTAAATATCATGTCATACAAATGCAATTCATATATATTATCATAGGGTATAATATGATAATGAATAATAATTATGTCTAACAGAAAATATAAGGCAATTTAATTATATATGATACTAATACCAATTCATCAAATCTATAACACTACACCTCACAAAGTATTTTTCTGTATGTTTTCACTGTTGAATTAACAGTGTTTTACACGTGTTGACATTTCTTTGCTTTTTTCTTACTGTTCATTACACAGTACATATTCATTTCTGACCTTCCCAATTTGTAAAGGCTGATGGGCTTTTTTTAGTTTTGTTTCACGTGCTTATCCATATTTATGGGATTTTTTTTTCTTATGGCTCATGTCATGGGTCCTTTTTTTTAGTAACAAGGTTTGCATCAAAACTCAAAAGGCATCAATGCATCTTTTCCTTTTCGTACATGCTGCAACAAAAGGTATATTTTTAGTATGATTTATTCTTCTACTAGTTACAAATATTTTACAAGAAGCTTCTTCCTCTTTATTTTCCTATTCTCTTTTTACATGAAACCAACTCCATTTTGTGATCTTTCCCCGGCACCACGCCATCCATGCAAGCATCAGTGAAAAGCTTGAATCGTTACTATAAAGACCCTTCACACTGTGGGTGAATCGTTACTGTCAGTGTTGGGTTTTTGGTGTTTGTTGGAGTGTTTAGGGATGTTCGGATGTTTGGGTTGGGTTTGGTTTCAATTTCATTTTTAGCTTTTGAGCATGAAAAGCTTTTCAGATTATGACTACATACTCTCTCTTTCAATTTTATCACTATTAACCCTTGTCTTTCTTCCAAATTCCTCTTCTTTATGTGGCTGAACTCTTGATCAGAGTCCTTGAGTGAAGGGAGATGAAGATGAAGATGATTTTGATGAACAATGGAGGAAACTAAACAAGTATGTGTGCCTGTGCAACTTTAACTATTTTATTACTATTTTTCCAATTTTATTTTGTGGTTTGACCTGATTATAAGTTTTTTTTGGCAATCTTTATGCTTACCAGTTCAGTACAAGACTTTGCTTGATTAAGAATAAAAAAAGCGTGGATTTCTAACTATACTAAACTAAGTCAAGTTTAAGTACAAGTGAAACATGCTTTATAACAAGAAAAATGCTACTTGTTTGATTTCTCTATGTGAGGCAGAGAAGCGAGAAGGGAATCTGGGGAAGGCCTTGGGTTTTGAGAAAGAGTGTGCTTGATGTAGTGTCTCTTTTCGGAAAAAAAAAAGGACTGGTTGTTTTATTGAGTTCAATTTTCTGTGCTTTGTTGTTGGTGCGTGTGAGATCATTAGCATGATGAATTAGTTCTTTGTTGTTTAAGTTTATTGGAGGTGATAAAATGCTTGTGTTGTTTGAAACACTTTCGGATTTTACCCTTTTAAAAGTACTTGAAGAAGATAACCTTTCTAATGTTGGGGGTAATTAGCTTATTAATCCTCATAAGCCTTCATCTTTTACTTTGCACCCATTGCAATCAAGAGTGAAAATGGGGATGTTGCTAGAATCAACCATCTCAGGTAACTAAAAGTTAATTTACTATACGCTCTTATTTTTGTGTTTATTGGTCTTTAAATTATTTGTGTACCTATCAAAACTTGAAATGTACTTTATCTAAAATCATATGGGCCTAGAAAGATTATTTAGCATCTAAATGCCATATATGTTGTTAAGTAATCTTGCAAAGAGGAAAAAGGAAAATCATATTAGTGTTTTCTTTCACTTAATATTACCAATGATAGTAAATATTTAGAACAATTAATTTGGTATGGTTTATCAATCAATCCCACTGAATGTATTGGTTACCCCCTATTCAAGACTATCATCCTACTATAAACTTATTGTGCCTGTTAATTTGCCCATCTTAAGTAGAAGTAAAGCTTCCACCTTCCTCAACATTGAAGATGAGAAGCATTACCACTCAAGTACAACTTATGTTGTTTCACTACACTCCATTAGTCTCATAGTTATTTAAATGCTACAAGTGAAACACAAGCTCTTTAGTTTAGATAAGATTATTATTTGTTTTCTGTTACTTGTTTTTTCTATTTCCCTATAAATAGGAAGCCATGTAATGGAGAACCACAACAAGTTGAATCTGAATAAGAATTTGAGTGTTTTCTCTATAATGAGAGCTTCCCATTTGTTCTTGGCTTATGAACTTTATAGTGTTGGTTCTACCGGCAGGTTGTGATTAGGGTCATGCTCTTTCTTTGATAACTTTGGTTTTACTGGCAGGTCGCAGTTGGGGTCAAGTTCCTCTTAACTTCCATTGCTTGATTACAAGACGATCCTATAAGTTTATTCACATCACTAGTCCAAACCAAGAATCACATCTAATTGACTACAAGGCAAGCAAATTAAGTCAACCACAAACCTTCTATTAGAGACCAACACAAAATAATTTAAACAAACATCATAAGTAGTGACAAGACCACTAGTTGGCGTGTCAACAATCCAATCAAACTTCAAGGAAGACACATGCAATTTTAACTTTTTAACACATGCATGCGACACGCCAAAATCAAAAAGCACAACCAAAGGAGTTCCATTAATGAGGCATGTACCTTGGATCAAGTCATCGAACTCCGAGGCTTCAACATCACTAAGAGCGAAGACCCTCCCTACGACCTTTAGTTTGTTGGCTTGCAAGCTGTGTCCTTTGCTCTTCACCTCCTCCTTGGGATGGGGATAATCTTTGCTAATATGACCTTGCCTATTGTAGTTGAAGCAAGTCACCTCCCAATCCTTGCACTCAGAAGTAACATGACCAACACGACCATACTTCCCACATCTTCGGGGTGTAGAAACACACTTCCACCACCAGTAGGCTGGCTAGCGGTGGTCTTTTGTCCAACGCTACGATTGTCATTATGACTGATTGAAGATAAGTATGGCTTCCTATGGTTCCGAGCACCAAACTTTTTGTCTCTCACGGGACTCACACTCATGTAGTGTGTCGCTCTAGCCCTGCTATCCTCATCAAAGATTTTGCACCTATTCACCAGTATAGGGAACTGGTGAATCTTCTAGTAGTTAATGGCTTTCTTGATTTCAGGTCTCAAGCCATGAACAAACTTCACGCATTTGGAGTGTTCACCACCCTCACTATCGTAGTAAGGAAAGTACCTTGATAACTCCTGAAACTTCATCACATAGTTGGTGACTGTCATGCTCCCCTACTTGAGTTTCAAGAACTCCATCTCCTTGCGATTCCTGATGTCCTCCGAAAAGTATTTTTCCAAGAAGATCTTTTTAAAGACTTCCCAAGTGATAGCTCTAACTTTGGCCACTAAGCATTGACGAGTATTCTCCCACCAACACTTGCCTTCTTCAGCGAGCATGAAGGTACCAAGCACTAACTTTTGAGCATTTGGGCACGCCATTGCCCTGAAAATCTTCTCGATCTCCCTTAATCAAGTATGCGCACCATAGGGGTTGCATCTCCCTTTGAACGTAGGTGGGTTGTTCCTTTGGAACCTATCCAACTCGTGGAACTTGCCCACTCCACCACCAGCATTCTAATTCCCTACAACCTGAGCTAAGGCATACAAAGCGTCAATAATTGCACGATCATTCCTATCGGCCACCATTACTTCTTGCATAAACCAGAACTTAGTACTGGATGTAGCAAGTAAAGCAAAACAAACAAAAGTACAATCAAACAAGCATAACCCAAACAAGCAAACAAATCACAAAGTACATGTGGAAACATAGCAGACATATAACACACTAGCTAGAAGAACCGACCTGCTTTGATACCACTAAATGTAATACCCTTCTACCCCAAGACACATACACTTATAATATTTTCACAATTATTTATTTTAATTAAAAACACCAAAATAAAATATTTAATAATTACTTATATATTTATATAATTAGAAAAGAAAATCTGGGGTGTTACATAAGGTTCTTATAAAATTAGAATTGGGGGAAAAGTAAACAATGCAAATGAAGTCATGGCCCTATGTCTTTTTATCTGTTACAAAGTAGTTGATAAACTCTTTTCAAACATTGATGTGCTTGGATAGCTTGTAGAATTTAATTGTTTTAGAACCAACACTAGTCTCTAGGGTTAGATATTCAAATTTAAGGTCCATTGTTACTACCGCATAGGGTACGCTTGCCCTTAAGCACACATTTTATATGCATTATAGGGGTTACCTCAAATTGGTTGCATAGGTAAGAAGCAAATAGATAAAGCAAAACACCAAGCTCGAAAAATAGGCAAGGAATCAATAGGGAACATGCAAACTAAGGTGAAGAGAAGGCGAGTGGAAGAAGATGGACAGGAACAATAGAAGAGGAATGTGAAATGGTAGGAATACAAAGTGGCAGGTGTTAGTAACCAATTCAAAAGTGGAGAAAAAGCCACTAATTATACAGACCAGTGCAGAATAGTTTGGTCCAATCTCATCAACCCAAAGTTCCTTGTGATTATCACAATAATAATACTAAGCCTACTCATAAAACTAGCCCAAATTTAAAGAAAAAACAACTTTTGAAAGTGAGTCGCAATAAGAGCCTAAAGGAATGTTAATGCTATTGCAAAAGCCACACCACACACATCCTCAACCATGGAAACAAAAGGTCTCACCTCATAAATGAAGGTCACATGTCAAGATCAAATGAGTCCACACACTTAATAAGTTAACGACCCTTGCCAGCATAAGCCACTGACTTCGGGGGATTAATTATTTTGGACTTGACTTAGCTTTGATCCATCATGGCCCAACAAGTTAGGCCCTTGTTGCTTGGCATATGGCCTACAACATTTAAGGGGTAAAATCCCTTCCATAGATCTCCGAGGATTTGCTTATCACTCAATCACCAGAGAACCTCTATAATAGATAGTTGAACCCCCTTATCCTCCATTATTTATCTAAAATTAATGACCAATCCATAAGATAATTAAGATATGTATATCTCTACCCATCACCTCTTGGCTCTGACCCGTACTGACTTGAGCGTCAGGGTCCTTGTAAGTGACTCCATACCATTATGGAACTTGACAACATTAAATCACAAAGGCAAGTAAGATTTTGACAAATAAAGGTATTTTAATTCTTACATGTTCTTCACTTTCAAGTAACAAAAAGATTGTTGTTTATGAAGATGGGAAATTTGTTTTTCTTTTTTTTTTTGTGTACAATGACGACAATAAAGTTTAAACTTAAAACTTCATGTAAATTATACAAACACCCATCGCTAGGCAGACTCTAGTGGATTTACTCATTTTCCTTAATTTTATAGATTTTTGTTGTTTAAATATAAGCATAAGCAATATTTTTTAAGTATTTATATTTTTTTTAATAAAAATGCAAGATATTTTATGTTTACCAAGTGTTAGTTGTCCGTGATTGTTAGTAACTTTGGTTTGCCTTGCTATTCTTTTGTTTAAGCGTCATTAACAAATAGCAATTGTGATTGTGTTACAGCTTGTTTGTTCTGTTTTGTTGTCCCTATAATTGTTTAAATGGAGCTTTTGAAGTTATTGCTAGATAAAGTTTTATAACGGTCAATAAATGAGTTTTCATAATGTATAATTGGTAAGACGAAATTTGAACAATTATTACTAAATAAGGTTTAATAAGGTCTAATAAGGTCGACAAATGAAGGACAGTTGTCAAGTTCAAAGTCATCTTGCAAAAATCCTGTATTTTTCAACTTAACAAAATTTAGATGTAATTTTTGTAGGTATTTTCAATATTAATTTTCTAATTAAAATTAGAATTTTATTTCAATATGATCTGCATTATAAGTTTACATTAATTATTGAGGCAAAATTCTAATTTTGAGTAGAGAACAATATTAAAACTATTTAAAAAAAAAAACTACACGTAAATTTTGTCATTTTCAATCAACACTTTATTTATTTATTTATTTATTTATTTGAAGGTTCAATCAACACTTACTGATTTAAGTGACAAGGAAATTTGAGTCCTATAAATATATATTAAAAGAAAAACAGTAAAAAGAGATTTGTCATTTGTCTCTTTAAATGGGTCTACTGAACTCAACTCAAATTAATTGAAATATTTTCATATTTTAAGGGATTAAATTTATAATTAAGAATTGTATTAAAGATTATCTTTTATTCAGGTTATAGTTAAATACCTCAAGTCGTTGAATAATTTTGCTTTGAGAATAGTATTAAGATTTCAAAGCGTGTTTTATTAGGAATCTACTGGTTAAAGTTATTAGGAAAGGTAGAGTAGTTTGTATGATTATAAGCCAACTTGGATACCATTTCAGAAAATTGCATATTTGATGCCAAAATTAGAAAATTGCATGGGCCTACTACTACGCTAACTCCCCTGTGCTATTATGAACTCTCAACTAAAATTTCTCTTTCTGCACTGGTCTGTGATGTAAGAGATTTAATCGGCCATATATAATAAAACTCCATTTATTATTATTCTTATTATTATTATTATTATTATTATTATTATAGCTCAACAGTACTGCCACAATGCCACGTATATACCGAATAACTTAATGCAATAACAAACTAATTATATATATATATACTACAATATTTTTTACTAAAAGCAATATTCTTGCTCAAGTCAAATAAAATTATTATAGATGATAAAATTTTCCATTTGAATATTTAATGGAAAACTCTAGACCACTGTTTGAACAATCCATACCAGTTAATCCATGTGTTCGGTGAAACAAAATATTAATTCTTTTTCAAGTTAGCTTTTGGTATTAAATATATAATTAGTCACTTTAATTGTTGTCTTTCTAAATTTTTATTTAATCTTTAATTTTATAAAAAGCTATTAATTCTAGTTTTTTTTTCTCACACAGTTTTTCCAGTTGGTATTAAAAAGTAAAAACTATAAAGAATGATTTGAGAATTCCATCTACCACCAAAGTCATTCATTCATTCGTAAAGAATGACTCTTGAGTTTAAAAAAAAGCATGAACGCGGTTGGGGACTAATGCTTTTCTCATGCAAAAAATGGAAAAAAACAAAAAAAAAAAATCCCATTTACTTCTCCACGAAGGCACTGAAACACACGCACTACAGAACCAGAGCTATATAACTTCTGCTCCCTACAATCACACATTCTCATTTCATTTTCTCCCATTTGGGGTTCTGTTCTGTTCTTTTCTGTCACCATCATTCTCGAACCTTCACAAAAGAACTAGCTTGATTGAGAAAATGGCTCCAAATTGCTGGCACATAGTGGCATTCCTTCTTGTCTTCTCAACTGTGGTTTCCAGTGGCCATGCTTGGGTTGGTGTGAACTGGGGAACCATGGCAACCCACCAGCTTCCACCAGAGAAGGTGGTGAAGATGCTGAAGGAAAATGGGTTCAGAAAACTGAAGCTGTTTGATGCAGATGAGTTCATTATGGCAGCTCTGATGGGGTCTGATATTGAAGTGATGGTGGCAATACCCAACAACATGTTGGACAAGATAAGCAACAGTCCCAAAGCTGCAGATTCTTGGGTGAATGATAATGTCACCAGTTACTTGTTCACTGCTGGTGTCAAAATCAAGTTAAGTGCTGCTGTAGCTGTGTACATTCTTTACTCTGGCTCTTCAGATTGTTCTGTTGTTTTGCTCTTTGTTTGTTTATTGAAGATGATGATGCTAGTCTTTCATTTTTCTTGATCAAATTCTTGACAGTGCGTATTTCTATTTCATTTTCATTCTGGTCATTGTTTATTCACTTGGTTTCAATTAATGTGTTAATTTTTTTTAACAAAACTTAGATGCAATTTTTAAGTACTTATAGTTTTTTTTTTCAATCAGCTTTTAAGTGCTTATGGTGTTGTTCTTTGATCAGAATTGAAGTTTTATCTTAGGAACCTACATTGTTCTTTAGTACATACCTTTAGTAAGTTGATTATCGAAACGAAACTCCATTTTGATTAGAAAACAATATTAGAAGCACTCAAGCAGATGCATCTAAATTTTGTTCTTTTTTCACTTGAGAAATGCTAACAATACATTCTTTTGAACACACTCCTTTTTGTTAACTTTTTAATTAACTGAAATTTATTAGAAATTACAAAATTACGTGAATTCTACTTATTTAATAAGTCTCACTCGCGATTTTGTAATTTTAATAAATTTTAACCAATAATAAAGAATGTGTTACAAGCACTGTATTAGAGAATGTGTTGTCAGCATTCTTCTCTTCACTTTTATTCTCAACGTTCTGGATGCAAGAGGAATTTGAAACTTGATACCATGCTTTTTCTAAGGCAATGTTTCAATTGGATATGCCTCTGGCTGATTTTGGTGGTTCAACTAAGGAATTAGAATAACAATATTCCTTATGCTAGTTGTTCCTTTTATGTTCTCATTGGTCATGTGTAATAGCTTTTGTTATATGTTCAAAGCCATGCTTTAACTGTTCCTCACTCTGCTATATGCTTGTTATATATGCTAACTTTGCAGGTATGTTGCCGTGGGTAATGAGCCTTTCCTCAAAGCATATAATGGCACCTTTGCAAAGAAAACGCTGCCAGCCCTCAAGAATATACAGGCATCGCTTAATAAGGCAGGGTTTGGTTCAAAGATCAAAATCACTGTTCCATTCAATGCTGACATTTACTATTCACCTGATTCAAATCCGGTGCCATCAGCTGGTGACTTCAGGCCTGAAGTGAGAGACCTCACTGTCGAAATAATCCAATTCTTATACGCAAACAACGCGCCTTTCACGGTGAATATCTACCCTTTCCTTAGTCTTTACGGCAACGAGGATTTCCCTTTTGATTTTGCATTCTTTGATGGAAACAACAAGCCTCTTAGGGATGGTAAGGCACTCTACACCAATGTGTTTGATGCAAATCTTGACACACTTCTGTGGGCTTTGGACAAGGCAGGATACCCTGACATGAAGGTCATGATTGGAGAAATTGGGTGGCCAACTGATGGTGACAAGAATGCTAATGCCAAGAATGCAAAGAGGTTCAACTTGGGTTTGCTTAAACATGCACTGAGTGGCAAGGGTACCCCTAAAAGGAAAGGCACAGTTGACTTGTTTCTATTCAGCCTCATTGATGAGAACACTAAAAGTGTTGCTCCTGGGAACTTTGAGAGGCACTGGGGGATTTTTGAGTTTGATGGCAAGCCAAAGTATGAACTAGACTTAACAGGTCAACATAAGGGAAAGGGTCTTATCCCTGTGGAAGGCATCAAGTACCTGGAGAAGAGGTGGTGTGTTTTGGATCCACAAGTTACTAACTTGGATGATTTGGCTAGTAGCATTGACTATGCTTGCACCTTTTCTGATTGCACTTCCCTTGGCTATGGCTCTACTTGTAATAATCTTAGTGTCCAAGGGAATGCATCTTATGCCTTCAATATGTATTATCAAGTGAACAACCAACAGGATTGGGACTGTGATTTCTCTGGTTTGGCTGTCATAACACATAAGGATCCATCACAAAATGGATGCCAATTCCCTGTAATGATCTCTCATAGTTCTTCTTTGCTACTGCATGGAGGGCTTTCAGACATCCTTAAGAAAGCACTGAGAGTGTATATTTTTGTCATGTTTTTGCTATAGCTGAAAGATTTTGAAAACCATGGAGTATTTTAGAATGTGTTCTGACAGATTTAGTTTTTCGGTTAGTTTTAGGAGCTGGCTGTCATGTAAATTTCATTATGTATCACATTTTGAAGAATATTGGGAGTTCAAGTAGACAGTTTTGGACACTTTTCTGTTTGCTTTTCATTCTTTTTAGTATATGTCACTTTTATCTTAAATCTCCTCAAGAATTAATCAAGTGATTTTGACCAGTCCAACTGGCTTTTTCACATTAAATGTAAAAATGTGATTACCTGCTTCCACACAGCACACCTGTCCTGCAAGAAATATTTCAGATTTAGGAAACCATGGAGTATTTTAGAATGTGTTCTGACATATTTAGTTTTTCTGTTAGTTTTAGGAGCTGGCTGTCATGTAAATTTCATTAGGTACCATTTTGAAGAACCCTGGGACTTCAAGTAGACAGTTTTGGACAACATTGTTTTTTCATTTTTTTAGTATATGTCACTTTTATCTTAATCTCCTGTGGAATTAAGAGAAAATAAGATATGTACTGACAGTGTAAAACAGTTTTATACTGTTATTTAATCATAAACCAGCATATACGATAAATTTATTGATTTTTACAATAATTACCTTAAAAATCATATCAATAATAATTTCTAATTGATTGACGGTGTAACAATTTTTATACTAACAGTGTATAACTTTTAAACTCTTGAATTAACCAGGTGAGATTTTAAGACGTCCAAGTGGCTTCTGGCAGATGAGTGTAAAATTGTGCGATTACCTGATTGCACACAAAACAACTGTCCTGCAAGAAATATTTAAGATTGTTTCGTTCATCTTGCTTCTACTTGATTGGCTGAGTAAACACTTGGTGCTACAATAATGGTACATTACTTTTTAAAGAAATCCAAGCAAAAAGTAAAAAAATACAGGGAGAGAAAAGTTGAGTAGGGAACATGGTTACAACTGGGAGACTGCTACAAATACTAGCAAAAAAACAAAGGAATTAAAGTCCAGTGTCCTTACGCAAGTTCTTTATTTATTTATTTTATTTTTTAAAGTCCAAGTAACTTAAATTGGAGTAAATTATCAAAATTACTCAAGTTCCATAAGAAGAAAATTGAAATGTATATCACCAAAAATGGAAAGACAAGTTATTATTGTGCGAGAGTGAGACTAAATACGATGAAAGAAAAACATACAAGTAATCTTGATCCAAAGCGTCCAAGTTAGTAAATCTGTCATAATGTGTTATTGGGAATTTAAGATTCAAGGGACTAATATTTGTCTTCTTGTTGCTGCTCTTGCCATGACCCATTCACATCTGGTCATTCATCAAATCATCCATTATTTGACACACTGACTCTTCAACTAGACACGCCCATTAAATTAAACAATTGCCATTTAACCTTCGGAACTAATGTCACCAAATTCAAAGCTCAAAGATCTCCTAGTGCTTCTATTTTAGTTACGAAAATTAAATGATATAAAGTGAATGATTGCTCAAAGACCCTATTAATGCTAACTACTGTTAGTTTTATTGCGCCACTCTTTCGGCTGTGTTATTACATACCCCAATAATAATTTAATTTAAACTATAAAATAAAATTTTGATCTCTTATCTATATTTTAGATTTCAGTTTAGTCCTTTAAATTTAAAAAATTCATTTAAAAAGTTTAGTCCTTTTCAGAAGAGTAGTAAGTCATGTAAAGGACAATCCTAAAAATAAAAAAAGAGACAGTAAAAACTAGTATTCCTTTCGTTCCTTTTTAATTGTCAATTTTCTAACAAATTTTTTGTTATCCGTCGTTTTCAAAGTATACAAAATAACATTAAATATGGAGGGAGAGAAATAGCACAACACTGCTCCGTAGAGGTCACTACTCTCACCGTTTAGCTTGTTTTTATTTTTATTTAATAAAGTTTTGGATGAAAACGAGTGCTCTTGTTTAGTACTGAATGTGGCTTTCGATTGCTGCTGTTGAGACTTGAGACTCTATAATGCTGATGTTGATGTAATAAGACTTTCACTGAAATTGGTTTGTGATTAGGTACTGTGAGGTAAAGGTCGAATGTGAGTGTTTTGGTTGAGGGAAAAAATGGTTAGGAATTTGGTTGTTTTGACCGGCTTTTTGTTTGTGGTAATACTTGTTAGGTTAAATTAGTTTTTTATCCTCTAATTTATTTTTTAGGTTCAATTAGGTCCTCTAGTTATTTTCGGGTTCAATTGGGTCATGTGGTCTTGGATTCATGGATGACAATTAAACACTCTTTTAATTACATAATCCTCTGTTGTAGGAAATTTTAGCAGAACTGCTGGAAACCTATTTAGGTTAATATTTAAATGGGTTCTTCTAATAAATATTTTAAGGGCACCAGGAATCAAGAATAGAAAGTTTTTATTGAGAATGAGGATAGAGGTACATTGGAAAGCTTCTCCATAATTTTTTACTTTTGATTTCTTATTTAGTTCTCAGAATATTTGTTAGCATTCTCCTTTTTTTTTTTTTTTTTGAAAGACATTAGCATTCTCCTATTTAAACAACCTGTTTATTTTGATTGAAATTATGGGATGTTAATAGCTGTGTATCAAGTGAGAGCATGAAACGAGTTGATATTGACTATTCAATCTATATGATAGTTAAGATTAGCTCCTTTCATATATGTTTTTTTTTTTTTTTTGGTGTACAACTCCTTTCATATCTAGTGACAAAAAATTCATATGAAAGGATACTTGCATTGCCCTACATCGACTTTAATGAGGAAACTCCAATTTGATTTGATTTGAGTTTTCCACATATGTAAATAGGGAGGTGGGGATAGGCGTAGAGATATAGATGGCTTTAAGTGACAATAATTGTTAAATAATGAAATTTAACAATCTTTTTTCTACTGTAATATGAGTTTAGTTTTTTTTTTTAAACTTTAAAAGATTATTAACGATCATTTTTGTAATAATTTAATTTAGAATGTATTTGACACATTTTGCTATTAATAAAAAGAAATATGGGCAAGGTGGATAAAGATTTTCTTCCAAGAAATTAGCTAAAAAAATAAGGGTTGGGGAGCGAGTTTCTCCAATTCCTGATGAGGATGTGGTTGGGCATTCATTTTTATCTTCTCTAGAGATGGATCCTCTCAGTGGGGACGGGGCAGGTTTAGGAACCTGCTCGTGCCCACCCTTATTTCCATGTCTACTCTCACATTCTAATACTACCTCCGGTCCTTTTTATAAGAAACAAGTTCTAGTGTATTTTACACTAAAACTTGTTTCTTATAAAAAGGACCGGAGGGATTATGAATTTAAGATACTATCTAACTTGAATATAACTGGAACGTGAATTACTGATGAGAGCCAAAAGAAAGAAACTTGTTATAAGATGCATATCTTTGGTTATGTTGACAAATATGAAAGTAAGTCATGTGAGGTGATGGAATCTTTTACTTTTATCAGTAGCTCAGAAAACTCTTTATTGATGTGGTATTGTGGTCTAAAATAACCAGATGGATTGGAATACAGTGACTGACAATTGGGAAATGCGCAGAAGTGAAGTTGAAAATTGAACTTGCATTTGGTTCGATTTATTGTACTGGTAACAACAAAATTATTCATTAATTTAGAAATGCAGATCTAATAGGAAAGAATATTATCTCGTGTCTATGCTGCTTTCAGCTGTGGTAGGATTTGTGGAGTGTGTTCAAAGCGTGGAATGGGAGGCTGCACGATTATGGAAGTGCTGGATGTCTTTTGTTCACCATAAACATCGTTGAATATTTTCTGTCATTTTTCGAATATCACTAATTTGGAATTATTTTTCTTTGAAAAAAAAAAACATTTTGGTTAATTTCCTTATCCTTTGCTTGTTCAATTTTGAACTTGGCACTTACATCACGTCCATGAACTTGTGGTTTTTTTTTATTTTTTTTTATGGTGTATTATAATTATAATGAATTTACTTTTTTGTTCATATTTGGGAAGCATTTTTCTCTGTCAGTGCTTATTTTTTCTGTAAGTATTTTTCTGTCAGTCGTGACTAGAGTTTCTCCCTTTCACAGGATACCTTTCTCTCTTTCACAGGATACCTTTGCCTAACCAACTAACTCTGCATATTTATGTTGTGTTAAGAAATGCTATTTTAATCCCTGAAGATAACTAAGCTCATGCATAATGACTTTAATATTATAAAGGATTATATATACGTGATAAGTCAGTCATACAAAGATGGTAAATGGGTGAGGGAAATAACATATCATTTTATCTGTCACCAACATCATACCTGTAAATCTTCATGAACCCCATCTTATTTAGTTCAAGTCTCTTTACATCTTTCTTTTCCTTTTCCCCATCTTTGCATGCTTGGGGAAATTTTATCTCTACAAATTAATGCAGCCAATTTCACATGACCTCAGCATCTTCTCATGGCTCCTCCATGGGTTCAAGAGCTCCATCTCCATCACTTGAGCATTCCTATAACCATTGATAAAATGATTTCGGTCATGCCATCAAGGCCTATTCCTGTTAAACCAGGTGACACTTTATACCTTTCCAACCTTGATGACATGATTGGAGCTCGTGTGTTTACACCTACAGTGTACTTTTATCAATCTGACAGCACAAGTTTTTCCCAGAAACCTGTCACAAAAACACTACAGTGTGCTCTCGCTGATGTTTTGGTGCCTTATTACCCTCTCTCAGGTAGGCTTAGAGAGACCAAGAATGGTAAACTAGAAGTGTTTTTTGCACCAGATCAAGGAGCACTCATTGTTGAGGCGCGATCTGATATTACCTTGGCTGAATTAGGAGACCTCACAGCTCCAAACCCGGCTTGGGAACCTTTGATCTTCAAGTTTCCCGATGAAGAACAATACAAAGTCCTTGAAATGCCACTGGTCATTGCTCAGGTTACCCTTTTCCGCTGTGGTGGCTTTAGCCTTGGTTTGAGGCTATGCCATTGCATCTGTGATGGCCTGGGAGCTATGCAGTTCCTAGGTGCATGGGCTGCCACTGCAAGAACAGGGACACTGGTTATAGACCCTGAGCCTTGTTGGGACAGGGAGATTTTTCAGCCTCGTGACCCTCCTGTGGTGAAATTTCCCCACATGGAGTTTATGAGAATTGAAGAAGGCTCCAACTTGACAATGACACTATGGGAAACTAAGCCTGTTCAAAAGTGTTACAGGATCAAGCGTGAGTTCCAGAACTGTGTGAAAGCTCTTGCTCAGCCATATGATGCTGCAGGTTGCACCACTTTTGATGCCATGGCAGCTCACATTTGGAGATCCTGGGTGAAAGCTCTTGATGTAAGACCACTAGATTACCAGCTTAGGTTAACATTTTCGGTCAATGCTCGGCAGAAGCTTAGAAACCCCCCACTGAGAGAAGGGTTTTATGGCAATGTGGTGTGTGTTGCATGCACAACAAGCACTGTCTCAGAGCTTGTGCATGGACAGCTCCAAGAGACTACCAGGTTGGTGCGCGAGGCAAGACAAAGTGTCTCAGAGGAGTATTTGAGATCCACAGTGGATTATGTTGAAGTGGATAGGCCAAGGCAACTTGAGTTTGGAGGTAAACTAACAATAACTCAATGGACTAGGTTCTCAATATACAAGTGTGCAGATTTTGGGTGGGGTAGGCCACTCTATGCTGGTCCTATAGACTTAACACCCACACCTCAAGTTTGTGTGTTTCTACCTGAAGGGGAAGCTGATTGTAGTGGTGGTTCCATGATTGTGTGCATATGCTTGCCTGAATCTGCTGCTCAGAAGTTCACACAAGCCTTATTGCTGGATTCAGTTTTTTGACACAAACCTTGCCCTTATTCAACTGATCAAACCTTATGTTCCAACTGGATTTAGTTCATTATGCTGTTAATAAAATGTCAATGTTGATGCATTTTGATAATTTTATATTCACATGTAATTGATCCTTGAATGTTGCCAGATCGATGTGAAAGTAAGTAGTCTGGTGCTAGTGCCATCATGTACTGGGTTGAGAGAGCAAAGTTATACATAACTAGATTTAAAACCTTTGCATTTGCAGCATTGTCTTAACTATGACAATAAGAAAGATCATTTTTTTTAATTGGTTTATAACATTTTTATTTTTGTGAAATTTGATACTTCAGAATGAGCATAAGATAACAATTTTGGTATCGTGTCATACAATTATTTATTTATAAATTTATTTTTATTATCTTTTCACTATACTTATTTCTTGTTTATAGCATATTAAACAAATGTATTTCCATGAGTCTATAAATAAGAAAAACAATCTTAATTAGTTACGACAAAATTTTTAACATGGGAAAGGCCTTGGATTTCTGCCTTTTTTTCCTTTCACTGTAATACCTAATTAAACTAATCTTTCTTCACATTTTTTTCTTCTTTTTTGCATAAAAGATTCTTTTTAACCTAGAGGCATTTGGGATTTCTATTTGGCACCTAATTAATCTCTCTCCCATCGGGTCAACCTATTTTAGGATAAAGTAATATTTCCAGTTGCAACATAATTTTCAAGTTGGGGATCGAATTCCAGATATTGGTTAAGGAATCCAAGTGTCAAACCACTTGTATCAACGACTTTTGGTTGCATAAAAGAAATTTCAAACTTTATTTTTTTAACTTCTTTTTTTCTACTTTATTTTAAGACTTAACTAGACTAACCTTTTTCTTTTTCCTTATTTTTTTGCAAAAAAAAAATTGTGATATTTCAAAATATAATATACTAACACATTATACTATATCTTTTAATGTACTTTTCAACTTAATATATGAGAATCTCCCTGTGAAGGAAAATTACAACATTTTTTGTGCGTTCAAGCAAGAAGAGAGTGAGAGCTTGGTGAAATCTAACCCCGACAATATCTTTATCATTTGAAAACCCTTTTATTTCCAGCTTTGTTTTAACTACAAAATCACAAAAGAGTATTTTAACTTTGTTTCTTTACTTGTTTTGTTTTTAAGTCTTGAAACATTAACCAAAATGTTCATGTTTTATAGCTTTTTGATATTTGTTAGCTTAGTTAGTATTTACGTGAAAATTGTCCAACATTACGCAAGTCCCTTAGGAAACGATACTTGAACTTTCTATTTTACTACTTGTGCGATTTGGTTCACTTGCCAAGGGATAACAAGAAGCCGAACTAACATGGATCATATTGAATAGCCGATGTAGACTTTGGTTCAATAAACTTAACCTACCTTTGATAGAGCCCCACAAGCAAGACGATATTGTTTTGATGGGGTTTTGGCTTGTGAAAACGAGTGGGGCAATGGAAAGAAATGGGACCTTAGTGATGGATGGTTTAACGAAAAGCCAAGTAAGATGTGGCCTTGTGTTTCCCTTTGTCATTCGCCACTAGCGGTGGGTATATGGGCTTTGGCTCGTGAATTAGTCCATGATTGTTGCTATATCCACTCTCCTTTTATACTAATCCACTCCTTTTTCTCCTTTTTTTTTCTCCAAACTACCCAATTAAAACACACTCCCCCCCCCCCCCCCAATCTCCTTCTCCCTCTCCTGAATATAACATAACTCTCTTCCAGAAAAAGGAAACACACTCCTCCTCAATGCCTCTGCATATATAACAACACATTTGAGAAATATCAATAACACCATTAACAATTCTCTCGATCTCTTCATTCTTAACCTAAAGAATTAGTTTTTTTTTATATTTTTATCAGCAAAATAAACTTTTATAAATTGGTACCAAAAGTACCTGGGTCAACAATACAATCGATAATAACAACTCCTCAAAAGAGTTCCCAGGTTAGATTATATTTAAACCTTGATAAAAGAATAAATATAAACTAACCATGAGGACATGACCAAATAGATATCTACCCCAAGTTTTGTATGACATCATTACATAACCCCGAAACCACCTAAATCCAAAAAATACAACAGTCAAACCATGTAAAACAAGCATGCAGTCCCTGCATTACCCACGACCTTATAGCAATACCCAAAGCCTTAATTCCCAACACACACCCCCAGAAAAATCAAGTGCAGAATCTCTGAGTTTCTAATATCTCATATTTGTATTTTCAAAAATGGTGAGCTATACAAAGGAACAAGGTACTCTCAAAGCTGTCTTGTGAAGATGCCAGCCCCTGTGGCCACTGTCCATTGACTGAAGGAGTAATTAAAGTCTGGAAATCTGCCTTTGAATGTTTGTAGGGTGGGTGGATTCATGAATTGTATCATTGTTAAGGTTAGAGTCAAGTGCCAGAGTTATGTTATATACGGGAGAGGGAGAAAGAGATGAGGGGAGTGTGTTTTAGTGGGGTAGTTTGGAGGGAAAAAAAAGAAGAGGGAGTGGATTAATATAAAAGGGGAATGGATATAGCAACAACCTTGGTCCATTTAGCTTACAGCCGCACAATTAACCGGTCTTAGAAATTTCAAGGCTTCTAATTATTTTAGGGCTTTTGCTATACCCACTACCTTGTTTGCTAAGTACACTCCCATTTGTTTTTTTTTTCTAATTATTATTATCATATATACCCTTTATACCCCTAACATATATAATTATTATTCCAGAATGTACTTTCGGGAATGTTAAAAATAAAACTGTATTCCAGAAAGTACTTTCCAGAATACTGTTTTGTGTTCCGGAAGTACTTTTCGGAATGTTAGGATTTTGGAAAGTACTTTCTGGAATGTTAAGAATAACATCTGAAAAAATCCAAGCACAACATGAAGACCATTAAAAATACCAAATAAAGGAAAATTTTACAATAGTGAGCAATTGAAAGTGGAGAAAACATATAATTGATATTGGTCCTTCAATCTGGATTACTCTAAGAGGCACTCCGTTGCAACAAAACTTGAATAAACATACTGAGATTGAGCAACAAAGGAATAAAGGAAATTAGTTGGGAGCGTAAGCATATTGCATTGGAGTTTGGAGGATGAAAAAATCCTAACGCAAGAGCAAGAGATTGAGCAAGTGAGGAGTAAAGGAAGACTAGAGCAAGAGATTGGAGTGGGATGAAGGGAGTGAAAGAGAGGGGGTGTTGTTGCTATGAAACAGGGAGTGTGTTGTTGCGCTGAAAAGGGGAGAGTGCCAGGGAGAGAAGAAAGTTCGAAAGGGAGAGGTTATTTAAGTAATTTTATTTTTTTTTTAAAAAGCAAAGGGGAGTGTACTTAACAAAAACAAGGAACTGAAAATAGCAAGAGCCTTATTTTTTATTTTGAGCCCGACTAGTTTAGTCCCTGAGGCCTGCGATATTGTACCACCTTTTCTTTCTTGCTTTTCTCTTATTATCACTTCAATGCTACTATTATCATGTAAACTGTATGCCCAATGCACGGTTCATAATGTCTTGCAATATATATATACGTGTTTTATATAACACTTTCTTAAGCTTTTTTCTTCACTTGCGTTTGCTCCCTTTTTTTAATTTTGTTCCCTTTTTTTTTCTCCTTATATATTTTGTCAAGGTTGTTATTTTACAATATTTGTGTCATCATTCTTTTTATTCTTGTTATCATTTCAATGTGTTTTGATATAGGTAATATTGTTTACCGTTAATAGATATTTGTGTACTTTAAGAAAGCTTAGTAGTATAAGAATTTTTATGTACAGGTTTGTAATTTATGTCTATAATAACAATAAAGAAAAAATAATTTATAACTAGATCAAATTTTTAAGGGATTTTTTTTAAAATTGAATTTTTTTAGCAATCTTTTTTGGGTTCACTGGCCGGTCCATTTAACCACGAACTTCGCAGGCAGGACGAACACAGACCAAAAAAAATTAACCCATTTAATTTGCGGACCAGACTGATCCAACCCATCAATAATATAGGCTTACACGGAGAAACATTAAACGGGTCAAACTAGCCTGTATACCCAACCCTATTCGTCACATGATCCTTCTCAATCCCTCAACTGTATTGCATTAATGCAACCAAATATACGGTTTCCTTGTCTTGTTGTTCACAAATTAATAATTGGCCTGCTCCTACTTTCTACCCGATTCCAAAACCCGGAGGTTTGTTTGTTGACATTCAGTGAAGGAAATAATTGAAATTCGATTGGAAAAGTTATTACGACATTCATGATTTTTGTCATTCACACGTAACATTTTTCTTCCATGCATTTTATAATATTCCTTCACATGCAGTCTCTATCACATTAATTGTTTATTTTATCACAAAATTATTTTTTCTTTTGATTTCTTTTATAATTGTAAAACATTTTGTTTAGTTTTATTGTACAAAAATAATTTCTCATTTGAATGTACTTTCTTTCTTATGCTGCGTGTTTGATGGGAAACAACATATATTTTGATAAGATGTATATATATTTGCTTTTCTTTTATATCACTTACTAATTATTATTTTTTGTACTTTTTCTTCTTTTTTCGACCTCATTTTAGAATGTACATTTATCGTTACTCATTTGGATATAATGTTGTGGGGTCAGGTCATTTGCCACCAACAATTTTTCTTTCGTGCCGTTTCAAGTGCACGTGACAAAATTTGATTTTGAAATATCTCTGTCTTTTAGAGAAATGTTGTTTGTTACAATTGGTCGGTTCTGATTTCTGAACGAGTAATTTAAGTCATGATACAGATAATTTTAAAAAAAAAGTTATTAGAATTAGAAATTAATAAAAAAAAAAAAACTTGGAACCATAAATTATGAATCAATACTTTCACCTGTTTAATGACTCGTTGAATTTTGAAAATGTTACCTTTCTCAACCTATTTTACAACCAAATGAAGAAGGGCAAACTAAAATCACAATCCTTGTGGTATAATAAGATGACACCTAAGTATCCTATCTTTTCCACTTTGTTTTGACCTTTTTCAATTCATACAGCTTTATGAGAAATCAGGAGAGATGTGTTAAGAAATTAAAATGGGTATGCAGTGTTATAATACTTCCTCCGTTCCAAATTATATGACGTTTAAGGTTTTGAAACAAGTATTAAGGAATGTAATTAATTTGTTGAATTTCCTAGAAAATATTAGGTAACTTCCTAATATACCCTTTATCTCTCTAATTAATTACTCATAATACAATACTCCCACTAAGTATTAATTAAGGGTAATCCTGGAAAAAGATATTTAATGCAGCATTGATTTTGTAAAACGACATCTATTTTGGAACAATTTTTTTCCTCTAAAACGTCATATAATTTAGAACGGAGGAAGTATCGTATAAATTGAAAACGGTTTGTGTAAAAGGAGAAGTATTTAATTAAATCTCATGAGTGTGTGTACATTTGAAAAATGCAAGGTTATGTTAATTGCACCACGTTATCAGGTATACACTCCATCGAAATGATTAATTAGAGTTTTAATTCTATTAATTAGGTTCCAGTTTCCCTTTCATTGAAAAAGAAAAAAAATTAGGTTCCAGCATGCATGCTAGATCTAATCGTGGAGAAAAAGCAGATTATGAAATTAAATCAAGTACCAATGGTTTGCATTTGCCCAAACAAATAAGATGGGCACCACTTCCAGCGAATCAGAATTCGAACCTAACACGTATAATAGACAGGTGTACGTTTGGCAATTGAATAAATTCCATCTAATGCTTAGATAAGTACATGCGAGCAACCGTCTTTTTATTTTGACATAAATTCCAGCATATCTAAAGCCTTCTTGAATATTTGGGCCATGCACTGTATCCCAAGAATAAAAGAGTTGAAGAAGTGGGTAATCTTTCAAAATCAATATATATATATATATATAGAGAGAGAGGGGGGGGGGGGGGGGGGGCTATGCACTGACAATGTAAAAAAATTTATATCGTCATTCAATCACAATCCACCATATACCCTAAGTTTGTTGACTTTTAAAAAATTATCTTAAAAGTCATACTTACAGTGATTTGTGATTGGATGACTGTGTGAAACAATTTTGCACTGTCAGTGCATCACCATTAAACTCATATATATACTCCTTCCGTCTCTATTTATAAGACCCTTTTTGAAAAATTATTTGTTCCTTTTTATAAGATCATTTTTTTAATTCCTAGATGCATTAATTTTTTTCCTATAGTATCCTTAATTAATTATTCTCTCTCCAATCATTAATTAATTAGATGAAAAGTAATTAAGTAGAGAGAGATGATTAATTTCAAAAAAAAAAGTTAAGGACACTTTTGGAAGAACAATACATATTATTGATCAATTTTGATGTGACTAACTAAATTAACTACTTTTCTTAAGGGGTGTGAAATAGTTAAAAGGGTCTTATAAATAGAGACAGATGGAGTATATATGAGGAGGGATCAAATGACGGTATAACTTACACCAATTGTTACACCATTCAATAACTTGATGTAGAATGCTATTTTTATCGATCTAACCGTTGAATTGTATCTGCATATTACCAAGACTGTCTGTGTCAAATTTTGTTAAAATTGAATTGAACAACAATAAGAAAGTGATCATACGATCCATATTTTAGTATATTTTGAAAAATTTATATTACGTCGATTTTAATCTATATGAATGAGTAGCAAACAATTTTGGATTAATATGAAATTTTGTATATATGATCTATGTGGAAGGAACTGTTAATCCAACGGTGGATTTTAAGAAAACATCATCCAATTGAAGGTTATTGAATGGTGTAAGTTACATCGGTGTCATTTGATCCCTCATTTCTCTCTCTCTCTCTCTCTCTCTCTCTCTCTATATATATATATATATATACATATATATGTGTGTGTGTGTGTGTGTGAGGGATCCACTTACTCCAAGAGTAAGTCTAAGAGAGTTACTCTTCATCCCCACTATTCATTTTATTGAGATCTAATGGTTAAGATTAGTTTCTCATTACAACCATTAGATCTCAAGAAAATGAATGGTGAGGATGAAGAGTAAGTCTCTTATACTTACTCTTGGAGTAAGTGGATCCCTTCTCTCTCTCTCTCTCTCTATATATATATATATATATATTATCTAATTCATCAAGATTAAGGAAAGAGATTAATTTTTTTTATTTTTTGGTCATGGGTCAAAGACCACGGTGTCTCCCAACCCACTGAATCAGATAATAATCCCGCTCGCGGTGCGTGGTTGCCACTGGCCCAAGGAAATTTTGCACATGGAGGGAGGAAATGGATTAATTTAGTTGATAGTAATAAATTTTTCTTAAATTTTTTTTTTTTCAAAACTACCATTGTCATTAATACTCCTTTCTCTTTCTCCTAATTGTTTGTCATTACAACTTCTCTTCTAATTAAGGATATTTTAGTCTAAAAATAATTAATGTGAAGGGCATTATGGATTGATCTTACAAAAAGGACCAAACATTACTTTTAATTTGGTTTTTATAAATAGGACCAGAAAGAGTATTACTTAATACCAAACATATGCATGGAAGTAGCTTACAATGTGGAATTTCTCAAGTGACAGAAAGGATAAAGAGAAAGGAATATAGGAAATAGAGTTTCTATCATGGTTGAATAACCTACTTCCGGGTTATTTTTTATCAAGATAAAAGTCAATTTTGATTTACAAAGTACAATTGTAAGTTGTAGATCTTTCTCCAAGCTTTTCAACGGCATAAAGAACACCTCAAATGAATAAGTATAACTCATAATATGTTTGGAGTCATTATTAATCACCTTTCTCTACAAAACTTCTCTCCTTTTTTTTTCTCTTTTCTTCTATATTTTATTTTTATTTTTCTTGGACAAAAATGAGTGTTTGTAACGACACACAATCGCTATAAGACATCATACAACTAAAATGCGGAAAGATCTATTTTATTTAATTTTAGAACATCCTTGAATTAAGCCATTAAGAAAAAGGTGTAGAAATTTTTCGCTTTCCAAACCAAACAACGCCGTCAACTAAACCACAAGTCATACCATCATGCATAAGAGGAAATAAATAAGTTCGTGCCTCATGGCAATTATAACGTCATCAAGCTACCAAGTTTAAACGTACCATGCATAGGAATAAATACATCAAAAGTTCCAAACGTATATGACATAAACTTCCTAAGTTGGTCATAAATAAGCAAATAAAAAGAAAGCTAAGAGTCAGATCTCGACCCTAAGCCCAACAAAGATCCTGCCAATGGATCACGACCACCTATAGAAAGGCCCACCTCAACCAAGAGCAACATGCTCTTCAGAAGCTTCTCTGTCATCTGCTCTCGTGTCAAACAACATGATCATCACAGTCACACAAAAACGCAAGGGTAAGCTCATTTAAACAAACTAAGCATATAATAACATGATAGCAAAAGAGAGTTAACAAATCATAATAATCCCAAAAATCATGGAAAATAAAGGAAATCCTCATACAACTATCTCGAAGACAAAATCACAGTATAACCAAAAATTACATCTCAAGGCACATTTCAATCATTCCACAAACAAATCCATAACATTATATATGAATACATGTATCTATACATTATGCCTAATGTAATGCAGACTCTTACTCCAAGGAGATTTTCACTTTGAGCGATCATCTTAGGCCCATCCCTTAACATAGATTACACACTCATCCATTGGGGGAGTCCTATGACTGATCCTGTGGGAAACAAGTGGTTTTATCGAAAATAGATGAGTGTGGGTAGTGGCTTACCGCGGCACAAGGTCTGCAGAAAACCTTGGTCTACGTGCGGGATTCGCCTGCTCAGCTATTCTATAGGCCTATTCAGCCACCACGAAGGTTAACCAGCACTAGGTTGAGACCCCCATCGAGTAGTCACAACTTCCATGCCTACTCACATGTAATATGTATGAATGCTCATAAAATCTTTACACTTGGATTCCATTGAGGGTTGAGATACGGCATCTCCGTACCCGCCATCTCACTATGGCCTTTCTCAAGGAATCCAAGTCTCACCAACAACATCATCACAATGAGCAATTCATAACAATAGAAATTACATTAACAAGTCCTAGATTCCCTTTCCTTTCATAATGAAGTTCCTTAATCTTAAAAGAGCACTTTGTTAAGGAGAAATTCATTTTCCAAGCCTTGAAAACATGTGTTTTATACAAAAAGAGAAAAACTGATTTTAGGGAGTCTCGCTCAACGACATAATCTCGCTCAGCGAGATTCCTCACAAAGATCATCGTCGCTTAGCGAAACCATGGTCACTTAGCGAATTCCAAGTATTTCCAAATATTTCAAAAATGGAGACTTTAAGTCACTCAGCGACCAACCCTCGCTTAGCGAGACAAGAATTAGAAGACACCCTTAGCTCCAGGGCTATGTCTCACTCAGCGAGATAGGGTCGCTTAGCGAATTCCAAATCTTTTCAAATTATTCAAAATAGAGACTTTTACTCGCTCAACGACTATCCTTCGCTTAGCGAAATATGAACACCCCTAGCTCCAGGGTGAGTCTCGCTCAGCGAGAAGGAGTTCACTCAGCGAATTCTAACACTTTTCAAATTTCTTTTGACAGAGACTTTTACTCGCTCAGCGAAATGGTATCGCTCAGCAAAACACACTAGACTCACTCAGCGAGTTTTGCAAAACGAGTCTGCATCAGTTTTCTCTTGTTCACCAAGTTACGATTTTTCCAAAACATTTTCAACTCAAAATGAAAGCTTTAAGGGATCCTAGACATGTTTTCATCATCAACAACACTTCATTTACACAAAAACACAATCACAACATAACCTTTATCATATATCATCAATCAAAATTCAAACTTTCAAATTTCAAAATCTCAAAAACTCAAGTCAAGCAAGAACACAACTTTACACCGAAATCCCAACATTCTTCAGCAACAATAGTCAAGTTCAACCCATTGCAAACAATAGAATGTGTAGTAAAGCTTCCCTTACCTTGGGTAACTTCAAGTTACTAACTTTTTGAACAAAAGTGGTGAAAGGAAGGCACTTTTGGCAAAGCAAGGGCTCCTCTATGTCTACCAACATAACAACACCAAAAAACCCACATTAAAACCCCAAACCACTAAACTCAACAGAATTTGTAGAGTGAAATAAAGGCTCTATCTTGGCTCTCCAATGGAAAAAGAAGAGAAGTTAGAATGAGTAGATGATCTTACCACTCCAAAGAACCACTATGGAGTTCCAAAAGGAGAGAAAGGAGGGTCCTTGTGTGGAGAGCTCGAGCTCCTTCAGCTTTCTTGAGAGAAAAGTGACTTAAGGGAGAAGAGAAGTGAGAATGAAAGGTTTTAGGGAGGAATGCTCAGACTTCTCTAAGGGTTGGGGAGGATTTTAGGGACCTTGGGCCCTCTTTTCTCACTAAGGCCTTACTAAACTCACCCATTTTTTCTGCCAAAGCCCAACTCTTCTAAGGCCCAACTTAACAAGCTCAACAATAACACTCATAAACTCATCCAAACACATGACTATCTTATTACATCTTTAATAAATAAATCAACCAAACATAATTTAAATTTAATTTCTCTTATAATTTAATTAAAACACTTAATCACACAATTAGCAAAAATCACGGTGTTACAGTGTTCACATATCTCATATTTTTATTTTTTTTTTTATTTTCATTAATTGGTAAATTTTAATTTGTTTTTTTCTTTTCAAATTGAGCAATAAACAAAATAAAATTTAAAAAAAAAATAGTGAAATCATATTTGTAAGATGTAGGAAAATATAAGAAGGGGTTGAATTGTGTGTTAACAAATTTTCACAAATCTATTTTCTCATGAAGATACTTTATCTTATGTAAATATTTTTTTTTGTCCTGGGTCAGAGACCACGGGTGTCCCCCAACCCACTGAGTCAGAGACTAATCCCGCTCGCAGTGCGTGGCTGCCCCTGGCCCAAGAGAATTTTGCACACGAAGGGAATCGAATACGGTTCTCCCGCTAAATAGATCGTTCCCCCTCATATGAACGCAGCAAGGCCTTACACTACTGCCCTAACCCTTTGGACTTTTATCTTATGTAAATATACTGAAGTTTTGAAAAATGATATAATTAAGGTTTCCTTTTTAAAAGCTTGTAACGTGAAACTTGTGAAATTTTTATATAGACCTATCTAAACACTTTAAACAAGATATAAAGAGTACGAAAGAGATAAAAACACAAAGATTTTTATATTCGTTCATCTTAAATCAAGATTATGTCTAGTATTTGATATCCAACCAAGATTTCTATTAATAGTGAGACTTCATTTTATAGGTATTGTTTATATATATATATATATATATATATATATATATATATATATATATATATATATATATATATATATATATATATATATATATACACCATCCTTAAGCATTTAATAATTATTGTCGAATCAAAATAGGTGATTTAAATTAAAATATTTACTTAAGATTTCATTAAATTAATCTCACGTGCACATCACATTTCTAAAAGATACACCAAACAAAAAATAAATCTCTGAAAAAAAATTTAATTAATTATCACATCCTAAAATATCTCATGTCACTCTTCTTTAAGATTATCATTAACTAGTCACCATCACCACTATGACTACCTCTGCCATTACCACCATGATTGTCACCACTAGGGACAGATCTATGCAGTGGCTTTTGGGGGCAATTGCCCCCACTAATTTAATTTTTTTTCTTCTTAATGTAATATACATGTGTAACTATAAATTGCTCCCATAATTTAAAATGTAGTATAAAAAATCAATGTATATAAACATTGCCTTCATAACATAAAATTTCTAAATCTGTTATTGGTTATCATTATTACTGTCATTGTCACTGCTATCACCGCTATAACCATTACAACCACCACCATCATAACTATTGTCGCCATAATTGTCATTGTTGCTGTCACCGTCACAAAACACACAACGGAAGAAGAAACTGCTCACTTATTTCAAATGGGAACGATACAAAAACAAATTGGAATAGTTAGATGAACCATGGATAATACAAGACAATCAAATAAAGTATAAAAATACAAAAACATTAGGTTAGCTAGAAGCGTGGGAAGCAGCATGCAAGCAATTGAAAACTAATGACTGACAATGAGGCTTTTTAAAAGTTAAAACAAAGGGCGCCCACGGAAGCTTTCAGTCTCAGTCTCTACACTAAAATATGTTTGTTTTCTTTCTATTCCATGCATCCACAACTACAAGGTCTAACTAATCACATTTACAAAAGAAAATTTTGATATTTTATATTATATATGAGTACATTTCGGTATATCTTTATGTGATTTTCCATTTTACACATATTTATTCATTTATATTTTTTAACACTAAATATTTATAAAATGTTTTGAATGATTTATAATTATAACCTTAACACAATAAATTGAAACATATTTACATATGTAATTGAAGAATAAAAAATATTGATGAATTTATTGCTTTTAGTTTTTATATTTATTTTTATTATTTAAATGAATAATAAGATGTATATATCTACAATTTTATTTTTTATCTATTATTAAATATTTTTAATAACTAACTAATATTATATTATTTTATGATAAAATATAGATTAATTTATTTTAATTTCTTATGCAAACTTGCAAATAATTTAAGTAAAATCTTAACTGATATAAGAACTTGTAAGTGATTTTTTTTTTCTTATGAGAACTTACACAAATTAAATAAGTCTTTTTTTTTAGAAAACAAATTAAATAAGTCTTAATTAATATGAAAACTTACAAGTAAGAGCTTTATTTTTTATCCGTACAAGTAAGAGCTTTATATGGAAAGTTACATGTCATTTAAGTAAAGTTATAATTAATATGATAAAACCAAATATTGAAGAATTCTGAATATTAAAAACAATAATTTTAAAGATAAATTTTAAAGATCAATTAAAACATAATTAAAGCTTAAAATGTCTATTTATAAAAAAAAGTTAAAGTTTAAATATCAATCATAAAAAGTTTAAAGTTCATGGTGTCTATTTGTAAAAGAAGAAAAATTTAAGAATTAATTGTGATAAATTTAAAGTTTAGGGTGTCTATTTGTAAAAGAAATAAAGTTTAGAGGAGCTTAATTAATGTTATTTTTTCTAAAATTGAATATATTATTCTTACATTCTTTTTCTTTATAAAATAAAAAATTAATGTTTCAAAATATTCTCCTTTCATCCTTTCTTTGTCAAATTAAAAACGTATAGGTACAAATCTTTTGAAATTGTAAATGACACTTTTTCTAATGAAAATGATTTGACATGGCATATGGCCACAGTGTTCAGCATAACTGTAAATGTATTCGTGCTGTGTCTTTCTCGTCTGGCCATCACTTCTGAGTAATCTGAAACGATCATGCATGCCATGACTATATTATATAAGGTCCAAACCATGCATGCCGTACAAAGCAGGACCAACACAACTAGTAGTACTTGCAAGCAGGACCAACATTTTTAATAATACAATACAATACTTGCTTTGGTTTTGTCTACTTCTGTGAACAGCTCGTATGATTCGATTTTCTCAAATTCTGCTTATTATTCTCGTTTTTTGCTTCAATTCGAATGTCCTTTTATTATCCTGTTCTAAAATGGGATAATTATATTATTGCACTTCAACTTAAAGAAATTATATAATTCTTACTTTTATATGAGAATAATAAAACATTTTATTAGAAATGGTAAAGTAAGAAGAAAAAATTTAAAAAGGGTCAATTATTGATTAGAAAAAGAAATTTTCAACTAATAACATTAATTACATTATCTTTATTAATATAATCTTGGTTTAAATACCTTTTTAGTCATTGCAATTTAGCTCTTTTTTGCTTTTCGTCCTTGCAAAGAATTTTTTTTTATTTTAGTCCTTGCAAATTATGTTTGTTTTGTTTTTCATCATTAAAGTGGTTTAGATAACACTTTTTCACTGTTCAAAGCGCTATCTAAATCACTTTAAGGATAAAAATAAAATAAACATAATTTGCGATGACTAAAACAAAAAAAAAATTGCAAGGACGAAAAACAAAAAAACGTTAAATTGCAAGGACTAAAAATGTATTTAAGCTTATAATCTTTTATATGCAAAAATTAAACTATTGTTATATATATACTATATAGATTTTAAAAATTTAGATTAACAGTATGATTTATTCTAATATTTAATGCAATGATAGTTGGACCGTCTGACCAACTCCTACAATAACACTAGTCCTTTACTTCTAATTGTAGGTCATCAACATGCATCGATGATCGACCGACTTCACCAACCGAGTATCTTACCCTAGACAGGCTCTATACTACCAAGTACGTATCTCCCCAAAACTATTCGGACGTGGTGACAGTGCCAGATAACGCACCGCGTCTCTGACATGTCAAGGACGCACAACAATGCATTTGTACCTACAAGATCATGAGTAGGCAGGCGCGTGGTCTACAAGATCCAATACCAAGAGGACATGTATGAAGGACTGTCGAATTAAGGCACCACGTATAAATAAGGGCGAGCTGCATGACTCTCCTCAAGTTCATGGTTAGGCAGAGCTGAGAAGAAGTGTTGACAGAGAGTTTAAGGGTGTTCTGTTTTCTCTATCTCTAACATCTTCCGACGTGAACAATAGTATATATCAATATTTTATAACAATGAAATAATTGTTAGGATAATCATAATATTAATGTCTATATTAATATAGTTTAATAATCGTTAAAAAAATATCCTATCAAAGATTAATCCAACAATAAATTATTAGTAAAAGATATTTTTTTAGTGATATATCAACTTTTCAATCAAAATTAACGTTATCTATATAATTATTGCTAATCTAAAAGATATATAATCATCCCAAGTAAAATTTATTTACTTTACTTTCCTGCTATACCCGGATACGGTTTTTATTTTTATTTTTATAATGTTCATATATATTTACACAAAAAAATAATAAATAAAAAATTAAAAAATTGGAATTTCATAAAGAAAAACCTTTTCTATCCACACCTAATTAACAATTGGATACCAAAAGTTGTTGACACAAGTGATTCGGAACCAGGGTCGACCCAACGGTGAGTGAGGTCTAAAACAAATTTTAAGAAAAATATTTTACTTTAAATAAGATAGCTATATAGTACGTCCTTTTTGTCAACATACATGGACTTTTTGCCAATATATAAGGCCTTTTTGTTTTATAAAAACTAATAAGGCTTTTGTTATTTTCACTCCCCTTTATTACTAATAAACTTCCCTTTTAATTTTTTTTCCCCCAAAATTACCCCCAAAAAATACACTCCCTTTTGCAGTTGCACACACCCATGCCTCTTGCATTTCGAAAATTACTCCCCTTCTCATTTGGGAATTATTGTACAAGTATTTATCTCCAATAAGAGATGTCACTGTAATTTACTGTAATAATTAAAAGAGAGAAATTTAATTTATGAGTTACAAGTATTTATCTCCAATAACTCCTTACATTGTGTGATTTATATATTCCTACACATTTCACTATTTGTCACTTCCCTTCGATCAAAACTCAAAAATCATTGATCTTTGTCTTTTTCAAAACAAATATAATTGATATTCCACTAATCTAATGTTTCTCTCTTGCATTTTCTTTTCATTATAGTAAAATGAAATAATAATAATAATAATTAGTGATAATCTTAGGGAAATTGTGGGCCTAAGGTAGTTGCCTTAACTGCGTACCTGTATACACGGCCATGACTCTAAAAAGAAACAGATAAAGAAGAACGGTGCATTGCTAAGCCACTAAATCTAAATCTAATAATCAATGGGACCACAACCAGGATTGAATACTGTGGCAACATATTAATGCCTTCTTATACCGACATTTCCAACTGTTAACTACGTTACAACATACAATACATATCCCTTCTTAAATTCAACTATTCAGAAAAATAAAAATAAAAATAAAATAAATAAAGCTTGCTACTTTGGAAGTGCATATTTGCCATATCGGTCTGTTTTGCCCTTGCTTTATATGGAAATGTCTTTTTCTGGTACAGTTTCAATGGAAACGTCAGGAGTTTAATACGATTTGTATGTTCACTTTCCATTTTGTGTCCAGTTGAATTCTCATCCAATATTCAAGCCAATCAAGAACATAAATAAAAATCTTCAGAGTTCACACTATTTTTTTTTTTTAATCTTTATTTACAAAATTTTAGGGGAAGCAAATAGTCTTATTTTAAGAAAGGAAAAACCTTGACCTCAAAAGAAAAAAAAAACTTATATTTACACTTCATCCGCAACAAATGAATGGATCGATGTGGTTTGGAGCTATAAGATTCTAACTCTACTCAATTAACCCGGGTTAGAGTTCATAATTTTCACTGAAAGAAAAGGTGAAATCCAAACATTTATCACTAGAAAGAGAATGTTACAATAATAGTCTCCCTCTTCACACACACGGAGTGTGAATCCACAAGGATTGGTAGTTAAAAGACTTATTTCCAATAGTTATATTTCTTTATTCAATTATTAATTCATTTCATTTATTTTAAACATGTCCTTACATTTAAATATCATATAAATATATACCAATAAGCCTAGCATACTTAATAGATAGTTGTGTTCTTTAAGTGTATCAATAAAAGTTTGGTTCTTATTTGTGAGTTTGGAAAAAAATTTGAAGGCAAAAATCTACTTTGATAAATTTTATATTTCGGAAGAATTAATCATCAACTATCGATTGAGAGATACTAATTACACACTTATTTGTCACATAGGAGGCATTTCTTACAAGATTCTAAGTTTAACACTCGTTACAAGATGAAAATGTTGAATTAAATTGATATTCAAAGATGCATTAAAGGGTCTAAAATGATATCGATTTGAAATGTTGAAAAATCAAATTAATATCCAAAATTCTTTAAAGATCAATTTGATGTAGGATTCATTTGAAAATCTACGCAGCATTTAATATTCATATTTGAATGGGAAAAAAACACTTCAGTTAAAGATGAAAATGTTGAATTAAATTGATATTTAAAGATGCATTAAAAGGTCTAAAAGTATATCTATTTGAAATGTTGAATTAAGTTGATTTATTGAATTATAAGTATTTCTTAAAATTAATAGTTGAATAAATTAACATAAAAAGATGTAGTTGTATGATTTTTTATATAATTTTTTTTGTACTCAAAGTAATTTTTAGGTAATTATAATTTTAGGTTTTTCAGTTAACTTTGAAATTTTATCATTTTTTCTTTAAAAATATTTAATTAGTGTAAATATTGTAGTAATTAAAATAAATAGTATAATATTAGAGAAAGTGTGGTAATTTGGAATTCTACTAAAATAATAATAAGTTTTTTTTATAAGCAAAAATATGAGTTATAAATTTAAATACTAAGCCTAAAAAAATGCTATAATTAAGATACTAAACAATGTTTTTTTTTTTAAGAGGATACTGAACAAAGCTTATTTAGTAGTACACACTTTTATTTTGTTTACAATGCCTACAACAAAATTTGAATATAGGATTTGTGTAAATTATCCAAATCTCCTATCATTAAGTTGATCCTAGTATGTATACTTTTATTTTGTCCAACCAATTTTATAAACCAATTTAGGTTATGAATTAGTTTAAATGACTTATCAAGTAAACTCTACATATTATTTCAAACAATTTAATCAAATTGTGTCAAAATAGAATTCAAATTAATTATAAATTTTACAAATCATACAATGTGCGCCTAAATCCACAATACTTAAGCTTAAAAAGGTAAAATAAAAATAGTTTCTAAAACGCATCATACTTCAAAATGTAAAACTAAAATAAACCAAATTAAAATGCATCCCATATACAATTATTCAATTTTCCCTATTCTTGCCCTGAAGTAAAATCAAATAACTATCCCTTATTGTCAATAAAAATGACCATAAGAACTATTGTTATTGCATTACTAATAAATTGGAGTGGAAATAGACTAAACCTTTCAATAGGGATTTATGTCCTAGCTTGCATTAGGTCTTGGCTAAGTTAGACTTTTTAGGAAATAAACTAAATCTAAACTTTTATAAAAGTCCATTTAATTAAAAAAGGTCATGTTAATTTTAGGCTATTTAAAAATTCTTTTAGACCTAACAAGCTGGCCTATTTAAGTAAATAATAATAATAATAATAATAATAATAATAATAATATTATTATTATTATTATTATTATTATTATTATTATTATTATTATTAAATTAATGAGGTATCAGGTTACTTCAAGAGTAACTTTTAAAGAGTTACTCACCCTTGCCTTTCATTTTATTTTAACCTAACAATTAAAGGTCAGTTACTCGTTATAATCATTATATTAAAAAAAATAAAAGATAAGGATGAAGAATAACTCTTTTAAAGTTTAACTTGAACTTCCACTATTAAATTTGTTATAATGTATTAAAATCATATATTTATTTACATTTTTAAATATTAAGCATGTAGACCTACATAAAAAGTCAAACCTACAAAGCTTATTAAAGGATAATGGGTTAATTATGCTTTAATAAGCTTTTAACCCCTGTAAAATTTTAGATTTCTGTTTCTAGTCTCTATAATTTTTTTTACCATGCATTTTGTCACTCATTTATTCTTATTCATCAATAAAAAGTGTTTCTAGGATCCTTGAGAAGGACTAAAAATAGACGAAAAAATTAGTCCTCCCATGTTCTTGTTATCGTTTTTTTTAATAATATTTTGGTGTGTTGCAGATGATTGTTAGGTTTTGGGATACCAATCTCATTGGAATCCCTCTTCCTATTGTCATTCTTTGCTTGCTAGCTTTTATTCAAAAACTATATCTTAATTGAGCTGCAATTTATTTTTAAATTTAGACCAAATATTTTTTTTTCTTAATAAACACTAGATGTGGCAAATCAAGTCCCTTAGCCCAAGCTTGTCAGGCCAAATTTCTTATGTGCTAGAGATTTTTTGGCTTTGGCCTAATCCACTAGGACAAATTGACCTGATTTTTTTCAAGCTTAAAATTGAAGAGTCATGTCTTACCATATTCATGGATTTTTCATATTGAGCTTATTTTGCATCCTCTAATAAACATCATTAATAAAATCCACTTTATTTAATAACTTCCATATAAATTGTAAAAAAATATTTTGTTAATATTTCATTAAAGTATAATAATGAAACTCAAATTTAGTTTAAATAGTTAAATAGAAAATTTGATGACCCAATTTCTTAGTCAGTCTAAACAAAACTTAGTAAATTTAATTAGTTTTTATAAAAAAAAAAATTCATGTTATTAATTTATATATGAAAATTTGCAAATTGACAACTAAAATAATGGTTGAGTTCTCACGACTACAAAAGTCAACCCAAGTGGCAAAGAAGTACTTGAAATATCTAATGTGAGGGAGTGAATGGTTTCTATATCCTCCTGATTTTTAGATTGAGTTATATATTATTTATATTCTTCTTATTCAACCTTTTAAGCCTTAGTCGCCATTTTGGTTCGAGACTGGAAGGTTGTGTACCCTCTCCATTTTAGGTCGATCTATATACATCTTAGACTTGCGATCCAAAATCGGCTTATCACTAAACATTAGGCCCATTTTCTAAGGATAAAACTTAGATACAGTACTTTAGGTACTATGTGTATGGTTCTCCAATTAGATTTGAAGTTTTATCTCGGTAATCTGCATAATAAAAGTCTGCGTTAAAAGATTTTACAGATTACCAAGGTGAATTTTCAATTCTTATCGGAGAACAACAAAAATAATACATAAGGTACTGTACCTAAGTTTTTTCCTTTTCTAAAGCCTCTTGAGACCTTGGCCCATTAATTAGCTCGAGTTTAAATCCCCCTTTTTCTTCCTAAGCTTCTTGCGTTGTGCATGGTCTCAAATTAGCTTGGGATAAATGATTTTGAGATGTTATTTGCATCTCAGATTCTACGTCGGCTATTATTACCTTGGCCAACAAACTTCTCAATCCTTTGCATCAATATGCTTCGGTTATTGCTAGTATACATGACCTCATGAAGAAAGATTGGTCTCCGAATCTCCTTCATTCTCTACGAGAAGGAAACCAAAGTGCATATTTCCTTGCTAAACTGGGCTCAGCTTCTAGTCAGGATTTCCAGCTTGTGCCCAACCCTCCTTCCGCCATGACTAAAGTATCTGTCTACGGATGCCTCTGGCGTGGTCTTTTTGAGGCTATAGTCTAGTTTTCTTTTTGCTTTCGTTTTTGTTAGTCTTCACGTACCCTACCCAAAAAAAATTAATAGTGAAAATATTCAATTTAATAGTAAAAATATTTTTAAAAAGGTTAAAATATCATTTTGGTCCATTACGTTTTCGCATTTTTCCGTTTTAATTCTTTATGTTTTAAAAGTTTCATTTCAGTTTTCTATGTTTGTGAATGAGTTCAAAATGGTCCTTTGATCCATTAAAAGATGATGAGGTGTTAATTTTATTAATTTTATTATGTTTTTTGACAATTTATTTTCTGACAGTTCAAAATTATTAGAAATTATAAGCCTAAAATATTTAATAAGTATTAAATACATGACTACTTTCAAATATATTAATTTTACTTGTGTTCTTTTATACCACCTTTGTTCCTATTTATAAAATTCAAATTTGAAGTGATGCTTGTTTCTTTTTACAAGATCTCATTCATAATGCCTCATGCATTAATTATTTTTATACTAAAATACCCCTAACTAAATAAGAGAGATGTTGTATTGATAAATATTTAAAAGAGAAAGAATCATTAATGACAATGATATTTTTGAAAAAACATATAAATTTAAGATAAATTTATTGCTGTCAATTAAATTAATCACTTTTTTTAATATTAATAAATTAGGTAATTGGATCTTATAATTATAAATAGGAACGAAGATAGTATTTAAGAAGAAGAAAAATACTCCCATTGATGGTATAAAACATTATAAAAGAATAGTTTTTCATTAACTGCTAGTCCAAACCCAAACTATTCCATTTTTACTCGTGCGCATTGCCCCACGACCCACACAACCGAACAAGGGGCTCCCACGTGTACTTTTTTTTGTTGAGAAAAACCATTAATTATGTATCCCATATAGGAGGAAAAAACAGGTAGCAAAGATTTGATAAGAGGGTAGTATTGTAAATGCAAAAATGGAAGAGTATAGAAGTTGGAAAATTACAACTTTGAAAGAGAAGAGAGAAGAGAGAAGAGAGGCAGGCGGGAGGACAGGTGTATTGTATATAACAAGGCCTCCGGAAGGCCAGTTCGATGCCACTCAAACAATCGCTGGCCCAATTCCAATTCCAATTCCAATATTATTAATATTCTTCCCTTCTTTACACCTTTTACTTTTCGAATTCAAAAAATACCACAACACCACCCCCAGAATTTTTGGGTTCCATTCCCAAAAACAAGAACAAAGAAGAAGAAGAGAGAGAGAGAGAGTGCAATAATGGGAAAAATAGAAGTGTTTCTGTGATTCTCTTCTCCCCGTTTCAGCTCTCCTCTCTCTTCTTCTTTTCCTTCGCTCTCGTCCGGTAAGGTGCGAAACGCAGCGTTTTGATCTACCTCCTCCACCGCAAAATCACGTTTCCAAACTCATTTCATTTTCATTTTTTTTTTCCTTTCAAATTTGGTTTTACAGAGATCCGGGTCTTGACAGAACCCGAACTTTCTGCATTCCCCCGGTAACAAAACGAGGCATTGAGGATTATCATTATCTCAAATCCTCAATCGCTTTCGGTTTATTTTTCGTGAATTTCGATGCATTGGATTGCGACTCGTGATGTTGTTACAAATACAAAATATTTATTTGTTTTATTTAATTTTCTTTACTCGGACTTCATTATTTCGTCCTCTTTCAATATACTACAGTCTTGGTTTGCGGTGTTTTCTAGATTCAATGTCAGATCTACACCGGCTTTTGCACTTATTGTACATTAATTCGCCGTTAGATTGGTGTCTAAAAAAAACGTCTCGCTAAAGACTACTGATTAAAAAATTATAAGAAAAAAATATTTACTACGTAAATCACATAAGAGTTCAAAATCAACTATAAACAACGTAATTTTATACATTTTAAAAAAAAAAAAGAATTTTCACTTTTTCATTATTTGGTAACATAAATTTTCAATTAATATCGATAAATACTAACAAGTTTCTGGAAGTAAAAATGTATTCTCTTATTATTTTTAAATGCGTTTTCATACCATTTTTAATGATATATTTTTTGTCTTTTTAATTGTTTGACGAGTATTTTAATGCGTATTTAAGAATACTGTTAGTTAGATCCTTAATATATATATATTTTTTTGTTTTTTAATGGTGTTTCAACTTTCCATGCAGGTGTAGAGGATTATTCATCATGGTTGCAACAGCGGCAACGGCGTCGTTTATCCCTGTGCCTTCGCCGGAAGGGAAAGCCAAGAAACTCGGTGGTGGCGGTGGCGCCGCCGCGAGCCTCGGAGGACTCAAACAGAAACAAGGATTATGCGGTGGCATGCAGGTCAAGGCAAACGCTCAGGCCCCACCGAAGACGGCAGAGAAGAAGGTTGAGAACGAGTTGCCGTCTTCGACGTCGCTCTCTCACGCCCCGAGAACCTTCATCAACCAGTTACCCGATTGGAGCATGCTTCTGGCCGCCATCACCACCGCGTTCCTTGCGGCGGAGAAGCAGTGGATGATGCTCGATTGGAAGCCGAGGCGCCCCGACATGCTCGTCGACCCGTTTGGGATTGGGAAGATCGTGCAGGACGGGCTCGTGTTCAGGCAGAACTTCTCCATCAGGTCCTACGAAATCGGCGCCGACAAAACCGCGTCCATAGAGACGCTAATGAATCATTTGCAGGTCAGCTCATGCAAAAGAAAAGTTGCAGTAAATTGTATTTATTTTTTACACCGCCAAACAATCAGAAATTATGATAAATCAGCCTTTTAATATTTTTAAGATTTAAAATTTTTTTATCCTTGTAATTAGTATTTTTTTATTTTTCGTTCTTGTAAAAAAATTTTTTTATTTCAGTCCTTACAAATTTTATTTGCTTTGCTTTTCGTCCTTATAGTAATTTAGATAGCATTTTTTTCACTGTTTAAAGCGCTGTCTAAACCACTAAGTACGAAAAACAAAACAAATATAATTTGTAAAGACTAAAACAAAAAAAAAAATTATAAGGACGAAAAGTAAAAAAATATTAAATTGTAAGAACCAAAAAGATATTTAAACCTATTTTTAATTTAAAAGTCAATAAACTTATCATACACGTCAGAATTGCATATGACAAGACTTGCCTATAGTTTCTTTGGCATTTTTTATGCCATTTCTCTAGTCAAAAATTGAAGTTTTATCTCGGTAATATGCATAATAAATGTTTGCATGCATATTATCAGATAAAACTTCAATTCTGACAAGAGAACAACACCAAAAACAACTATGGAATCTAAGTTTTGTACAATTGCATGTTGATGTTTTTATTTTATTGTTTGTTTTAACAACAGGAGACTGCACTTAATCATGTTAAGACAGCTGGGCTTCTTGGTGATGGTTTTGGTTCCACGCCTGAAATGTGCAAGAAGAACCTGATATGGGTGGTGACTAAGATGCAGGTTGTGGTTGATAAATATCCTACATGGTAAGTTGGTGCGATTCGCTTTTTTAACGTGTGAATCGCAAAGGCATCCATGCTCAGCTGTTAAATCATCTTTTGCCTTACTCATCTTTACTTTTGACTTTTTTATGATACCTGGTTGAATTTTTTTGTGCTTCTGCATTTTTTCTGTCACTTGTGTTTTTTTGTTTCACAAAAATGGTATAATAGTTGGGAACTTGGGATTTATGGCATGTTTGGAATAGATTATGGATTATTTTTTAAAATATTTTTATTTTTCTTGGATGGTAATAGATCTAGTAAACATAAGCTTTGTACATAGTGAATTATGGGAAGTCCTTTGCCTTAAGTCTGTTAGACTGGGTACCAGATATGGTAATAAACTACTATTTATAGATTTTTTTTTTTTACCTTTAGTAAAAAAAAAATTGCATATTTCGGTTTTATTATGGTAAAAAGTTGGGTGCATATACAGGTTTTCAAAAGAAGCAACTTATACCATGTGCCCTTTGCATTTTGCTCTGTTCGAGAATAAATTCTATTGCAAATTCTGAATCTGTTCATTGGAAGCTGAGTGAATCTATATTTGCTTCAGGGGTGATGTTGTTCAAGTAGACACTTGGGTTTCTGCATCAGGGAAGAACGGTATGCGTCGCGATTGGCTTGTGCGTGACGCCAAAACGGGTGAAATCTTGACAAGAGCCTCCAGGTAGATAGATATCAGTTTCTGGAATCCTTTCTTTTGTTGCCTATAGACATGTTTTGAAGTGTTTTTCTGAATCTGAATGTGTCTCTCTGGTGATTTGGCACTGCTTTTAATCTCACAAGGCTGTGTGAAGTTATCTGTTATCATATTTACTTTCTCTTAATACACCACCATTGAAAGGCAATTAATTACAGATTTAGGTATACAAAATTTTGTAGATGAGAATTTCTGAATTTACCAACAGTATCTAATATCTTCTTAATTTGTTATTAAGTACAAAGGCTTCAACTTGTGTACATGTTGTACCTTGGTGCTAGGATTGATTTAGATGTTTTGCAGTGTTTGGGTCATGATGAATAAAGTGACAAGGAGACTGTCTAAAATTCCCGAAGAAGTCAGAGCTGAGATAAGCTGTTATTTTGTGGATTCTGCTCCAGTTGTGCCAGAGGATAACAGAAAACTACCCAAACTTGATGATTCAGCTAATTTCATTCGCACTGGTTTAAGTGTATGCGAACTCTTTTTGTAATTGTTATCATTGATTTATTTTCTAAAATATCTCATATGTTTTCTAATTATGTCATGTATCTCTATTTTCAGCCCAGATGGAATGATCTAGATGTTAATCAGCATGTTAACAATGTGAAATATGTTGGGTGGATTCTGGAGGTAGTTTTCTATTCGTGTATTTTTGTTATTCTGTCCTTAATTTCTCTTCTTTTTTGGTGGATTTGTTAGTAAGACTCATCTGACCTTTTTGCAAGGCAGGTTGAATGGTGGTACTGTTATTCTGCAACACCCACTTTCCTTTCAAAAGACTCTAAAGCCCCATTGGGTCTGTGATAGTGTGCCAAAGCAACTGCCAATGTGTTCTTTTGAGAGGAATCTGGGTGTGAGTAAAGTAAAAGTGTTGAGTAAGATCATGTTTCAGATTTCCAGTCCCATCAAGTGAAAGTTTGTTTGAAGACAGAAGCATTCAATTTTGTATTATAGTTGTGGGCATTTAGTGCCTCATGTGGAAGTGGTTTATGCCAGTTTGAAGTGGCTTGAAACTTGATACATGAGATAATGGAATAGTAAAATGGGATGGTGGAGGATGGGAAAATAGAACAGCACTCTTCGTCATTTGATCTTTTTGTGTCCTAGCAAGGGACAGTTTACTTGCACTTCTGTTTCTGTTTTTACTTTTTAATTACAAAAATACAACGTTATTTTCAATCTATTTTTTATTTTCAAATATTTGTATATAAAATAGAGAAAAAAAAATGTTTTCAATGTTTTCTATACAAATCTTTGAAAACTGAAAACAAATTAAAAATAATGTGGCATTTTTATAATTTAAAAGTGAAAACAGAAAATAAAAACATGAAACAAAAGTAAAAGTAAACACCCCTTATATTTCCCCTTTTTGATTAGTGTGTTATTTTGAGAGGAAACAAATGATTTATGTTTTATTTGTTTGGATTTTGGTGAGAATGCTTAACCAAAGAATTATTATGCTTTTGACAACTGCAGAGTGCTCCACAGCCACTTTTGGAGAGTCATGAGCTGTGTGCCATGACTTTGGAGTACAGGAGGGAGTGCAGCAGGAAGAGTGTGCTGGATTCCCTGACTGATATCTCTGGTGCTGATGTAGGGAATTTAGCAGATGGTGGATTATTTGAGTGCAAGCACTTGCTTCGACTTGATGATGGTGCTGAGATTGTGAGGGGCAGGACTGAATGGAGGTCCAAACCTATAAACAACTTTGGTGTTTTGAGTCAGGTTCCAGCAGAAAATGCACCTGAATATTGATATTGGCATCACTGGAGGAGTGGCATAATTTCATGTTCCCACGTGCAGATTGGAGAGCTTTGCTTGTTTTTTATCATTAAATATATAAAATATAAAATTTGTGTTACTTTGGCAGGGGAGGGGAAGTAGAAAGCAAAATCTTGCTCTCATTTTGTAATTAAAAAATAGCTCCTAGCACTACTTTCCCTCTTTCATTTATGGTTATGCTGCTGCTAGGTGTCATATCAATATTTAATTGTTTCATCAAAATGGCTAAGCGTGTATATTATATATATGTATTCTTTTTTTTCTTTTCCCTTATAAAGAAAGATGCAGTATTCCTCGTGAACATACCAAAACAAATAATTGTATGTATAGGTTGCGGGCAACGCAAGAAATTTCGGTCTCTTTTCTTGTTTCTATTACAAGTAATTAATTGCGCTCGCAAACATGGGTCATGTGATGGGTGGATTCTAGCCATAGACTTCATATGACGGGCACTATCATGTACTGATAGATTTAACCGTTTATCTCAGCTTGTGATCTTTTCTGCATTATATATTGAGTTTAATAGTGATGTATTGACCGTGTAAAATAGTTTTATATTATCATCTAATCACAAATTACCGTTTACATGACTTTCAAGATAATTTTTTAAAAGTCAACAAACTTACCATAAATAGTTGTTTATAATTGGATGACAGTGTAAAATAGTTTTACACTATCAGTACATAGTTCTTTTTCTCTTATTTTAGTTTTCTTCAATTTTTTTAGGCAGGTCTTAATATTGTTATAACGCTAAAATGTAATTTTGGTCCTTTATTTCTTTTATTAGATTCAATTTGATCTTTTATTTTTTAAATAGTCTTACATATTTAAATTTAAATATATTATAAAAGAATGTTAGCAACAAAAGCGAATGCACCGTGCACTAAAATAAGCCTTAAGGTCCAATATTATGACAAAGCCAATCTAGCAAGGGGATTTAAGCCCTCAAAAGAATTTGCTAATTATCCTTTTAGAAAGAAAACAAAATATAAGAGAAAATGGGTTATGCATTGACAATGTAAAATATTTTTATATAGTCATCCAATAACAATCCACCATGTATGGTAAGTTTGTTGACTTTTACAATAATTATCTTAAAAGTCATACAAACGGTGATTTATGATTAGATGATAGTGTAAAACTGTTTTAAATTATCTGTGTGTAACACCCCTTGTTACTATTACATTACAAATTATTTTATTATTTTCGAATTTGAGGAATAAATTAAATTATTAATTATTTTACATCCTTTCCAAAATAAGGGTAAAATTGACTTTCACAAAAAATGTCATTACTTGAAACTCCTAACAAATATCATTCTTATTAACTTATCATTCATTTTTTAAAAAAAAAAACTTTTAATGAAATATCAGTCTCAGAAAAACAAAGTTCATTTTACAAAACATCATATCCACTGTAAACCATTAAAACATAATAGAATTTGTTTAAACATCCTCAATTTTATCGTTAAGCAAATGTAATACACAAATAAAAATACATGTTTACATTCTTGAAAGTGAGTACATTATACATTTGAGTCACATATAAGAAAATGATATATCATAATATTCAATCCTAATCTACCCATTTTACACAAGAAAAGACTAAAAATCAGAGTAGTGACTCAATAAAAATCCAACATTTTCATACCCACTTAAAACTCTTAAGGCATCCTCAAAGGATCCTCCTTTTCCTCGAACAAGTCCATCCATATCATTAGCGCTTGTCGTAGCCTTTTCATTCCATCTTCGGCGATCGCACAAGGTCATTCATCTCCTGTGAAAAAAAAAGTGTATGGAGTGAGTCTTCCATGCCTCTAAAGCCACACACACAAAACGGACCTCACGATCCCACATCATCCTACTAACCACTACGTTGTGGTTTTCTAGTGGGCTTCTCTCACAATCCTAATAGGATTTCTTACCTAGGCTCACGACACATCACACTTTGGGCCCAATGCCATTGGAACTTCCAGAACTCAATGGTACTATATACTTTTAACTGGATGACGATTGGGAGTACACCCATTGCCATGGTACAATGACAGGGCTCTCACCAACCTTGGACATGCCTTGCATTTGTCGGGGTTGCCAAGTCGGCTCAACGAAATCCATCACAACTCAGCGCCACACCTCCAAGAAACAGCAAGCCAGCGAACATCCCTCAGGTATTACTTTGTAGTCATCCATTTACTCTTAGGACTGACACCATCCACGACTCTCCTCACCAAGGATCGTTCTTTACAAGTCCATGTGGAGCTTCCTCTGTCAATGGTACATCTAATGGTAGTTAGATGGCACTATCACATATGAACATGAGGCCTCATCTCAATCTCAAAATTTAATCAAACAAAAGACCTACGTCTTCATCATAACATCATTGTTATCTTTGCCACTCTAACTTCATCCCTCATAACACAACTTCTTCTCACAATTGAAGACTCCACATGACTTCACTACACAGCTCACTTCCACAACTCGCTTCCACAGATCACTTTTATTTCCTCGAAATGTGTGTCGACTCCACGTGTGACATCACAAACACTTAGTGTCCACCATGAACATTGCTCAAACAAGAAAGAAGAGGAAAACACTCATTTTTCCTCTTAAAGTCATAAACAATTATGACTATCCAATTCCATACACAACAATTCATTCAATCAAGTGCTTTAAGCACTACACAATCCTCTTGAAATCAATTGATGATTCTCATAACTTTTTATTAACTCTTATGTTTCTCTTACCCTCTCAAGTCTTATGCTAAGTTTTGTGTCCATATCATTCATTCTTCAAGCAAAGGTCCTATTGGGTCATTCTAAGTCCAACTTGAGAGTCATGTCCACATATGCCAAGGTGCCTAATTTTTTTTTTTACTAAGTCCACATAATTAAAAATCTTCACACTCTTTTTAAATGTTTATTTACTGCTTATCACAGTAAATCATTATTAAGTACTAGAATCAAGTCTAGCCATCAAATGCATTCTCACATAGAGTCCATTTGCCCTTTTTCCATGGATTCTACAATCCTTAAACCAAAGAAACATCACAATATCAATCCAATCACCACACAAGCTTTGCCAAGAGGATCAACTCCTCTTGACTCCAATTTTCAACAACAATAACAATTCAAATTACCAATAAATGATAATAAAAATGGCATTAAATAGCAAATCAATCCCATAATTCATCAAAATTTACAGAGGTCCCCCTCTAGGGTAGAATCTTGCAGCCAATATTTTTAACCAAATAAATATCACTCCCAAGTAATTAATTTAAACCAAAAATCACATATGAACAAGTGCAAGGCTAAACAATCTAAAAATTGTTCAACATAGTAAACCAACTTTGAATTCATGAAACTTTGTAAAAACATTCTTCATTATACATACAACATCGCAAAAATTTATCTCCCCAAATCTCTCACTATAAAAGGGTTTTTTAATTAAAATACTATAGTTGGCAGATTTCAGGGAATCAAGGTCAAAAATCAAAATAAAATAGTAAAACTCTTTGAAAATTCGTGAATTTACAGGAACCTTCCACAACATCAGAATCACCTCATATAATTTTTCCAAGGAAAAATATGAACCCTAATTATTTCTTTTAAATTTATTTTCCATTGCAGGCAGATTTCGATGTTGACACTATAAAATCAACTTGGAATGCTCTGAAAATTTATAGGCACATTTTATGATGTTAAATTTATGACATATAATTTTACTTCACCAAAATATGCACTCTAAAACACAGTTTTACACAAAAAAACTAGTGTAAGACAGATTCTCTTAAACACATTCAAAAATAAAAATAAAATAGCAAAAATGCTTAAAAACTTCTGAAATTTTTTTGAGACACTCTCCATCACCAGTAGAAGGTGTCCACGATCTCACTTCACAAAAATACCTCATTTAAAAATATATTTCATGCAGAACCAAGGGTATGACAAATTTCAGGACAACACAAAGAAAAATCCACTAAAAATATCAAAACATTTCAAAAACTGATGAAACTTTTTGGAGATGTTCCATGAACATATTAATACATTTCTATGGCTGAAAATCACGAAAATCACTCATGGAAATGACTCAACCAAATAAAACAGTGCAGCAACCAACACAAGAAAGGTAAGCAAATTTCAAGCTTTTGGAGAGATTTTCAAATATGAGCTCCATACAAGACACTCATTCACAAAAATATGAAGCATTCTTCATAAACAAGCAAAAAGAGGCTAAAAAGAGTGAAAATCCCCTCCATACCTCTTGTAGCCACACGAAAATTCCACCAACAAGGTAAAAAAGAGCACTTTGTGAGTCTAGGAAGAATTTCCTAGCAATAAAAATCAAGAACAAGAGAGAATGAGCTCATAAACTCAAACCCTAAGAGAAAAGTGATGGAGGAAGCTAGGGTTTTAAGGTCTATTACCTAGGAACCTAAGAAAGCAAACAATGGAAGCTAAAAGAGAGAAAATGAAACTTCCTCCTTCCTTGCATTGTTTCGGCGCACACTAATGAGGCTAGAGGGCTCTCATTTTCTTTTTATAGGGGTCCCCAACCCTAATAGAAGAGGCCCCACAAGTGTCCCACACTTAGGGTTAGGTTAAAATGTGTTTAGGGCTCCTAATTTTTAGCTTGTCTCACTAATTAGGCTTCTAACTTGTGTTGCCTTTAATAATTAAAATATGACCACTAATAAACTTAATTAATCCTCACTAAGTTAATTAAAAATTAGAGGATCTTAATTATTTTTAGTTTCTAAGTCTTCTAAATTAATTATACTTATGTTTAGATATATTAATGAGCTAATTAGATACTTAAAAGCCTAATTCTTTGTTTTTAGACTAAGTTGCATGTATTTACAAAAATGTCAGAATTGACCAAATCCCTTACTTTGACTCTAGTTTGACTAGTTTTTAACTTTAGTTGACCAAGCTTGTTTTATGCTTAAACTTAGTTCAAATTAATTGTTTTTATCATGATTAATCCATTTTTAATCATTAATCATTTTTAATCACACAAGTATATTTTTTCTTAATTAATTCTTTTGTTTTAAGTCTATTATTAATTACCAGAGAAATCAATTCAATTAAATAAACATTTCTCTATTTTCTAAGCTATTATAATAATAATAATAATAATAATAATAATAATAATAATAATAATAATAATAATAATAATATTATTATTATTATTATTATTATTATTATTATTATTATTATTATTATTATTATTATTATTATTATTCTCTAGTGTTGAAAATTTAAGGTGTTACACAGTGCATAGACATTAAACTCAAAATATAAAGACAATCAATCTCATTGAAGTTCAAGCAAAAATACAAAAGGCAATCGATCTTCTGATTAGCAAATTTTTTTTCTAAATATAAATTAATAAATCTTATTTAAAATAAATAATGATCCAATAAAAACTAAATAAGATTGGCTATATTATCAATTAAAAATAAATGTTACAAGAACTTGACTATGAAGATCTAATGAGTACTTTTTCATTTTAAAAAGGTAGAAAATAAAACTTAATGCAATGAATTTATAATTTTAACTTAATGAGTAAATTACCACTTTCACCCCTGAAATTATGGGGCGTTATCGTAATAGTCCATGAAATTAGGAAAATATGAAATAAATCATTGAATTTGTAATTCATTAGCCGCGTTAGTCTGTTGCTAGCTAGACCTTAACTTGTTAGTGAAAAAGTGATGTGGCACTTTATCTACCACATTGACAACCATGTCATGTCACTTGGATACACAGTAAAGGACACATCATTAGGCACTTAATGACATAAATTTGGACTAAAATGACATTGAATAAAAGGAAACGTGAACAATTAATGGTTTTCCCTATTTTACCTTAGACCTAATTTGTTAACTTATAACCCTTTATTTATCTCTTCTCGCCAGTCACTAGTGTCCCTTTTTTCTTGCCATTGAAGAATTTATCTTCTTCCTTCAAGCCATAATCTTGCATTCAGGTTATTGAAATGAAAGACAATTTTTTGGCGTAGTGAAATGTGAATTGAATCCCTTGTTCATTTTATTGTCAGATTTTTGTGTGTGTATTTCTTATTAACATGGGTGTTTTTGCACATGGCTGGGTTTTCTTTTTTCGACAAAGGGGGTTTAAGGCTTTATTTTATTATTGATGTTTGTAGGGTTCGACAATCTTAATTTTTTTTGTTTTTTTTTTGTGAAATAGATGAAATATGAGTGTTATTGTTTGACCCTTATTAGGTCCCTGTGGGTGTTGTTACACCACCCTTATGGTGCCTATGTGTTTGTGTCCTAGTGTTTACATTTTGTTTTAACATATGTTTTACTATTTTGGTCGTGTGTAGGATGGTGTGGAGAATCACACTTGTATTAAACCATGTAGGCAAGTTTGTCAGAAATGATAATGGTAAGTTGGAGTATGTAGATGATGAAATTGATGTCTAGAATGTGGTTTCAAACACGATGAACTTATTCCCCCTTACTCATCTAATTAAACATTGTAAATATTATAACAAGTTGATCACTTTTATTGGTTGGTAGATAAAGGGATGGATTTGAACATATGTTTGCATAAGTTCACTTGTGATGTTGATATATTGGACATGGTAATCTCTACACAACGTAATTAATTTGAGGTAGGATTGTATTATGAGCACCTAGTTGATGACGACCTTGTGGACTTGGAATGCCCTAAAGAGGAATCTAAAAGGGATAATGATGACAAAAGTTCTAGTATAATTGTTTGGGGGCAATGCAAAAGAAGTGAGTACTAATGATGATGACTTGTCAATAAGTGGTAATGACAACTTGTTAGATCAAGGAAGTTCAAATCCTAGTCTTGTGGAAGTGGAGTGATAAGGAATCCTCAAATGACTCTCTTTACTTTCCTAGTGTAATAAAGAATGAAGATGATTTAGTTGATGATCATGTTAATCCATTGGAGAGTGAAGATGAATAAGATAACCATCCTAAGTAGTTTAGCTAGAGGAAGGCATATGCAAGTATGGTTGAAAAAAGTTAGGATATCACTATTGTCGACAATGGTAAAAGGAGGAAGATGCCCTAAGTTTATAATGAGTCAGGGTCAAAAGTTGATCATGATCTAGTAGGTGATAGTTTGGGAGATGACTTTGGCCATAGGGAGAGTTATGCCCCATTTTATACCCCGTAAATGAATGAAGTTGACTTGGGTAATAAGAACTATGATTCTAAATAGCTTAGGCATCCTATTAGTAGTGATGATAAGAACAATGATAGTAAAAAAGAAGTTACCCTCAATTCAATGAAGCGACACAATTTGGTAATGTAAGCTTGGATACTGGAATAAAATTCAATAATCTCTCATCCTTTAAGGTAGTAGTGAGGGAGTACACCTTTTACTTGGGAAGGGAGATTAAATGGGTTAAAATGACAGTGTAAGGGCAAAAGAAAAATGTAAACAACTTAGTTGCAAATGGGAGGTTTTTTTGTGGATGTACTAAAATACAAAAAGTTTCCAAATCAATTTTTTTTTAAGAACATGACTGGTGCAGAGGTTTCAAAAACAAACAAGCAAATAGAAAATGAGTTGTGAAGAGGCTTGAAGAAAATATTATATGTTAACCAAGTTTGAATTACATTGAAGCAATTATCTTTTTAAAACAACAATTTGAGGTGCATATAAACGAGTCAAAGATCTTTAGAGAAATGAAGGAGGCTAGGGAAATGGTTGAAGGGAGTGAGAAGAAACAACATGGGAGGATATGAGATTATCACATTATACCTTTATATAAACTATCATATACCTTCTTTAACTAGTTCTCCCTTTCTTCTTCCTAAGTTTTTTCATATAAAAAAAAAACAAATTAGGTTAGTCATTTTTACTTCTATCTAGGGGTGGGCATAGTTTGAATTTTTTAAAATCCAATCCATATCCAATTAAATGGATATGAATGGTTTGGATATTTTAAAACCGGTTTAAAATCTATTTTTGGTTTAAAACCGGTTTTTTTATTTAAAACCAGTTTTGGAAATAAAATAGTTAAAACGTTAGGACTTAATAGAAAAGAAAATTTTAAGAAGTATAATGGAAAAATAAGCTTCTACAATTAAAAATAATTAGTAATTTAAAATTTTCAAAATTATACAAATATATTTTTATATAAAAGATGAATTAAAAAATTAATTTGAAAGTAAAAAAGTTTGAATTTGAAAAAAGAATTTAAAACTATTGTACGAGAATAGGTAACTAAGATTTGAATAGAAAAAGTGAAAGAAAAAAAAAAGAATAATTAATAAATTAAAATTAAAAAATACTAAATAGTAATGTGATAAGAGTATAATAAAAGAATTATCTTTTCCAATAAAATTTTGACTTTACTATGTGAGGAAGAATAAAATATTAATTTTAATTATATATAACACTATATGTATACTAAATAGTTAATTTTAAATATTTTAATTTTTTTTAATATTTAACAGTTTTATCTTTATTTTTTATACATAAGCATATAAATCACTTTGAATTTAAATATAAGAATAATTAACTTGAATCAACAAGCGTTACTTCCTTAACACCCTCTTTCTAAAGCTCTATGCTACTTCCAATTTGTGCAGGTAAATGTATCAATTTGCATATATTATGTCTTTCTCGCATTAAATAAAGCAACTTATTTTGGAAAATCTTTAGGGTGTGGTTATGTGAATCTGAATTGCATCTTAAGAAATTCTAAGGACAATCATTCCAGTAGATCAAAAAACCTTAAACCAATTTTCTTGACCTTACCCATGTTGGAGAATCATTCACTATGTTTCCAATTGGACCTTGATACAACCTCTCTCAATTCCAGACACATCGTTGTAGTTGTTCAGATTTTGGCCAAGCAGTGTTACTTCCTTAACACCTTATTTCCAATTTAGGACATTACCCTCTAGAGCCACCACAATTGTCTCCATCTTCTCTTCGTTTGTCACCCCCTTGATTAAAAAATGTCATTCCAGCATATTCACTCAACCATAGGCTTCATCACCTTCAAAAACTAAAATGTCTAGTTTTCGCCACTTCTCCTTTGTACCCACACTCCTCAATTCCATTTCTGACTATTTTGATGCATAGTTGACGCTTGGGGTTTTGCCATCGTGGTTTTTCGGTGTCCCCGCATTCGTTCTTGTGACAAATTTTTCCACCATTCAATCCAATCAAACATGTTACTCCTCCTATTGGTTGAATCATGACTCAAAATGTTGCTGGAATTTCATATCCTAAAATCCCATGTTGCGGCCCCAACAATGCCACCACCAGATTGCCACCACTATTTTTTTGTTGATGCCACCCCGACCCATCTCGAGGACCAGATTTGTGTGGAGAAATCACTGCTATTTTCATCGTCAACGCTCCTCTAATAAGCGTGGCTGAACAAAACCTCAACCCTCCATTAGTTCTGCAAAGGTTGAGATAAGAAGATCGGTGGGGTTGACTATACTAGCCTTGAAGGTGCGTTGTTGGATCTTATACTTTGTGATGTTTCATTTATTACGACTCTTTAAGATTAAGTTTCCTCACCTTTTTTGTAACTGAGATTTTGGGTTTTGTTAATCGTGACTAGGTGAGTAATTGAGATTTGTATTTTGAGAATAACAAGTATTCAACTATTGGGACACTGGGGTGTGTTTGCTGCTTTTTGATTGTGACTATGACTATTCTCAAGCTTCTAGAGTCCCCAAAAAAGGATAGGGAAATGGGGTTTTACCCAACAATAAAATCTAGAAAAGTTTCTCTTTAAGATGTCAACTTAGGTAAGTTTGTGAAAATGATGCTTGACATGTTGCCTCAAGATTTGCATTTGTCGGTGAATGATAGTTTAAACCTAGACAAGTTCAATGATCATTTTTTCTTTAAAAAATTTTTGGTTTCGTGTTGGTGTTGCTATATCATTTACAACAATTTTGTGTTGTTTGTCTTCTAAGGACAACACTATACTTTGGTTGGTCATACTAAGAATGTTGTATCATTCACCATGAGCAAAGTAATTTTCATGGTTTTTTGCTGCCAGAAATTGTTTCATCTTATTAAACGCCTTATCGAGGCAATTTTTGCACTATAAGAATATTAACTTGTAGGGACAAACAAAAACTGTCACTACAAGTTAAAAATCTGTAGATATATGTAAATATGACATTGACCCACAGACACCCAACCCGTCCATTATGAAAGGTATATAGCAACGACTATTTGACTATCACTATAGGAGTTTTAACTGTCACTATAGCCTTAATTTTAATCAAAGGTTTCTTGTAATCGTAAGTAAAAGTTATTAACTTATAGCTACAATTTTTAACTATACAGTATAATTAAAACTTTATAAATGTCTATTTTAAATTAATGATTAAAATTTTAATAAATTTATAATACATTATAAAGTATGTATATATTTTATTATAATTTATCATTATTTTTAATTAATAATTATACTTTATTCTCAAATAATAATATATGTATTACTCCTACATACTTTATTCTATCTACATAACGCAATCTAAATACAAATTATATGATAGTGAAAACATATTTTATTATCTTTGAATCAGGAAGCATCCAATTATAAATATACAATGGTACAAACATACAAAAACTAACTAATATATCATTTAGACCAAAGAGAAGAGTTATTGGTCCATCTAAGAAAACACTTCAAAGCCTTAAATAATCAAAACATGTCTGGCACATTTCCTTATTAGCTTAGTCACGAGATGCACAAAGCACCTTGTATAATGCCCCAACTAATGTGTTTATTGTAGATGCCCGTGGCTGAATACAGAATATGACAAAGGGTATTTGATTTAAAAAAGTGTAATTGTTTAAGCAATTATTAGTCACTAGGAAATAAAAAGAGCTTAGGCAATTAGGTGAGTGTCTATAATTATAAAGTGTTTTCACTTATATATATATATATATATATATATATATATATATATATATATATATATATATATATATATATATATATATATTAATCTTGCGCAAGGTGTAAATTGATTCTAGATATTTGGAAAGGTAGAACCATCATGCAGGGGTCTAAGAAGAGTGAACACAAGTTTATCCAAATATGAATGTTTCAATAATGGTTGAGAAAACTCCCCCTAAAAATAGTGAAATCATATAGATATTAATAGTTATTTCAATGCTCAGTGTAAATGACTATAGTACCTATATGATTAATACTAGGTAGAAGTTAAGAGGACAAAGTAGAAAAGTATGCAATATTTACATGTTCAAATTTGATGATACAACTCTTTGGCCTTTTGTACTCGGGAAGTAATTGCCACTGAATAAGGTGATCAATAACACCTTGGAGAAGTGCTGGAATTGGCTACATATTGGCTTTAAACGAAAGTAAAAAATATGAAAAACAAAAGTAAAAGAGCATTACTCTAGTTTGGATTCATCTATGCAATATATGATTTTAGAATAACCAAATTACATTTCAGAAAAATAGAACAATGATAAAAAAAATTATCTTTTGAGCCAAAAAATTTACTTGACATATTTAGCTAAGTGATTCAAGAGTGATCAATTCAAGAAATACCTCTGGACTCTGGAGAAATTTTGACATCGTAGCTATGTTTTTCGATTAAACTCTGAATTTGCATTAAAAATTACAAATATCCACTACGCACAACAATATGGCACTTGAGACAATAAAATTCTTTCCAATATGGTAAAGTGTGATGATGCTACCTCAGTCTTCTTATCTTGATCATCCTTTCTGGCTTTAGTTGTATCCTCATCTACTTCCACCTAAAATGAGCCCATAATTTAATAAAAGCTCAAAAAAAATCTAAAGGGGAATGAAATTAACTCAACATAGATAGTTTTGTCAAACTGAAAAGATATGAATTGTATATCCATACTTCTTTGGTGTATCCTTTTTCTTACCAAGTGTATATCTGAAATGAGGCAAATTATGAATAGTTTTTCACAAGCTTCTAAGTCCACTATGCATGAGCAAAACCTTTGTCATCCCTTTGGGTGGGTATAATTAAATCACATTGGTAATCTCAAGAATAAAGAAAACTAAAATAATTATTTGATGGAAAAAAAAGGAGATTATCAACATACTTTAAAATACAATGTAAAATGAGTTCCTCTTGGAATCAGCTTCTATAGACCTATCTTATTTGGATTCAGTATGCCTGTGCAATAAAGAAAGAGACAAAATTGAAAAAAGTTGATGTTCACAACTTTAAACAATTTTAGTGATATTACAAATAGAGGAAGTATATTTAAGTTTTAACTGCTACTAGTGCAATTGAAAATGCATTACCAGTTTTTAACTACTGCAAAAATACAGGCATGCAAAGTGAAATATCTCAAGGACAGCAGTTAAGAAGTTATAGTAGCAAAGGTAGGCACACTAAAGTGTCAGTGACAAAAGAAAAGAGCAAGGGAAGGAGAAACGGAAAGAAGCAATCTATATTAAGTATTGCATATTAAAAAAACTGCTCAAAAGATAATAAGATCATAAACATGTAGAACGATAGTCCCATATATAACTGTAGGAGCAAATTCAAATTTTAATGTTTAGCATCTTCCTCAGAAAATTGTTTACTCCTTTGGACCTATCAAGGAATCAAATTCAGATGGATTGCTTGGCTTTACTTTGATTATTCATCCATCTTTGTATGGCTCGAGTTGACCTTAAAGTGAGAAAAGTAGAAAAAGAGTATGTATAAGTTATTGATTAGAAGACGAGGTAAATCAACAGTGTAATTCAATTCAATACCAAAATAAACAACCATGTATAAATAAGTAATAGGCTAAATTATTCATATGCTCCCTTATCTTTATTTTAGGTTGCAATTTAGTCCTTTATTTTTTAAAAGTTGCAAAACGGCCCCTTATCTTTGTTTTAAGTTGCAATTTGATCCTTTATTTCTTAAAAGTTGCAAAATGGTCCCTTAAGTAATTTTTTATAGGCTTAATTACCAATTTGGTCCCTAAATTATTTAAAATGACTCAATTTGATCCCTAAATTTTCAAAAGTTCCAATTAGGTCCTCTAATTTTTAAAAATGCCTCAATGAAATCATTTCCATCCAATTAAACTTGACGTCGTTAGAATGCCAAATGTAGTAGTTTTCCTTTACAAATAGTGGTGGTTTTTAGCCGCCACTAAAATTATTATTATTTTAAAAACTAAAAAACTTCCGCCTACGAGAATCTAAACTCGTGCTCCTCAAGTGGCTTCAAATCACATTCAAGAAAACCTACCAACAAGAACAACATGCACAACCTCATAGAATGTACTACGAGGTAAGTAAAATAGTTACAAAAACAAAAAGATTTGCATTAGAATACCATGCACCCTTCCATCAACAGACCATAGAAGCTACCTAAATCATCAACAATTGATAAATACCACCCCCACAAAGCATAAAGAAGTGTGTGATATCGCTATACAATCGAACCCCAGCTTAACAAGAATCGGATTTTGTTAACGCATTCCTCAACCGGCTCATAATTTCAAATCTAGAACAAACTTAGATTTGAAAAAATGAAAAGAAAATCACAAAACCAAATATGGAACTCAAATCACAATAACCATAGATTTGGAACCCAAACCGCGCCAAAGCACAAAATCGACGTAGAAAAGAACGACGCGACGGAGCATTCATCGGAGAGAAGACGCGCAGTGGAGCATGGCACCGGAGACTCTCGATCTGTTTGATGTCAAGTTCGTGAATGCACCGGAGTTGGAGGCTGAGTACGTGAACGCACTGGACGTCGAGATCCTTGGCCGCCGCCAACCGCAACTCGTCGAAATGTTCGAGTTCATTTTTTCTCCAAGTTTTTGAACTTATTTCATCAAATTGGTTGAAGGGTTCTCTTCCCCTTTGAAAGACAAGCAAAACGCATCCAACAACATTCAAATTTGTTGCCGAAAATAGGAGATCTAGTTAGATCTCCATCGTGAGAGTTGAAAGAAACTCCAAATTACCTTTCGAGTTATAGTGAAGCGTTGAAAATAGGAGATCTGTTGTAATTTTTAATTTTAAAATAATAATAAATTTAGTGATGGCTAAAAATCGCCACTATTTGTAAAGGAAAACTGCCACATTTAGCATTCTAACGGCATCCAGTTTAATTGGACGGAAAGGACTTGATTGAGGCATTTTTAAAAATTAGAGGACCTAATTGGAACTTTTGAAAATTTAGGGACCAAATTGAGTCGTTTTAAATAATTTAGGGACCAAATTGGTAATTAAGCCTTTTTTATAGCATGTTTATCCCAAAAATAATATAAAATACATTACTTCAGGGGTAAACATGTTATAAAAAATTACTTAAGGGACCATTTTGCAACTTTTAAAAAATAAAGAACCAAATTGCAACCTAAGATAAAGATAAGGGACTAACAAAGTAATTTAGTCTAAGTAATAAGTAACCTCATGTCGGTCTTGAATTTTTATTTTTAATTTTTACAACATAATCCTCCTTAGATCAAATAGTACAAAGATATTGGGTTAAAGGTTAGAAATTATAATTGATTAATAGACCAAGCATTTCTAAGAGCTTCTTTTTTAACCTCAACAATCTCCCCCGAGATTGGAGAGTTTATATCACTTGTTGCTTAAACACTTTTGATTACTTTGAAGCTGATCATCTTGGTAACTGTCCCACCTGGTTCTGGAAGCTCCACATATATCCAAGATGGTCCTGCAATTGAAGAGCTTTAGCCTTCACTTCTGTGCTAACATTATTTAAGTTGTAATTAAAATTTAATTCAACACACACACACACACACATAAACACTTAAACAAACATAAGCAAATGTTTTCCATTAAATTGTAAAGAATAAAATTTTAACCACTAACATAAGTAAATAGGAATTTGATCAGCCACATTATCCTAACAACCTTTACTATTAACCTTAATTTGACACTCCAACACATGTAATAACGATAGAAAAAATAAATGTTAAAAAGAATGATAAAATGTTATAAAAAATTTAGAAGAATCATAAGATATTTCATTATTTGAATATAATAGGGGAATATACCTAAGTGACTCCTCTCAACAAAGTAGTTTCATTATCTATATTCAATAGTTTGATTTTAACTTCAAAATATGAGAACAATAAGATTTGCATCAAACAAGGGCAAACCTTCATTCAACCCGGTCACCCACCTAATTGGGAAAGTTTATCTCATTAAAACATCTGCACACATTGATAAAGAAACATTGACTCCAATCTCCACTTTTCAATGGACAATATATAGTAAGGACATACTTCCTTGACAGAGGGGAAAAAATGACTATTTAGGCAAAGACATATCCATCTCTTGATAAACATGAGGCTAAAATCAATTAAATTATTACCATAGAGACATAGAAAGTGTTTACAGTATAAAAATATTAAAACTTCATATACTATGTTAAATAATGCTAACTTAAAAAGTCTTCATAGAATGCCCAGTTCCACTTGAGAAGCTGAAATACCCCATGTCTTCCACACCTGAGTAAAACACCAATTTCAGCATCGCTCCTTGTTGTAGAAGAGAGAAATTTCATCATAAAAATAAGATTTCTCAATGCACAAATAACAATGTCAACCACAAAAAATTGCAACATATCAATTCCTGTAGCAACTAATATCATTGTTTAAAAGGCAAAAGAAAAAAAATGAAATAAACAAGGAAAACAAAATTGAACCTGCATGTGTCAAACTCTTCTCCTTCATATCATTTTCACTATTTGCAAATAGCAAGTAGCGACTTGTGAATGAAATGTTTCTCAATGGGGATTGAAAGTGGAGAAGAAGTGAAGACTGATTGAAGCAAACGATTCGAAGGGGAAACTAGAAATGATTTGATGTGAATGGTGTCAAAAGATTTGAAGCGAGTGATTCTGAAAAGGGATTGGAGTCGAAACGTGTGTTGATTCGCATGAACGCGTGAAGTATCGTTGACGTTTGAATCATGATTTGGTTTTTGGCTAGGGTTTGTGTTTTGAATTTTGAAACTTAGGATTTAGAGTTTTCAATTCTTCTCAAGAGTGACTCGAAGGGTTAGGGTTAAGAGGTTAGTGAAATGTGTCATTATTAAAAATTAACAATTAACAAATTATTTTTAAAAATCCGATTTAGTTGCATATACTTGTGCTTTAACATATGTTTGTAGGTATATGTTATCTATCCCTACCAATTTAATGGCTATCACAATAGGCGTCTGTAGGCATAAGGCAATTTTCTTTTTGTGCCGACGGTTTTAAATTGTCAAAAATTGTTTGATAGTTATTAAATACTCTAGCCAAACAATTTCTAGCGATTTTTAATTGCTAGAAAAATAACCGCCACAAAAAATAACTATCATGTCATCATTTAACAGAGAGACTTGACAACAGAGACTAAAAACCAAACAAAAAAATAAATCAAGGACTAAGACCGGTAAAATAAAAGTTTAAGGACTAAAAACGAAAGTTGGTGAAAGTTGAAGGACTAAAAACATAAATTGCCCTTTTTAAAATTTTTAAATGTGTTGATTTATATGTTGTTTCATGTTTTTGAGTCACTTTGATTTTTTTAACTATTTTTTTAATAGAAAATTTTCAAGTAATGATCATCTAGTGTGCTAAGATTATGCAATGTTTTAATGCTTCCTCAAGTTCCTTTTATTTTTAGGATTAAACCTCGATCTTGGTTTCTACCACCCATTTTTTCTTCAATTGCAAAGTTTTAGGTATCCAACGGGGAAGGGCATAAGTTGTAACACCCTAAAGGGTGTGCTACCTTATGCCTATTTATATTACTAAATTTTGAAAATTTAGAATATAAGGATATCAGAGTTTATTATGCAGAAAAATAAAACTTAAAACATATAAACAAATCTAATACAAAGCTCTTGGTACTTATGTGCCATACAAAACATAACCAAAAAGGGTACTTGAACATAAACTAACTCCATACATTGGAAGATGCAAAACTATAATTATCTTCTTTCACGCAAGTAGCTCTAAGCTTCTCCCTTGAGCTCGTCCATCTGCTTAGCCTGTAAAAACATGAAACTAAAAGGGATGAGACATAATGTCTCGGTGAGTGCTCTAAAGACTCTAGGTTGACTCTCTATTCTAGAGACCCTTTTCTTAACTCTCATGGCTTCTCATTTCTTTTCTTGATACTCATACTCACAACTATAATCTAAACATCTCTTCATTTATCCCTAAGCTGGACCAATCTATACATACATATAAACAGATTCCAATCAAGGAAAAGGAAAGAAACTAAACTTTATATACTTTAAAAATACTGTATATAATTACCATAATTTATAACAAAAATCCAGTTCATATTATTTATCAATAACCACCAATAGACAACAACATCATGAGTCACCCATCCATAGTCATAATATAAATCCTCAACTAACATCAACAACATAATACAAACACCAACATCCATCATCAAAATGATGTATATCATAAACCATTAGACAACCTCAATCATCAAGACTGACTCTACTCCATGGAGTTTCAACATCATATGAGCAGTCCCTCATAGGCCCCATCCCCTACCATAGTCTGTACATTCTGACCATTCAGGGAGTCCCTTGAGCTGACCCTATGGGGAGTTTTATCGAAAATAGACAAGTGCTATAGTGGCTTACCTCTGTAGATTTGCAAGACCTTACATCTATAGGGATTCGCCCACTCGTCTATTCTATAGGCCCATTCCCGTTAGCCACCACGAAAAACCCCAGCACTAGGTTGAGAGCTTGAGAGCCAACCAAGCACCCTCAACCTACGTGCCTACTCATATGTCTGTGCACCAATTGTGCACACCTATGCACCAACTATGCAAATACAACATTCGGAATATTTTTGTTCATCAACTATGCACCCACCGTATTCCAGCGGCAAAACATATTTGGAGTCCCTTACAGTCTTAGATACGGCACCTCCGTACCCGCCATCTTCTATGGCCTAACTTAAGGATTCAAATACATCTTAACAATCCACATCATTCATCAAATCCAACACCTTTAGTTCTCTCTATGTTATAAATTCACCATTTAAAAGCAACACGCTTAAGAACCCATCTAGCAGTCCTACAAGCTCAGAAAATGTGAATTTCAAACATAGATCTAGAACCAAAGTTGTGGCATATCCACATCCTCATTCAACATTGATAAATCTAATGCACATCACTATATTTTCATAAGAAAAGCATAAGTCTAAGTGACTCATGTAGAGAAAAAGAAAAACATATCATCATCTCATCAATAATTCATACATCGTTTGTATAAGTATTTAAAATCATTTAAAAAAAATCAAAAGGGAAATATTTTAAGAGAATTTTTAAAAAATAAATTCTAGCCTAGCCGGCCAAAATCGCGGCCCAGCCAAAGCTCCCCTGAAGCCAAAATTCCCCTGGAGCTGAATACTCCATTATGACGCCCTCTAGCCCAGCTGAACCAAAATTTCAGCTAGGCTGGAGCAAAAATGGGGATGCAAATTTGCAAGCTCCATGGTCATCAATGACATACCCACTCATCCTAACCTTATGCAAAGACTCACCCAAGCATACAAATCAAACCCTAAACACTTCTATTACATTTCCAACCGATTGATTTACCCGAAAAACCCCTTAATCAAACATAATCACCAAAAACCCAAAATCTCCAAACCTAAGGTTCAAAAGAGAAAAAGGGGGAAACATGCAAATCAAGGGGATAGGGAAGGACTAGGGGGAAGCACTTACCTCCCGGGACACGTAGATATTGTGACACCCCGTTACATTAGACATAAACCACACTAATATTTTTATTTATTTTAGTTATCATAAAATTGAGGGTAAAATTTTTCTGCGTTTAAATAAAACATTCATAAAACATATTTAGCATACAGAAAATATTTTATAAAGAACCATGATCTTCTTTTAAATAAACATCAGTTCACATCACAAAATAAATATAGAGAAATTATGTACTAGCTAATCCCAACCCATACATCAAATAATCCTAGTCAGAGCAGTACATAATTTCTACCCAAAAACAGGAATGAATAAAACTAGCCTAAAGTCTCGTATCTTCTCATCAGTCTCCGCAATCTCTGGAAATAACCGTGTCCACAGAAGAGCTCGATCGTTGGGCATGACCGTCATCTTCACGTATCCAATCAACAAGTATATACACAACAAGAAAGAGAAAGGAGTGAGACTTGATTCTAATATATATATATATATATATATATATATATATATATATATATATATATATATATATATTACTAACGGTATAACTACCGTTTAGATAATAGCGGGGGAACCTAGTATTCATCTAGTCATAACGTCCCAACTCCTAACAACTCAAACCTCTAGACGCAGTATGGATCCATACTCCCCGATTGGAAGTGATTGGTGTCCGGGTCAAAACGCTGGAACATATTTATATATTGCTTTGTTCTATGTCAGTTTATGTTTGTTCATTCTTATTATAAGAATAGGAACGTGTACTGGAAAGAACAATAAGAAGGAAAATTATACCAAAAATTGGGCATGGTCTCCTCTAAAAGAGGGACACTTGTAACAGTTTCAATAACAAGAAAATTCTCAAATAATGGAAATATAGCAGGAATAGTAAATAAGAATTTAAAGTGATGCAGAAAAATAATCAAAGGTAAAACTTATATAATATAAAGTACGAAAGTAAGAAACAGCAACAAAAGAATCAAGGTCTCACTCCCCCCTTACCTAGGAAATGAGTTCGGATTTACCGAGGAGAGGAAGAGGAAATCTTGCTTCAAGATTGCTTCTTGATAATGGAAGATAAATTAGGTGGGGTGTTGAAGGTTTGAAAAGTGGTGGTGCAAAAAGAAAAATTGAGGGAGAAGGCTGTTGGCTATTGTTTTATGGGAAGCAGAAAAACGAAAAGAAAGAAGAAACTGAATGGGAAGAGTGGGTCGTGAGAGAAGTCAGAAGAAAACAGAAGAAGAGAGAAAGGGAATGGGACAATTGAGGGAAAAGTTATTCAAAGGGGTAGTTATAAATAGGAAGTGAGTGAGGGTAGATGAAGTAGATGTGATCACATGAGAGAGGGTAGCTAAAAGGCACGTGAGGGAGGTTAGCTAACAACATCATTCTGAGAGATTTTTGTGAATAAAATTTTGTGTTTTCTTATACTGCCAGAATAAATTTATACGCTTAATTTTTAACTTTTTGATTAAACAATTTTATTTTTAATTGAAACTTTTTAGCAAACTTAATTTATGTCCATTATTAATTATCATAACTAAAAATTAAATTTTTATAATTATTTTCAACTAATTCACAGTAATTTCGATTTAGATCTATAAATTTTCAAACTTTATTAGAAATTATATTTTTATATGTGTGACTTAAAAATGAACTCACTTTATCAGTTTCATCAAGTTTTGATATTAATCCTATACTGACTGACTTATCAATAGTACACTTTAAGCATTTTTCGACACTATTCACATCTTTCCGTGATTGAAGTACTGTTCATCGGCACTGTTCACTCGAAATTGTGTTAGAATTGCTTTTTGCACCTATATTTTTACTGTTTGCATCATTTTTGTTGATTTTGCATCATTGTTTGAGTAAAAAATTCAACGTCTTGGGTATTCACACCTATAAAACATGATTTTAAGTTCAAATAATTATTTTGTAATCATTTGAAACTTTTCCTCATATATGTCATAAATACAAACAATTATATACTCAATTGTTGTTTTAATAGTTTTCCGGACTTTGGTCCGAAATAATTATTAAAAATTCACGAGTAAGTAGAACAAGAAATTTTGATCACAATAGTGTGAATCAATATTTCAACATTATGTCTTGATTTCTTAATATTAAATTATTAATAAAAAGAAAATAGACAAAATAAAAATGAGGATGTTACAGATATGAGCTCCGGGCACTGGGTCTTCAGATCTCTGCTCCATCTCCTTCTTCTTCTTCTTCCTCTTCTTCTCCTCTTCTCTTCCTTCTCTCTACCTTCCCCTTTCTTCCTTTCTTTCTATCTCTAACACTCCCTTCTCTCATCTGTATAAAGTGTGTGGTGTGTGTGGGCTAAGTGGGCCTCAACCCACCTTGGGGCTTGGCTCCCCATCTGGATCATATTATCTCATTCCTGACAACTCCTATAAAAAGGTAACTATTATTAATAATACCTAAGGGTATCCTTTAACCATTAAATATAAAGGATATTCCATAAAAAATGTCTCTTTATTATTTATTTCTAAGATCCGTAAATTAGGGATGTTACACAAATATTAAAGTTACTATCCATGCGGGTATAGGTCTGGGTACGAGAATTTTTTTAAAGTGTGGGTATGGAGACATTACTATAGTACCATATTCATACCCTACTCATTGTCATCCTTAATTAGTTCATCAAAATTTAATATCTTTGTTATCATCAAAACCATAAGATTTTTTAGGGGTTAAACATCATCTAATGTGTTTGGTTCTAACACAACTATCCGCTGCAACATTTTTTCTTCATTTATGTAATAATCTACAACATTTCTATTAAAATTTCACTTTACAATATTCGAACTCGGGACCTAGAATAAAATTAACATTGCAACTTAATTCTTTAGCAAATACATGACACAAGTAATATATATATACATATTTTTAAACATTATATTATTTAAACCGATTCATGCGGTTCAATTATTGATTAACTAGTTCGACAAGTGATTTATTAACCAATATCTCGACCTCGTCGATGATTACTCTTATTTTTAAACCATAATTAACCATAGCTAATTTTAATTTTCAAAAAACAATAGCTAATTTTAATACTTTGTTATTGACTTGTGACATTATTAATAATAAGAGAACCAAATTAGTAAAAAAAAAAAAAAAAACAAAGAGACAAAACTTAAAAAATAACAATAATAAAGAAATGAATTAAAAAGTGAAATTAAGCCATACTATGATACTAGTATTATTTACGGAGCGGCGTTGAGGAGCGCTGTACCTAAAGACTACGATTCTAAGTAAGATGTCGCATCGGTTGTCCTCTTCAATCCTGGAACTGGTCATGGAAATTCCCTCCCTCCCTCTATTCTCCAACTAAACCCATTAACAATTCTCACATTTTCCACGTCAAACTCTTTCTTTTCTTCACCACCAAACCCAAAAAAAAAAAAAAAAAAACACACCCTCTCTCTCTCTCTCTCCTCTCTATTATGCTCCTTGCTCAATCTTTATGAAAACTATCATACACCTTCTTTGACTAGTTCTCCCTCTCTTCTTCCCAAGTTTTTTTTTTTTCTTTCGGACAAATCAGGTTGGTCTTTTCTGCTTCTATCTCAATCACTTTCAACTATTTTTTTTTTTGAAAAAGAAAATTGTGTGGTAATAATCATGTAAGGTACAAGGATTATGCAATGCTTTAATGTTTCCTCGAGTTCCTTCTATTTATAGGATTTAGACCTCGCTCGATCTTGGTTTCTACCACCCACTTTTGCTTCAAATGCAAAGTTTTTGAATTTCTATTAATTGGCAGTTTGTTAATTTCTTGCTCGAAAAGGGTTGGTTTAGTTTTATCTGGCTTTGAAAATAATGAAGCTCTTCCTAATGTACTGAATTCTGCAAACAAGCCTTAGATCTGGTTAATTTGTTGCTGTTTATGGTTCTCAAGAAGATATCTTGAATGCATTTCTCTATTGATTTTGTCTTTGATTCCAATTGAAATATATCTTGTGCAAAGAGTAGTATTTCTCTATTGATTTTGTCTTTGCTTATGCTGTATTTGTTACTATACATTTTAGATTATGTAACCTTCTTAGGCATAGTAGATATTAAACCTGTGGTTGTGCTTTGGTTTTCTTTCTTTCACAGAATTTTGTTTATTTTCTTTCTCTAGTTGTTATCCTTTTGTGCTTGCGTTTAATCTCGAAATTATGTAAGTCTCATACATGAGCATTAGTTTACTTTGCTATTGAATAATTGCACAATTTTTGGATGGTTTTCTGGTTCATTCGGAGATCAACAAAAAGAGTGCCTAGGATTTTAGCTGACTGTGATAAACTCATGCTCTGCTAGGTTTGCAGCATTGTCACCATGTTAAAGCAAATTCTTAGCAAATTGCCTAAGAAGGTGCCAAAATCTGACACATCGGATTCGGCGCAGAGTGATTTTGGGAGTATTACTACTTTTGGAAATGTCTTTCAATGTACAAATGTTGGGGTTGCCATTTCAAGCAAATTAAATGTTGTGAAGCGGGTATCTTCAGTTGTATTTCCAGCAAGCATGAGTTTTGGAGTGGAAGCAGTTGATCCTCATATATCTTTCAATGATGTTTCAAATACACAGAAGCAAAACCTGTTTATTAGTAAGTTGAATCTTTGCTGCAGTGTTTATGATATGAGTGGTCCTGATAAGAACTGCACAGAGCAAAACGTTAAACATCAAACATTGGTAGAGCTTGTCGATTTTGTTTCTTCTGGATCTGCAAAGTTCACAGAACCAGCAATAGCTGCAATATGTAAAATGTGTGCAAGTAATTTGTTCAGGGTTTTCCCTCCTAAGTTTCGTCCTGGTGCTACTGGTGGGGAAACAGAAGACGAAGAGCTTATGTTTGATCCTGCCTGGTCAAACCTGCAAATTGTCTATGATCTTCTCCTTCAATTCATAAATTATAATTCACTTGATCTAAAGGTGGCAAAAATGCATATTGATCACACTTTCATTGTAAGATTGCTTGACCTTTTTGATTCTGAGGACCCTAGAGAAAGAGATTGCCTGAAAACAATTCTGCATAGAATCTATGGGAAATTCATGGTACACAGGCCTTTCATACGGAAGTGTGTCAGCAATATCATCTACCGTTTTGTTTTTGAGACTGAACGGCATAATGGAATTGCTGAGCTGTTGGAGATTTTTGGGAGTGTCATTTGTGGGTTTGCCGTGCCATTGAAGGAGGAGCACAAAATGTTTTTGTGTAGGGCTTTAATACCTTTACACAAACCTAAATCTGTTGGTATTTATCATCAGCAGTTAACATATTGTGTTGTACAGTTCATCGATAAGGATCCAACACTGGCTAGCACTGTGATAATGGGACTATTGAAGTACTGGCCAGTAACAAATAGCCAAAAGGAGCTAATGTTCATAAGTGAGTTGGAAGAGGTTTTGGATGTGACAATCATTTCTGAATTTCAGAAGATTATGGTCCCATTGTTTCGACGCATAGCTTGCTGTCTTAATAGCTATCATTACCAGGTAATTTTGGCTCCTCTGCTTCTCATTTAGCTGCATTTTTATATGAAAGGGTAAACTTGTGTCTGATTCTAAATTTAATACAATTTCAACAGCATATTTCTTCCACCTGATAGAGAGAACTTCCGTGTAATTAGAAAGGAATTGGATTCTGCTTACAGTAAATACCATTATGTTGTCAATCCTTTTTTCTGGCTCTTAAGATATTAGTTGGTTTTTCTTATATACTTGGATATAGACATTGATGTAGCCTTGGTGTCATGCCATGCAATTTCTAGTTACATGGTTTTGGGGCTGTGATGAGAAAGTTGTGTTGGATGAGTGTACACATATCAGAGAAGATAGGATTAAGAATGATTGCATTAAATAGAAAATTGAGATAGCACCTATTGAAGAAAGAATCTCGCCTTCAATGATTTGGGCATATGTGGAGGAGACATGTAGAAGCCAACTATAGGAAAAACCGAAAAACCATTAAAAAGGATTTAGAAATCAATGGCTTGTCTATAAACGTGATATACAATAGAACATTATGGTGTTGTTTGATCAATGTAACTGATCCCATCTTGGTGGGTGAAGACTAGATTGCTGCATGGTTTTGGTGGCGATGTCTTTGAAGAATAACAGTTCTAGTAATACACTCCCTAACATACTTTTATCACATTCTTTATTATTAGTTAAGATTTATTGAAAACCACATAATAAGGAGGGTGATCCACACAATTTTGTAATTTCCAACAAATTTCAACCAATAATAAAGAGTATATCAGAAAGTGTGTTGTTAACATCTTTGAAGAATATCTATCAGTCTACTTATATATATTCATATCTTCATTCAGGTGGCTGAGCGAGCTCATTTGCTATGGAACAACGAGCACATCCTCGACATTGTCACCCAAAACCGGCAGGTGATCCTGCCTCTTGTGTTCTCAGCACTTGTACATAACACCCAAAACCACTGGAATCGAACAGTGCTCAACCAGACCGAGAACATGAGGAAGATGCTGTCTCAGATGGACGAGGAACTGGTGCTCGCCTGCCAACGCAAGTTGGAGGAGGAAGACTCAAGGTCAAGCGCCGCAGCCGAGCAGCGGAGAATAACGTGGGAACGTCTCGAAGCGGCTGCCAATGTCCAGCAAGATGTTCTAGCATCTCCTGCATGTTCTGTTGTGGCATGCTAATTGGTTGAGTAATAATGATGTCAATGTTTCTATTTAGCATTATCTACTTAGTGACATGGTTGTTAAGTTTTACTACCATGTGTTTAAAATGCATTCATTGGCAATGCCATCATTTGGGTTTGTAAATCCTATATAGGTTTGTTACTTTGTTTGCCTTCAAAATTGGTTGTGTTGTGGGAATGAGGGAGGGGACCAAGGGGTTATTTATTTGTATTTGTTTGTGGTGTCGGTGCAGTCACGCATGCAATAATTTTGGTGTGTCAGCATCACCCACTACCTTGACACTCTTATTACCTAATGACCTGGCTGGGCCCCCACCTTAGCTCATACCTTGGCTTGGTTGACTGGCATTGCAGTGTCTTGTACCTGAATCTGGTGGTGCCATTGCATATGCTACTATCTATTTAGATGTCTATGCAAGTATGCAACCTTTCCCCAAGAGATACCAAATGAAACTTTTGTTATGTGTTCAATCCTTTTGGGAAAAGTAGTAAAGGTACCTGTAAGATGCCTAGGTAATTTTCTTATAGTTTAATTTCCATGTACGGTTAATGTAAGAATTTTTTACAGTGTCACTGTCAACTAATTACAAATTGTTTTAAATATATTTTTTAGAGTAATTATTATAAAAGTCAATAATCTTATCATAAAATGACAATTTATAATTCAATGATTGTTTTGCAGTCTCAGTGTATTCCAGTTAAATTTATTTTCTTAATATAATATAATAAACTTTGTTAAATATTTATTAAATTGTTAAAATTTCATTTATAAGACATAATAATATGAGTGTGGGGGTGTGTGTGTATATGAACTTATATTAAAAATTTGTAAAAAAAAACTAATCAAAATATTTTTCATTAAATGTCATTAGTCTTCATAAATAATTAAATACTTGAATATATAACACAAATCACAATGGCATATAAACATATCAAAGAAAATAAAATATAAACATATGTTAAAATATAGAAAATAATGGAAAAAAATTGCTCTATAAAAGAATATAAAAATTATAAATTTTTAATTTATTAGTTATTACCAAATTATTTTACTTGATTAATTGAAATTCTTTTAATGTTAAAATATGATATAAAAGTAGTTTATAAATAAAGCATGCATGTGTGAATTAGAGTATCATATTGTAACAAATTAAAATCACTTTGTGTTGCTTGGTTTGAACTTTTTGTTAGATCTAAGAATTCAGTTTTTAGTTTTAATTATAACAAACAAAATATAAGACTATTTATTTTATAATAAAGTCTAATAATCTTTTTGTACTACATATTGTCCTAGTAGTTTGCTTTGTGAAGAGAGTATCTCTATCCTAGACATTTAAGTTTTGTCTGTCAACTCAAGCTTCGTTTAGAGATATTAATCTGATAAGAACATTAAAGACTTAAGAAAACTTATTAAAGTACAAGCCAAATAACATATACTAGAAAATTGAGCCTTTGTCTTAGTTAGAATTTACTTATTCTCATACTTAAAAAGGCATAAAAGACACACAAATAGAGTGACAAGACAATGTTTCAAAAAAGTTGGCTTACCAAAAACGCAAATAAAAACTTCTACTTCTTTTTTTTTTTTTTGTACAGTGATGATAATGAGGATCAAATCTAAGACTTCATGCATCTATCCAAACCCTTTCCCCCACCACTAGGCCAACTCTACTATTTTCTAAAAGATTTGTGAAAAGATTTTAAGAAACATAATTCAACCTATTTGCATGGTGTGTATCCATGTAACAGTGTAACAATCCAAAATTTGCATGGTATATATTTGATTCATGGCAAATTGAATGTCAAGCATTTGATTAAAAAATCTTACAAGACCATCATGGTAACTCTAATGTACAAAGTATCATCTATCTCAGTCAACTAGTTCGAGTAATTATATGATGATAAAGGGAAAGTAATAATTGGAAGCACATGGCTCTTTTTTAAGTAAAAATAATATAAGTTTAGAAAGAAGTGCATAAATCCTAGCTTAGAAGTAAAAATTGGAGATAATATCACACTACAAGCCAAGTAACTAAAAAAAAAGTCAAGTAACTCAAGCCAGTCACAACGAAGAAGTAATCATAGAATTTAAAGTGGACCAAGAAAATAAGAATTATGCCTTATGACAAGAAGCTAAATCATGGATCTTTATAATTAAATGAATAAATCAATCAATCATGGATCTTGATGCATCATTTGGTATGCCGAGAGAAAATAAAAGAAAATAATGGATAGAAAGAAAATGAGGAGGAAAAAAAAGAACTTTCTTATGTATTGTTTTTTAGGTAGTTTCTTATGCATTGTTTGAATGAAAGAAAATAATAAAATCTTTTTCTCTTGTTTGATTGAAAGAAAAAGTTAGACGAAAAATATAATTGTAATAAATGACATTTTATATTCTTATAATATAATCAAGTGTAATCTTTTATCATTTATTATACATTATAATGTAATATTTTTTTTAATAAATAAAAAATTGAAAATTATCATTTAATATTATGAAAATTAAATTATAAAATCTATTTTTGAATTAAAGAAGTAATTTATAATTAATTATGAATATATTTTATCACGTTTCAAAGAATTCTAAATTTGAAAATAAATATAAAAGTTTATTTTAACTGAAAAATATCATAAATTCTACCACATTTTGCCTCACCACTTGAATCTTGTTCACTTAAATGTGAAATCAGCAAGCCAAGTGCTTATATAATAACGTCATTAGTGTGTTTAATGTCAAAAGGGGATAAAGAAAGAATAAATGGGTAATATTTGAAAATTCGCAACATTGACCTCTTCTCTTTCATTTCTGCGCATAGGGGCAAGAAAAAATGTGAGGTAATCCTCTTCCCTCTTCAACTTTCTACGATTTCAAACTGGTGAAAGATTTTTTTTTTAAAAATTGTATATTTTTTCTTCTTCTTCTCTTTTCTTCACATTTTTCCTTTCTCAAACGTGAGTGAAAATTAAATGAAATAGGCCTTGAGCTAATAGATTTGTGGGTATTTCTTCCTGTTGTAAAATGGGTAGCGCGTTTACATTCCCAAAAAGCTAATCCAGAATGTGAAACTTCATGCCACCGTTTCTTAAAGTTACACATTTCTCTTTACTAATTCAGCATGGACCTATCACTAAACAATGCAAGTATATTAATGGATGATGAGAATCGGTCAGGTTCGATCGAGTAGAGAATATCAGGGAGGCTAATGGAGATAAGACTAAAGATCAACGAACTCTGCTTCAGTATGTTCAAAATAAGAAACGTGTTGATAAATTCACTGATCAATCTATTAAGGTTAAATTAATATGCATATCCCTATACTTTTACCAAATTTTCAATTAGGTTCCTGAACTTTTTTTTCTTTTAATTGGGTCCCTAAATTTCAATTTTTTTTTCAATTGGATCCCTTGTCTAATTATTGTTATAAAAAACTAACCGTAGACACTTAATTAAATGTGCAAACAGTGAGTTGATGTTTCCGGAATGTATTGTAAGCACAACTGAATCAATTCTGAAAGATTTCTGTAAAGTTTCAACTTCTATAGGTCAATTTAACCCAAGCATTTTTTCACAATTATTTGACTCTGCAGAAGGTTAAAACTTTGTAGAAAACTCTCAAAATTGACTCAGTTGGACTTACAACACATCTAAAAGCATCAGTATGCACCTCTAATTAAGTGTCTACGGTTAATTTTTTACGGAAGGACCCAATTGAAAAACAAATAAAAATTCAGGGACCCAATTGAAAAATAAATAACAGTTCAGGGACCCAATAAAAGAAAAAAAAGTTCAGGAACCAAATTGAAAATTTGATAAAAGTATAGGGACCTATAGTGTAATTAAACCTATATGGAAAGAAAGGAATAAAAATACCCAATAAATTATGCTACACGTAACAAAGAAAGCCCAAAGGCTGATCACCATGAAAACTGTACCTTATGTTATCGTTGGTACTGTCATTGGATTGTGTCCATGGAACCCTTAACATTCTGAAGCCAAGATTTATCTTTTATAAAGACAAAAGAAAGAAAAAGCATGATAGTTAACCATTTCTTCCTCTCCCCTTTCCCCTTCCCCTTCCCCTTCCCCTTCCTCTTCCTCTACCTTCTCCTTGTGCCATTTGATGGCTGCTGGAATCCCTTTCATATGTGAACATACTCATCCTAATATCTTGTGCCTTGGCATCATAAGTACCCCTTCCTACCTGCAAAAGTCAGATATAAGATATAATAAGACATTGGACCAAGTATTACAAAGATAGAATGAATGATGAAAAGAAAGAAAAACAAAACAGCATAATTCACAAAATTAGGGGCTTTTGGTACAAAAGAAGTTTTTAGTGTTTCAGGAATCTGAAGTTGGAAACAAAACAGCATAACATTCCCAGAAAACATTGTTTCTTGACAATGTTTTTTTTAACCTACGTTTCCCACAAAATTGTTCCGATAGAGAGGTTGGAATGTAACTTTTCCGAGTTGGGACAACGATTTTAATGTTGTAAAATTACCAAGTTACTCTCATTTAAGGTGATAAATAATTAAATTTTCTAGAAAAGTTCTATTAAAACTGAACGTGAAAATCTTTTATTCTTAAGAAACATATAAATATTTTCAAGAATATTTATGACCAACTAAACAGATTTTATTCATTCCTAATTACAATAATTCCTGAGATTCATGATTACCAAGAATCATAATTCCCAGGCATAAAATTTTCCCTTCTACCAAACTCATCCTTAAAGACTAGAGTAAGCTACTCACCCGAGAATCTTCAAAGTCAAGTTGATTTTGGAGCTGTCTAGCAAGATGCTCATCACGACTGATATCTAGATCCCTGTCTTTATTTGAAGGCTTTGTCTGGGCCTTTCTGTTTTCATATTCTTCCAGAGTGAATACAACTGGATCTTCTTGTCTCCCCTTGCCCCTATGTTTCCAACCCCTAGAATGTCGATCATTCTGACTAGGGTGATTCAGCTTCTGAAGTAATTTTTGGGCAGCTGCTTGATTTTGAACAGGAACAGATTCCACAACTGTAAACAGGTCAAACATCAATATCACATTAATACCATCGGAGAGAAAGGGCAAAGAATAGTTATTAAAAAATGCATTCAGGCAAAAAACGGCAGGAATTTTATTCTTATTTTATATTGTTTCTGTAACTTGATCAGTTCATTCCCAAAGAGATGCAGAAAGACTCATTGTTCATATCAAGTAAAACATCCAACCAGTGAGTCCCTTCCCACTTCCCAGGGCATTTGTATATGGTTTTGATTAAGCTTTGTTTATTATATAGACACTGCTCTGTCACCTGACGAGCAAATGCCATTTCAACCAACAAAAAACAACAGATGAAGAGAATATCAATTCCAGATTGACATTTTCCTGTTGTGGACTTAATTTCAGATGCACCTCAAGATTATCATATCATATATTCCAAATGCATTTGGAAGAAAAATATCAGACAAAGGAAGCACCTTCTTTTGGCCTTGTGCCTGAACTACTACTAGCCTTGTCTTGAGCTCCTTTTTGAGGTGGTTTGGATTGTAGATTTACATCCAAAATATCTACTTTCTGATTAGGGTCTTGCTGGATATCAGTTGGTCTCAACCCAGCTTCACCAACCACAGCAATTGGTTTATGACTTCTACTAGAGTTATCATCTGCAAAACTTGTTGGTCTCATCTCAGCTTCACCAACCACAGCAATTGGCTTACGGCTTCTACTAGAGTTATAATCTGCAAAACTTGTTGGTCTCGTCTCAGCTTCACCAACCACAGCAATTGGCTTACGGCTTCTACTAGAGTTATAATCTGCAATACCTATTAGATATCAGTGTTTTTCTCAACTCCATGCAAACTATCATGAATATTGAACAACAATACATTTGGTGTTTGAAGGTCTATTGTCACAACACAAATAAGGCATCCATATTTGTTCAAGCAATCATTAAGACTAGTAAATGCCACTAACTTCCCTTGAGATTAATGAATCCTGCAAATTACCCATTAGTTTTCCCTAGATGGTTTATTTCAATCGTATGGAATTGGTATAAAGGAGGTGCCCATGTCTGAATTTTTTTTTTTTTCTGTATAAAATGGTCTGGAAAAATTTTAATAGGAGGTACTTATTACGAAAACTAACAATGTGATTTGTGTAATATTCAAAATTAGAAGGGTTGTTTTTGTAAGTTTTCCAAATATTGGAGGTGAATGTAATTTACTCTATCAAGTAGTCCTCACAAATAATAAGTAAAAAATGAATAGCCTAGAGAGGAGACAATCCATATAACCATGTACTTATTTATCATTCCAATTTTGTGCTAATAATAAGAATTGTTTGATTATGAACAATAATGACAAACCAAAATCACAACCAATGTTCAAGAAAAAAGCAGTGCCACACATTACACATTAGAAAATAAAAGGGAAAGAAAGACAAAAATGTTCCTCTTGACCTGAAGAAGATCCAACCTGCAGCTTCACAAACTGTGGAGGACCACCAGAATCACGATTCTCTAACTTTCTTAAAGACGATCGGGAGAATCCTGAATATTTTTGGTTCATCTCCCATTCTTCATAGAGCGATTGAACAACACCTCCTAATACAGTTAATACTTTAGGCTTTAAGCAAACAATACCACTGTGAACTGCAACTTTATTTTCCAATCGGATCTGTCCAATGGAAACACAACAACAGTATCATAAAAGGCAAAACTGATTAAGAATAAACACATACAAATACAAATTCACAGAACAAACACATAACATAGGAGAAAAGCAATAGATCACATAATCACTAAGTATCAGCATGCCACATACTATAATAACAGAAAGCCAGATCACCAACCAAGACAAATTTACGATGATCGACAGAATATAACAATTGAATCAATCAAAATGTTCCAAACATGCATCAACTTACGGCAATTCAGCTACACAACAAGTAAATCAATGTAATTTTCTAAGAAGTTTTTCATTTTGGTGAACCTAGGGTATCCTCTGGCCAAGAGCTAGAAACTAACAGCGAAATCCATTTAAGGGATTGACTTCTCCCAATATATGTTATTCCATACACACAAACCTGGGGATCGAACCCCTTGACCACATGCTTAAGGGACGTGGCTATCTACCAAACATACCATACTATGTTGGTGTGAACTGACTTTTAGAGACTACAGCTTCTGCTAATATAAGAATCTCTTAAAAATAAATCAATTTTTAAAAACCACTATTTTTTTTAACATAAACAAACGGGCCCTATGTCATGCATTCGGTCACAAACTCACAACCATAAAGGTACACCTAGTTGCAGCAATACTCATAACAAGAATGGCATTACCTTAGTACCCGGAACCACATTATCGGGTATAGAAGGAATGTGAGAATACTCCACAGCAGTAATTTCAGAGTGACCATCAGTGAGACACAATCTAAGAACTCTCCGATCACCTGAATTTTTCAAAAACTCATCCACGCTGCTCTTAGATATGTCCCTCACCGAACTTATCTGCCAAAACCAACAAAACCCAATTATCCTTCCATTTAATTTTCAAAATAAATAAATAGTGACGCTAATAAACCTACTCAGAAACTGAATTGCAACGAAACAACAAAAAAATACACTAGGAGTACTGTAAACACATTCTCTAACACACTTCTTCAAACACACACTCTCTCGTTGAAAACTACAAAATCAGGAGAGAATCACTAAACATGATGTGAGACCCACAAAATTTTGTCATTTTTAATAAATTTCAACCGATAAAAGAGTATGTGTTCAAAAGAATGTGTTTGTAATATTTCTCGGAAAAAATTAAAAAAGAAAAATTGCCTGAAGGACTTTGGGGCCGTGAAGGTAAGTGGAAGAAGCGTTGCGAAGAAGAGAGGGTTGAGGTAAGGACTTGGCGCCGATGGATCGAATATCCGAGTTGAGAAGCTCTGACTCGACAGAATCTACCAATTTGGAACGGTCATCGGCGAGTGCGGATTGAATGACGATAATGGCCTTCAATTGGTCTGTGTCTTCCAAACTCCAACCTCGTTTTCCTAGGGTTTCTAAAACCATTCCTGAGTCCCAACCACTCGAATTCTCCTCCATCTCTGAGTGCTTTCAGCTTCAACTGTGCTCGAGTTTCAACCAGTTCAAAAACGCGAATGCTATTGGACTTGGGTTTCGCTTAGGATTTTGCTGCTATTCCCACACTGTTATTGCTCTTCCCACCCCTAACTTTTTCAAAAACAAATAAAAAACCCCTTTTACCCCTGTTACGAACTCCCTACACCCCCTTCCCTTCCCTTCCCCACCCATTTTCACTCTCCACTTTCCTATTCTGGCACCCCCACCCCCCTCAGCTTCACTCTTTGCCTCCCTTGACCCCATTTTCGTCACATTGTCGTCGCACCAAGACGTTGGCCACCCCGCTTGCATGGAAGCCACCACAGCTTGAAGTGTCAATGTCGACAATAGTTGAGAGAAAGGTAAGTTTTTTAATCTAAAATTTAAAAAAAAAACACGATTTTGTTGTGTCAAAAACCCATTGTTGTTAAAATCGGATCGGACCGGCCGGTTCAATCGGGAATCGGTCAGTCATCCGGCCCGTATAACCTTTAAAATCGGACAGTAAGAGAACCGGTTAAAAAACCGTTAAACCGGCATAAAACCGTAAAAACCGGTGGTTCACCGGTTCTGTGCGGTTCTCAAAAAGTGAAAAAAAAAAACTTGAATGTAAGTACATGCTACTACCTCTGGTCCTAATTATAAGTAACATAGGACAAATTATCAATATCAAGAAAAATAATTATTACAGATTTTTTTAATTAATTCTGTTAAAAGTTCAATTTTTATTCCAAAAACACTTTTTACTTTAAGTGGTTGTCATAATGCATAGAAAATAGAACAAATAATAAAGTAAGAATACAAAAGAAATTTATTTTAAAAATTAGTAATTATTGCTTATAATTAAAACAAAAAAAATTATTTTATTATTTATAATTAGAACCAGATGTAGTATTGAACACACTATCCAAAAGGCGTGTACGTGTAGTCTGTGCCTATCAAAAAGTGAAAAGTGAACACTCTAAGTAATAGCAAAGTGAACACGTAATGTCATAAAAGGTGTGTAGTTGTGGCTTGTAGACTGCAAAGTAAAAAAGATGCTCTGAAAAGTTAAAATTGAAAAGTAGTGTGATTAAAAATTACTACCAAAAAATTAAAACGTATTACATAAAAATAAAATACATTAAATTTTTTAATGTATTAAATTAAATATTATAATAAATGAGACTAGTATTATTTAACACTAAGATTGATGCTGTAACGGATATAATTTTCATATTTTGCAGTTGTAGTTGTTGATAGATATATTATTGGGCAAATTACACTAATATTTCCTGTGTTTAAGACTTATTACACTTGCATTCCCTCATTGTTGGACCCTTACACAAACCTCTCCTAATTTTTGCAATTCCCTAACAGATGCACCCCCTACACAATAACAATGTTACTTCCGTTACCCCAAATCCATCACATGTTTAGCACATGCTTGTTTAATGAAATTTTAAGATAAAAATGTCCTTGTCTTCCTTATCTCCATCAACAGCACAATCCCTTTTCAATGATGACTCCGTGAACAACAATGGCATCACCAACAACGATAATATTACTCATCAGATTGATAAAAAGATTGCACAAAGGAAGTTCTCAGATTCAACATTTTTATCAAATCAATTTTAAAATTTTACTCATCAAATTCATAATAATATTACTCATCAAATTCATACAAAGATTGCACAAAGCAAACAAAAATCAAATGTTTTAAACAATAATATCTAAAAAAACCAACAAAAAAAAAAGAGGACAAACAACAGATTGTCGTCATCGAATTTGGTTGTTAGTGGCGGAGTCTTTGAGGGCCTTCTATGGTGTCGGATCTGGATCTGGATTTGGATATGGTTGTTGAAGAAGAGGACGAACGGCAGCGAGCAAGGATCATTTCTGACGATGTCAACGATGTCGAGCGCGTGGTGCATCGGCTTATCGATCCCGTCGTCGGCTGTTTCCTTCCGTGCGAAAATGATGGAGAAGAAGACGTCGTCGTCGGGAGTGAGGTGGAAGGAAAGGCACATAAGGCGGTAGAGCGAAACCACGTGGGAGTGGTTGTCGTGGAGGAAGTAGGTGCGGATCATGACTTTGAAGGTGTAGAGGTCGCGCGTGGGGAGGAGATCGAAGAGGAAGCACGCATGGCGAAGACGACCGAAGGAGACGTAGAGGCTGAGGAGTTTTGTGGATAGGAGGTCGTAGGTGAAGCCCATGGTGGTAGGGAGTGGCAACGACGGTGGTTGTTGACCATGGTAGTGGTGGCGGAGGGAGTCCCGTTGAAGATGAGGTTTTGGATCTAGTGTTGAAGATTAGGGATGAAGAGAGGGTGGAAGAAACACAGAAAGGGTTTTCTTGACCTTTCACTAAAAAATTAACACCATTAATTAACGGTGAGGCTCAGGGGTGCAAAAGTAATGGATTTTAATGGAAGGGTGCAAGTGTAATAAACCTTAAATACAGGGGAGCTGAGTGTAATTTGCTCTATATTATTTTGTGTTGTAGAAATTAAATATTATGTTATATATAATTTAGTTTAATGTGTAATTTTTGTATGTTATATGTTACTAATGATTATATTTTAAAGAAAGTTACGAATATTATATTATTTTTACATAAAATTATATAATTTATTGTATTAAAATTTTAAAAATATTATTTAATTCTTACCTGTTTGACCACGATTGAACCATTAAACCATGAACCAGTACCTTCACCGGTTCAATGACCGGTCCGATTTTAAAAACATTGCAAAAAACACAATAAAATCTTGTTTTCGCATGTGTACTATTTTTGTTTATTTATTTATTTTTTTGTTTAAAATTAGATATTTATTTATTTAGTTAATTTAATTTGAATTTTAGTAGTATTTTTAAAAAATTAAGTCTTAGTAGTATATATTTTAATTATGTGAATATTTAATTAGTTAGTTAATCATTAACATCATATGTTATTGTTTGTTTTAATTAGTATTTCTTATAATAATGTAATTAGTTATTTAAATGAAGTTATAGTTATTATGAGGGTAAAATATGTTTTTAGTCCCTGTACTTTCAGAAAAACTTGACTTTAGTCCCTCTCCTCTAATGGTGTTAATACTGTTAACGGAAATACAGTTTCCAATGGCTATAAACTGCTACAAAATACACATTCTTCATGTATTTAAACTCAACATCATTGGCGGCTAAAAACTGTCATAGATTATTAAAAAAATAGACACATAATGTGTCATTGGTAATGGAAGAGGCGAGTTTCTCGTTGAGTTTGAGTCTATTTTTTTTAATAATCTGTAGCAGTTTTTAGCTGCCAATGATGTTGAGTTTAAATACATGAGGAATGTGTATTTTGTGGTAGTTTATAGTCACCGGAAACTGTATTTTCGCTAACAGTATTAACATCATTAGAGGAGAGGGACTAAAATCAAGTTTTTTTTAAAGTACAGGGACTAAAACCAAGTTTTTCTGAAAGTACAGGGACTAAAATCAAGTTTTTCTAAAAGTACAGGGACTAAAAACATATTTTACCCTTATTGTGATAATAGTAGTATTTAATTTAATTGTGTTAGAAGTTTTTAATTTAAATTACGTTTAAGTTAGGTTTTAGGATTATTTTGTTTAATTATTAATTTGGTTTTTTTTAAGATTCATCATGGCACGTACGAAGAATGCGACGTATGGTCTTCGAGCAAACCCCCTATGGCAGACAATGTTGGACCAGGGGTCGTCGGCCGACTACATCAACACGTCGGGATAGACATACTACACAATTAGCAACACAACAAGAGTGGGAGGTACACGATGATGTATTGAAGGAGGAGGTTGAGGTACTTGATGTAGGGGAAGAGGAACCTCAGGCTGACTTGGCAGATCGAATCGTTGGATTGCCATTCGGGGGAGGTTCGTAGACTTGTCTTTACTGAGGTCCTATAAGGACCACGTCGCAAGACACATATGGATTAATGAGCCCCGGGCAGAGCTCAAGTTGGTCAACCACACTAGGAAGGTGATATTGTTGCCTACCCATTCGCAGGTATTAGTATATGTGCAGGGGTCAGGACTCGCCCCTCTTGTTGATGCATGGTATAATAGTGCCAACAAAGGCATGTTAAATGCCTTTATTAAGAGTTGGCATAAGGACACTAGCTTCTTCCTCCTGCCAGTAGGATAGATAACCATTACCATAGATGATGTGTCATGTCTCTTACATTTGCCTATTATAGGCAAACCATTGGACCACAATCATTACACTCGTGAGGAGGCATAAGAGTTACTAGATACTGACTTGGGAGTTAGTCATAAGGAGGCACACCAGGCGACCAAAGGTGAAGCTCAGGTAGATTTTAGGTAGTTAGCTCAAGTATATGAGAGATGCGTTGCAGCTAAGGTGTACTTATGGGCAGCCTGAGCTTATCTATTACACTTGATTGGTTGTACTATATTTGCCAATAAGAGCTCCACGCATGTATAGGTCTACTATCTATAGTACTTCAGTGATCTCAGTGCTTACATGCAATATGTGTAACACCCTAAAAATTACAACTTAGATATATATATATATATATATATATATATATATATATATATATATATATATATATATATATATATATGTGTGTGTGTGTGTGTGTGTGTGTGTGTGTGTGTGTGTGTGTGTGTGTATGTATATATATATGTGTACATATATTTATATATGTGTATATATATTTATATAGCTTTTTGTAAGTAACTCTCTGGAATTAATTATTAGTAGTTACTTTCCTGTGATTTGTCTGTAAATTGCTGTAGAATTTTGTGTGATTGAATTGTCTGTGTTGTTTTGTTATTTATTTATTTATTTATTTGTGCAGTGTAATATGTACTTAATGATCAAGTACATATATTGTCTGTGTATGCTTATCTGTTATGCCTGCTAATAATTAATTGAGCTGAGATTAATTACTAGTAGTAAAATATTTAATATATCTATAGCTATGTACTAAGTAATTAATTGGTTTCAAAATCAGTTTTTATTATTTTAATTAAATTAGATTATAGTTACTTGCACGCCAAGTTACTCTTATAAAATCTATCTGTGAACTAATTCTTTACAGGGAAAATTTTATTAGAGCAACTAGAAAAGTTTTAGTACCAAGGTTTTATAAAATTAATTAGAGATTTGAAATTGAGTTTTAAAACATATCTCTTTTCACTTACACCGTGCAAAATTATACTATCTAAATTAAACTAGGTCCCAAAAGCTCCCTAATCCTGATTAACCTACACCTAATTCTACATGCAACACATGCAAATGACACCTAAACCTACCCAAACCCCCCACGGCCCAAACCCACACCAACACATTAACTCACTCAATTTTTTTCCTCACTTATCACTCATCACTAAACTTAAGCAACAAGTTGGAAATCAAAATTCTCCAACCTCTCTCCTCTTTCTCTTCCTTGGCCGAGAGCCATCAATGGGCAAGAGCCATTGTTGTGCCAACATTTTGGCTTGCATGGTAAGCTAAGGCATCTCTTCATCATTATCATCAACCAAGTCATTTTCTTCTTCATCCATCTCTTCTTCCTTTCTCTCGGCTGAAACCAAGAACCAAGGTGAGGGAACTCTCTTGTGGACTCTTTGCTTTCTTTTTCTGTTGAGAATATGGTTAAGGGCTGGGGGCCTTAACCATAGCATCCATGCATGCCTCCATTGCTAAGAATTGTGATGTGTTTGAATTGTTTGTTGAATTGAAATTGGATGGGTGGTATTGAATTCTCTTTGGTAGTAGTTGTGAGCCTTTGCATGTGTGAAGTAAATTCATTTTCACCTTGTAATTGGAATGAAAATGACCCTGGAAACAAGTGACGTCAATACCATTTTCTCAAAATGGTTTTGATCAAGTTTTCTTTAAGAAATGCTAACTAAAAACTCGTTGGCAGTGACTGTATTTTCGTTTAGCATGGAACAACCCTCACTGTTTTGCCATTTTTGAAAGATCTAATCGTTGTTTTTTCGTGAAATTTGTTTTGAATGAAAATAGACACAAAATTCAACAACTTTTGTGTTGACACCTTTGAAAAATGATTTCATCCTGGGGTTCATCCATGGCTCGAAAGTGGACTGTCCTGTTTTGGGGGTTTCATTGGAACAGGGCTCGATTTTGTTAAAATTCTCCCTGTGTACTTATTGTTTATGAAATGTAATTAAACCTTTAAAAACTAGACACAATAATATTTTTAACCATGTATATTACAAAAATTATCAAGCACAATTTCTAAATTAATTTTTCAAAAAGAAACAGAACAAGGTTTAGGACCCTGTTTTGAGTCAAAATTGTAGGCTGTTAGGAATATTTTTACTGAGAACAATAGAAAATGAATTTGGAAGCAAGAAATACCTTTTCAGAAAGATCAAGATGTTAGATTTAAACTGTGAAAACTTTCATTTAATTTATCTTTGGGAAGTGGGAGAAATTTACATTTCTTTGAGATATGTTCAGTGAGCACTCAAAATCCAGGCTGCTGATTTAGAAAATTTTTATAAAATTTTCTAGATGTTGATTTTATAAGCGAGATACCTTTCTGTAAACTAGATTTCAAGAGCTTCGACTTGATACAAAAAATTTTAAATTCTGAGGTCATTTGCTTGTTTCAGTGAGAGCTCACATTCAGTACTGCCAATGAAAATTTGACTAAATAGTCAAATGTGATTGTTAACACTTGTATTTTTGCCACTTTACTTTCAATTAATATTTTGATTCTGTGAGATAATGGATAGAATACAACCATTATTATGATTGATTCATTCAAGTCTCAGGGAGGAAAACCTTGAGCATTTGATATTTGAAAGTGTGATTTTCTCTGTTTTTGTGATACGGTTTGTTGACTGTAGTTTGAATCTTGTAGTGAAATTGTTTGTCGGTGTGATGTGTTTACAAGACTCGACGCGAGTACTTGTAGAATCTAGAATTGATTTCTAGTGCCAATAACAAGATTGCTATTCAAAGATAAATATAACTTGTATAGTGAGCACATTTAAATGATCTAAGAGACTTTTATTTTATTTTATTTTAGTTTCATTTATTTTATTAAATACAAATTAATAAATGAACTCTTTCTTTTATGCATTGGACATAGAAAAGGATTTAGGACATTTGCGTGGAGGAATAATGGTAAGTATAAATAATTTTTTTTATAAAAATCGTAAGACACTTGAGAGGGTAAAGAATATATAAAACGTAATAAAATATATGACATGTTGTGACTTATGTGAGTTGAGAGTCGTACTATGCAGATACGAGAGTATGGCGGATCTCTGGAACTTCAAGAATGTAAGAAGGTCGCGTGGGATATTTCGGCTGCGAGTTATCTGTGAACCAAGGTCGGATTGCGAATGACGCATCACCTGGGGTGATGAGATCGTTATGATGTAGCAATGAAGGCAAAGTCCTTATTTATATATGCATATGTGAGCATAGAGGTGGTACCTTTAGTTCGGCGTCAATTCGTCTGCACTTGTACCATGTGCAGCGGGAAACCCACATGCGACAAAGAAAGAAAATAAACTATGTGAAGAGAGTGTTGAGGAGTCAGTCCTTAGAGCATTAGATGACCACAGTTGGTACCTGGAAGATGATCGTAAGGAGGCAGTCCTTGGGGGATATATGGCGCTGAGTTGTGACGCTAGTCACATAGCCGACTTGGCAATCCCGATAGAAATTATGAGTCATCATCATCGATTGGTGAGAGCCCTGCCATTTTACCGTGGACAATGGGTGTACTCCAAATATGTCATCTAGCTTAATTTTGCGTAAGACCACTGAGTTTTGGGAGTTCCAGTGGCAGCTGGCCAGTGAAAAAGGAGTCAATTGTTCTAGTAATGAAAACGATTAGGTGTCGAGTATGATCAGTAGATAACCACATCGAAGTGGTTGATCGTAGATGTTTGTGACTTCTAAAGTCGTTGTGTGTGTACTGCTTGACAAAGCAAAGAGTTATCCTTTTGTTTGTTTTGTTTTTTTAGGATCAGATGGCAGTCCCCAGATCCTCAACACTTCTGGGAAGTTGAGTGCATCTACGGGAGGTGGGAGCCCGATTTGGTTAAGCACGTAGATCATTTTACGGGCTACATTCGTTTAGTTCACACGCGCGGAGTACAAGCCCGTAGTTTATCCTATTATATGCGAGTATTTAGTGTGGTGGACACAACCTACGCCTCCCTATTACCAGCAAGCCGAACCTGTGGAGGTCATCTACATCTCTTCAGTCGCTACATCCTCTAGAGGGCCAGGACCACACCCGACTGACTCAGAGCACACCCCTACTGCGCCTTATTCCCCACCGTTGGAGTTACAGTTGGGGGAGCACAGTGACCCTGAGCGCTGGGAGATGGCCCCGATAGATGTGGAAGCACCTATGAACATGGAAGAGATCCTTACTGAGAGGAATCAGATGATGCCAATAGCAGTCGCAGCAGCAGCAGAGTTGGTCGTGGAGGCTCCAACCGATGGAGCAGGATGGTTGGTGGAGTCTGACACAGATGAGGATCCCGAGGAGGACTCAGAAAGAGAGTCTCTTGGGGATTCATTTGAGGTTTCCTCTCGCGAGTCCCACTGTTAGGACCACACCGACTAGTGACCCACCTAAGCTTCTAGGTTGAGTCTTTCACAGGGTAGGTGTAGACGATGACTGGTCTAAGATCTAGGATCTTATTTTGCTTTATCATGTATTTGGTTGGATAGATCCAGGCATCTCAGATATTTTGTTGTACATATTCAGTCATCATGTGGACCATGTAGGCTCTTTCTGTACTTATGCTCCGAGAGTACACTATGTCTTTTGGTTACATATATGTATATACATGTTTACATTTTCAGTCATGCATCTTCCATTGTTTTATTTCCACATATTCAAAAATTAATTCGTTCTTTTACGATTGAAATTACGCTTGACCTTTTTGTTGAATTAAATAACGCATTATAACTACTAAAGGAAATTATAACTTTCGCAATTAAAATTGAATTAAAAAGTTTTAAAAATTTTACTAAATTCCAGTTATGTTTCTTTCACCTTTCACGTATTTTCTTAAGTAAATTAATTAAGACATTTTATAAAATCATTAATTGAATCAAATATCACATATTCATCTTTATAGAATTTAGGGCGTTACAATATGCGTGTGGAGTCGGTGCATTGGCGTACTTGTATGATCAGCTTAGCTGTGCCAGCCTCCGATCCACAGCGTAGTGTGGAAGATATATGACCCTGCTTATGGTATATGAGCATAAATTTTGTCTATAAAATTGTTTCTTAGTTATTTATATTTTGTAATTTAATTAATTGTTTATGTTTATAGGCTTTGATATATAGGCATCTGTCGATCGTCACCCCTCGGGAGTCACACCTTTGCTACATCTTTGGACTTGTTCTAATGAATGACTAGAGTGACAATTTCGCAATTCAATACTTTTTTTGTTATCATGCCTAATAATTAATGCTTTAATGAATTGTATTTGGTAGCTTTGGGATATTCAGGCATGGGAATATATTCCTCTTGGTCTTTTTCTTAGCAAGACTTTTGGTGTGTTTCAATTAATTACTTAATATCTTTTAAGTCCCATTGAAAAAAATTGGGCATTTAGGCTTGTGCAGTATGTAACACCGTGATTTTTGCTAAATTGTGTGATTAAGTGTTTTAATTAAATTACAAGAGAAACTAAATTTAAATTATGTTTGGATGATTTATTTATTAAAGAGGTAATAAGTTAATCATGTGTTTGTATAAATTTTATGAGTGTTATGATTGAGCTTCTTGGTTTAGGTCTTAAGAGAGTTGGGCTTTGGCATAGAAAGGGGTGTGCTTAGTAGGGCCTTAGTGAGGACAAAAGGCCCAAAAACCCTTCTAAAACCCTTCCCAAAACCTTAGAATATGAACACACTTTCCTAAACCCTCTCATTCTCATTTTCCTTCTCCCTCAAGTCAGAAGCTTGGCTTTCTACCTAAGGACATCTTTTTTCCTTCCTTTGAAGCTCTATAGCTCTTGGAGTGGTAAGATAATCCATTCCTTCTCTCTTTTATTCTTCTTTCATGAAAGTGCCAAGGGAGAACCTTCCCACTCTACAAATTATGTTGAGTTTAGTGGTTTGAGGATTTTGATGTAGGCTTTCTTGTGTTCATTGTGTTGTTAAACAAAGAAGAGTTGTTGTTTTGCCAAAAGTGCCTTCCTTTTCATCTCCCTTCATTTAAAAGTTAGGATTTTGATCTCACCCAAGGTAAGGGAAGCTCTACTATATGTAACGACCCGTCGTCGCTACATGATAACTAGATAACTAACAAAGCGAAAAACTTTGTTTTAGTTTATTTCAAACTCTTGAATTAATTTATTTATCAAAATACTTGTGAACTTTTCACATTTCAAAAGTGAAAAGCTAAAACTCACAACTTCACAATAAAACATTCATTATTATGAAATCAACTGAATAAAACAATGTGTCTCATGGCATGTCAACAGATTATCACAAGATACAACATCATAGAGACTCAACCCACATCTATATATACATATATACAACTCGTCATAAGATATATATATCCTAAACACCCAAGCTGGTCAAGACTGTACAAAAGAAAACATAACATCAAAAGAGAAGAGAGAATCACATTTTTGCATCCTCACATGCCCATCTACGACGCTTCCAAAGGAAAGACTTGCCTCCTAGTCATTTGTTCCCATGAACACGAAGTTCGACATCATCACAGTCACAACCACATGTGTCATAACGAAAGGGTAAGCATACCAAAACAAACATACTTAAAACAATTTAAAACTCAATAAATAGTACATATTTAAACTCTATCATCTTTGAAACATAACATTTGAAGATCAAATAATAATAGCATCCAACTATCATTAAAAGAACATCTCAAGTACAACTATCATGGATCTCAATCAAGTGTCTTTTTTGTTCAAGAGTTGGTGAACTCTCTTTTTTGTTTGATTCTTCCAACTTAGATGAAGACTTAGGCTTCTTAGATACATTATTAAAGTTATATTTTTTTCTTGATGCCTAGAGGTTTTCATATCAGACAATAGCACTTACGATGGACGAAGCTTGTGAGTACTTGGTAGATGAACTGGTCTGAATACACCAAGTTACTTCTTTTTTAAACAAATCATTTAAGGTGATATGTAATGCATGAAAAGCAATTATTCTTTGAGTTTAATGGTGATGCACTGACAATATAAAATTGTTTTACACAGTCATCCAATCACAAATCACCGTTGGTATGACTTTTAAGATAATTTTTTACACTGTCAGTGCATAGCCCTTTTTTCTCTTATTCTATATACATATATACATATATATATATATATATATATATATATATATATATATATATTTGATAAAGAATAATTTAAATAGCGAATCATTATTTAAATTTTATAACTAAAATTAAATGCTTTTAACATAATCTATATTTAAAATATTATTTTAATTTTGATATCTTTTAATTTTAATTATATTATATTTGAAAATAAATTGTATAATTTGTATATATAATTATGTAAATAATTTAAATGAATGCACATTTAACAAAATGATTATACATACATACATATATGTATGTATGTATGTATAATCATTTTGTTAACATATATATATATATATATATATATATATATATAATATAAAATGTATGTATAATTTAACAAAATGATTATTTGAATTTTACATATTTCAATTTTTATTTAATTTCTTATTAAATATTTTTAAGTCGAATTAATGTCATGTAAATTAATAAATATTTTTAAATATCATTAAAATTATTATTCTGTACCAGAAATATTTAATTAAAAATTATATGATTTTGTTTTGAAAAAATAATTAATTTTAAAAAATAAATACAGAAAAATATAATTAATTTAAATAAATAAATAAAAATAAATCTTTCCTACGAATTTTCCGGCAATATTTTGCAAATAAGTCCATTGTTACCCATCATAATCTCCAAATACATCTCCAGAAAATAAAATTGCAAAAAAATCCACAGCAAATACCTACGAAATTGCCTACTATATATTATTTTCAAACCAACTTATTTTTCTGTGGATTTTCCGATAAATACTTCCTGTGAAATGTGAATAGTTATGCGTGAAAATTTATAGGAAAATCAAACTTTTCCTACTGATACATATTCACAGGAAAATTTGCTAGGAAAAGCCAAATCTTTGTCAAATTTATAGTCAAAGTCGCAAGAAATTCTTGAAGAAAAAAAGTATCAAGACATGTGCAAAATTATTCTAATAGTGTACATGCATGTCATTTTAATTTGTCTAACTCACAAGATGCATGGCCTAAAATCGAAGACACAAAAAAGGAACTGGAGCCCTTGATTGGAAATCTTACTTATTCAAGCTTAATTAGCTAGCCTATATATCACGATTATTCATGATGTAGATTGCACTATATATGTTAACTATTTTGGTTTTGAATAACAAGAGGTGGGCAGAAGAAAGAAATGCAAAACAAATCAATATGTATACTTGTGCTAAAGGAATTAGGCCACATGTGCACATTAACAGAATTATATTGAACTTATTACAGCTCGAATAATGTCAATTTATGGCCCATTCCAAATAATTGAGCTTGTGAAATTATGTTGGCCATTGGCAATAGAAATATTGGTCATCCTATGAATAATCACGTCAGTATATATCTTTAAGAAAAAACAGTCATTTGTAGTCACAAATTTAGAAAGTATATGTTGACAGGCAACTTATTACTTATATCATATGGTCATAGCTTTTCTATGAGGTGCACATGGAAGAACCAAAGAAATGATCAAAAGGTAATGTTGTAGTGGTGGTCCTCTTTCCTAGAGGGATCCCAATTAAGTTGACAGAAAAAGGAATCGTCATATACAAGATGATGATCCACGTGCACGGTACATGCAATATTTCAAGTTGGATATGCTCTTCTATTTAATTAATTAACCCCAAATTTAAATAAAATAACAATGTTATATTCTTTGATGTTATGTACTGGGATTTTCTACGTAGTTTTTATGATGGTTAGGTGGTAACTTTATCAGATTGTAGGGGAGGATTATATTTGGTTTACTTGCTCATATATCTTGTAATTATTATTTTCCTCTTGGTTCGGGGACATCTTGTGCTTGCAGCCAAACTTATATTAATAAATTAATTTCTTTTGCTTAAAAAAAAAAAAAATTGCTGACAGCCTGGAATCATATTGAAAAATTAGATCTTCATTATCTCTAAAAGTGTCTCTGCTATCACCGAGTTTAAATAGTCTCTTCTTCTTTTTTCCTATTTTTATCTATTTCCCATGCATAAAAAAAAGTGTCTCTACTAAGTGCTAATTATGCTTGGATGAGTTGTGGGGTGCAAATTGGGTTAGAACTAGAAGCAACACTAAAATCTGCATTAGAGAACCAATTATGATATTTGCTTTAGTGAGCTTATTTCTAGCTGGCGGAGCATAATCTAGCCAACCAGAATTTAATGTTAATTCTTTCTAAGCAAGAATAAGCCAACAAATTTAGCCATAAACATGATGGAAGTAAGATTAAATTTAATTAAAACAGGAGTACTTGATTAAATTTTGTAGTAGTTGACACGTGGCGCAGGTATCAGGGTCCCATATGGTGGTCGGAGACATAATTTGAGAATTATATACCGGCTAGGTATGTCTTCTGTTATTTCCTTTGACATGTGCATGGAAGGAACATTATGGACCCTTGGACTGAGAAAAGTAGTTTCCTTCTTGAACCTTCAAAGAAGGTCAGGTAATAGCTTTTCAAAAGCACAATGAAAGTTGCCGATGCTAATAGCCAGGGAAAGTTAATTGGCTTTATATAAGCAAACTAATTCTTTCGATTTGATTTACGTGCATTGAGCCACAATTAGAGGTACTATTTTACCCAAAATGGGCTGAGCTGGTGGAAGGAGAATTAGTTAGGTATCAAATAAAAAGCTTCAAATACCTTCTGGTTATATAAAAAAAATGAAATACATGTTTCAATGTCTTACCACTACTACAAAATATGCATTTTACATCGTCCAATTGATATCGGTTACATGAAAACCGATGTGAAAAAATACGCGGTGGCATTTTTGTAAATAAAAGGACTTCGTTAACATCGGTTCTCTTGCAACCGATGTTATTAATTTCCTTCAACATCGGTTATATCTCATAACCGATGTTGTTGATGCGTTTCTCATACTCCCTCATGCTTTGTTTTCTTTCTACCTCACACTCACTTCATTTCTTCTCTGCCACAACCCTTCTTCTTCTCTCACGAACTCTCAACGGTGCTGCCATTTGTGGATCTTCATCCTTGCCGCAGACCTAAGTCATCCACTGCTGCCCCTCCGTCCGTCACTGCCGCTTGCTCCCACCAAACCCTTCACTCTCTTGCCACTGTGGTTGTCTCTGTTGCGCTCTCTCTATCGCGCTCCCCGACAACATCTGCCACTTCTGACTTTCTCTCTGTCCGCGTCATGCGCCGTCGCGAGACCAATCCAAACAACGACAAAGAAACGCGATCTGGACTCTCACGCCCCCAAATCTAGAGATCTCAGTGCAGATCTAGGTCTTCACAAAGCACGATCTAAACCACAAGGCGAGATCTGGACTCTGCTGTAACTATCATGGTTGTACTGCACCATCAGATCCGGAGCCCATGTGAACCATATACCTTCATACATTGGATGGAAAGAGTGAGTTTCTTAATTTTTTGATGACGATGTTGTTTTGATTTTCATTTTGTGTGTGGGCTTTTTTGTTTTGTTTTGGTGATTTAGGTGATTGGGTTTTTGTGATGTTTGTGTGTGTTGGTTAGTCATCAGCGTGTGAGGCCAATAATCGTTGATCCGGGGTTGTATATGAATAAGAAGCAAGATGTGTTTTGGGTTACACAGAGGAGGAGTAGGCCAACGAATTTCATGCTTTTCACAGGTGAAGATCCTTTTCTTGTCTGTTAATAATATTGCTTTTGGGTTTCTTTGTTTGTTTCTTTCGTTTCTTGGGAAAGAAATATAGTTTATTTCCCATTTTTTGCTTTTGGCTTTAAGTGGATTAGTGGGAAGGTATTCTATTTTTTGCCTAGAGGTTTTTGTTAATATTGACAAGGAATGAGTCCTGCTTGCACAGGGCTTTCTGCATTGAAAGGAAGCTTTGTTTGTGTAGATTGTGAGCCAATTAAGGTTTTGAAGGTCAAGAAACATTTTGTGTATGTAGTATTATCAGTTCAGTTCTGGGGTTTGTATGCATGACTTGGCAGAAAGCATTCCTTGTGAATATGTAATTATCAAATGCTTTTCTTTAAAAATTGGTAATATACCTAGTTTCTTTTTGGTTTCGTTATTTAATGATTGACTACTACTACTACTGAAATTTATGTGTATTTGAGTTTAAGTGAAAAAGAATACTACCTTTGAAGTCTCATGCTTGACTGTTGATTTTTCTTGTACAGTACTTGAATATACGGAAGGTAAATGGGTTTGTTCAGGTCCCACTTGTGGCTTAGGTGAAGAGACTGCTAGGAGATACTTGCGTGATATAGTTTATGGATTAACATATCTCCATGCTCATGTAATATTTCTCTACCTATCATTTTGTGCTTAATATTAACTAAGATTCTCTCTCTCACATACACATAGTTTTTGCATATAAATTATTATATATGACGATCTTCATGCTAAACAAAAAGAAAAGAAAATTGTAAGATGACATATCATTTATGTTAGATGCTTATACTCTTATTTATGAATATGCTTTAAAATAGTTTGATCAATTTAGTGATTTTTTTTTTCTTCTGAAAAGCAGAATATAGTGCATGGGGATATTAAACCAGATAACCTATTGATTACTCGTCATGGTACAGTAAAGATAGGGGATTTCAGTGTCAGCCAGGCTTTTGAGGTAGTGTTTCTTCAACTGCAACATGGAAAACTTTTCTCTTTAGGAAAAATGTAATATGATTGCACATCATGTGTGAAAATTGAAATGTGATTACTTGAAACATATTAAACAATGAAAGCTGATTAATGTACTCTGTCAATAGTTTAAATTAAAGTTAATGACTTTATTGTAATTCTTAGCATTTTTTGTTTGTCCGATCCGCAGAGCAAAAGAAATAGAAAGTTTCTGAAATAAAGGCTGGAATTGATGAAGCAGAAGCTTTGGTACTTCTTTTTCTCCCCCATTAGCAAGCTGGCTTTATTTTTTTCGGTATTCTGGGATTCTAATGTGGTTTAGCTTATGAATTTTTAGATTAGAAAAATGGACCTTGAGGCAAGAAGTTTGCAGCCAAACATCAAGGGTGTTCTTCTTGCTAAGTTGCAAGAGTATAAATCAGATCTCAACAATCTTAAAAGTTTGGTACTTTGGTATGGAATCTAAACAATTTTCATTAGCTTGCTTAGGTATGTCAAACAGATTGTGTACCTACATGATTTTTATTAGTTGTAGCTATTATTCATGCATACTACATTTTCCAGAAATATGCAAAAGTGTAAGGATTGAGATAGTTTAAGATATTTTAAGCCCCTTATTCTTTAAGTCCTGTTTTCTCAGCCTTTAATCTAGTGGAAAAATCTGCTGTCAGTGTTGCTGTGTTATAAATCTTGTTATGTGTCATGATGCTAAGTGAGTGAAAAGTGCAGTTAATGTTGAATTTTTATTATTATTATTTCACGCAGATGACTAGAATAGAAACAATTTTTACTGGATGATTCAATTGACTTGCTCCACCAATTTGATGAGGTAATGTTTTATATTTCAGATTGCCAAAGTGAATGACAGTTTTTCATATTTCATGTCTTCCTGGTTCCTTTATTTTAGTGGATAGTATTCTTTTCTTGGAGATGCCTTTTCTGCTCTAATGCATAATCTTTCCCATTTCCTTGTGATCTTTGGTGTTTTCATACGCTGTTATGTGTGTGTTTGTTTTAACTTTTCTTTCATTTTCCTTCTATTTTTTTGTTTAAGGGATGGAAATGCATAGTATTTCTTTCATTGTCCTAGGTGTAAGACGTGATTGAGTCAAATGCCCATTTGTATGTAGCATTTTATTTCCTTGGATATCAATCCATTTGCCAAAATGATCCCAACATTAAGATAATGGAACTTCATCATGCAATATCATTATGACCGCCAACCATTAATTGCACCAAAGATAAAATATATGAAAAGTTGAAACATTGATATGCTTTTGAAGGCCACGTATATACTATTATACTAATATGCTTTTCCACCTATTACTACGCCAATGAACCAATAAAAACATAAAATAAATAACACTTAAAATTTCAATTAGAGATAAAATAAAATATTAATATTCAAAAAGCTATATATATATATATATATATATATATATTAAAAGTAAAAGTAAATAAATAATATTAAAATACTACAATTAAAAAAAAAAGTAGACATAGTGGAATAAAAGCATATGCTCTCTTGTTTGAGAGAAGGGAGAGGGAGAAAAAAAAAAAGAAAAAAATATAGTTGTAAAACTTTATAATTGAAAATGTAAAATATATCAAGAGAGGAAGGGACTCTTTATTTAGATTGTCTCTTTTTTATGATTTAAAAATAACTTTGAAGTTTTAATAACTAGTTTATTTATTCATCAAAATTTGGCTAGTTTTGAAATCTAACATTTTTTTTTAAGAACGATAGCTTATTTGTAACATTCTTTTATAGTTTTTAAGACTTGAAGCATAAATAAAGGGTTAATTCTAGTAAAATAAATCAGTTTTAAACATTTGCATAATACTTGTTTACTCTAACATGTTTCATTTATTATAACTTTTATTATTTAATGTGGTTAACTTATAAATGTTTGTTATATGTTGCAGATGTTTAGGGATCCGTAATCATTGGAACCAAAGAAAATTGATGAAATTTGCGTTGAGTGGGCAAGATACTTTTTAAGAGTTAGAAATAAAGCATTGAATGTTTAAGGATATTTATAATAATTAAACTTATGTATAACATAGGTTATTATTGGACTTTATTTATAAACATGATATATGTATATTGAATTCATTGATGTAGTTTGATATATTAGTATTTGATGTGATAACAATTTCAATATAAATATAAATGAATATCATACAAACTGTCTGATTGTATATCTGTTTTGAAATTACAAGTTGGGTTCCTTCGCATACAGAATGAATAAAAAAAAACTGCACAAATCCACATCGGTTGTGGCCACAACCGATGTTGAAAGTGCACAAACAACATCGGTTCTATCCAGAACCGATGTTGTTTGTGCACTTTCAACATCGGTTCTATCTACAACCGATGTTGAAAGTACACAAACAACATCGGTTATTGGTATAACCGATGTTAAAAGTGCGCAAAAAAATAACATTTTTAATATTTCAACATCGGTTTTGGCTATAACCGATGTTATTATGTAGTTTTTAACATCGGTTCAAGAACCGATGTTGAAAGATCCCCACTTTCAACGTTGTTGGCTTCAACATCGGTTATGAACCGATGTTGAAAGTCATTTTTAACCGATGTTAAAAGCTTTTTTTGTAGTAGTGTACGTAAACATGGAACGAGGGCAAGTGTATATAATAGGCTTAAGTACAATTTCGATCCCTCTATTTTTAAAAATCCATAATTTTGGTCATTTTATTTTAAAATAGAGACATTTAATTATCATATTTTTCAAAATCTACAATTTTAATCCCCCTATTTTAAAATAGATGAGATATTTAGTCCTTCAATTTTGTATAATTCGTGATTTTGGTCCTTCCATCAAATTCGAAACATTGACCAGTAAGAGATTAACCTGATATGATCCAAATTTAGTGACGTGACATGAGATTATTTGTTTAATACCATGTCATAGTCAATCTTAATTTCTTAATAGTTAAAACTTTCAGTTTAACAAAAGGACTAAAATCGCAGATTTTACAAAATTGAGGGATTAAATGTCTTTATTCTAAAACAGAGAGACCAAAATTGCTCATTTTGAAAAATATGGATACTAAATATCTCTATTTTAAAATAAAGGAACCAAAATTATATATCTTAAAACACAGGGGACCAAAATTACATTTAAGCCTATATAATATTACTTTGCTATGGAACATGTGTGTGTATTATACGAGGACAGTATTTCAATGAAAGAGGAATGTTAGATAAAGTTTTAGAAAGAGAGTGTAGAGAGAGTGTTCTTAGTATTTCTATCTAATGAAATATTATTAATGTTAGATAAAAAAATATAAAAAAGACTATCGTATATATCATTAAGATTTTATTTTTTTTTAGTTTTTCCTTAGCTGTGACTGATTCACTTGCGTTTAAGGTGACGTTTACTTGCAATTTTGTTTTCTGTTTTCATTTTCTGTTTTCAGCTTTTAATTACAAAACTGCCACCTTATTTTTATTTTGTTTTCTGTTTTCTAAGATTTGTACAGGAAACAGAGAAAACAAAAAAAAGTTATTTTCAGTGTTTCCTGTACAAATATTTCTGATCGCAAGTAAAATGAAAACAGAAAATAGAATCGCAAGTAAACGTCCCCTAAGTATTTCTGATCGGGGGACCATTTCCATGGGAAACAGATTGCTTGGCGCTAAAAGATTTGGAAATAGATAATCGTAGATACAGATTTTGTTCAAACAGCGTCCATTCAAAAATATGATTTTTTTTTTGAAATGCAAAAATATGATTAATTGTATATATAAATACAATTAATTTTATTTCATAAATGTGATTATATATTATTATTGGTTTATTAGGAGTCATGATATATGAGTAGAAAAGTCACGAGGTTATATAAATATTTAATGGTGGTTAAGTATGTTTTATAAGTGGTTCATGTTGTCACGATGTTATTGACTATCACTCTCTATCACACTTAGTTAATTATATGTGTAAATATGATTAATTTTATATCACAAATTGTTAATAGTGTTATAAGGTTATTCATTGTCACAGGTTATATTAACTGTATATGTAAATATAGTCGACTTTGTTTCACAAGTGTTACAAGTAAATTGACGTAGTTGTATCAATAATTGATATATGATTATATATATAAAAAAATAATTGATATGTTATTAATAGTGTTACGAGGTTATTGAATTGTCTAATAGTGATTAATTTGATTTTACAAGTGGTTAATAATATTGTAAAGTCGTTAAAATGTTTAATAATAATTAATAACATGTGAAATAAAATTAACCACATTTACTAGACAGATGGCGAGTGTACATTTTCATATGTACATATATAAGTACTCAAAAGATTTCTGGTCAACAATGTTTGTTATCCGCAAACTTAATTTCAACTATTAAAGGCCCGTTTAATGTTTTTTAAGTAATTTTATTCTATAATTTTCATGTGTTTAATATTTTGGAAAAATGCTAATATATTTTTAAGTTTTTATTTTTCTGAAACTTATATGATTATTACAATTTTTTTTAAAGCATGTCTTTTAATAAAAAAAATTAATTAGACACAAACAAATTAACCTTAAGTCTCCTAAAAGTTTAAATTCCTTTTCACTATAAGGCTGAAATGATAACTTACTCATAACTTAAAACTCACCTCTCATTAATCTAAAAGTTGATGAACTAATATCAGTCAAATAAATTGTTGAGAGACTAAAATCAGTCAAAATTTTTTTGAGGGACTAAGATCAATCAAAAAATTATTAAGGGACTAAAATGAATTTTGTAAAAATATGAGAGACTAAAAACATAATTTACCAAAAAATTTGACATGTGACTGTCACGTCAGATTAGTAGGCCACATCATCACTTAACAATGATACATAATGGTAAAGAATAAAAATGTAAACAGAGAAAATTATACAAATTAAGACTGTTCAAAATATTGTTTAAAGACTAAAAATGAAAATCGACAAAAATTGAGGGACGAAAAACATATTTTTTCCTAAATATAAATAACATAACATAAAAAAAACTATAATAAAATAATGAAGATAAAAATGAAAAAAAAAAACTAACTAAAAATTTATAGAGTAAATTACATTGGCACCTTCTGAGTAAGAATAAAAACAGGCTAGGCCAAGCTTTGATGGGCCTAAATTTAATCTACATCATAATTACTAAGTCTGAGTCTGGTCTATTTACCTGTTACAGGCTATTTTTTAAGCCTTGGTTTGACCTGTTTAAAAGTCTGGCTTGACTTGAAAGCCTATTTACATGGCTTGTTCTATAGAAGGCCTATAAAGTATAAACATACCAATATGCCTATAGGCCTAAGTAAGCCAATCAGCCCAAATAAGCAAACGAACTTTGTTTATCACATAAATTATTCGATATTTTATAAAGACTAATATTAATGTATCAACCATTGCCCCCACAAATCAAATAAGGTATCCAAAATATGTTTAATAAGTCCAAACTCATTTTTTTAAAGAGAAAATCGATAATTTATTAATAAATAGTGTAATCAAATCAAAACAAAAGTTGTGTTACAATTTGGAAACCATCCAAACCAGCACCACATACAGAAATAATGATGACTGACTTCTTATCCTACACACACCAATCCAGCACCATCCAAAAGTCACTAACCAAAGAGTTCTTACAACATATCACATTTGGAACATACTTCTTACACCAAAACATACCACACCTGAGATGTTTTGAATTGAAAATTGAGAATTCAATCTCTAATTCTCCATTCTCACGGGCCAGTGGTAGTGGATCATAATCACGTATAAGTTCAAGACTTTTCAATTTTAAAATTATATTATTGTTATTATAAACAGGTCAACCTATCAGGCCTAATAGGTTTTTTTTAAAGCCTAAAGTCTAACATTTTTAATTAAAAAGGTTTTTTTTAAAAAGTCTAAATCTGACTTTTTTAATATACAGGCCAAGCCAGGCCGCAGGCCCTTGATGGGTCGTTTGGCCTATTTCTACCCCTACTTTTGAGATTTTTTCAAATTGCACATAATTTTCTACTTTTTTAACGTTTACAACAACCTCCTTTATAAAGGGATACACAGTGTAATATTTTTCAAACAATCAAGGGAAATTAGTATAATGTATAAGGAGTATCAATGTAATATATTTCAAACAATTAAGGAGGTTAGTGTAAAAATAGAAAAAGGAGAAATATCGTATGTAATATGAAAAAATCTCAATATAATTTACTCAAATTTATATGATCAAATAACATTTTCAAAATGTTACCCTAACCCTATAAACTATTAAAAAAATCATCAAATAAAACTAATTTAATTCAACAAACTATTAATGTAACTTAAAATTCCATACAAACACTCCTAATAAAACATATAAAATTGTGGCTAAATTACAGTTTTAGTCTCCCTTTAATTCATAATTCGCAATTTTTGTTCCCTATTTTTTCCCACGATTTTGGTTTTCTATTTTAAAAAATTCACAATTTAAGTCTAATTCTATATTTTTCATATATTTTATTTTTTTATTTTGGTCCAATTAAACTATAAACTTAACATATTCACTTAAGATACCATTAAAAATAATTTAATTAATCAAAATATAAAAAATCAAAGAAATAAACGTATGTAAAATTGATTATTATATCAAAATTACAGATTTTCTAAAATAAGAATATCAAAATCACAAAAAAAATTAAAATTATGAGTTAAAAATTAAACGAGACCAAAATTATAATTTTGCCTAAATAACAAGCCGAACCTGATCAATGTCCACTTTACAAATTCTAGTCAAATGTTCCTATGGGCTATGGCCGTTCGTTTCACTAAGTCAACGACTCAACATTCACGAGTTTGGTATGAAGTGGTCAGAGTACACAGTGTATACGACGCAGAGCCCAATTCAGTCATGGAACAGTGAAATGACCCCAGGCCCACATTTCCCTCATTTGAATATTTTTTAAAAATAAAATTTATAACTAAAGTTAATTTGAATAAACATTTTTAATTATATCTAATGGTTAGAAATTAATCATATTAAAATAAATTTATTTAAATTTAAATCAAACAAATACATGAATAACATTAAGAAAGCACCTTTTCCCTACGTATGTATGTATTGGCCACAAAATAATCATGGAAATTTATAGTAAATTTAATTTTAATAACTATATTTACATTTGGTTTAAACTATGTTTGGTAAGTTATTTCAACTAGCTTTTAACTTTTTTTTATTAGCTGAAAAGCTTGTTTGACTGTTCGATAAACAAGTTTTTTTAGTAGCTTCTAACATTTTTTGAAACGCTACTTAAAGTAGTATTTTTAAAAACGTTAGCTTATAGCTTTTAGTTTTTTATATTTTATTTCATTTTTATCCTTAAAATATTTATTAAATTTTTATTACCCTTTTTATTTTAAATAAAACAAGGTTTTATTAATTATTTTATTTTATTTTATTTTTGTTATTATATTTTACATTTTTTATATTACACTATTTATTTTAACCATTGTACTATTTATAATATTTAATTTATTATTTCCACATTCTACTTCAAAAAATTGACAATGATAAATGTTAGATTTTTTTATTTTTTGAATAATTTTATATTAGACAATTTATTTTAACTAAAAATATAATGGAAATAATTTATCTATAAATAAAATATTACAATAGTTTAAAATTAATTAAAAATTAAAATTATAACACCTCAAAATATATTTTTATCCATAAAATAAAATTAAAATTTATAAAAAAATATCATATAAATATGTCCATTTTTGTCATTTCACATTTTTCAGCTACTTCAACAGGTAGTTTTACTAAACATTTATGATTTAATAAGCTAGCTTAATAACTTTCAGCTACCAGCTAGCTTTTCAGCTAGTTTTACCGAACATAGCCTTATTACATTATTTAATACATGTAATATTAAAAATTATTGTTCATAATTAACTTATTAAAAACTAGGTTAAATTACTTTTTGGTCCCTTAATGTATTTGGTAGGTTCAATTTGGTTCCTTTATTTTTAAAAGGTTCAATTATGTCATTTATTTTTTATGATATTTAAATCATAATATATATTTTTAAATGTAATTTTTCTTTTTTTATCTATAGAAATCAAACTCAAGTACCAAAGGGTTTATAGCAACTCACATACATTACTCAACCAATTGAATTAGATACCTTCTAAAGTAATTTTTCTTATGTTGTCACCTAAATCCTCTTTTTGTTATACTCTCACATTACTTTTAATTTGAAACATGCAAATATGATTTATTTGATAATCTATTTCACTTTGTTATAAATAATTATTTTTAAATATTGATAATTAAATAAATCTAAAAATTATGAATATTGACTTTTAATATTCAAATGTTAATATTTTTATTCATCTTATTAAAAAAATAATTTTTCTAGTCAAATAATAGTTTAACCTTAAATAAATATTTAAAGTTAAAAAATATTTCATCATATATTTTTTTTAAGTATTATCTTTTATACTCCAAATTCAAAAAATCGTGTGACTTAAGTGCCAATATTAACATATAATTTCAAAAGTTAGTGCAATGGTATAAGGTTCCACTGCATTCACATGTGAGGAACGATGTATTTAGTGGAAGAATCGTGTTTGATTTCTTTAGTAAATTCCCTTGGACCAACATCAACCAACGAACAGGATTAATTTCTAATCCACGATATAAAAAATTAAAATAATAATAAATAGTTAAATTTATACTCTAAAATAACATCATAATTCATAAGGATTTTTAAAGATTTTTTTTGTTATTTTATTACTTTGAGGGATTAAATAAACAACCCATCACATTTTTAAGAACAAAGTTGATCATTTATCGGAAATAAAAAAGCGAAATATGACGAGAAAAGATAAAAGTGTAGAATAAAAATGTAAAAAATTGTAAGAAAAAGAGGTTACGAACTTACGACACAAAGGAAATGGAAACCTTCTAATAAATGATTGATTAAATATTTACAGGTATACTAATAAGGAACAGCGCGTGGGTTACGTGATGAAGGCATAGAACGTTCTTTCTTTTTTTCTTTATTTTATTTATTTATTTATTTCTTTTTTACAACACAGTAGAAGGCTTCAAAGTTCAAACGTTGGAGAAACGCCTGTATGTTTTATGTTATTTTTATTTTTTGAAGCAGGCGTTTTTAATTTATTTTATATTTTTCCGGCAGGCGATGTTATTTTAATTTGATTTACAGCTTAATTATTACCAATAATTATATTTCTCTTTCCCTCAGTCTGTGTCTTTCTCATTCTTCTTTCTTCTACCTACAAAACCTTTCTCCCTGCCATTGCGCTCTCTCATTTCCCACTCTCCATTCATGGCACTACCACACTAGCAAAACGCAAAACATCGCCAAACGAAACGACATTCCCATCCCCGTCGTTTTGAGATGGCATTCCATTTCCACATTCCCCTCCACTCGACGGCAGCAATTATGCTGATCATTATGGTTTTTTTTCATCGGAGTGAGCGAGTCAACTCGGAGCCGACTCAGGACCGGCAAGCCCTCCTTGCGTTTATCTCCCTCACCCCGCACGCGAACCGGGTTCAGTGGAACACCTCCGGTTCGGCCTGCGACTGGTTCGGCGTCCAATGCGACTCGAACCGCTCCTCCGTCCGCTCCCTCCACCTCCCCGCGGCGGGCCTCGTGGGCCCCATCCCTCCCAACACCATCGGCCGCCTCACGCAGCTCCGCGTCCTCAGCCTCCGCTCCAACGCCCTCGCCGGCGAGATCCCCGCCGATTTCGCCAACCTCACCCTCCTCCGCAACCTCTACCTCCAGAACAACCACCTCTCCGGCGAGTTCCCCGCCGCGCTGACTCGCATGACTCGCCTGACTCGCCTCGAACTCTCCTCCAACAACTTCACCGGCGAAATCCCCTTCTCGCTCAACAACCTCACCCACCTCACCGGCCTCTTCCTGGAAAACAATTCCTTCTCAGGCAACCTCCCCAGCATTACGTTGAAGTTAGCCAACTTCAACGTCTCCAACAACCGCCTCAACGGCTCCATCCCCAACGCCCTCTCACACTTCCCCGCCACCTCGTTCTCCGGAAACGACAACCTCTGCGGGACACCCTTACAGCCCTGCTCCCCCTTCTTCCCCGCTCCCGCCCCCTCCCCCTCCCCGCCCTCTCTTGTTCCGAAAGATACCTCCAAGAAGCTCTCCACCGCTGCCATCGTGGGAATCTCCCTCGGGTCCGCCTTACTTGCATTGCTGTTACTACTCTTAATTCTGTTTTTATGCTGCCGGCGGAGGCGGAGAGCTACAAAGCCGCCGCAGGCTGTGGTGACGACCACCGCGGAAGGTGGAACTTCTTCCTCAAAAGATGATATCACGGGGTCGGTGGAGGCTGCGGAGAGGAACAAGCTGGTGTTTTTGGAGGGTGGAGTGTATGGGTTTGGGTTGGAGGATTTGCTGAGGGCTTCTGCGGAGGTTCTGGGGAAGGGTAGCATGGGGACTTCTTATAAGGCGATTATGGAGGACGGGACCACCGTGGTGGTGAAGAGGTTGAAGGATGTGGCGGTTACCAAGAGAGAGTTCGAGGCGCAAATGGAGGTTGTTGGGAACGTTAAGCACGAGAATGTGCTTCCTCTCAGAGCGTTTTACTACTCCAAGGATGAGAAATTGCTCGTCTACGATTACATGGCCGCCGGCAGCTTGTCTGCGCTGCTTCACGGTACTTTGTTATTGTCCCATTATCTTCCACCTCATGAGGGTTTTTTTTTCTTTTTTCTTTTTTCTGAGTATTAAATATTAATTAAATGCTAATTTAGCCATCAAAATAATAATTTCACATTATCGAGTAAATTCCGGCATTCGATATGTTCGTACCAAAAATAATAAAATATTCTTTTTTGGATATTGACATTTTTAAAAAAAAAATTTATATTATATTTGTACAACACTTTTTGACTAAATCTGTTATTCTTATCTTTTTCTTATTTTTCCGTATAAATAAATTGTAAAAATACAATTCCCCCTTTTTTTTTTTAATGGAATTTTGACTAAATTCATGCTCCAGCTGTTATAATTGCGGGAATTAGAATGTTTAATTGTGGAGATTAGAATGTTTAGTGGTTGGCACGTTTTAATAAGGGTTTTAGAATGTATGCTTAACGTGGAAGTGTGCTGTTGTCAACGGTGATGGGTAGTGTGTGTAACAATGTACTATTAGTGGCATGCATTATGTTGTTCTAGTTAAATTATTCAGTATTTTGATTCGGTAGCATTTGTTTAATGGGAGCAGAGATAGGATGATATCGTATGTAGCAAGTTTCTGACGCTCCTTAGTTCTTATGTGTTTAAAGTATGCGTCTGGAAGGAGCAAACATGATCAAGCTCTCAACTGCTCTCTCTCTCTTTTCTTTAATAACAACAACTTTATTTTCATTCCCCATTCCGCTCAACATACGCAACAAGCACTCATGACATAGGCACAGTGGTAGGAGTGGTCTCACCGACATTATTTCACTCCTTTCCCCTTTTTCCTTTAATTTACAAAAAGAAGTAAAAATTAATTAATAGAAAGGGTTATTTATTTTTTCCTTTTTATTTGAAAAAATGTTGTTTTTATTTGGCATGAGACCATATAGGATTCCTTTGAGTTTTGTCACTGTCTCTACGCTGGTGTACATCTTGTTTTGATTGGATATGTCAAGAGAATCACCAAACCCCTGAATGCGAACACGTAATAACTCGCAACATGTTTTTTGCAACAGGGAGCAGAGGGTCAGGGCGAACGCCGTTGGATTGGGACACCCGAATGAAAATAGCCCTGGGAGCCGCAAGAGGCCTCGCGTGCCTCCACGTGTCAGGCAAGGTGGTCCACGGCAACATCAAATCCTCCAACATCCTCCTCCACCCGAGCCACGAAGCCTGCGTTTCAGACTTCGGGGTCAACCCGATATTCGCGAATCCGGTTCCCTCGAATCGGGTCGCGGGTTATCGGGCCCCGGAGGTACAGGAAACCCGAAAGCTCACTTTCAAATCCGACGTGTACAGCTTCGGCGTGCTGGTACTGGAACTTCTAACAGGTAAGCTGGTGGCTCAAGAATAAGAGTTTAATTGTTAAAAAAAAAGCTTAATTACTAATTTCGTCCTCAAATTTATTTATTAACGTTAATTTGATTTTTATATTTTTAAAAACGTTAATTCGGTTTTTAATTTTTTAAAAATATATCAATTTGGTCCCTAAATTTTTAAAAACATCATTTTGATTTTCAAATTTTTAAAAATGTGTCAATTTGGTCTCCATTAAATAAAGTCACATCAATATCATGTCACATATCTCCGTCAGTCAAATTAACAGAATCTGACGGTAGAAATCAAATTAACACATTTTTAAAAATTTGAGGATCAAATTGACATATTTTTAAACACTTAAGGATCAAATTGACACATTTTTAAAAATTTGGAGATCAAATTGACGTTTTTAAAAATATGGGAACCAAATTGACGTTAATAAATAAATTTGAGGACCAAATTGATAATTAAGCCTTAGAAAAAACTTAAGATACAGTAATTATGGTAGTACTGTTACTGTTGGTGTTGTTTATCAATTAAATTTGAAGTTTCTGTTACTGTTGGTGTTGTTTATCAATTAAATTTAAAGTTTCATTTCGATAATACATGATGATATTGAGTAATTTTAGTTTTACATGTTATCAATGTGAAAAATTTAATGGTATTGTATCTAAATGTTATCTTTAATTGTTATACATTGTTAGTGTAAAGTTTTTTTTGTATCTTAAACCAATTACAAAATGTTACATCTTGTAGGTAAGGCACCGAACCAAGCCTCGTTAAGCGAGGAAGGGATCGACCTACCGCGGTGGGTGCAGTCGGTGGTTCGCGAGGAGTGGACCGCCGAGGTGTTCGACGCAGAACTCATGAGGTACCACAACATCGAGGAGGAGATGGTTCAGTTACTACAAATTGCTATGTCGTGCGTTTCGCTCGTGCCGGATCAGAGGCCCAACATGGACGATGTCGTGCGCATGATAGAGGATATCAGCCGCAGCGAGACCACCGATGATGGCTTACGACAGTCGTCTGATGATCCTTCGAAAGGATCAGACGGTCAGACGCCCCCGCAGGACGCTAAGACTACCCCTAGGTCGGACACGGACACGTCGTAGTAGTGACGCTGTAAAGTGGAAATAATCATAAAAAGCAAAAGTAAAAAAAAAAAAGGAAAAGAAAAAAGAAAAAGTCGTTGGAATTGGAAAAAGGCAAAAAAAGAGAGGAAAACGACGATGGGTGTGTGTGGGTCATGAGAATGTGCAAAGTTGAGTAAATAAATGAGTTGTTAATTATGGCGCGCGCGGGTGATTGGGCTTCAGGGTGGTCCAATTGAATGTACCTTTTTTTTTTTAGTTTTTCTTGTATTTTAATGATTTTTTATTTTATTAATTTCAATTTTTTTGTAGATGGGGGAGTTTGAATTGTTCGTGAATAGAAGTGTAAGAGGGTTGGGGTTGCGTAGTCTTTTTTTATTTTTATTTTTATAATTTTGTCCGAAATAAAGCTTTCTAATTGTTTTCATACGTTTGTCGCATTCTCCTATTTCAAAGTCTGCATTACAACAGCAGCTGACCAGTCTGTCACAAAATTGGAAAACTGCGTATCCACCATTTGCTCTGATGAAGTTCTGCTTTAATACCAAATGAAATTTTTATTAAAAAATACAGTTATGGTCAAGTAAATATAACCAGTGTTATTGCTTATTTACATAAAATAAGCTTGTATTTTGTTAATTTCTTTTTTATTATAGAAGTGTACGGAGTTGGGGATGGGGAATTCCGTGAGCTGATTGAGATAGACCATTTCATGAATTTCAGTTGGCCTTTCTCTCAATTGTAAATTGATTGTAGTCTTTTTAGTTTTTACTACTAGGACATATTTTTGTCAGAAATAAAGCTTTCTAATTGTTTTAATACACGTGTCATATTCTCCCTTACAGCTGACTAGGCATTCTGTCACAAAATTCGAAAACTGTGTACTCACCGCTAATTTCGATGATGTTTTGTTTTATATTACACAACAATATATATCAAGTATCAACAATATCAAAGGCTAAAATATATTTTTAATTTTGATTTAAATATTTTTTTAATCCTTGTAATTTAGTATTTTTTTTTGTCCTTGCAAAATTATTTTTTTTGTTTTAGTTCTTACAAATTATTTTTGTTTTATTTTTCGTCCTTAAAGTGATTTAGATAGCGCTTTGAATAGTGAAAAAATGCTATCTAAATTGCTATAAGTACGAAAAATAAAACAAACATAATTTGCAAGGACTAAAACCAAAAAAATAATTTTGTAAGGACAAAAAGGAAAAAAATACTAAATTACAAGGACTAAAAATATATTTAAATATTTAATTTTTTACATTTTAGATTATATTCAGTTCATATCTTATCTTTTAAGAACTTTAATTTATTTTTTATAATTTTAAAGTAAGTTAAAATAGTCATTTTAAGATTATAATTGTTTTCGATTTTGGAATATAATTTTAATTTTTTTTTTACTGATTCGAGATATGAAATGCGTCTCATTAGATTTATGTACATTAAAATTATAAAACCTAACTGATGTTCGGACCAAAAAGGTCATAACATGATAAAAATCGCGTGAAAAGTCAATTCAACGAACAATGAGAAAATTAAAAAAATCTAATATAATTTTTTTTTCAGTTACTCGTGAGACTCATTTTTTACACATTTTTTTACCATGTTTATTGCCTTTTTTGGTTTGAACATCAATTAGATTTCATAATTTTCATGTAAGTGAATCTAATAGAATAAGTTTCACGTCTCAATTAGTAAAAAAAAATGGGTTCAAAATCGTGTCCCAAAATAAAAAATGATTATTATTTCAGAAGGACCATTTTAATTCATTTTAAAAACATAAAATAACTAAATTGAACTATCTAAAAGATAAGGGACAAAAATTTACATAATTTAAAATATAAAAGACCAAAAGTGTATTTTAGTCTTTATCAAATGAACTTTTTACACAATATATCAAAGGAACTTTTTAAGTCTAACTTAATACATTATTTCAAAAAAAAAAAAAAAAAAACTCTAACTCAATACATCTACAATGTGATCGCTTAGCTTATACAGATTTTTTAAAAATAAGACACACCATTTAACAAAAAATGTCGTTTGAGCATTTGACATGACGTTTCTTATATAAGCATTGATACTTATATAAGTAATATTGCTTAACTATAAAGGCGAAAATTACAAGAAGGGGGGGGGATTGAATTGTGATTTATAAAAAAATTCGCAAACTTTTTATAAAAAAGTGTATATAACGTCTGTAAAACAGAAGAAACCATTTTTGAAGAAAACATTTAACAGACGATAACTTACAGATGAAAGCCTTTTTAAGAAAACAAGTTTAAATCACAAGAGAAAGTCAGTTCAAGCAGTTATAAGAAATATAAGATCAGGAAAGACACACACAAGAATTTATACTGGTTCGTCTCATCCCGATACTATGTTCAGTTCTTGGCAAACCACCAAGTTCTACTAACTTTCACAAGTTACAAGTATTGTTCATTGCCACTTCTAGCTCACCCAAGTAGCTTTTCACACTTAGCCTCTCCAAGCTAAAAACTCAAGTATTCTTTACTGCTAAGCCACTTCTGGCTCTAAAACAAATCACAAGATTTGTTTTTGTAAGGGCATACAGACTTATATGTTTCGTCTTACAGATGGATAGACACAATGAAGAACACAGTCTTTTTCTCTTAGGATACTCAAATTGTTTTGAGAGCTTTTTACAACTTAGAGAAATTAAAAGAGAAAGAATGAAGGCTTGAAAGAATGCTTGCATAATTTGAATTAATTTCCTTGTCTTCAGCACTTTCAAGTCTTCTGCTATTTATAGACTTGCTGAGGAAGTAACCGTTATCTCTAAATGGTCTTCTTTCTTGCGTCTGACCAGCGTCTGAAGGAGAGTGGTTGAAGGGTATTTAATGTGAGCATTAAATGTTTGTCACCGACTAGTCATTCTGAGCTGATAAAGCATTCTGCTTATCTTTCTTGAGATACACTCCATATCCTTTGTTGCAGTGGTCACATCACTTGCTCAGACAAGTACACATTGCTTACTGTAGCTCGTCTTTTGAGGTGAGGAAAACTTCTAATACTTTGACTCTTCTTTCTGTTTCCCTTTATGCACTTCGACAGATCCTGGGAGGATGTTCTATGAACATTCCCTGCAAAACAGATTACAAGACGATAGTGCATTTACTATGCCTTTAAATGCTTCTTTTAACTTAAGCGTCTGTCTGTATATCATCTGTATCTTACATACGCAGATGCAACGTTTTCGTCTGTTGGCATTTATAAGACACAATTTTTTTACTTAATATTTGTTTTGTATAAAATCAAAATTATTGAAAGTCCTGATTTGTCTTGTGACTCAACATTAACTATTTTTCAAATCACAAATTAGTAGAAAAAAGAGAGAAATTAAGTTAAACACTCACTTTAATAACCTTAGCATTTGAGTGAATTTTTGTGTAGAGTTCTTAAATCAATGTGGCATTATAGGGTCAACAAATTTAAGATAAACAAATCATTTAAACAACCATGCATTATAGATGCTCTAAGTAACGGATGAAACATTGATCCCTAAATTATAAAATGTTGTGCCAATAGTCTTTAAATTAAGAAAATTTAAAATAAGTTCTTCGAATGTTAAAAAGTCTCTAAATTTAATTACCTACTGTCACTTTAATTCTTAAACATGTTAACATTATCACTTAAGAATATCCACAATGTATGATTGCTTAAATGAGTTACTTATATTAAATTTGTGGATCCTACAATGCTACATAGGTTTAAACACTCTACAAAAAAAATTTACTCCAATGCTAAGGTTGCTAAAGTAAGTGCCTAACTTAATTTTGTAGATCCTACAATCCATTTTTTTCCTCATTCAAAGCATAAAAAACATTTTTTTTATTCTTAACGAATTTTTAAGCAGCGTTGCTTATATAAGGAACAATGCTTGTATAAGCAATGTCATGTCATGTGTTTCAATTGTAAATTTTGTTAAGTAATGTTACTTAACTTGAAACAAACCTTGTAATGAATGATAACGAAGATGGCCTAAGTCACATGACTTTTTAAATTTTGATTAAATTAAGAGATTGACAATTTACACTTTTAAGAATTTATTTTTAATTTACTTACTTTTAAGAACTAATGTGACAGTGCTATATACTTTCAAGTACTAAAATGGTGTTTTATTCTGTAACCATTTGTTCCTATATCTGCCTTTTAGTTTTTATACCTAAAAATTATACAAGTAATTATTTTATATTTTAGTTTTGTAACGATTTTATATTGTCAAAAAAACTAACAACAAAAATTAAAATATACAAGAATTGTTTTTTTAGGGTGCGTTTGTTTCACAGAATCGTGTTGGATTCTCGGGAATGTGGAGATGAGAATATAGATTTCCATGTTTGTTAGAAGGTAATCGAAAAAGATTCCTGGGTATTTTTTATTCGCAGGAAAATGAGATTCTCATGCTTATTTTGATTTTTTAGTGATCTTATTCCCATGGAACGAGGGTGAGAATGTGGATTCCTTTGTGGTGAAAATCATATTTACTATGTAAAAATTCTATTATACTCTCATTATTAATATCCACTACCCCACTACCTCTCAAGTTACTTTGATTTTATTCTTGCTTAAATAATACCCATGTTAATTTTATTAACACACACTGCTTTATAACCTCCATGATTGAGATGCATGCTTTGTTCTAAACCAAGTTTTCCTGATATAATCGTTGTGCTGTGATCAGTTTTATATTGAAATTTGGTAATTACAATGCATGGACTCACGATAAGCATAAAAAATTTGGTTGTTGATATAAAATATAATAATTTCTTTAATACAAAAAAGATATTTTAGTAATATAACATATATTCCTAGAAAAAATAATGTGAACCAAACATATATTATAAATATTCCTGGGAATATAAAAAAAAATTCTCAACCAATTTTACTATTTAACCAAACATATTTTTCTTGAAATACTCAAGAATGTCATTCCCATATAATATTCCTAAAAATAACATTTCCAGGAATCCAACAACATTCCGTGAAACAAACGTCCCTTTAGAGATTAAAACACGAATTTTTAAGTATATAAACTAAAACATAAAAATGAGGCAAAATGTAGGAACTAAATCATTAATTAAATCAACTACTTTTTACTACTATAAGTACATTTTTTTTTTTTATAAAGACTATAAGTATATTTATGGTCAAGTAAATATCTAAAAGGTGTTATTGCTTATTTGATATTCTTCATTTTTCTTATTTTTTTTTCTTTTGTCATGTTATATATTACTACTATATTCCTCTCTTGTTATCATTAGATACTGCATTCATAGAGATATCTACCTAATATTTTTCTTAAAATTAACGGGAGTAAAATGAATAATAATACTGTATGATACTAAAAATTGGCGCATGCGAGTCTGTTGTGTTATGCCTAACCGCTGGTATATATGGTATGTCATAGGGGTGTTCATAAACTGATCCAATCCAATAAAAATCGAAAAAATAGATCCAAAAAACTGAAAATCGAATAAATCGAAAATTGAACGGATAAAAAATTTGAAAAATCGAAATTTTTTATTTGATCGGATTTTGGATTTGATTTTCAAAACCGATCTAATTCAATCCGAACCGAACTTTTATATATGTATATATATTTATTCATAAATTGATAATATCACTCATGTTTATATTTTTATTTCTTATATATTTGTAAAATTATCACATAATTTATACCTATTTATAAAAATATTTAATTAAAGATATTTTTTTACTAACTATTTGAGTTAAGATGCATAAATATAATTATCAAGTTGTATAAAATTTATTTTCGATATAGTTATATAATGACATATAAATGAAATATTTGATAATTTGAATTATTTTTTATTATATATATTATAGAGAAAAAGGATGATGCACTGACGGTGTAAAAAATAATTTTACACCGTCATCTAATAATAAACCACCATATATGGTAAGTTTGTTGACTTTTACAAAATTATCTTAAAAGTCATATCAACTGTGATTAGTTATTGGATGATAGTGTATAACTGTTTTACACTGTCAGTGTATCACCATTAAACTTTATATTATATATCTTACTATTTATTTAATATTTTCTTAAAAAAATAAAATTAAGATTAAAATCGAAAATCGATCCAATCCAAACCGCTTTAAATTGGATCTGATCGGATTAAAATCTTGAAGAAAACTGATTGGATGATGAATTAGAAAAACTGAAATGATTGAATCGGATGATTTTTTCTTTCAAAATCGATCTAATCCAATTTGCAAACACCCCTAGTATGTCACATGGGCAGTGGGGCAGTGGGAATGATGACTTTGCAGCCACATAGTTGCTTTATGTTTCGTTTCTTGATGTTAATTACGTCAAGAAATGCCCTTTTTAATATCTGTATGGGGAATTAGATGGCAAAAGAAGTGAAGAAAATAAATAAAATATAATAAATGATATAATGTGATAAAAATAAATAAAAAATATTACTATATAAATAGAGTAAAATATATTTTTGGTTATTCATTTTATTTTGATTTTTATTTTTAGTCACTTATAAATTTTTTTACTGTTTTTAGTCTTTCATAAATTTTTTTGTTTTGTTTTTAGTCCCTGACGTAAATTTTAACTGTTAAGTGATGACATGGTGGGAATAAACTATGTATGAAAATTTTCTGATTAAGTTTCTAGTGACTTTGAACCGCTACAAATTTTTTAGCGATAATAAATTTTTATTCAACATTTCTTGTAATTTCAGAAAATCTGGTGTTCGAGGTTTTGATTTTTTTTATTATTATTTTTAACATATTTGACAGTTTTAGTCTGTTAGAAAATTTGCAGAAGTTAAAAACTGCTAAAAACTTAAACAAAAAATTTTCAAACACAAATTCTGCTCGTTATAATATCGCTTAACAGTAAAAGTTAATGTCATGGACTAAAAATAAAATGAAACAATTTTTGACTTTAAGGGACTAAAAATAAAAATCAAGATAAAATGAGAAATCAAAAACATATTTTACCCATTTAAATATAATTCTTAAATCATAATGTAAGCATGGTTCGAATGAAATTAGATTCTGTTTTTTTAAGAAATATATCGAATTGGAGTCTTGTGATAAAAAAAATGTAATTAAAAGATGATAACTTATTAAAAGTGATCAACCAAAATTTTTTTTTGACATAAATTAATTATTAATAAAATTAGTAAATATTCTCCATTGACCCAAAAAAACATCACATTGTGGGTAAACCCGAGATTTGCGGAGAGACGGAGGTTGGAGAGTTGCGTCGAGAGAAAGTAGATTAGCTTGAGTCAAGGCTTATTCAGACAAATGCCACGTGGCGCTAAAACGACACCGTGATGATAGGGGTAGATTTGGGACGACAGAGTGTGGTGTGTCCGTTTGTGAGAAATGACTTGAACAACTACCAGTTCCAGGCTGGCTGTGTGCAGAGTTCGGACAAATAAGTAAGAACAGAGATTACAGGCATTGTTCAATTATGATTTTTTTAAAAATCAATCACCCATCGTGATTAATTTTTAGACACAAGCATTGTTTCTTGAAGTTGTCTCAATTATACTTTATTTATGCAAGTCAAGTCAAATAAACCATCAAGTGTAACATACCCTTTTTAGGTTTAAGTCTGAATTATATATAACTAACTAGAATTAAGTGATGTAATGTATTGCATAGCGTTATTTAGAGCTGTCAAAACGGATCAGCCCGGTCCACTGGACCTGGCCCACCTCGACCCACCTAATAAGTGGGTCAACCCAATCCGGCTCACTTCTTGGTGAGTCATAAAAATGCTGGCCCAGCCCGGTCCACCACGGGTTGGCCCACCTAAAATAAAAAAAAAAAAAAATCAAGTTTTTTTTTTAAAAAATTAGCTTTTATTTTCTTTTGTCATGTAAAAATAGCAACCAGAAGTTGCCAAAATACACCGAAAATAACACATTTTCAAATTTATTAACATTTTAAAATTCATATATCATATATTCATTAACATCATACATCTCCTAACAAATTTGGATCTATCAAACATTATATATTCACTAACATTTTCAAATTCAAATTAATATATCATCAACCTCAAGGAAACTAAGACAATGTAAAATTTCCTAAATGGTCTAGTAAGGCTTGTGATATATGTGAGGGATGGTAGTTTTTATTTTTTTTATTTTTTTATTTTTATAAATAAGTGGGCAACCCGCGGGCCAACCTGGCCCACCATGGGTTGACCCGTGGTGGACCGGGTCAAAATTTTCAAATAATTGGAAGGCACAAATTTTTTTTGACCCGGCCCGGCCCAAACCCGTGGTGGGCCGGGTTGGCCCGCGGGTCACAGCCCATTTTGACAGCTCTAGCGTTATTCATGATGTAATTAAGATCCTCTAATTTTTAAATATGCTTAAGATCCTTTTTGTCACTATTCATATGTGAACACCGCTAAGTGAAAATCGTCGGAATTTGACGGAAATGATCTAATTGAAATATTTTTAAAAATTAGAAGACCTGATTGGAGCATTTGAAAATTTAGGAACCAAGTTGAGCCATTTTAAATAATTTAGGGACCAAATTAGTAATTAAGCCTTTATTTAACGAGTAAATTATCATTTGATAAGTTGACCTATTTTTTTGCTTGAGGTGTACTAATATCATAGCAATGTTGTTTTTTAATTAATGAAAGCATATTTGAGAAGACTTGATAGTTTGATGAACACGTTAAGACACTTAATCAATTTTTCAAAAGCATATCTGAGAGATAGATGTACAAAACATATTGTCCAATATTATTAAAAGCATTCGAGGATATCAAAAAGGTTCATTTAAAGGTATTGCTTAACAACACTCAAGTCTCAACACACATTGGATGCTCTATTTGAAAAACAAGTATTGTATAGTCCATTTGAAAAACACAATTGGACACTTTTGTGTTAAAACCATATTTTACCAAGGGATTTAGTTCAATTGATTAAGTAGTTTACATGAGTTGTTATAAATCTTCTGATATCTAAGTTCGATTCTTATGGATAAAAATAAGTATTTTGATTATTTATACAAAAAGCAAGTATGGCTTTAGATGATTTGTTTTACTTCTTCAGCAAACATATAAATATTTTCAAAACAACTTAATAAGAGATAAAACATTATGACTGAAAAACTTTTTAAGTATATATTTGTACATATAAATACTTTGTTGGATGATTCATAATTTTAATAATTTTTTATATCATTAGAACATTTAGAGATTGGACGCTTCTTATGTCTTTAGTTTCAACAGTTAGAACACTATTTTGGTTAATCAATTTTTATTTTAGGTGAAATTTAATGCTTTAGCTAATAAATTTTGAGTAGAAGACAATTTAATCAATTTAATTTGTAAACATTTTTATTAAGAAAAGGATAATTTGAGCATTGTAGGTAAAAGAAAATTGACAGGTGATTAAATTTGTTAAATTTAAATAATAGAGGGACTTAATTCATTAAAAAACTTGAGAAATAAAATAACACATACTTCAAACTAATTAAATTTATTTATGTAAAATTCTTTTTTAAAATTAATAATATCAATTAAATAATTATTATAAATTTTAATAAGTAACTTCAATAATTATTATAAATGTCATTTGGAATAGAATGTGATAAAAGGTAAAGGGTCATGTATAAAATTGGGCTTATTCTGTAGCAAGTGGAAGAAAAAGAGAGATAAAAAATAAAAAATAAAAAATGTATGGTAAATAATGAGATCTACAGAGAAAAATAAAATAAAAAGAAAGAGAGAACGTAAAATGAATGTATACAAACCAACATTATGCTAGTCTAAGAGGAATTGAATTCATGTATCTTAAGTAAGGTCTCAAATTCGAGTATTGTAGATAAAAAAAATATGATTCGAAAGAAATATTTCATTAAAGGTGATCAATCAATTTTTTTGACAAAGATTGATTATCAATAAAATTAATTGATACTTCGCACCTATAATATGATAATAAAAATGTATAAAAATATAGTGTTAAAAAATAAAATTCAAAGAAGTCTAACTCAATTGATTGAATATGATGCGTTGATTGTTGTAAATCCTGTACCTGTGTTCGATTCATAAAAAACAATAAATCCTTTTCAAAATGATTAGTCATGACATTGAAAAGCTAGAGATACAACTACAAGAAGCAATACATGGGCTAGTGAAGCGCATTGGTCTTCGGCCACATAGTCACGTTCCGTTCTATTATTTTACGGGTCCACATGAAAAGTATGTCCGTAAAATGGATCATGGAAGATTGTGATTACAGCGTTGGATGCTCGAATTGTGAATGATGATATACTTATTTACTTTTCTTGTAATAATCAAACAGTATAACTAAAGTTCATTGGATGCAAAGTAGTTTCATGAAATTATACTTATTTATTTTTTAATAAAATATATTTTTGATTCCTGTACTTTCGGTGAAACTTGATTTTAATATTTGTAGTTTTAAATTGATCAATTTTGTCCTTATACTTAAAAAAAAAAAAAAAAGGTGTATTATGTCCCTGTACATTGACGACTGAGGGACCAAATTGAGACTAAATCTACCTTTTTTTTTTTTTAAGTATAAAGATCAAATTGATCAATTTAAAATTATAAGGACTAAAATCAAGTTTGATCCAAAAACATATTTTACTCTTATTTTTCATATAATATATTTCAGTCAATGAAACGGTGTTACTAAAGTTCAATGGATGCAAAGTCGTTTCATTAATTTCCTCTTAATTACCATTCAACGAGTGTCGCAATCAAAGTGCACTTTTAGGAACTGGTAGGGTTCATTTTTGCCTTTGGGGGAATAAAGTGAGTGTGACGGAGCACAAATACTTTTCCTAAAGGATAAAAATTTCGTTGAAGGAAATGGAAGTTGGAGAATGGGGATCCAAACTTCCTTTGGCTTTCTAACAGAAATTACTGTAATAATGGCTAGTGAGGAGTATTACTCACGCAACGCAGGAAATTACTAGCCACTCATAAGTATTTGATGCTCAATTTTTTTTTTAATTTTTTTTATGCTCATATAGCCTTGTAGGGAGAAAAGCTGGGTAGCAGGCATCATCAACATTCAAGAGAGCAATTTCCTTGCCGTCTAAGTTAATGTTTAAGCAACATACACAACAAACAATGATTTTGGATTTACCAAGAATTTCAAGATATTTACCTAATATGTTACTGTTAGTGATAAAAAATGAACCTAAATATATATCACATGTTTAATTAATCCTAAGTCCAATTCCATCACCTCAATATCTAAAGCTGATACTAAAAAAGATATATTCATTTCAAAGTATTAAAGGACTTTTAGAAGGAAACTACGCGAAAAAATAAAATAAAATTTCAAGTCAATAATTGTTCAGAGGATCCCTTCTTTCTTTATGATTAACGGATTACACTTTCAAGGATTTATTTAAAATTTTCTTAGTTTTAGGAACTAATGTGATAATGTTATATATTTTTTAACGATTAAAATAGTAGTTTATTCCTTGTAAATACTTATCGCTCAAGCTCATGCTCATGTAAAATTTTGCATCTACTTCACCTATTTCTTTTCTAAAGAGGTTGAATATTGCAATAAAATAAAATAAAAACAAAGGAGAAAAGAGAGGTAAACTGAGCTCAATGCCTCTATGGTAGGATGAAAGTAGATTTTCGTTTTAAACTTTCCAACATACATACATTGACTTATTTTTGGTGAAAATACAATATTACAAGTAAAGAAGAATGGGTAGTACTAACTCAGCGTAACCACTCTCAAAAACATGAATTATCATCCAATTTCACCTACTACATGTTACGTAAGTGATTACATATAAGAAAAATATTAAAATAACATGTCTAACATATTTTACATCGAAAATATAAAAAAAAATCTCAATTCTAACAAGTATGAAGTAAATAATTTGGAGAGTAATTCTCCAAGAGAACTTGCTTTTTCATGACTTGGTTGCAGCTCTGAACAAAATAGGTGTGTCCTGTAAGGATACAAAGTTAATTATTGCCACATAATATTTTGAATCATCAATTTGTAATGCATGACAACAATGGAAGTCAACTTATATCTGGGTCTCACATCACAAGATGAGTCCATCCAGCCTCTTACGATTCCTTGGTGGATCTGCTATATTCCGTTCAGTATGAATCAAACATGATTTTTTTAAGTAGTGTGACTTCCTTTACACATTAAGAAAACTAAAACAACACAATTTTGGCCATTAGCAATGGAAAATGCATAGAACAACAAAAATATTTTTCTATTAGATGGAGTTGGCTACATGAATCAAACCACCTAGTTTCATATGAAGTTTTTCTCAGTTTCCCTTCGCTTCTAGCACTACCTTCCATTTAATTTTCTCTCCTTATTGAGACTTTTACATATCTTCTGTACAGATGCTCAAACCACTTAAGGCAAGTTTCTATCATCTTTTCTACAATAGGTGCTACCCTAATTTGCTATCTAATGCCTTCATTCCTGAATATATCTTGCCTGGTACATCCACTCATCTAATGCAACATTCTCATCTTTGTTACATTGAATTTATTCGCAAGTTGGTTTTTTACCACCTAGCATTTAGTTTCATACATCAGAATATCGGATATCTTATAACTGTGCACATGAAGTAATCCTCCATTTCATTCATCCTGCTTGAATCTGATTTTTTTTTTTAAATGCAAAATAAGCAATATCATTAAAAATGTAGTTTGTAGCACAAGGAGTGCCTTCACAAACTACCGAACATAGCAGAAGAGTTTTCATATTTAAAAAACTTACAACCAGAGAAACAAAAACTACTAAAAACATTGCCTTTGCAGATCAACTCCAACCCCGTATGAAACAGACCCCTCTTAAAATGAGGAACCTATTTTCTACTGTCTTCTAAGACACCTACTCCTGCATCCAAAGATATATCTGCTGTCAAGAAAATTGTTATATCAGACATATTTATCAGCCTCCCTACGTCCGCCATTTGCAGTTACTGCAAACAAAGTTGGCCTTTGTTTACATAGATCACAGAACAGTAAACATTATTTTCCAGATCTTACCTGATGGATATTTCCATAAAGACAGCACCTGTAAAAAATGCTTTGAGCACACAGAACAGAAGCTATTTGCAGCCAGAAAATCCCTTCCTTACCATGATTATTTCCAACTTATTTTATCTTTTGTAGACACCAGATTGGATCCATATGCCACTCATAAAAAGAGGCATCAAAACTCTCCTTTTTCGCTTTTAGCCAAGACCATGCTCTAAACTTTGCCAAATCAACTTGTTGTGAGCTTAAGTCTTCACGACTGAATATAATCTGGTTATGGTCGATCCAGATTGACCATATGACCACAGTCCAGACCACCCACCAAGCTAGCTTTGGCTTTACCGCCCTTGACCCCTCCAATGTGTTGCCAAAAGTGTGCTTCACTGTCCTCAGGCATAGGTTGTAATTTTTCAAGCCACTGATAGCACTGGAGCCAAACCTGATATGACACCCTGCAAGAAAAGAAACGGTGTTTTGTTGTTTCTGCATTACAATTAAAGAAACAGCAAAACTGGTTAGTGTTTGTATCCCCAATATTCCTTCTCGTCAGGTTGAACTTCGTGGGGATCCTGTTCAGCACTAGCCTCCAAATGAAACTCAACATTTTTTACGGGGCTGGTATACGCCATATTGTCCTGAAAAGATCACTTTGTGTGGTTTAACCTTGGTTCCGCAGCATTTGATATGCAGATTTTACTCTATATTCCTGTGAATTGTCTCCTATCCAGACACAGATACAAACAAGTATTTGCCTCATCCTTCCTCAACTGTACATTTAAGCTCAGCTGCAGCAGACTGTCCATCAATTCCCTTTCCCATACAAAACATTCTCTTCTCCACCTAAAGTCCCAAACCCACTGCTGCTTGAATCTGATGTTTTACATCTCCCTCTTAAAATCCTAGCATGTTGATACCTTCTCATATATGCAACAATTTTGTTAGAAATATAACAGAAATGGTCAGTGATTTTAGTATTTGCACTAAAAGCACGGCTAAGTTCTTACCACTGTGCTTTGTGTCTACTGAAAACCAATGCTTTCCAGAATAAATACATGATGTTTAATGGCTATGTTGCCCTGAAACTGCATCACAGGAAACTGTGGCAAGCTATGCTTGAGATAATTTTTTAGATGGAGGCTTCCCTGATCTGAAATAGGATCCATGCCCAAACTGAAAGGGATGTCAAGTCAAAACCACTTCATGAGTTAGGAAACACATCCCTTAAAGCTATTAATGGACTTCCAAGTTCCTTTACCTTCAGTTTGGTACCATCTTATGATATATACGACACATCCGTTTCATTCCTTAAGATGAATTTGCTAGAATGTTAGTCACTTTTAAAATTCCACCACAGAAGCCAGGGCAATCGTATTACAAGAGGTCGTTGGCTCAGTATTATATATAAGGGGAATTTTTGCTTAATGCATTTCAAATCCCAACAAATCCAATGTCACATAAATCTCCTCTGTTTTGGGGTGTGATCTATCGCTAGCAATAAATACATGAAGTTCTTGTCCAACTTCAATCCAGCTACACCCAGGAACCTTTCTTAGACCCTTCTCTTTCATTAAGCCCCTTAAATTTGCCACTTTATCCCATTTTCCTACAGCTGCATATAAATTTGAAAGAGCCACATAATTCCCTGAATTATCTGGGTCCAATTTCAACAACCATTTTGCTATATAATCTGCAAGCTCAATATCATTATTTTGTCCACAAGCCGCAAGCAGAGATCCTAATATATGTGCATCTGGATGGCTTGGCATTGTCAAAATAGTCCTAAGAGCTTCATCCAACTGGCCATCGTTGGCAAGAAGTTTGACCAAACAACCATAATGTTCCTCACTCGGTTTCATTTGGAGTTCAGAGACCATATATTTGAAAACCTCTATGCCCTCTTTCACCAATCCCCCATGGCTGCATGCTGACAACACACCAGTAAGGGTTATATGATCTGGCACTATTCCTTCTTTCTCCATTTGTTTAAAAAGCACAAGGGCTTCTCTAGCTTTACCATGTGATGCATATGCAGATATCATTGCATTATACACAGGCAATTCCTTTGTTGAGCACATACTGAAAACACACTTTGCATCATCCAAACTTCCACATTTAGCATACATATCCATTATAGAAGTTATGATATGAATAGATTGAGACATATCATGCCTTGTAACATACCCATGAATTGCCCTTCCATATTTCAACAATGCCATATTTGTGCAACCTGAGAGTGCAGAAGTTATGCTCATGCTATTAGGTCTGATTCCCACATCCTGCATTTCCCTGAAAACCACCATAGCATCACAACCAAGACCATTCTGAGCCAGACCAGACATCATCGTTGTCCACGTGATCAAATTAGGCACAACACCAGAGGAGCACATTTCTGCAAACATGTTTCTAGCCTCAGCAACCTGACTATTCTTAAAGAAACCAAAAATCACCGAATTCCACGAAACCACATTCGGAGGCACACTCTCCAGCTGCATCTGATAGAACAACTTCAAGGCCTCACCACTCAAACCCCGCTCAGCACAAGCAGCCAGCATCGTATTCCACAACACAATATCCTTCTTTCTCACACAGCTGAAAACTCTTCTCGCACAATCCATCGTCCCACACTTCGCGTACATATCAACGATTCCACTTGAAACAACCACATCACACTCGAACTCATTCTTAACGCAATACGCGTGCGCCTCCATACCCAATCCTAAATCTCTCGTATCAGCAGCAACCGCCAACAAAGAAGACAATGTCACACAGTCAAACCTCAAACCCTCTTCTCTCATCACACGACACATCTCGAGCACCTTCCCAACCATCCCAAACTGCACATAACCCGCCACAACCAAGTTCCACGTCACCACATCCTTCATCACCACGTTTCCAAAAACCACCTCAGCCTCCTCAACCAACCCAGCCTTAAAATAGAAGTTCATAATCGAACTCCCCAAAACGTTATCCAACTCCAACCCTCCCACAACAGCAAGGCCATGCCCTTGTCTTCCTTCATCTACAGCCTCCGAATTCGCACACGCCGTGAAGAAACCCGACAAGGCAACCGGAGTCACCTCCACTCCCTGCAGCCTCATCTCCCGAAACATCCGAATAGCCTCCTCGTTCATCCCGTTCTGAGCATAAGTCACAATCATGGAGTTCCAAGCGACGTCGTTTCTCTCAGGCATTCCATCAAACACCCTCTCCGCATCCTCCAAGGCCCCGCACTTCCCATACATATCAACCAAACTAGTCGCAACGTAAACACATTGGTTGTTCAATCCCATGGTCTTCATAACAAACGCGTGAACCCCTTTTCCGAACCGAACCCATTTAAGAACCGCGCAAGCCTTCAGAACATTGGGGAGAACAAAGTTGTCGGGCAAGATCCCATCGTGCTGCATTTCGAGGAAGCCCAAAAGGGCTTCCTCGCAGCGGCCCGTTCGGGTGTGCAGGCCGATGATGGCGGCCCAGGAGAAGACGTTGTGGGCCCGGGAGGCGCGGAAGAGGCGCGCGGCGGCGTCGGAAGCGGCGCACTTGGCGTAGAGGATGAGGAGCTTGGACTGGACAAAGTCGTTCCGGGAGAGTGTGGGGCCCCTCTTGATGACGTCGGCGTGGAGCTGGAGGCCGAGGGGGAGGGCCCGCTCGTAGACGCAGCCCTGGAGGAGGGCTCCGTAGACGGCGGGGCCCACTGGGAGGTTGAGGGAGCGCATCTCGGTGAGGGACTCCACGGCCTCGCGGATTCGGCCATCTTTGCAGAGCGAAGAAAATTGGTTGAGTGAGAGTTGTTTTGGTGGGATGAGGGTTTGGGGTTTCAAATGCGGGAGGGGGGGTGGGTGTGAGGGGGTAGGACATGCCATGCATGGAGAATTGAGAATTTGCAGAACGAGAGGGTGTTGTGGTGAATTGGGAGTTTGAACGGCTGTGGTTGGTTCTGAAGGGATAATTCAGCAGCAAATGGTGATGAATCAAGATTACTCGTTCTGTCCTTGAAGGCTTGAACTGATGCAGGGAAGTGAAGCAACGGTAGAAGCTCCTACACTTATCTTTGCTATTTTCGGGAATTATTTTAATAATAATAATAATAATAGTAATTATTTTATATTTATTATTATTTTAGTTTTAGTATGTAGATTTTTTTTTCCAAATCTTTTCTAGTTATTACTTATTCTCCCAATCTACTGGCTCAGAGACTAATATTGCTCGCGATGCGTGACTGTAGCTGGTTCAAGAAAATTTTGCATATGGAGGGAATCGAACACGAATTCTTCCACTAGATAGATCGTTCCCGCTCGTATAAACACAGCGGGACTTTATACCATTACGCCAACCCTTTGGTTAGTTACACAACTTATTCTACTCCTTCACAGTGCAGCCCAAAAACATAAAGATTCATGTCGTAACCCAAAAAAGGTTTATACCGCAGCATAGCTCCAAAGTCCGAAGAATGGAGCTCTAATACGATGCTGAAAAACTGAGACAAGACAATGGATGGAATTCTCTTTGAACACTCATTCAGATTGAGTGGGATAAATAATACAAGCTGGTATTTTATATACCATACCAGTATATAATGAGTTCAACTGACAGTCTAGCTCAGTTGGTTGAGCATAGTGTGTAAATTATTTTTAAATTCCGGTACCTGTCTTTAATTCATACGGATAAAAAAAAACTGGCAGTCACTGAAAGTTAATTACTAGCAGTCACTGAAAGTAACTGAATTAACAGAAATTATATGAAACAAACTTAACTGAAAGGTAAAGTAACTGACAAGAAATTAAAACTATTAATTGCAACAGTAACATAAAATTAATTTTCCAAATGCATATCAAATTTTCATTGATTCAGATGGTTGAAGCCATCATGGTCAGCAGATGGTTGAAGCCATTGTTTACATGGGGAAACATCAAGATAGGGGATTTCCTGCATGAGGGAAAAACATAATAGATTATAGAAATGATTTCTGAACGTTGCAGCTTTGTTGAATGTGGACAGCAGTTGCAACTAAAACCATAATGATGGGAACTGCCGCACCAGTGATACCATAAATGGGATAGAAATTTGAGCTCATTCTGTTGAAATCACCATTATCAGAGTATGGATCTAGAATAGGGTCTCTGATGTAGTCATAGGAATGGAGAATTAGCCTCAGCAATGTGAGTCCAACATAGTACATTTTCCTCAAAGGCTTAACTTTGCTTTGCCACACAGACTTCTGAAGAGCCTGAGGAACCAGAAATAGGTCTTGAGCCCAAAGGACATGCATTTGCACTTGTTGAATCAAGATGCCAGGAAGAAGAAGAAAATCTATCAGGCCTAGAGACCTTAAATTGTTTCTGAGAGAAAGCTCAATTGCAAGTAGACCTGTTAGCACAAGACACACAACAATGTGAACCTTCAAGTTCCATAAAACAACATTCTTATGTTGGGGTAGGTGCTTTTCCTTGTTAGATGCATAAGCATTTTGCCTTTTCTTAGCTTGTGACACCTTCTTGTACAGCCTTATAGTGAGAAGCAAGGCAACCAGAACAATTAGCCTTGTTATGATTTCTAGGGGAATCAATATGTGTTCAAAATCATGAGCATCATGAGATAAACCCTTGTAAGCTGCAAATTCCTTTGATTCATCGAGTATCTCGGTATACTTGAACAACTCAGCACCATAACCAAGAATTTGTTCAGCAACCATGACAAGAGATATGTGAGGAATGGAAGCCATGTTTCTGTTCATGTAACTGAGTTGGCTAAAGATGATTCCTACAAGAGCACAAGAAGTCAGCATCCTAAGAACTCTATCAAAGAGTTTTCTGAAGGCCACATCATCTTGATGATTCAAGTAGGGAACAATGTCTGTCTGAAGAGTTATAGCATTAAAATGAAGAGGGTCATTTTCTGGCCTGTGGCTAGTGATGGTCATTTCAACTGAAGGATTTTTCAGCCATCGTCCAGTTAAAGGAGGGTACTGAACCTTAACATGCACGAGACAATCTAGGCCATGTCCAACATTGGTGCTCACATTTGAAACCATTCTGCAACCAATTAGATACATTTGACCAGCTAGTGGATCATATACACCTTCCAAGAATAAAGGTGACAAATGTCTATATTTCTTGATTGTAAATACTGAAGATCCTTCATTGAATATAAGATGCAATGAGACATTGCGAATTTGGGTACTAGTGAGTTCTTCAGTTCCTGCTGGTTTCTTTGCTCCATCATTTTTATGCAGCCAGGGTCCTAAAGAAAACACATCCATATGGATGAAGACCCTTGAGTTATATTTGTCTAAGCAATGCTTACAAATTGCATATGCATCAAAACTGAGACTAGTGGAAAGAAAACGTAGCTGAGCAAGTACATCTTGTTCATCTTCCAAAGCTGGATACTTCAAGAATGATGGTTGCTTGAGAAGTCTGAATTTTGATGGCTGGTTTCTCCTTCTGATTGAAGTTGCTAGCTGGATCATTGAGTAATTATATGATAAGTAAGAACCGCATGGACCAAGACTCAAATGAAGAAACACGGGACGTGGCACATAATTAATCAGCAGAGGGAAGAACATGTTGGTTTCCTTTGCAATGTTGGATATACTCCCCAGCATGAGACTTCTCTGCTTGATGGAGTACACTCGTGGAAAGTACAAGGATATCTGATAGTCACATTCTTCCAACACTGAATCAACTTCACCAGAACACCCGATCATGCATAGTTTCCCACTTGAGGAATCCCATGTTCCCTCAGCTAACAAAGTAAGGTTGGAGAGGCCTGTTCTTTCTCTTGCGGTGTCTTCTGGTATGGATTCAGGAAACACTCTCAGTGTTGCTGAAATTCTTGCATTTTTTATATTATGATTGTTAGTTTCCTCCTCACATATTACATGCTGCAAGACAAGCCTGAAATCTTCATGGTTCAATCTCCAGTTAGCAAAGCCAAATTCCTTTCCTGGTTGGAGAGGTCTCAGTTTCCTTTGGTAAGCATACCTGTCAGTGAACTTATAATATGGGACAACATTGAAAGGTTCTGAAATACTTTGGAGAGTTTTGCAAAACTCATAGCCACTGAATGTGAGTATATCACATTCTGCCAAGTTCTCTTGACCAAAGTGTTTATCATCACAAGATCTTGGCATTAATTCAGGACTAAACTGATATTCGGAATACCGACTCAGCTGAGAAGAAATATGAACACTATCAAAGTACTTCAAGCTTCCATGTTTGTTTAAACTTCTAATTTCACCCTTTATAGCCCTGCCAGTCAAATTGAATGTCTGAGGGTACCTAAGAACAAGCAAAATCTGATCAGCTTGCAAAAGATGTGGCTGGTGGCTATAACCAGACCAATGGCTATTGGTTATGTCCCAATACTCAACATGGGGTTCTGATATGGGTAAAGCTGTGTTCCCCAAAAGACACAATAAATGTTCTCCCCCACTTTCAAAATAGACCCCTTCAAAGACAACAGTGAGGATGGAGAAACCAGGCATCATGGTGAAAGATGGAGACCTAAGAGAAGTGTAAAATGTAGTGTTTCTAGATATGCCTAAGGACAATATCCCTCCAACATTAACTGAAGCATTTTCAAATTGATGAACTATATTGATGTCCTGCACTTGGAATGAAACAAGTTGTAATGGATCTGCTCCATGAGGGAACCTATGCCCTTGCAAGTCACTCTCATCAAATGGCATCAGAGGGAAACCACCATTCTCCTGATTCCAATCTCCATTGGTGAAAGAGAGTTCTGTTTGAAGTGTGTAGCCTCTATTAACATCAGGAATTGACTTGGATGGTGAAGTAAGATGTGGTGTACAGTGTTTTTCTATTTCAGCAACACGATTGTATGTATAGACTATTGAAGATTCCTCCATGAAATTCTTGTAAGCAACAGACCAACAAAGCAGCATAAGCAGTTGTAACAAAGTGAAAACGCTTAGAATTGAAGATTTGGCCATCATACTTGGAAAACTTAGCACCTAACTAGAACATTGAAAACATAGTAGAACAGTATGACATATGAAAGACAGGCTAACGCAAAATGGGTGGCACAAAAAGGAAGAAAAAAAAAAAAAGACAAATGATTATGAACTTGCCATGATCCCTGCTTGGTTATATGAATAAAACAGGCACTTGTAATGATAGATTGGGTAGATGGTTAAAGGGAAGATAGATCTATCAATCATGGAGACAGGAACTCTGACCTTAAAGAAGTTGCAGTTTCTCTTGTTTAACCCCAACAAAGATGGGAGTGATGTGGTGGAATTTGAAAGACAAAGCTCACAATCAAAGGTTGACCAAAATAATCTGTTATTACAGGCTGGTAGCATGTGTTAGGAACATTGAGGAAATTTTTTGCACAAATGTGTATTAAATTGGGTGCATTATATAAGTATATATATTTTAGATAATAAACTAATTGGAAGGAAAAAATTTAACCCTTACCCTTAGCAAACAAAATCATCATATTTATACAAGTATTTTTCATCAAGTATCAGTTTATTCATGTTCGTTTTCCTATTTGGAATTTAGAATTTAGATGCAGATAATCGTACCATATTTTACAACGACGGGGCTTCATTAAATTATAGAGAACTTTTTTTTATCGGCCAAAGGAAATATATGTATATTAACATTGGTACAAGGGTACCAACCCTATTACAAAGGTGAAAATAATCAAGTTACAAGAAGAAAAAGAAACATACAATAATGGTTTCATTGGGATATGCAATATGCGTTGACTATTTGTAAAAGGATGGAAACAGCCGCCGTCGATTCGGGCATCCAATTTCAAAGCTTACCCACAAACAGAAAATAATACATGATAAATATCATTTTTGTCTATGAAAATGTGTCATGCTGATAGATTGATTTTGAAAGATAAAAAATTCGAATTTAATTTCTGAATGTACAAAAAGTGTGACAGATTAATTCTGCCATTAACTCATCTTTGTTAACCTTAATATATGTGTCTATGTGGCACCTTTGGTGATGTCATGTCAGTTGACGGTTGCCACATGTCATTCACATGATGACTGTCACGTGTCTAAAAGTTAACTTTTTATTTTAGTATCTGAACTTAACAATTTGATGTCATTTTAATTCATAAACTTAATCACTTACTGACATTGGTCCCTGAACTTAACCACATACTATCATTTAGGTCCTGAAAGTACTTTTGAATTTTTAATTAAATCTAACGCTGCATGTAAATTATTAGCATAATCATCACCATATCCCTTTATTTCATTCCATATCTCTCATATTTTTCACCTTCCTCTTCCACACTTTGTAGTTCATCTTGACTTTCACCACCATCTGCATGCAATGTTCGTCATTTATTCAACTGAAACATCAATTCTAATAGGAAAATAATACAAAAACATCTCAAAAAACTATTTAATTTTTTTCCTTAATAAACATTGTTTAGCTTCTTTAAGAAGTTACATTTTATTCAATTAAAAATTCTCAAATAGCTTCTTCAACACTTTCAAGTAACCACTACATTTAAAATTCTTTGATGTCTATATATACCTTGCAGTATTAGTTTATGAAAACAACAACTTTCGTTGTTGACATTTTCTAATCTACTTGATCCTTTTACTTTGATCATCGATCATGTGCTAAACGATCTCATGGATCCTATGTTACCCATTCCACTTACACCTCCTTTATCCTTAATTTTTTCACTCTTTACACTCCAAACGCGATTCAAAGAATAAAAAACTATTTAATTTTTTTCTTTAATAAACATTTCATTAAGAAGTTAAATTTTATTCAATTAAAATTTTTCAAATAGTTTCTTCAACACTCTCAAGTAACCACTACATTTAAAATTCTTTGATGTTTGTAGATACCTTGCGGTATTAGTTCATGAAAACAACAACTTTCGTTGTTTACATTTTCTGATTTGCTTGATCCTTTTACTTTGATCATCGATCATGTGCCAAACGATCGCATGGATCCTATGTTACCCCTCCCACTTACACCTCCTTCATACTCAATTTTTTCACTCTTTACACTTCAAACGTGATTCAAAGAATGAAAAATGACATGTGCTTCTTGTGGCACCAGAGGGTCATGTCCACTCAAATCCTCTAATACCCAACCCTTGAACAATGATGTGAAAACTACAAAGACTGAAAAAAGCAGGGACAAGATGTACTACACTTGCTCCATCAAAAGGATATGTAAGCAAATGGTTCTAACATTTTCATTTTACTCCCTTTCATTATTCTCAAGTTTTTTTTTGACCGTCTTTTTGTGATTAATGTTATTCCATAAAATAAATTAATTAAATAATTAATCTAACATTCTACACATATTAATAGCATATAAGATAATAGCTTGATTTGGGTAGAAGATCTAGTTTGGAACCTTATAGAATCTTGTTAGCAATGTCCTGGATTTAGCTGCTAACTATTGCTATGTAATCACTCATAAATTAGTTTCATATTTATAGTGTAATTTAAATGGCAGAATTGGTAAGAGGAAGGTGAAAAATATGAGGGATAAAGAATGGAAGTGAGAGAATATGGTAATATCTATGCTAATAATTTACATGCAACATGTATGTGATTAAGTTCAGGGAACAAAATGTCAGTAAGTGGTAAGTTCATGGACCAAAATGTCAATAAGTGATTAAGTTCAATGACTAAAATGACAACAAGTTGTTAAGTTCAAAAACTAAAGTGAAAAATCAACTTTTAGACACGTGACAGCCACGTGGATACACATGGTAACCATGTGGATGCCACTTGGCAACCGTCAGCTACCACCACATCACAAGAGGTGTCACGTAGGCATATATGTTAAGATTAACGGAGATGAGTTAACGACATGACCAATCTGTCGCACATTTTGCACATTCGGGAACTAAATTTGAATTTTTCATCTTTCAGGGACCAATTTGTCGGCACCACACTTTCTGGGACCAAAATAAGTATTTATCCAAATAATATATCTGGCTTAATCACATTTTTTTTGTCTCTTTATAATTTTCAAGATGTGATTTTAGTCCCTATTTATTTAATTAGACAAATTTAGTCTTCTAATTTTTTAAAATTAAGTAGTTTTGGTTTATCTATTAACTTTGGAATGATTGATTATGGTGTAACATGTTGATGCTAATCTGTTGATACATGTGGTGTCGTGACTTTCAACATATTTAAGAACCCAAAAAGCTACTTTAATCATCTGACTTATTTAGTCTAAGTTGATTGGATTTATAATTCCTCAGGTATGAGAATTATACAAAATTATTTTTATTTAATTTTATTATTTTTTATTGTATTTATAAATTAAGAAATAACATAAAATTATAATATTAAAATAAATAATAATGTGATGAAAAAATAGAAATAAGAAGAAAATGTGAAAGAAAAGGGGATAAAGGAGAAAATGAACGTATATTTGTATTTATTGTATAAAAAATATTAAAAGTTAAGATGATAAAAATATTTATCAATATGTTCATTTAAGTTATATAAATTTATAAATTACATGGAATTATTTATTAAATTATATTATAATATATTATTTACATATTTTTTATTAGTTTAATACATACACGAATAAATAAGTATTTAGCTATTTCTAATCCATACATTAAATAACTTAGTCAGAATAGAACATGAATTCAACTATATCTTAGATATAAATATAAACAAAATCGATTTTTGAGTCTCGTGGCTTCTCGTCAATCTTTGCAATCTTCGAGATATCTACATCAACAAGGGAACTTGATAACTGGGTATGGCCGTCATCTTCACGTATTTATTTAGCGAGTACATATACAAAAAAGAAAGATAGAGGAGTGAGGTTTGATTCTAAACACACACACACACACACACACACACACACACACACACACACACACATATATATATATATATATATATATGAGGAGGGATCAAATTACACCGGTGTAACTTAAACAACTATTACACCATTCAATAACTTTTCATTGGATGATGTTTACTAAAAATCCACCGTTGGATTGAAAGTTCCTTTCACATAGATCATGTATATAAAATTTCAAATTAATCCAAAATTATTTGCTACCTCATTCATATAGATTAAAATCGATGTAATATAAATAAAATTTTCAAAATATACTAAAATATGGATCATTTGATTACCTTCTTATTGTTGTTCAATTTTGATAAAATTTGACACAAACAATCTTGGTAATATGTAGATATAATTCAATTGTCAGATCGATAAAAATCTTATTCTATATCAAGTTATTAAAAAGGTATAATAGTTCTTCAAGTTACACCGGTATAATTTGATTCCTCTTCTCTCTCTCTCTCTCTCTCTCTCTCTCTCTATATATATATATATATATATATATATATATGAGGAGGAATTCACTTACTCCAAGAGTAAGTCTAAGAAAGTTACTCCTCATCCTCACCATTCATTTTCTTGAAATCTAATGGTCGTAATGAGTAATTAATCTTAACCATTAGATTTCAAGAAAATGAATGGTAAGGATGAAGAATAACCCTTTTAAACTTACTCTTGGAGTACATAGATCCCTCCTATATATATATTGATGGTAGCACAAATTACCGTCAATCATACAATTGACTTAGACTTTATTGGAGGAACCTAGTATTTATCTAGTTATACTAGTTCTACCCTTTAGACTCTGTAAGGATTCATACTTCTCATTTGGAACTGATTGGGAATACATACGCCTCAATAACATGGTACAAGTCTTCATCTAACTTAAATGAACTCAATTTCTTCAACTTAGGACATCCATAGTCATCATCCCAAGACGTACTCTCGCACCAATCCATGGAATGCTAAGTAGTAGTCAAGGTTGCCAAGTTTGGTCAAATGAAGTTCCCAACATAGGGTGCTCTCATGACCCTTAAGGTACTTCATCACTCAACACCTTACTTCCAAGACTTCTATTAATGAGTCCCTATCATTCATTCCTCAACTTACCAGACCGTTACTTCCACTATAGAGTTACATACCACTGCATGCTCTTCACTTGGCAATACTCTTATTAGAGTAAATACTCATTTTCTCAAGGTAAACTCTAGCAGAAATTTCTCTAATCTCATTTTTAGTGAGCATCGGTACAAGCTATCATCTTTTTTCAGTCTTGCAAACAAAGCTTTTTCATATTTCATCAAGTGATAATTTAACAACAATACACATATTAACAATTAAGAAATTTAAGAATCTTATTTTTATAACTCAAGTAAATCTCACAAAATACTAACAGAGAGATTAGATACTTAATTTTTCTTTTACTATTGAATACCAAATTTTAATGAGTTAGGAAAAACTTTTTTTTCTTAATGTGAGTCATCTGGGCTTGTATTACCTTTGGGCCTTTGGGTCCAATTCTTTAAGAGACATAAGACGATTAATCTTTAGCCAATTTTACACTTATTTTTTATTTAGAAAAGTTATTATTTGAACCTAATTATATCTCAAGCTCACTTGGAAAAAAAATTAATGAAACTTTTGTTGGCTCCCAAATTATGCTACAAGTAAAGAAATTTAACTACTGAGGATTCAACATAATTGGTACCGACTAATGTGAAATTTAACTAATTTTAGTGTTAACTGAATGAAGATAAGACTAGTCAAATTGAATGCGCAACCGACTATTTTTCAATATTAGCTGAATAGGAAGGTTAGCTGAATTTGGATAAGGTTAATTCAATTGCTTAGAATATTAGCTAAATGGGTACCTGTGAAAGATGGAGACCGAAGAGAAAGGTAAAATGTAGTATTTCTAGATATGCCTATGGACAATATCCCTCCAACATTAACTGAAGCATTTTCTAAGTGATGAACTATATTGATGTCCTACACTTGGAATGGAACAAGTTGTAATGGATCTGCTCCACGAGGGAACCTATGCCCTTGCAAGTCACTCTCATCGAATGGCACCAGAGGGAAACCCCCATTCTCCTGATTCCAATCTCCATTAGTGAAAGAGAGTTCTGTTTGAAGTGTGTAGCCTAAATTATCATCAGGAATTGACTTGGATGCTGAAGTAAGATATGGGGTACAGTGTTTTTCTATTTCAGCAACACGGTTGTATGTATAGACTATTGAAGATTCCTCCATGAAATACTTGTAAGCAACAGACTAACAAAGGAGCATAAGCAGTTGTAAAAAAGTGAAAATGCTTAGAACTGAAGATTTGGCCATCATACTAGGAAAACTCAACACCTAACTAGAACATTGGAAACATAGTAGAACCTTATGACATATCAAAGACAGGCTAATGCAAAATGGGTGGCACAAAAAGGAAGAAAAAAAAAAAGACAGATGATTATGAACTGACCTGAAAGAGTTGCAGTTCCTTTTGCTTAACCTCTTACCTCAGCAAAGATGGGAGTGGTGGAATTTGAAAGACAGAGCTCGCAATCAAAGGTTGACAAAAATAATCTGTTATTACAGACAAGTCAACGGGCAGGGGAAGGGGGCATGCCCTCAGACTTTTTACACTAAATGATACCGGTATAACTTACACTAATTATTATACCATCAATAATTTTTAATTGAATAATTTTATCTCAAAATTCACCGTTGGATTGAAAGTTCTTTTCATATAGATTACATTTACCTAATTTTATATTAATAAAAAAATTATTTAATACCTCATTTATATAGATCAAAATTGACGTAATATATAATTTTCAAAATAAACTAAAATATGAATCATTTGATTATTTTTTTTATTGATGTTCAATTTTCATAAAATTTGACACAAATAATCAAGGTAATATATAATTATATTTCAACGATTGGATTGATCAAATTCACATGTTATATGAAGTTATTGAATAGTGTAATAGTTGATGTAAGTTACACTTATGTTATTTGATATATATGAGGAGGGATCCACTTACTCCAAGAGTGAGTATAAGAGAGTTACTCTTCATCTTTACCATTTATTTTCTTAAAATCTAATGGTTGTAATGTGAATAACTAATCTTAATAATTAGATTTTAAGAAAATAAATAGTAAAGATCAAGAGAGTTCTATTAGATTTACTGTTGGAGTAAGTTGATCCCTCTCTTTCAATATATATATATATATATATATATATATATATATGTATATAGGATCAAATGACACCAAGATGTCAAATTAATGTTTGACACCAAATCTTTTGTCAAAAAAAAAAAAAATGTTTGACACCAAATCTCATCGATTTATTCTATTATTCTAATAAAATCTAAAGGCTCTTATACAGTTACTAAAATCTCACGTGACATCTCCCTTACCCGTCTCACGATCATTTTAGATTTTACGCAATTTATCCCATAACTTCAGTTTTCACTAAAACCCAGCCATGGATCGTCCCTATGCAAAATCAGTGTCGTGCATTGGGAATATCAGTGAGCTACCCATATGCACCACAACTCTGTGGTGGTTCCAAACTTGAAACACTTGGATTCACGCTCCCAATTCTCCCAATCAGATGGGATTTGGCCAAACTGCAAATAGGAAATTGTAGTTCATTTACTAATTTATTTAGTTTATAGGCAGGTTTATTTGTCTAACTTTTAAACCTTCATTTAGTTTATCTGTAGTTATTTAACTATAATAATTTTGATGATTTAACATTTTTTTTTTGTGAAGCTTGATGTTTTGCCTCTCTACTCTGCGAACAAACTGGTGCACCAAAACATATATGATACTTTGTTGTGTGATTGTGCATAATTAACATTTGAGTTTAATGGTGATGTACTGATAGTGTAAAATAATTTTACATTGTCATCCAATAACAAATTACCGTTTGCATGACTTTCAAGATAATTTTGTAAAAGTCAACAAACTTATCATAAATGGTGGTTTGTGATTGGATGACTGTATAAAATAATTTTACACTGTCAGTGTATAGTCTTTTTTCTCTTAACATTTTTGTTGAGTATTGTAGCAAACACCTCTTTTCCTGCAAAGAGTATAATTGGAAATTTGCTGCAAAGCAGTTTTTGATAAGGTATCCAAAAGATGCTATTGTATATTGATGCTGCAGCGGCACGAGTTAGACATTGCAGAAGATAATTTGATTCCTAAATCTATCGCCACGAAAAGGGCGTTAATTACCTAGTGATCATTCATGCCTTGCGATCATGGGAAGAAGCCCAGTTGACTTTCTTTAAAAAAAAAAAGTAATATTATTATTATATATAGAAAGATATAATGTACAATTTATACAATTTATGCTCGGATGCATTTATTGAACTTTCAACAAAAACAAGATATATTTATTGGTTAAAAAAATTATCTTTTAAAAAATAATCACCTCTTAAACAATTTAATGTCATGAATTATTTTGAAATAAAATTAAAATTTATGACAAATTAACCAATCTAACAATTTTTATTGGTCTTGATGAATTATGTATTTGTTTCTTATATATAAGATCAGAGGTAAAACAGTGACGCCACTAAGCAACCAGATTTAAAGGGGTTGTGTATAAATAATAATATTATAATACTAAGTCTTATATATATATATGAAAAGAATACATCATTTATTTTTTTATCCGTAGAGATTGAATTCTAATATCAATAAGTTTACAATAATTTAGGCATACTATTCAATCAACTGAGCTAAATATTTTGACAGAGAGAAACATCATATACTTCTTCGGAAAGTATTTTTTTTAGCTTCCTCAAGAATTTACTTCACGTTTTAAAAGGTGAGAATGTCAAACAGGGATGCTAAAAGTTAGAGTATTATGCTGAAAGATAGAAGACTAGGAAAAAAAAATCAGAGAGACTTAGATTATAGGTTTAAATATAATTTTGGTCTTCTTATTTTCTCAATTTGTAATTTTGGTCTCTCTATTTTAAAATAAAGATATTTGGTCCCCTATCTTAGAAAATCTACAATTTTGGTCCAATATTTAATTTTGCCTATATTTTTTTTTTTTTGGTCAATTGAACCCTAGACCTAACATATTCATTTAAAGTATCATCAAGAAATAATTTAATTAATTAAAATATAAGAAATAAAAGAAATAAATATAGACAAAATTTAGAATTTGACCAAAATTGCAGATTTTTTAAGATAGGGGGCCAAATGTCTCTATTTTGAAATAATAAGAGACCCAAATTGTGAAGTTGGCAAAATAAGGAACCAAAATTGTATTTAAGCTTAGATTATATGATAAGTGGAATGGAGAGGGCAAAGGAAATTAGGAAGAAGAAAAGGAAGAAAACTTTCAACTGGGAAGGAAGCTTAAGGACAGAGTTCAGAACTAAAGTTGTCTCTTTCTCAACAAGTTTCAGGTGACAATATATATTCTTAAAACTTGAAAACCTTCTTATTTGGTGTGGATATAATTATTATGAAATAATTTACAATTAATAATTTATTTTCTTTAGTCTTTAAATAAGTTGATAAATCTTTGAATTGATAGATTTTAGTTTGTTTTGAGATATGCAATTCTTTATTAAAATCCCCTTGTGTTTTTATTATGATTGATTTATGTATGATTTATATTGTAAGCACTATGTTCATGAGATTGATGAATATATATTGGGACTGTTTTACTATTTTATCATTGAGCTTGAATGGGTGATATACTGTGGTTATAGATTTAATTGATAGATGTATAAATATATGAATAGGTTGCTTTAAAAAGATTGAAATTTGGCTTGGTATTTCCTATGGTGGTCTCGGCAAGTATAGGGATAAGGCTTATAGTGTGTTTGAGATAGCTGCGAAAATTAGATTATTTCAATAATAAATTATATGTATAATCGATTATAATCAAAATCAATTTTTGTTTTGGTAAGTTTGCTGAAAAAGTTGTTTGAAAATAATTAATTTCTTTTGGATGCAACAAAAAAATAGCTTTTATATAGTAAAAAAGTGTGAAAACAGTTGAAAAGAAAAATAAGCTATTGAAAAATAATCATAAGCTACAAATTTTTAGCTTCATAAAAACAGTTTTTTTTTTTTTTTTAAAAAGCTTTTTCCAAATTTAAGCTAGATTTCCAAACATCTTACTTTTAAAATAAACAGCTGAAATTATTTGAAAACAACTTAGATTCTAGGTTCCCAAACATGCTCTTAGAGGTCTTAGCAAAATTTTGATAATTTTAGATATTGAGAGTTAGGGTTTTAAAGAGTTAAGATAACTTAGTATAAAATATGAAACAAATAGAAGTTGAATTTTATTCTCTCCCTAAAATTCATTTTCGGTTTTCTAAGGGAAAATAGAATGGAAATTTTATTACTTGAATTATAATCTTATGATTAAAAGTAATTTGAGTCAAAGATAAAAATATTTACCCTTATTCTAAGCTTCACAAATGAATCGGTTTTTATACGGTAAAAGCCAATGTTTAACTTTCTTTTACTAAACATAACTTAGTAAGTTGTAAGTTTTTTTTTTTTAAATAAAAATAAAATAAAATTTAAATTTTAAAGCATATTAAAGTGGAACCTCTAGCATATTGTGGTTAAATGAATCTTGGTATTTTTTTTAATCAAGATTAGATGATGATAAAAATAAAATAAAAAAATTGGGTTACTGTTTTAAGAAGAAGAAAAATTGAGTGTTTTGATTAAGTATGGCTTGCGGCCTTTCTTGGAAAAACAAGGCAATTTGGATCAAATTTTTAATCAATCATATCCATGTTAATTTAAGTAGGCAACAGTTGTTTTTTAAAGAAAAATTTGGGTGTTCTTATTTAGTAGGCTCACGGCCTCAATGAAATAAAAAGTAAAATACATAATTCTCACTTAAAAATGGTCTACATTGAAGTTAGGTAAGATGGAAGAAAAAGTTTTGACAATTTGGTTCAATTGATTTCTAGAAAGTTTGTAAATTTTTAGTAAAAATGGTCTTTGATCTTAAGATAAGGTTTAAAAGAAAACAAAGTTGTTTTTGGGTCATTTTTATGTTTTGATCCAATTAGAAACAAACTCAAAAGGATAAAAGTAATTAAGATTAAAATTGGAATGTTTCACTACCAAAAATGCGGCATTTAGACACGGTTAATTGCCCACCGTTTACGTGACCGTGGTTAAGATAAAGAACAGGCCCAATTTTACCACATTAGTGCTGTGGCAAAACAACCCCCGAAGGAGGAAAACTTGGTTAGACACTACCGTAAAGGTGACGTGGTGGACACAACCACTTATATTTTGCCAGCACATTAAAATGTTATAAAACTTTTATTAATAATTAAAATAAAATTAAAAACATTAAAAAGCTTTTATTTAACTTTTAGAAGAGGAAATCACAACTGAAAGACACAGAGATACGCTCCACTCCATCCAAGAACTGTAATCGCAATCGAAGGGAAGGGAACGGAGAATCGCAGTCACAATTGAAAGGAGAACTGCTCCACTCCACCCATTCACGAGTGCAGCATCGAAGCTTGGTCGGCGGAAAGGCACTCCATGTGAATTGTTCACCACCACCCCTCATCATTCTCACAGCTTCCATTCATCAACGTCTTCCATTGTTGCCGCTTCTTACAATTGTCAACAAGAAGCAAATCTGAGTCCCAAGTTATCACATCACTGCCTGTTTTTCTTTGTTCTTCTCTTTTCCCCTTGTTATCACCTATGGCGTTTAGATGCTCTGTTGTTCTGTCCAAGGTGATTTTAGTAATGAAAGCAAGGTGTTTGATGAAATGCTAGCTGTGTTTCATTGCTTTTGTTGCTTATTTCTTACCTGCCTGAATCTCTTGCATATGCCAGAAGCTACTGCAAAAGGGCAAATGGTTGTAAAAAGATCAATGCCAAAAGCTACTCATATGTATCAATGGCTGTAAAAGGAGTTAATGTCATAGGTTTACTTTGCCACTATAATGTAAAATTTGGTTTCATGGTTGTAAAAGGGGATTATGGGTTTTGAAACTTTTTGTCAGAATTGAGAGCACCCAAATGAGAAGGAGCATTTTTAGCTATATGCCACAAACACAACCGATGACATGTATTTGGCATTACCTGTCCAATTGCTTTGGCCATGGCTGCATCTTGATTGTTTTTGGTTGTTTGTTCCCCATACTCTCCAAAAACACCTTAAACAACCAATTAAATGAAGCTGCAGTTTCGTCAAATAACAATGCACGGCCAAACATGACAGTTTGTCAATGATGATTTAAACCAACAAAAGGGGGACAAATCAAGTTATATTTATTAGTACAGTAAGTAGTATCAAAAACTACAACATCCCCAAAACAATCATAATCAACTTTTGATTTACCATCTCTCTAAAAGACATTGGTGAAACGTGACTCTTGGTCTAGTTGTACACTATAGTAGAACATCGGATCATGTGCTTGTCGACTCTGCAAGTGATTTACTAATGATTGAGCATCCCTTGCTTCGATCAATTTCAACTTTTTAGTGTAGACAAAATTCTGCATATCTTTAACAGTTAAACCAAGCTTATCAAATCCACCCACTTCTTCCCCCAAATAACTCCAAATCTGTGTAACTTTCATCCCTGAATCTGCCATAGACTTTATGATGTCTCCTTTGACAGCTGATATATTTCTCATAGAACGTAACAAATGTCTTTGTTTGGGTGGTACAAATTCATGGTTGTGATTCAGCATCAACTTTGTAATTTTCCATACTCCTTCTTTGCTCACATTAAATTTCACCATAGCTTTGCAGCCTGTCCTTGAATCAGCTCTTTCATAAGTCACTTCACCTTGAGCTTCATTGTTCTTGTACCCTTCTTTGGAGCAAAAAAAATATTTTGAGCGTATCATCTTTTTTTCATTATCATAATACAACTCTTTGCCTTTTCTTACACTAAAACCCATTTTGAAGGCATATGCTTGGTATAAGTTATAAGCTTCATCTTTACTATACACAACTTGACCAAGATATTGAAATATAAAAAAAAACTTGATAAGAAATTTAGAATTATTTTTTAATTAAATGGATATTCACTTATTAACAGGGACATGGACAAATATATCTTTGGGCTCATCAATTTCAAATGGTTGACTATCCTCCATAGTTTTAATTTTCCTGAAACAGTAAAAAAAAAGAAGGGAAAAATAGTACCAAAATATTATTTAGAAAACATAATCCATTATGTATAAGATAATAACCAATCAATGATATGAGAAAAAAGGCTAATTGATAGAAATTGTGAAACGATAAAAAAGATAACATACCCACAAAAGAAAGAGATGAAGAGGCAAAACAGGGCTTATGTGTGGTAACAGAGTTAATGACCAAAAGATGATTTCATTCTCAAACCAACTCAAAGGCATAGAGTAGCTATAACTATCAGAGTAATACTTGATGATGATTGACGGTGGTTGTACAACAGAGGAAGAAATGAGTTGTACATGAGAGTTTGAAACTTTTTTTCCTTCTTCTTATGTAGATTGGCGGGAGTTTAGAAGCTTACAAAGAAAGCTTTCTAAGTTTTTAATATTTTTAATTTTATTTTAATTATTAATAAAAGTTTTATAAAATTTTAATGTGCTGACAAAATATAAGTGGTTGTGTTCATCACGCCACCTTTAGGGTAGTGTCTAACCAAGTTTTCCTCCCTGCGAAGCCCAATTTTTTTTAAGTCTCTCCCTCCATATCTTTTCCCAATTTTCTTTAACTCTTTTCCCCAAAAGAAAATCAGAAACCCTCTCTTTCCCCTTCACCATTTCGAAGCCACCAGCAAGTCCCATCCTTCACGGAGTTTGCATGTTATTGGATCATTTCCGTGACATTGTAAGTCCGAAGAACCCTTTCTATTGTTGCGAGCAAAACAAAATTCACTAATCAAACCTCCAAACTTCTTTTCATGCATAACACACCATCGTCGCTTCCTCTCAATATAGTCACACACGCGTTGCGGCTTTTGTTTAGGAAAGGAGAACGAGTGAGAGAGGTGAGAAAGGGAAATCAAAATGCCGTTTAAAATTTGTAAGGTGAAGAATGATTGTGTGAATTCCTCTAAGAACGCATTGTGTTGCTCAATTCCTCTAACAACTGGTTTTTTCCTCCCTCATTTTAAACCAAATAAAAAATTATTTTGCATCGCGTGTAAATGGATCTTGCTCAATTCCCACCAGACATTTTGTTTAATCAAATGGGTCTATGTTTTTTTTATTTTATTATGTTTTTGATTTCTCTGAACTTGGTGTTTGGTTTTTTCGGTCCTTCTTCTTAGTGTCGTGATGGTGTCACCTCCGGGAGCTTCTCTCCCACTGCACCTTCAAAGTTGTAAGTTGCCCTCTCAATTCTCTTTGAAGGGACATCCTTTCCAAAGCCACTAGCGGCATCAACATTTACCTGCTCTAAGTTCTCATGGACACAAACTTTAATGATTAAAAGTGAATTGTCTAACTTCTTATTGTGTTTTATCATTGTTTCTCCTTCCCCAGACTTTGCATATTGCAGAGTACTGTTTGGCAATTTGGTTTTTCATGAACTTTACTTTGTATTTTTATATTCTGTCTCTAAATCATTTTTTACTTCATCAAATCATTGGAGCATAGCATGAGGTTTGATTTTAATCCTGTATGAAGTTAATATTTATTTCTCATCTTCATACACTTCAACAGGTTAGTGCATAAATCCATGGAGAGTTTGTGCATGATACTGAGCAACCAATATGGAAGTAATCGAGCTTGATACTAGTAAATTTGAATAAGTGCATTTTTATTGTCAATGTGGTACTCATATAGAGATAAATTTGATCTCTTAATGTGTTTGAAATCCATATTTCGATAGTACATTTTCGGGTGTTCTTACTTGCAAATGAACAAGGAAGGGTTCAAGCTATATGGGAAAACTTCTCCTCTCATGTTTATGATATTAATTGTTTGCTTGCTGTAATGAATTTGGACACTTTTAATTAGGTATGAGATATAGATACAATGCAACTAGATCACAAAATTTGTTCATGACACATTAATAAATTTAACTATTTAAGCATTTTTTTTTTAATAGTTTAAGCTTTTAGGAGTTTATTCATTGACATGATAGTTGAACCTCTTAAACCAAACAAAAGAGTTCAATCCTATATGCCCTTATTTTTCAGAATTAAATTAATTTCAACACGATTTGGGTGAGCTTGTATGACGTCTTTGCTTCAAGCTTAAAGACCTTTATTGTGAGTGGGTTCAAGTTAATGATCTAAATAAAAACCAATCATGGGTTGCCGCCTTATAGTTTAAGCTTTGTGTAGAGTTAGTTGTTTGAAACTAATAAATGTAATATTAAATTTCCAAATAGAAATCAAAGAAGGAAAATCAGACTTTGTTAATAGGTACTCTGATGTCTCGCTGTCATTATTGACTTGGTACTATGATTTTATTTTTTTTGTTCTCCTAGATGTATTTTTCTCAAATTTGTCTCTTTTGTAGGTTATTTCATTGACTTTGGTCTTGCTAAGAAATACAAGCACCTATAAACATTAGCATATTCCTTACAGGTACTTCTATGATATTTTTCAATCTTCTAGTTACATAGGTATATGGTGATTTTGTACATTTGAAATATGTGAAAATACTTTATGCTTTTGTGATTTGTAAATATATGTTTCCTTATTTTTGTTTTGTGTGTGTTTTCTCTCTCTTTGTTGGTCTCAGAGTCTCTGCTAATTTGAATATGGATAGAAACCTTAGCAAAGTGGCTCAACAACAAGGTATGCACTTTCTTTTTTTGCCTCATGATATCTTTTATTTTGCCTCTTGACATCACACAAAGTTTTGAAGTATGATCCTTAGTTACTCACAAATAAACACTCCTCCAATACCACTTTCCTGACTAAGTATTCAAATTGAGCATATCATGTTACTTCTTTGGATAGAGCCCCTATTCAAGATATCATGGTATTTTTCTTTCCTTTTTTTTATCCTTTTATTAAAACAGACCCTTAAATTGAAATGAGCAGACATGGATTGCTTGATTGCTTGTTCTTTGTTATCTATTGCAAATGGTAATTTTATTGTTTATCTATCATGGTATTTTGTTGTTTTGGTAAATCTAATAAAACTATAGGAGGAAAGTGGAGGCCAAGGGATCAATTCCACTCGTGCAGGCCGAAATAATAAGTGGATCAAATTAAGTAATTGTTCTCTGCCACTTGAAACCATATTTATAGTAATTGTCTAATCATGTTAAAATCAGGGACTTAGTTTTTAATAGAAAATATTTATCATAATATTACTTAATGAGTTTGTTATAAAATAAAGTAATTTGGTGTTTGTCCTTACTAATATTTTTGGAACTTGTAGGCATTTCACTGATTCTATAAAATCCGGTAGCTCAAGCCAAAAGGATGATGAAGACTTAAAGAGACATGTGGAAAGTTTGGAAGAGAAGTTACTTGGATATGGAGAGACAAAGGAGCAACTTACACAAACACAATCAATTAGCAATTTTTCAGAACATTTTTCAGCATAAATTTGGTGATGAGTTACCAATTTTTAATTGCCATGTTCCTCCACCTTAGCTATAGGAGCTTAGAATTACATGAATTGTGATGTTAATATGATATTTTGTCCTAAATTAGTGCCATTTTGTTCGCACTTAAGAACACTAGCATGATAAGATTTTTTCTTTTGCTTTATATAATGATTATGTAAATGTTAGACTTTTATTATTATTAATTAGTAAATATTATATATTGAGTATCTTTTATTTATGGTATTTAGATTTTATGTCTATTAATTATGTATTGCTATGGGAAATTATGATATTGTTAATGGCAAATTATTCTAAGCCAATCAGATATTTATTGAATTTTTCTTTTTTCTTTTTAATTAAAAAAAGGGTATATAAGTTAGCCACGGTTTAATCGTGGCAAAGTTTAAAATTAGCCATGATTAAGCTGTGGCGAAATATTGAATTTCATATTTTTATGAACATTTTAGATTCGATTTAGGCGTGGCTAAGTCAAATTGCAACCGTAGTTAAATTTTGTTACTACGCTTATTTTAGACGTGGCTAACGTTAAAATATGACCGTGGCTAACTTTAGCAACGCCGCAGTTTGCCACGGGTAACGAAACCGTGGCTAATTTTATTTGCCACAGTTAAATGGTTATTTTGCCACGGTTTTAGGCGTGGCTAAACGTCGGTTTGTAGAAAAGTCCACGATTTTATTAATAAAATAGTAAGTTTTATTAACATTTTGTTCAAGAAAGGCTTGAGATACAGTTAGGATCAATAGACAACTTTTCTAGTAGTAAAAGCAAGTATAAACTTGTCTTAGGTCCATCAGTGTATCTAAAGAATTGGGCCCAAAGGCCCAAAAGGCAATATAAGCTCAAATGGTCTAAAAAATAATTTGCTTTTCCCGAAACTATTAAATTCGTATAATAAAAGGAAAATTAAATTTTGTAAATTTATAAATCCTTTCTACAATAATAAATTTCTAGTAAGTTAAAAAAAAGTTAAGTATCTAATTTCCTTGTTAGTATTTTGTAAATATTGTAAGATTTACTTGAGTTATATATATATATATATATATATATATATATATATATATATATAAATTGTTTATTTGTGAACATGTGTACTATTAGTTGTTAATTGCTAAATTGTTGTAACGCTAAATTCTGTTTATAAGACAAAAATAATGGTAGCTTGTACTGGTACTCATTGGAAATGAGACCAGAGGAATATCTACTAGAGATTACCTTGAGAAAAATGAGTATTTACTCTGCTAAAAATATTGTTAAGTGAGAAGCATATAGTGGCATGTAATCTTATGGTGAAAGTCACAGTCCAATAAGCAGAGGAATGAATGGAAGGGGCCCACTAACAGAGGTCTTGGGGGTAAGGTGTCAAGTAATGAAATACCTTAAGGGTCAGGGTAACACCTTATGTTTGGAGTTTCATCTGACCAAGCTTGGCAATCTTGACTACTGCTTAGCATTCCAATGATTAGTGCGAGAGTACGCTTCAAGAAAGGACTGTGGATATCCTAAGTTGAGAGAAATTGAGTTCACCTGTGGAGGATGACGACTTGTATCACATGGTAGAGGTGTATGTACTCTCAGTCACTTCCAAACAGGAAGTATGGATCCATATAGAGTCTAAGGGGGGTAAGAATAGCACAACTAGACAAATACTAGGTTTCCCTACTAAAGTTTAAGTTAATTGTTTGATTGACTATAGTTTTCTACCATTATTATATAGATAAGTTTAGAATCAAACCTCACTCTTCTATCTCCTTTTTATGTATGTACTCACTGGATGGATACGTGAAGATGATAGTTATTCCTAGTGATTAATTAAGTTCCTTTGTTGTTGCATATAATTCAAAGATTGCAAAGACTGACAAAAAAAAAAGGCTACAAGACTCGTAGATCAGTTCTATATAATACTTGTATTTGGAATAGGGTACACTCTGACTAGGTTATTTGATATATAGATTGGGATAGTTAGTACATATTTTCCCTTTATATATTAAACTCTGTATTATTTTGTACTAATATATATTTAAAGTAGATCATGGTTCATTATGTATTATCTGTAAAGATTTCTTTACTCGTTAATGATGCCTTACTATTTTTCTTATCCTTTTCCAAGTTCTATATTTTATAAGTCGAATATAAACACAAAAAAATTACTCGCATTTTTATAATAACTAAAACAAGTAAATAAATCGGTATGGATTGTATTTAATGTAATATAGTGTTACATTTAATAATAAAATAGAAAAAGATATACTAATATCATAAAAATAATTAATTAAGAAAATAATTAATATTTACATAATATCATTAAAAGTTTAAAATTATTCATAAGAGATAATATTATAAAAAAATATTACATTTAATTTATATATTATAAGCTTAATTATCTTGATTCCTCTAAGATTTAAAGTCAAGTTGTGCCAATTACAGGCGGTAGCATGTGTTATGGAACATTGAGGAAAATTCTTGCATAAATGTGTATTAAGTTGGGTGTATTAGATAGGTATATATATAATTTTAGATTATGCATCCCAAAAAATAGTTAATAAACTAATTGGAAGGAAAAAAAATATTTTTTCGCTAAAATCTGTTAGTTAAAAATTGAAAGTAAGCTAACTTATAGAATTAGAAGTGTTTGGTTAAAATTAGTTGATGAATTAGTTAATAAAAATTGATATATATATATATATATATATGTATTATTTTATAGAAAAAGTATATATATTTTAAGTGATTATAATTTTTATTTTTTAAGTGATTTTGAACTCTTATGATTTTTTTAAAGATGAACAAATTTATTGAAAAATAAATAGTATAAATTGTTTACTAGTTAAAATAAATCTTAAAATATTAAAAAATAAAATTTATTATAAATTTAACATTTTATTAATTAATAGAAATAGTCAAGGCAGGGCAAATGAAAAACTTGATTAATGTATTGGAGAAAAAATAAAAAATAATAACAAATTGAAGAAGTTATAAGCTCAAATGTTATCTCAAGTGTGAGAAAATATTATATAAACTAGTGAGATAAAAATATTTACTAAATACCTTTATTTAAGTTAAATAAGCTTATAAATTAGTTAAATAAACTATAAGTTGGTTGAAATAATTTGTCAAATACAATCTTAATATAAAATCATTAATTAACTATAAAAAATAATAATTAATCTTATGCTCATAATTGATTTTCTAAATTGAATTTTAATAGTTTTTTTAAAAGAAATTATTAATAGTTGAAAATAACCTTAAATCACAATTTAAATTGTTCATTGTAAATCTAAAATATAATTTATATATTCAAAGAAATTGATTTATTATGAAATTTAATTATAATATATTTAATATATTCAAAAATATTTATTTCTTATGAATTTTAAGTATATAAAAATAAATAATTATATTGTGTAATGCATAAGCTAAAATACTTGTTTATTAATAAATTAGAAAGTTTCTTTTCAATAAAAAATAAATAAATCTCTTTATCTAATGCAGTATACGTTATTTTTATTTAAAATATATTCAAGTGATAAAAAAAAATTTCTTTTTGAATTTTTCTTATCTAATAGTATTTGTATGACATTTTCTTTTAAATTATAATAATAAGCAAACAATTAATCAATTGAAAAGTCTCCTCACCCTTTGAATCCTTTTATTTAAAATTTAAAATAAAGAATATTTTATTTTTGTATTGTTTTTTTAGTTTTCTCAAAGTATTAATAAAATTAAAATTTACCTATACATTGCATGAGTTAAAATATTAATTACCAAAAAAATAGCAACTCATGTGGAAGACATAAGGCGATAGAATTGTTTCAAATTGGCACCAAAAAGTAATAAGATAACTAAGTCAAACTATTTCAAACTTGAAAAGGAAGTTTTAATCTAAAAAAATAATTTTGTGGGAAATGTGCTTAGTGATCCTTATTTGATAGGAATTATTTTATCTTGAGTGTTTTTATAAAAGGACACTTTACGACACAAAGAAGCACACTAATTATCAACTCTATTTCTTAAAGCAATATTTTTTCCTCAAAAAGTCTAGTATATCAAATTACTTCTATTTTCACTTGCGAAAGATTTGACAGTAAAGGTTAATCTTAGTGTGGATATACATAAGGTCTTCAAACACTTAAAGAAAAATCTTAATAATACAAGAATTGATAACAAAGGAACATATATCTTTGCAGTTTTAACTATTTTAATAAATTTTAGATACAAAACAAATCCCTTTTATTTTGCATTTCTGTTTGTATGTGTCAAGAACATTGTTTTAGCCTTCAACAATGACATCCTTATTTGATTAAAGGCAAGAGGAAGTGTGCTGCGTAGAACAACTGCAAAAATAAAAAAAGACATTAATACAAGATCATGTTCCAAGTTGTATGAAAAGACAAGGAATATAATGCAAACAAATCGAAAATAAATATACATATAAATTTGGAATAATTCATATCCCAATATGTTTGGCGCTTTGAATGGAGTTGAATTATTCACCAAAAGATGAAATTAGAGTAATATATGATAAAGTGTATCAACTTAGTCATACAAATTCATGTTAACAAACAATAAGTTTAGTTTAACTAATTTACCCTCGTGTTTTGTATTTCAATTGGAAATTGAAAGTGAATAGAAATTAAACAACCTTATTTCTCAAATTAGGGCAAAAGTAATCAGATAGTTATTTCTTTTAAATAATAATCTTGATATTGAATTCTTTAAACAATAAACAGTCTTGAAGAAAATTACCTTCCAGATCAACATGTAGAAGGATCCAATCGAAGCTTTGCTTCTCAAATCTATAGATTTAGCCCGGTACCAAAGAACTGAAGCAAGAACAGCATGTCCTACACCCTAAAACATTGGCACCAAATATAGTTTTCAGACATTGCTAGAAGGTTTAAACAAGTTTATATCCACTTATATCGATTTATAAAACAATATACCTACACTTTCTTCTGAAAAAATGCCTCCTCTAAAGATCAATTTTACCCTTGACACTATTATCAAGATTATAAAGTTACAATAATCTATGCTAGGGATGTTCATAAACTAATCCAATTAAATGAAAACTGAAAAAATTGATCCAAAAAATTGGAAATCGAATAAACTGAAAATCAAATAGACAAAAAATTTGAAAAATCAAAATTTTTTATTGGATTTGATCGAATTTTGGATTTGATTTTAAAAATCAAACCAATCCAATCTAAATTGAACCTGTACATATGTATATACATAAATTTATAATATCACTCATGTTTATCTTATTATTTCTTATATATTTTAATACCAATTAAATAAAGAAATAATTCATGATATTTGATAAAGAAAGAAAATCATTCCTAAGGAGATAATCTGTCTCTCTAAATTACTGAAGACATGACCAAGATATTATAAGACATTTGTTTTATATTCTAATACATGTAATAGGCATATTACCGTGACAATTTTAATCCAAAGGGAAGAAGATGCTACTCCTCCCAAGAGGGCAACTCCAAAAGCCATTTCAAAAAGGGAAACACAAATCCAAAATACCTAGAAAAGATTAGTTAGGAACAACAAAGAGGTATATGAGAGGGAACAATCAATTCTATTAAGATGTTTCATTTGAAAAACATACTCGTTTTTGACCTAAACGTGCTGAAAAAGAATGGATGCCAAATGTTTTATCTCCTTCGATGTCAGGTATATCCTATACAAATCCAATAAAATGTTTTATATTAGGTACACATATTTAACCAAAAGCTTAATGTTGGAAACAAATGTATGTTCTGAGAAACTAGAGGCCTTTACCTTGAATAATGCTATACCTACAGAGTAGAAGCTCATGAATGCAACAACAAAAAATAGTGATCTTGGAAAGGCAGCTGGCCTCTTCAATACAAAAGTCTGCACATTATTTCATGAATCAACATTAAAAAAGTATTTAGCTTCTTTTCATCTTTATTATTTTAATTAATAACATAGGAAGGGTTATTAGAAAATATAGGATTCCTAGTACTATATGGTGAAAATATATTAATACATAATAGAGTGGTATGAAGTGCTAGCTTGTAATTTACATGTAACTAATTGAACTTATTAAAAATTAGTTATAGGATCTTTATTATTCAGGTCAGATAGCTATAATTGGAATAGTTAACTTTTAATATAAATGTACATATCAAACTAGAGCAATGAAAGTGAAGCTCATTCTTAACTCTACATATTTAGCTTTTCTTTAGCTTTTTCACTCATATCTCATGATTCAATTTTGATTGGTAAATTCAAATGGTTGATCATGAATCCAATAAAAACAACCCTAAAAACTTGGGATAAGGATTTGTTATTATGGTTACATGCATATAAGCTAATAACGCTCTTCCAAAATTAGAGGTATATTAAAAGCTCAATTAGCTATAGGACAAAACCTGCATGTGAAGGAAAAATGTAATGGGAAATACAAATGTCCAAGTAGCAAATATGCACATTGCTGCGAGCAATGGATTTCCCTTCCATCTCAACAGAGGCACCTGAAAAGTATCAAAACAATGCTATCACTATCAAACAATTTAAAAAAAAAAAAAAAAGCTCTTATTTATTCTTTATTAGCTTGTTTGTTAGAAAATATTCATATATTCATCCAAAAACTTAATTTGTATATATTCATATATGTTCATATAATATCTTTACAAGGCAATGTTTTAATTAATTAAGGTTGTGTTTGTACGAGGAATTTTAAGATTTCAGTTAATTTGAAATGCTTGGAATTTGCATTATTTTGATTTAAATTTTATTTATTTTCTAAATGTTTTTTTTATAAATCAATTTAAATTTCTTAAATTTCAAATTCTTAGCTTGAATAAGAAAATTTAATTTTCATCATATGCAAAGTTTCATTTTTAAATATATATTTAAAAAAAATTCAAATTTCAATATTAAGCTTTACTGAAAATGAGCATTAGCCAATTTTTAAGAATTTAATAATTAAAAAATTAATATTAGACAATATTTAATAGTTTTAAATAATTTTATATATTTAATAATTAGAAAAATACAAATATTGCTATTTTTATGTTGATATTAATAGAGAGAAAGAAGAGAAAAAAAAAAAGAGAAGAGAGAGAAAGGAGAGGTAGCAGGAGAGAGTATAAAGAATTTCATATTCTTACTTTTTTTGCAATTTGAAATTCTATAATTTTAGGTAAAAAAAAACACTTCCACAAATTAATAGAATTTCAAATATTTTAATATATCATCTAAACAACATATTTTTATACAAAGAATTTTAAATTCTCTTAAAGTAAATTACTAACTTAAATTTCCTTATCTAAACACACCATTAGGGATTTGAAATTCCATTGTTTTAGCATATTTGAAAATGTCAATTCTTGAGAATCAACATATTTTTGATAAGCTCAATAATCAACTTCTAGAGAATGATTAAATGTCCAATATATCTTATTATATGAGTTGGTAATGTAGAACCAAAACTAAGAAAAGAAACAAACATTATTGTAGGAGAAGGATATAATTAGTTCATAGAAAAAGAGAAACAAAGGGATAACAAAATAAAGACCTTTGGTATTGAAGGTCAATTTTGGGGTTATAAAGAAGATATGAAAATTAAGTAAATGAAAATTTAGAGAGTCTAGATTCTCTCAAATAGTCTAAGGGTCTACAATATTCTTTATTCAATAAAAAATTTTCTTTCGTCTTCCTGATCTAGTTTCTATTACCATGGATATATTATAAACAACCTTATCAAAGACCAAATGAACCCATAAACCCAAGTTACACAACAACAACTCCAATTGATGCACCATGGTTCCCCTTTGTAACCTTTTTATACTTATGTCTCTAACATTGTTATGCGAAAAAGAGAAGTTTAGATTCAATTGGAAAAAAAAAACTCACATTGATTGAATAAGCAGTCCATAGTGAAAAACACAATATAAGACTCCAAATCAATGGCCAAGAACCTGTAATCCAGCCAAGCCAAAAACTCTGTAAAAGAGAATAAAACAATAAGTCTCCTTCTACTTTGTCAATAAGCTCATCTAGAAAAATATCATTTTAAAAGAGATGAATCTATATGGCACCAGAGTTAAACATGATGCAGTAATAATGACACCAGTTCTAAAGGATAACTGCCCAGATGCCAATGGAAGAAACGGTTTGTTTATCTGCAAAAAAAAAAAAAAATGTAAACATAGATTGTTAATAAGACAAACCATATGGTACTTCCTCCAAAAATTTTGTAAGATATAAAAGGTTGCATGCTTTCTAGACCATATCAAAGGCTATAATAGTTAGGGAGGCTTGTTTAATAAAAATTAAATAGAAATTTGATAGTGAAAATCATATAACTACTCAAATTGTTGAGTGTGAATAAATGCTCTTGCATACACCTAGTCTTTATGTGTTTTTGAATATTTGACTTTAGATAAATTACTAAACAACAATCCAATCATTAAAATATTTTTTTAATGCAGCAATATAGAAGCCCAAAAGCCATAAAAAAAAAGTAAATTATTATTGATCCTAATGATTTATTTCTAATAGTAAATTTCATACCTTGTCTATTTCAAGGTCAAACAATTGATTCACACCATTAATATAAATATCCATAAACAAGTGAGGTACCAAAGCCTGAAGCATTTAAAAAAAAAAAGTATTAATGAAGTCAAAGGATAATTTGTAATTGGCTACTTAAAGAGAAACAACATATTTGGAGTCTCACCTGTAACACACCAATAAAAAATAATGGAGATATATCTGATAATTTCTGCACTACAAGGAGAGATGCACAAATTGTGCTTAACGTCTGGCCAAAGGCAAATAAAATTGACCCATTAAAAACATTAAGGATAACACTATCATCCAAAAAGGTGTTTCATACTAAACTGAATTATAAGTATTAACCATAACATTTGAGGATTATTTATGAGAATAATACTAAAAAAGTTTGAACTTACTCGGCCAATCACTGTGTAAGGATAGCAAAACCAGTATAAAGAAACTAAGAAACTTTTTGCAAAGTCCAAAATGTTTTTGGGATTAGAAGCATGAGGTTCAGAATTAAAAGATGGTCTAGGGATTGCTTTCACAATATGTTTTTTATTGCATTCTTGATATGTAGACCCTCCTTCGATGCATTTGTAATGATGGTTCAAGCTTGGCTGTTGAAAACTCAAAAGATTATTTTTTATTTGAGTTTTCCTTTTGTATTGTGAAGCTTTCGATGCAAAAGAACCTACAACACCAAATGTTGAATGTAGTATTAGTGCATATGCACAAAAAAAAAAAAAAAAGATTCTCATTTTAAAATTATTGCAACCAATATCATAACAAGATAATGAATAGAGAAAGAATAATCAATTTAAAAATTGAAATGAAAGAAGTTACTAAGAAAGTTTATCTTTTTTTAGGAAATACATTTAAAAGACCCTTAATTTTGGAAAAATTGGTTTTCAAAAACAGATATGGATTCAAGAGTTATTTACATATAGGAAAACATATTAGTAATGTACAATGTTTGTTATAAAAATGTCTCTAATTGATCGTGTAAAACTTAACAACTTTGAAAATATCTATTTTACCTCATTAATAAGAAAAATAAGTTGATTTTAATTTTTCTATTTTTTGTTTATTACATTTTTAATTTTGGAAATATAGAGAATTATAAGAAAATTGTTTTTTTAAATAAATGGATTTTTTTAAAATTATTTTTGGCACGATGGGTCCAATTATTGCTCCTATATATCCTTAATTGCTTGGAAAATCAAAGTCACATAATTTTGAAATTACTATTATTAGTTAGTTAACTTTAACTTTGAAAAAAAAAAAGGTTTTTCTTTGAAAAGATACTTTTTGAATGGTTGACTTTAATTTTGAATGGAATTTTTGTTTGAAGATTTTCAAAAACTTGAAATGAAAATTGCTTTTGGAGATTGATTTTGATTTTGAAAGGATTTTTTAAGTTATTTTTTTTAAAAAAATTGAGGAAAATAAATCCACATGTATAAGTTAATGTTAGCAAATTACTATTTAAGAAATTATTAACATCCAAATTAGGGATGGCAACGGTCGCAAGCGGGTACGTGTAGTAGTCACCCGCTATCTGTCCTGTCAGATAAATATTCGTCTCGTGCCCTCCCGTTACCAGCGCGGGTACCCGTTAAGTAGCTATTTGTGGATTTTTTAACTATTTGCAGGTATCTGCAGATATCCGTGAATATTTTAAAAAATAAAAAATATTTTAAAAACACTTTTATTATAATTCTTATTTATTCTAATATTTTCTTTTTAAAAAATAATTTTAATATTTACAACAAAAATTATTCAAATATTCTACACAATTAAGAATATTCATGGATAATTCTTAAAAAATAAAAATTAATAAATAAAAATTGGATATCCGCGGGTGCAGTTTTTTTTTGCCATCTCTAATCCGAATGGCATTAAAGATAACACTCACAAATAATGTAGAAGTACAAAATTGTATTTAACAAGATAAAGACAAAACGCTCAAAGAAACATAATATTCAAACTGTGTAAAAGAAAAAAATGAAGCACACAAAATTATTATGAAAGATTAATTAAAGAAATTGGGGGATATATATATATATATATATATATATATATATATACACGTATGTATGTAAGACATACTTGCATAGTAAATTTTCTTGGAGGAATGTTTACTCCGCCAGAGATTTCCACCTACAATTACCAATGGTTCCTCATATCATCAGTCAGCAAATAATTTGAAATGAAAAATTGACCAATTACAAAAAGTTATATATATACACGAAAAATAGATGGAATCGAAGAACAGAGTAATATTTTTTTTTTGGAAGGCAAGAAGAACAAAGTAATGTGTGTGATGCGCAAGCAAACATATAGATTATACCAGTTGGGACTGAACAAGCATTAGGAGAAGATATAACAAGCCCCAAATCCATGCAAACTGAACTCACTGACAACACAAAGCACTTTTTTTTAATATAGAAATATAATTAGAAGAAAAAAAACCGTTCAGCGAAGAAGACGAGAGGAAGAGATTTTTTTTTATGCTGATTGGAAGAGAGATCTAGACTCTATATATAATTTGATTGATCAATAAGGACAAAGTACACTTCCATCGCACATGCATGCATGGCCAACTTTTGGCAGGCAAAGAATTGCAATAAAATAATAAAAAACCGTTGGAAGTAATTAAAAACATGAGGAAAAAAAAAAAAAATCAAAACTGAAGGCGCCCTACCATTGACCAAATCTCAATTTATTTTATAGTTATATTAAAAGGTTGAACGTGTGTCATCTGTCAACATTTTGCGTCAAATATTTCCACCTGCACTCTTGCTTTCCCTCTCTCAGCATTTTGTATGTTTATTTTGAGTTTAATTTCAATACATTGTTATTGTCAAATATTTTATATTATTAATTAATTAATTATAAATAATTATTGTTATGATTTTTAAGATAATAATTATAAAAATTAATGAATTTATTATATATAATGATTTGTAATTAAATGACAATGTACAGAACTAAAAATCTTTTACATAATCAATGTATGGAGTATTTAGTTTTTTTATTTTTGTTAAAGAGTAATTTTGTATCTTCTTACTAATTCTTTTATACAAATCTTCTTTTTTTTTTTACTAGTATTAAATAAAAAGTAAAATATTTAATGTATTTAAAATATATAAAACATATTTAACAACTTAGTATAGAAAAAAAACCTAAAGGAATGTTATGAGAAGATTTAAAATCATTCTTCGTTAAAGTTAAAGGAAATTGCTTGATGGTATGAAAGTAGAAAACTTAAATCAACGGTTTCCCATGATTTTTCTCAGATCTATCTTTTATCTTTTCCTTTATTTATTTATTTAATTGTTAACCAATCAAATACATGATATCAGTGTTTGGTACTTTTCGTGCAATATAGATTTCGTAATTTATAGCATTACTGAAAATTAAATTAGGTTGGTTTTTTCCATGTCAACTGACTGAGCAAAACACGGCATGACCGTGCTCTAGTTTCATTAAATATATATTTTTTGTTGGAGTTATTACCAAATTGGGAAATGTCAACGATACGCAAATCGAGTATTGCATCCATTCATTGAATGAAGCCATACATTGAAGCATATTAGTCGATTATTGTTCACACATATGTTTTGGAAAAGGGACTGGATAAGATCCACCGGTTTAATCAGAAAACTGCTGAATTGATCCAATGTTCAGTTTAAATAAAAAAAAAATGATTTTTGAGCACCATTTAAAATCTAGTGAAAGAGATAAAAGAGAAAAAAAAAATATAAATACAAAAGATGTTATGATATGATAAGAACCAGAAGTATTTGTAATAAATTCGGACCCATTCTGAAAAACAAAAAAGGATTTCAAAAGCGTGTTAGGTAATGATCTAAACAGATCCCAAGACCTCTCCATGAAAAAATTCCTGATTATACAAAAGTTCATGTTTTGTACAAAGTCTACCAAATTCATGGTATAATTGGGAGCAATATAAATTAATACAAATCCACTGATAACTGCGTTATCATCAAACGGAATCCAGTTTCTAACACACTTTTGAAATCCTTTTTTGTTTTTCGGAATGGGTCCGAAAGCTTCCTCTCTATCAGAAAGATCATTATCTGCTTGATCTTGATTTGTTCTCAAAATTTTTGACATTATGAAAGTAATGGAGGATACTTGCACAAACATAGCCATCAACAAACAGATAAAAATGGCTGATGCTGACATATGTAAACAAATTTACACTCCCCAGCAGTACCATAAAGAGGTTCGAAGTCGATTATTGTTCACACATATGTTTTGGAAAAGGGACTGGATAAGATCCACCGGTTTAATCAGAAAACTGCTGAATTGATCCAATGTTCAGTTTAAATAAAAAAAAAAAATGATTTTTGAGCACCATTTAAAATCTAGTGAAAGAGATAAAAGAGAAAAAAAAATATAAATACAAAAGATGTTATGATATGATAAGAAAAAAATAGAAAAAAAATGATAAGTATTAGTCAAATGTTTGAAAAAGTAGTTCTCCAAATTAGCTAGTGAAATGGTCTAGGGCTAAGCATGATCAAACCCGGTCCATTGACGTGGCCCGCCTCGAGATTGAGTTCGGATTTTAAAAATAGATTCACTGTAATTTTTAGGACAAGTTGAGTTACATTTCGGGCGGTCCAACCCGATTAAGTATCAGTATTCTCTTAAAAAGTATATGTTTTTTTTTTAATAATTGGGTATTAATAATAAAATTTTTATTTAATAGTTAATATTTTGTATAACAAGATATTATATTTATAATAAAATTTTTTATTTTAAAATATATATTGTAAAATATACCCTAATTTAAATTTTGTACTTCTTTTATTCTACAATTTAACTATGCATAATGTTAAAATTAGTATATTGTGTTAAAAAGTTAGGCCGACCCAGTCTTGTCCCATATATTTTGGATCTTAATCGGGTTGGATTCAAGTATTAAAAAAAATGATCCGATCAAAATTTTGAGTCAGGGACAAAGATAAACATAACCCAACTCAACCTATGCTCACCTCTAAAATAGACTTTGTTTTCCTAATTATTATTCTTAAAATGAAAAATTATAATAAATTAATAAATTATATTATATTTCTTTTTGACTTAAATATAAATAAAGATAACAATTGACAAACTAATTAAAAAATTAATTAATATCATGTTTTTTTTAATGTATTGTGAAGATAAAGAACATAATACTAATATGTCATTGATCTGAGGGGTTCGATTGTTTTAAACAAGGTTTCGAATTTGAGTAATGTGGATGAAAAAAAATTGATTGAAAAAAAAAAACTCTACTAAAAATAATCAATCAAATTCAAATTATCTGATAGAATTAATCATTAATAAAGTTATCAAATATTCCACACCAATATTACATTAACCAAAACGATAAAGAACGGAACAAAAAAGGCAACAAAACCTACAGGTCAAAGTCTTTCCTTGATGCAACTAGCACCCCGTGAGGAGGCTCATCCCATTGTTTACTCCATTAATTTGTAGTTGTCAGATCCCAATAAATCCCTTGACTTGACGTGTAGAGCCAAGCAACTTGTCCATGTTTTCTGCATGGTCATATCTCTTGACTTGGAGTATGTCTTTATAAGAAAGCAGTTATCATCACATGACTGAAGGAGGTGAATCATGTCGCAGGCTAAAATGGAGGACCTTATAATATCTCTCATCATAGAAAATTAATATGCACTATTGGATTTTGAGATCAATGTGAGACTACCGTACAACTGTCCACACTAGATTTTTTTTTAAAAGGAATTTTTTTTTTCTGTTTAAGTTTATTTTTTTAAAAAAAGATCATTCTTCTCCGTTGTTGCTTTGTTTCTGCCTCTCTTCCCATTTTTTTGTCCGTCATTTTATCTTGATTTTTATTTTTAGTCCCTCATAAATTTTATTATTATTTTTAGTCTCTCATAAATTGTTCTGTTCTGTTCTATTTTTAGTCCATCATAAATTGTTTTGTTCTATTTTTAGTCCCTAACATTAATTTCAACTGTTAAGTGATGACATAAACTGTGTGTGTGAAAATTTCTTAATTAAGTTTCTAGTGACTTTTAACCGCTGCAAATTTTTTGGTGGTCATAAATGTTTATTTTTGTAACATTTTTTGTGATTTCAGAAAATCTAGTGTTCGAGATTTTGATTTTTGATTTTATTTTTTAACATTTCTGACAGTTTTAGTTTGTCAAAAAATTTGCGGTAGTTAAAAACCACTAGAAACTTTAAACAGAAGAAAAATGATCCCTTTTTTTAAAAAAAAAATCTAGTGTAAACAGTTGTATGGTAGTCCCACATCAATAAGCAACAATGGAGAAGAATGGTCATTTTAAAAAAAAAAAAAAAACTTAAACAGAAAAAAAATCCCTTTTTTAAAAAAAAAAAATCTAGTGTGAACGGTTGTACGGTAGTCCCACATTGATCTCAAAATCTAACGGTGCATATTAGTTTTCCACGGTGGAAAACATTATAAGGTCCCTCATTTTAGCCAACGTCGGTGAACCATCTCCAAACAATTAGACTCTCATATTAATTAACATATTTTATTTTTTAAATATTATTTTAATTTTTTTTAAACTATCTTTTATTATAGTACCAAAAAAAAAATACTTTTATTAGAACTTAAAATCAAAATAGAAAAGAGTTCATTAAAAATAGAATCTCAAATAAATAAAGTATATTTTAGGATGATATCAATAATTAGAGTAGAATTAGTTAAGATTTATTTATATTTTGGTTCACTGTTTATGAGTTTTTTTTGTTTGTTTGTTTATATTTGAGTTCAAATAGAGTAATTGTTTAAGTGAGTTAGTGTGCATCTAGGTTTATACCTTATGTTAAGTAACCCCACACAATTAGTTCTTTAATTAACTATTGTTTAGCATATATTAACTTGCATGTTTTGAATATCAAAATACCTTGGTTTAATTTTATTTTTTTTGCGAACTAAAGGTTTTTTTTTTTGACAATTTATAATTAAATAACAATGTAAAAATCTTTTACATGATTAATGTATAGAGTATTTAGTTTTTATTTTCATTAGAGAGTAATTTTATATATTTTCTTACTAATTCTCATACAAATCTTCCTACTATCTACTCTCCCAGTCCCAGAATAAGTATCATATTTGGAAAAAAAATTATCCCAAAATAAGTGTTATGTTAGTTTTTCAATGTAATATTAATTATTTTTTTCAGTAATACTCTTAATAAGTGTCATTTTAGCTTTTAAACGTAATATTAATGCTGGGGTTAGTTTTGTAAAATTGTCACTCTCTTTTATCTATTTATTAATTTTTTTGGTCTGTATAAAAAAATCTAAAACGATAAATATTATGAGACGGAGAAAGTAGAAAGATCTAGAATCATTCTTCATCAAAATTGATTCTGACTCACCTCACTGTCACCTCAAATATTCTATATGTTGTTTTTTCAACTTTGTCAACTGATTATACAAAACATGGGTTGAACGTAATATACTGGGTAAAGTCAGCAGTCTTAAATGAAGTCAGCGGTATGCAAATCGAGTATTGCAATTTGCATGCATTCATTGAATGAAGTGGCACATATTGAAGTACGGTTAGTCAATTATTTGCAAATATGTTTTGGAAAGCTGAGTTAGTGTGCATCCAGGTTTATACCTTATCTTAAATAACTCCACACTATTAATTCTTTAATTAACTATTGTTTAACATATATATTAACTTAAAAAAACATATATATTAACTTTCATATTTTGAATATCAAAATACCTTGGTTTTACATGTTTTTCTTTTTCTTTTTTAACCTAAAGTATCTCCTAATTGAGAATTAGAAGGAGTATGTTAGAGAGTGTGTTGCTAGCACTCCTCATTTTAAAATAGTGAAATTCATTTAAAAGATTGATATCCCTCTCCTAATAAATGTTATTTCATATAGACAGACATGAAAACCAAACCTATTATTTTTGTGTGTTTAGACAAGAGAAAAGAAATATATCTACTAATGTAATTTTTTATTTGATTAATGAAAGGAAAAAAAAATGTTTTAAAAACAAATACTTAAATTTTTCTTTTTTCTATTTATTTTCAAACTCCTCATTTCTTTTCTTCTTAATCAAACATAGCGTTAGGCTAGTGTTTTTCTTATTCCCAGAAGCTTTAATTTTATGACAATTTTTTTTTTCTGTTCTTGGTGGACCATACTGCAGCTTTGTCCATAAAAGTAAAAACTAAACACCTGTTATGTATCAGAAGTTTTCATTTACTTTCTTATTTCAAAAATGTCAAATGATATGAACCGGCTCAAGAATGAAGATAAATGGAGAAAAAAAAAAGGAAAAATATTATATTTTATCACTTATTTTTTTACTTTTATTTTTATTTATCTTTTCATTGACTACAATTAATTATTAACCATGTAAGATAGTTTTGTACAAAAATGCTCGTACCAGTTAACTACTAAACTAATATCTAAAATAATTTCTTTCCCTTGATTAATTTTAAAAAAATGCTTGTACAAAATAATATTTTATCTAACAGTAGTTGGATCGTAATTAAAAAAAAAAAAATACGTTTTCATAATAACTTTATCTCGTTACCAAAAAGAATAACTTTATCTATAATTTCAGAAGTTTGAATCATTGTAATTAATTAGGACATGCTAGCAAAACAGGGTGCTGAGAGTTGAGACATGCTGGGCTACCTTCTAGCTCATCTTATATTTTTGTATATGAAAACACATGTAAATTTTACAGAAAACAATTATATTCAAATTAAATAAGATTAAAAGACATAAAGTTATTAAGAAGGTCTAGCTTAATTGGTTGAGCTAGATGTTTGAATTGTTATAAATTGTATGATATATGTCTTCGATTTCTATGAGTATGTTTGTTTCAGAGACTAAAAACTCATTTTCGAAAATATGAACTTGAAATGTAAGGGGCTGCTTGGTTTCACTGTTTTTTATTTTCATTTTTAAAGAAAACAGAAAATACAACTGAAATTGTTTTCTTTAAAAATGTTTTCAAAATAAGCTCAAATTTAAAAATGAAAAAATGATCATTTTCTTTTATTTTTTTCATTTCGTTTAGACGTGCCAATTCTCTGGTCTACTTTTTCCCAATTCCAACCGTCTCATCACCTACCTTTTCTCTATTTCTTTCCGTTTAGAAAATGCTTTCAGCATTCCAGTTTTGTTCTTATATATTTTCTCACGAAGAATCAACTTGTGTTGTCGTATTTCAAAAAGCTTATATTACATATGTAATTTAATTGAATTTTTTATTCAATACAAGCAATTCAATTGACTGCAGTTATTATATATATTTAATATTTAATTAATATATTTATTGTAAGCTTGTATTGCAAAGGCATATAATAATAAAGGCAATATTTATCAATGTTTTTAAAACCGGATCGGTCATTGAACCGGTCAAGGTACTGGTTCAAGATTCAACGGTTCAACCGCGGTTGAACCCGTATTAATAAAATAATAATAATTAAATAATTTATATAATAATATTAAATAAATATAATATCACATAACTTTAAAACATTAAAAACTAAATTAAAACCTAAAAAATCATTTTACAAGTTCTTAACATTCAAAAAAATATAAAAGTCTAACCAAATATACCATAATACTTAAGTTCAAATTTTAATAAAAGTTTCATTAACAATAACAAGTTTACATTTAGAATAAACAAAAAAATGACAAATTAATAAAATATAAAATTATCAAAAATCAAGATATAATTTTTTTTAAATAAATATAAATGACCAAATTATATGTTTTACAAGAATTTTTTTAATAATAATTGATAAAATAATTTGTATCTATTTGAAATATTTATTAAATATGTGTTTTTATTTATCTTTAAAATATTTTATATTAAATTTAAAATTTTCAAAGAAAATAAAAAAAGTTAAAAAAATAACGGTTTGAACCGATTTTTAGCACCAGTTCTTGATCGGTTTTGGCCGATATTATACCGGTTTGACCGGTTCTCATCGGTTCTGAAATCCTCCGATTTTATAGAGTATTTGGACCGGTCACTAGATCGGTTCCCGATTGAACTGGTCGAACCGGTCGATCTGGTCCGATTTTGATAACATTGATATTTATTCTTCTCACTCTCATATAAGATAAGTACTTTCACTAGATATATTTTCATATATAGGACATATCTTGTGAGATTTGTGAGAGGAAGACAAGTTATATGAGAGTGAGAGGATTAAATCTGAACCGTATAACCATATATGGAGGGTCAAGATTTAATGTCATATGACTACTTAAAAAGTCATTTGACTTTTTAAAAACCTCACATGACTTAGTTTGTTTTAAGATGCAATGCTAGTTATATTTATATTTATTTGTAAACAAACAGTGTAGTGATTTTAATAAATTGAAGATATATATTGTAAATTTATGATTCAAAATTTGTTTGTAAACTTTATATCAAAAATATTTCATGAACTTTTACTTATAATTAAATCATGCATATTATCAATATTTTCATTTTTTAAAAATAGAAAACAAAAAATCAAACCAAACACGTTTTCTAAATTTAAAAATTTGAAAATGAAAACACAAAATAAAAATAGAAAACATTTTCTAAAACCAAACAATATTTCCATATTTGTTTGGTGTTTTGAAAAAGATATTTCTAAGTATGGATAAGTTGTATTCCCGTGGGAATGTGAAAAGTTATTTTTTTAACCTACTTATAACTTCCATTTTAACTCTTATTTTTTATTTCAATTATTTTAAATTTTAAAAATATTCTTAGGAATGTTAAAATCTAACCAAACAAATTTTTAAATATTTTCTAGAATAACATTCACACTAATAATATTTCTGGGAATATGATTCCCGAGAATACAGTATCATACCTTGAAACAAACGTCTCTTATGGATAAAAAAAAAAAAAAATCAAGTTTTCTTTAATGCAATTGCATATTTAAAACTTGATTTTTTTATTCATTAGAACTCAATTTTAAGACGACTGATTCAGCTGAAATATTCTTATTTCAATTAATTTAGGTGTTAACTCTTCATCTCAAGAAATTTGTTTTTAATAATAAAAGAGAAAAAGGGCTATGCACTGACAGTGTAAAAAGTTTTACACTGTCATCCAATTACAACCCACCATGTATGGTAAATTTGTTGACTTTTAAAAAATTATCTTAAAAGTCATACCAACGGTGATTTGTAATTGGATAACTGTGTAAAATAGTTTTATACTGGCAGTGCATCACCATTAAATTCATAATAAGTGCATCACCATTAAATTCATAATAAAATTATGTTTTAAGCTAAGAAAATAATAATCACTGTTATTAAAACATTAAATAATTACCACCTTAAGTTTTAGAGTTAATCTCATAGTTTTATTATATCTGAACAAATATTCAATAAAAAAAGGTAAAATATATTTTTAGTCCCTAAACTTTAGTCCCTATACTTTCCCTAAAAATTGGTTTTAGTCCATATACTTTCAAATTGACTATTTTAGTCCTCGAACTTTAAAAAACATTTGAATTTAGTCCCTTAACAACACTTACATTTATAAAGGAGAGAGACTAAATTCACGTTTTTCAAAGTTTAAGGATTAAAATGGTCAATTTGAAATTAGAAGGATTAAAACATTTTTTAGTGAAAGTATAGGGACCAAAAATATATTTTACCAATAAAAAAATTATTTTGTCTTCCTTCCATAACATTTGATTAACAAAATTAGATAGGGTGCAACTAAGTATTTAGGAGTGAAATCACCAGTCTGATGACGCAACATGTAAAATACGGCATGAACTTTTTGCAATCGGTGGTACCTTTGCTCAAGTTCCAAACATGGTGTAAGCCAAATTGATTTGTAGCAACAACCCATCAGAGACAAAGTATACTCCCCTCAGATCTTAACAACTCTGGCCCTCTTTGTGGCTCTGTCCAGGTATATTAATTAGAATCATATATATGATACCTAGCTATTTTTTTTTGTTAATTAATTAAGAATATTTAAGATCAACTCTATCATTTGCTCTTTTACTTCAAACAATTAAGTTTGAAAAAGAATGCTAACTATCACCAGTGAAAAATAGGGATTTTAATTACAACACGTTTTTACATTGATTCTCTAATAACTGATTTTTTTTTTATAAAAAAAAAAACAAGTACGATGATAATTTTGTAAATAATTGAAACGTTTTCAGTGATTCTCTTATTAAAACGACTTTGCACTTGTTGTGAATCGTTCAGCCTTTGCTTATCGATCCTCTCGAGCAAACGTGTACCAAAAATTATTTTAATTTTTATTTGTTATCATCACATGACTGAAGGAGGTGAACCATCAGACTCGCATATTAATTAACATATTTTATTTTTTAAATATTATTTTAATTTTTTTTAAACTATCTTTTATTATAGTACCAAAAAAAAAAAAAAACTTTTATTAGAACTTAAAATCAAAATAGAAAAGAGTTCATTAAAAATAGAATCTCAAATAAATAAAGTATGTTTTAGGATTATATCAATAATTAGAGTAGAATCAGTTAAGATTTATTTATATTTTGGTTCACTGTTTATGAGTTTTTTTTGTTTGTTTGTTTATATTTGAGTTCAAATAGAGTAATTGTTTAAGTGAGTTAGTGTGCATCTAGGTTTATACCTTATGTTAAGTAACCCCACACAATTAGTTCTTTAATTAACTATTGTTTAGCATATATTAACTTGCATGTTTTGAATATCAAAATACCTTGGTTTAATTTTATTTTTTTTGCGAACTAAAGGTTTTTTTTGACAATTTATAATTAAATAACAATGTAAAAATCTTTTACATGATTAATGTATAGAGTATTTAGTTTTTATTTTCATTAGAGAGTAATTTTATATATTTTCTTACTAATTCTCATACAAATCTTCCTACTATCTACTCTCTCAGTCCCAAAAAAAAGTGTCATATTTGAAAAAAAAAAATATCAAAATAAGTGTTATGTTAGCTTTTCAATGTAATATTAATTATTTTTTTCACTAATACTCTTAATAAGTGTTATTTTAGTTTTTCAACGTAATATTAATGCTGAAGTTAGTTTTGTAAAATTGTCACACTCTTTCATCTATTTATTAGATTTTCTTGATCTGTGTAAAAAATCTAAAACGACAAATATGATGAGACAGAGAGAGTAGGAAGATCTAGAATCATTCTTCATCAAAATTGATTTTGATTCACCTCACCTTCACCTCAAACATTTTATATGTTGTTTTTTTCACTCAACTGATTATACAAAACATGGGTTGACCGTAATATATTGGGGGGGAAAAGTCAGCAATCTTAAATGAAGTCAGCGGTATGCAAATCGAGTATTGCAATTTGCATGCATTCATTGAATGAAGTCGCACATATATAAGTACGGTTAGTCAATTATTTGCAAATATGTTTTGGAAAGCTTAGTTAGTGTGCATCCAGGTTTATACCTTATCTTAAATAACTCCACACTATTAATTCTTTAATTAACTATTGTTTAACATATATATTAACTTAAAAAAAAACACATATATATTAACTTTCATATTTTGAATATCAAAATACCTTGATTTTACATGTTTTTCTTTTTCTTTTTTAACCTAGAGTATCTCCTAATGGAGAATTAGAAGGAATGTATTAGAAAGTGTATTATTAGCAATTCTTATCTTGAAATAGTGAAATTTATTTAAAGGATTGATATCCCTCCCCTAATAAATGATATTTCATATAGACAGACATGAAAATCAAACCTATTATTTTTGTGTGTTTAGACAAGAGAAAAGGAATATATCTACTAATGTAATTTTTTATTTGATTAATGAAAGGGAAAAAAAAATGTTTTAAAAACAAATACTTAAATTTTTCTTTTTTCTATTTATTTTCAAACTCCTCATTTCTTTTCTTCTTAATCAAACATAGCGTTAGGCTAGTGTTTTTCTTATTCCCAGAAGCTTTAATTTTATGACAATTTTTTTTTTCTGTTCTTGGTGGACCATACTGCAGCTTTGTCCATAAAAGTAAAAACTAAACACCTGTTATGTATCAGAAGTTTTCATTTACTTTCTTATTTCAAAAATGTCAAATGATATGAACCGGCTCAAGAATGAAGATAAATGGAGAAAAAAAAAAGGAAAAATATTATATTTTATCACTTATTTTTTTACTTTTATTTTTATTTATCTTTTCATTGACTACAATTAATTATTAACCATGTAAGATAGTTTTGTACAAAAATGCTCGTACCAGTTAACTACTAAACTAATATCTAAAATAATTTCTTTCCCTTGATTAATTTTAAAAAAATGCTTGTACAAAATAATATTTTATCTAACAGTAGTTGGATCGTAATTAAAAAAAAAAAAATACGTTTTCATAATAACTTTATCTCGTTACCAAAAAGAATAACTTTATCTATAATTTCAGAAGTTTGAATCATTGTAATTAATTAGGACATGCTAGCAAAACAGGGTGCTGAGAGTTGAGACATGCTGGGCTACCTTCTAGCTCATCTTATATTTTTGTATATGAAAACACATGTAAATTTTACAGAAAACAATTATATTCAAATTAAATAAGATTAAAAGACATAAAGTTATTAAGAAGGTCTAGCTTAATTGGTTGAGCTAGATGTTTGAATTGTTATAAACTGTATGATATTTGTTTTGATTTCTATGAGTACGTTTGTTTAACAGACTAAAAACTCATTTTCGAAAATACGAACTTAAAATGTAAGGGGCTGCTTGGTTTCACTGTTTTTTATTTTCATTTTTAAAGAAAACAGAAAATACAATTGAAATTGTTTTCTTTAAAAATGTTTTCAAAATAAGCTCAAATTTAAAAATGAAAAAAAGATCATTTTTTTTTTTTTTCTTTTAGTTTAGACGTGCCAATTCTCTGGTCTACTTTTTCCCAATTCCAACCGTCTCATCACCTACTTTTTCTCTATTTCTTTCCGTTTAGAAAATGTTTTCAGCATTCCAGTTTTGTTCTCATATATTTTCTCACGAAGAATCAACTTGTGTTGTCGTACTTCAAAAAGCTTATATTACATATGTAATTTACTTGAAATTTTTTCTTCAATACAAGCAATTCAATTGACTGCATGTATATATATATATATATATATATATATATATATATATATATATATATATATATAATATTTAATTAATATATTTATTGTAATCTTGTATTGCAAAGGCATATAATAATATATGTTACATATACTAAATTCAATTGACTGTTAACATTGTAGAGTAATTGGCGTGAATAGAAACTATTCTATAGACTTTTTTACATACTTATTCTATAGTTTTTTTTGAAGGTATTCTATAGTTTATTAATTGTATATGTTCTGTAAAAAAAAAAAATTGTATATGTTATGTATTATGTAATTATTTAATTATTGTGATTAGAGTAAATTACATAAATCTCTCTTGAAATTTGATGAAATTACATAAGTCTTCCCTCCATTTTCACAAATTACTTTTACCCCTTCTAAAATTAATACTCCCTCTGTTTCAAAATAAGTGTCGTATTTGACTTTTCAATGTAATATTAATTACTTTTTTTCACTAATACCCTTAATAAGTGTCATTTTAGTTTTTCAATACAATATTAATACTAAGATCAGTTTTATAAAATTACTATTCTCTCTCATCTATTTATTAACTTTTCTTGATTTGTGTAAAATAATCTAGGACGACACTCATTTTGGACGGAGGGAGTAGAATTTAAAAACTATTTATCTTTCAGTGTTATTCCGATTGTGCCCTTCCTGTTAATCACTCTCGTTCTCACTTTAGAACTTCCAAGGACATTAGGAACTCTGAAATCCAGAGAGCTAAGTTTAGGATTTTCTAAATAGGGCGAAGTTTCAAATGGATACAGAGGTTGAAGAAGCGGGTTTTTGTTGTTGTAAGGGGTTTAGTCGATTTTCCATCTCCCTTTCCTTCCCCCGTTCCTGCATGGAGAGTCGTAATCTCTTAGTCGGCGGCCATTGTGTTTGTGATGTTGTGATGGAAGCATGGAGAGTCGTAATATTGATCTAGAGAGAGGATTCCATTATTATTTGGATTTCGTTTTTTGGAAGAGATAAGGTGATAGATTGGGTTTGGAGGGAAATGGTGGAAGTGTTAAAAAGTAAAAAGCTTTTGCCTATTGGGTGGCACTCTGCATCCCACGAACAAGATCATCATTTTTTTTAAATCCAGTATTTTCAAGGTTGAAGAAGAGGGTATTTTAGAAAATAAAATTCATTAAAAATCAAGTGAGAAGCACATGACTTTTTTTTTTTGTCAAAATGATAATCAATGAGGGGAGCACTGTGTAATGGTTGGTAAGTATTTAGGGAGATTTTTGTAGGGATTGAAAATGGAAGGAAAGTTTATGTAATTTTATCAAATCTTAAAGGAAGTTTATGTAATTTATTCTTATGATTAAATATTGCCACTTTTATATATATATATATATATATATATATATATATATATATATATAATGAGATGATTTATCTTATATGAGAGTGAGAGAAACAAATATTGACCATTAGATCTTGTTTGAATGGTCAAGATTAAAACATATTAGGTTATGTGACTTTTTTAAAAAGTCGTATGACTTTTTTAAGTAGTCACATAACATTAAATCTTGATCCTCCATATATGGTTATACAGTCCAGATTTAACTCTCTCACTCTCACATAAAATACTTTCTTCTCATTAGATATGTCCTCATATATATATATATATATATATATATATATATATATATGTATGATGTTTCAAATGAAAACACCTCTTATAATGAAAAATAAGAACAATTAATTTCGGTCTTTGGATTTACAATTAAAAAAAAATTAATGGATGAGATTAAAACCCATCCAAGTCGCAATTGGCCCTCCTCCTCTGCAATTCGTTCGCATGCAGCACTTGCCCTTTTTCATTCACATTCGCTTACCTCCTCACGTTGCAGTACCTTAATTACATATTGCCATTTGTAATTAATCTTTCATTAGTTTTTTTCCCTTTGCTATTAATTACTCAATTAGTATATATCTCTAATGCAGAGGCACGGATTAGGTTTTTTTTTTGTTTCAGATTTTCCTTTCCTAATGCAGCATCTGTGCCTACACATTTTACCTCGTGTGTAGAGTCATTGTTGGATGCCGTAAAATTGTGTTGTGCGCCAACAAGAAGTAGCTGATGTGCAATGGAGAAGGAAGGGGAAGGAGAGATAAGGAGGCACGTGATTTATTTAATTGGGTTTTAATCTCACCCATTAATTTTTTTTTAATTGTAAATCCAAAGACTAAAATTAATTGTTCTCATTTCTTATTATAAGAAGTGTTCTCATTTAAAACACCCACACACACACACACACACACACACACATATATATATATATATATATATATAGAAATATGATCCATTTATACCAGGTATAAATTAATAATTTTACACCAAATTCTATCCATTAATTTCATTAAATCTAACTGCTTAGATCATTTGAATTAAAAATCAAAAAATAATTTTAAGTGACTCACGTGCTCTCTTATCTTTTTCTTGAAAGATAATTTTAATTAAAAATAAAAAAATCATCTAATTACTCACGTGATCTTGAATTTCTTCCATGATTATCTCTCACCGTCGTACGCACTCAATTCCTTCTAGACTCCGTTGACGGCACTGTGTCTTGTCACTCTCCACGACCGAAATCCCTCACCCACGACAGTATCTACGCGTAAGCTCTCTTCGGTCCATTTGAATCTGATCAATGACCCACGCGTCCTACTGCAGGATATTAAACTTTCCATCTGTCCATAGAGCCATGGAACTCGATCACCCCCACCACCCATGTCCATGACCCTCCTTCTTCCCATTCAATTTTGTTACACTTCCTCTGCCAGTTGTTCTTCTCCATTGGTGACTCCCCATTGTTGTTTCCAGAACACCACAAACTAATCTGGTCTCTCTCAGCGGGATCTAAGGCCCAGGTTCAATTTTCCGTTGATGACCAATTTAATTCCTTTTCAACAAAATTAAATTCAGTTAAATTGTATTATATTTAATTTAATTCAGTTAGAAAAATGATGGATCCATTGATCAAACTACTTAAATGCAAAAGGTATGAGTTTAAAATTATTTTGATGTTTCAAATTATATTTTACATGTATTTATATGTTTCATGTCTTTGGATTACAGGGGAACCTGATTATGTGCTACAAGCTGCTTGAATAAACAAATAACAAGTCTGGCATTAGCGAATCATCATCCAACATAGCCATGAGATCGTAGTCTTAGGTTCAATATATATGCTATCTAACTTCCTTACTTATAATTAATAATTAGTGAATTATACAAATAGAAACAATAATGAGAAATGCAATTTTCAAATTGATACCTGAGTTTCCTTCAACTGTTCCCTGGTTGCTCCACTCTTTAAGAGTCTTTCATAGTTTCACTTTTAGCTAGATCAATCAAGTTACCTTACAGTTATTCAGTGTTCTACAAATGAGAAAAAGTACATCACGAAACGGTGACAACATAGAAGAACAGTAAAAATATCAATTTATCAAAAAGCCAGTACCTCATTAATCCCACATATACGCAAAGTATAGACAAAGTGAAATATGTTTTTAATTTCTATACTTTCACTAAAAATTAGTTTTAGTCCCTATACTTTCAAATTGACTATTTTAATCATCGAACTTTAAAAAATATGTAAATTTAGTCCCTTAACAACACTTACATTTATAAAGGAGAGAGACTAAATTCATATGTTTTTCAAAGTTTAAGAACTAAAATGATCAATTTGAAATTACAGGGACTAAAATCATTTTTTAGTGAAAGTATAGGGAACAAAAATATATTTTACCCATAAAAAATTATTTTATGTCTTCCTTCCATAACATTTGATTAACAAAATTAGATAGGGTGCAACTAAGTATTTAGGAGTGAAATCATCAGTCTTATGACGCAACATGTAAAATATGGCATGAACTTTTTGCAATTGGTGGTACCTTTGCTCAAGTTCCAAACATGGTGTAAGCCAAATTGATTTGTAGCAACAACCCATCAGAGACAAAGTATACTCCCCTCAGATCTTAACAACTCTGGCCCTCTTTGTGGCTATGTCCAGGTATATTAATTAGAATCATAAATATGATACCTAGCTATTTTTTTTGTTAATTAATTAAGAATATTTAAGATCAACTCTATCATTTGCTCTTTTACTTCAAACAATTAAGTTTGAAAAAGAATGCTAACTATCACCAGTGAAAAATAGGGATTTTAATTACAACACGTTTTTACATTGATTCTCACTACTACAAAAAAGGCATTTAACATCGGTTATTTTAGGCTTTTAACATCGGTTATTAACCGATGTTGTATCGAACGATGTTGAAAGTGGACAACTTTCAACATCGGTTGTTGAACCGATGTTAAAATACAATACAACATCGGTTCGGAGCACAAGCGATGTCAAAAGGATGCCCACATAGTGAAAATTATGTGTTGAAAACAACATCGGTTTTTGCCAAAACCGATGTTGTTAGGTGACTAACAACATCGGTTATCCCAAAACCGATGTTGTTTGTGCCAGAATAGTCAAAATATGTGTTGAAATCAACATCGGTTATGGCAAAAACCGATGTTGTTAGGTGACAAACAACATCGGTTGTCCCAGAACCGATGTTGTTTATGCACCTACCAACATCGGTTTTTGCCATAACCGATGTTGTTTGTGCACAAATAACATCGGTTATGGTCAAAACCGATGTTGTTTGTGCACTAACAACATCGGTTTTTATCATAACCGATGTTGTTTATGCTGTTTTTTTTATTAGCGTTCTGTTTTAGATTGAACCAAACCTGTAATTTCAAAAACAAATCCAGACCAGGCAATTTGTATAATTAATAATCAATTATCTATGCTTTATATTGTTATAAATAAAATACTAATTAATGTATAAACAAACATTAAGCAATATATCCAATATACAAATAGAATCCATTAATAAGCTAGCATTCTACTAATTTGTTCAGTGCTTCATTTCTAACTCTCAAAAAGTGTCGTGCCCACTGAATGCGAATATCTTCAATTGTCGTTGCCTCCAATGGTTGAGAATCGCAAAATGTCTACATCATATATAAACAAATGTTAGTTAATCACATCGAATATTAATAGTTATAATAAATGAAACATGTTAAAGTAAACAAATATATTACCGTTTCCCAGTTATCCTTGAATCCCCCATGGATGATGGTCCACATCCAATGCATGACATAATAGCCACACTCAGTGCCTCCGCTTTGTAGATTACACTAAATTCAATATGAAATTTAATAGTGTTTAAGACAAATTATTGTAAAAAAAAAAAACTAAGTAAACATTTTGGATATTCAAACATTGGTTAAATTACTTACTTTTACATTTATCCAATCAATTTTCTTCGATTTACTTGGATGGTTACCTTGCAAGGCCTTTAAAGCACTGGTTAATGAAACATGCAAATATAAGTGTAAGACCAAGATATTCATGTATAATAGGTTCCATACAATCAATTTGTTACAAATTTAAACGTACCCTATAACTGTGGCTTTGATGTCTACATCGGGCTTCTTGTGTAGGGAACAAAACCAGACAACAACATTGGACCTAGGACAAATAACCAGGAGTTGCCAATGTTGGCTGCATTGGAAAATAGTTATTAGTAACAATGCAATCATTATTTAAATGCATTTATTAATGAAATTTTACTTACTTATTTAAGTAAGCTCCTAGGTAGACTTCTTTTTGAGATTCCTGTATCCATCTTTGAATGTAATTTTGAGCATGATCTCTCGTATTCCCTGATCTCTGTATGCTCTGAGGCTCAAGGAGTCCATAGACAGAACCATGCTCGAATTCCATACATAAGTCATTCAAAAACCTATTTTTGTTCAAATAAATGTAAATTGTTAATCACTTACAATTAAATAGGTAATTGACCTAAAATTAAAATGTACTTACGTCATCCACAACTGTATAATACTGATATTAAGATATTGATTGCCACTCAATATCTCCCCAACATCACTATGATTTATGTAGATGGGGAACTGTTCATTATGCACCCCAAACAAGCTCGCATCCCACGACACCTGGAAAGGATGTCTGAATAGTAACAGGCTAACCTGTACCAAATTTAGTAATGGATCATCATCAGGGACCGACCTATCATGAGGTTGAACTGGTTCCTTTGGTCTCTGTTTACAATCCCACACAATTAATAAATACAAGTTACTTGTAGTCAACAATTTATTCTATTCAATTGTATTGATTATACCAAAAAATAAAATCAATTAAAGAAGCTACCTCCCGTGCTACCTCCCATGAAACAGGCTTCACAAGATGACTCGGCCATGCAATAAAGGTGTTGAGGGCGTCCCCCACTAATTGAACCTCATCAGTCGGTAAAGGGACTCGAGCAGTAGCATCTAGAACCTCTTCAACCCCCACCTTGACCATATCATCCGTCAAACACGTGTGGTGTATGACTGAAGCCCCATGATAAACTCTCCCAATGGCCACCAAGCGGGGAGGCTGCTCATCAACATAGAAGCCACACTGTTCAGCTGTTGTGTCAGTGCCAGGCTCCTCCCCTGAGGGATGAATATCAGTACCAGCACAACTCCCCTTCGTGCTAACACGGGCACCGGAAGGAGCTACATATGGGTGAACATGCTCAGGCGGCTGCTGGGAGGTCATCTGGCTCAACTCCATTAACAATTCTCTCTTAAGCTCATCTTTAAACTCCTCTTTTAACTGCTATTTAAACTCCTCTTTAAACTCCTCTCTGAAGCTCTCTTTCAAGCTCTCTTTCAACGAAGCCACAAGCTCTGCAGTGATGGATGAAGAAGTATGCGAGCCACGTGATAGTGGTCCAAAGTAATGGTTAATGGTCACACCATATCCAGCAGCACGAACACGACCACCGTGCTCCGGTCGACCAATAGCAGTGGTCAGTATATCCTGACGTCCATGGGGAACAAAGGTACCCTGTGTGCACTCCTCCTCTAGGGAATCCTACAAGCAAAAAAAGATAAAGGAGTCAACTTCTGTTGTTACTATATGTAGTTACATTTTAAGCTGCATAATAACTTACAATCCTATCAGCAACATGTTGTGCTGCCTCAGATGTCATCTGCCCAGAACGTTTTGTACGGGCCTTCTTCCACTTCACATGTCGTTTAATGGGAGATGGAGGATCAACTACACTTGTACTCCCAGATTCAACAGCTTCAGACTGTTTTATCTTCATCTTCTCGGCCATCATGTTTTCCTCAAGCCATTGATAACCCCCACGAGACATTACATGTGGCATGTTGTTCTGTTTCTGGATTTCTTGAGCCTTCTGTCTGATTTTCTGTGAATAATAAGACATACTTTCAGCAAAATAATTAATCAAATTTTGATATAGACAAATTAAAAAACATTGCCTACAACTTACCTGCCAAGCAGAAGTATTACGGCTGGCTTTAAATTCCCTCCACATGTCCTTCTCAATGCCAAATTTTACACAAGGAATCTCATCATCATCCTCATCTACCTCTTCCTCCTCATCACCCTTCTTTTTTTTAAGTGCATATTTCCTTGTAAGGTCTGCCTTAAACTGCCTCCATCTTGTTCCCACATGGGAAATAATTTTCCTCTTAGCCTTGGACGCTTCTGGAATATCAAATTGTTCCTTCAACAGAGAATCATATGTAAAAGTCAATGACAATAATATGCAAGTTAAATACATACAATTACTATAACATAAAGAGATTATTGCAAATACCAGAATGTCCTCCCAAATCATGTTCTTCTTAGTTTCCGGCACATGGTGCCAATCTTGATATGTAATATCAACCCTGTCTCGGGCAGCAATCCCCAAATAGGTCCTGAAATGTGATCTATTTGGACTTGAAGCTTTCCCAGTTGCAGGATCGACATCAACTCGTGGCTTCTCCCTAGACAAGCGTTTAGCAGTGAATTGTTTGAGTCGTGTGGATTGTCTAGTCCTCCTGGACGTAGACTCAGAAGGAGCTGATGACTCAGGATGAGGGGAACCTGGTGGTGTACCCATGTGCCTGTTCAAACAAACAAAAAATTAAGTGTTATTTGCAATTGTACAAAGTTTATAAATTGTAAATGGAGATAAAAAATAAGTTGACAAAATTATTCAACTATACAATAACATAGACATTACTTATATATAACATGGTTAGGTAGGAATGTTCTCCCATAAGCCTTCATCATGATTATGACGATTTGCGTGTACGCCATCCTCCTCATTTTCTTCAATGATGGTAGGCATGCGTGTGTAGAAAGAGGGAGGCTCACAAATATCAAGTGTTGAATCATCATTTTCATGAATAACACCGCTGGTTCTTCCTTGTAGAACCACTGACCACCTTGCATTACAGGGATCTTCGACATAAAACACTTGTTTTGCTTGTTCTGCCATGATGAAAGGCTCGTCCTTATAAGCAACCTTTGTAAGGTCTACAAAAGTGAATCCCAAATCATCAGTCTTCACACCGGTGTTGCTATCAACCCAATTACACTTAAAAACAGGCACTTTGAAAATAGTATAATCAACCTCCCAGATTTCTTCAATCACTCCAAAGTAAGACATGGACCCCAATTTGGGGTTGTTATCTTTTGCACTAGAAAAGTGTTCTGATTCAGCCCGAAGACTAACCCCACTGTTTTGAATTGTACTCTTGTCATCTTGTGACTTCGTGTAGAATGAATACTTGTTGATATCATATGCCTTCCAAGTTGGAACATTTAGCTTAGGCCCATTTGCTAACCACTTTAACGTTTCAGAAGGATCATCAAGAGCAAAAATGGTGTCTTTAAACCAGTTTAAGAAAGTTTTGTTATGCTCAATCAACACCCGATTCTTGTTCATTTTTGGGTTACTGGCCTTCACAAATTCTTTGTGTGCATTTATGTATGGGGTCACCTCATCGGTATTATTCAATATATACAAATGTGCTTCATTCAGTGCCTTGAGACCCATGGTTACAACAAGTAACCCTCGTGTACCCTTACCTCTCACTCTATTCTTGTGACGAGACTCAGGAACCCCGACAGGTTTCGTCTTCTCCATGTACTCTGAACAAAACTCAATAGCTTCTTCTGCAATGTACCTTTCAACAATGGATGCCTCAGGACGGTATTGATTCTTCGTATACCCTTTTAAGATCTTCATGTATCGCTCAATTGGGTACATCCACCTTAAATAAACGGGTCCACATAATCTAATCTCCCTCACTAGATGAACAATTAAGTGAACCATGATGTCAAAAAATGAAGGAGAAAAATACATCTCCAACTGACACAAGATAATAGCAGCCTCATTTTCCAAGTCATCCAACTTTACAGGGTCAATTACTTTGCTACATATTGCATTGAAGAATAAGCACAGGCGAGTTATGGCAACCCTGACTTTGTTAGGCAAGATGTTTCGTATCGCCACAGCTAGAATTTGTTGCATCAAGACGTGGCAATCATGAGACTTTAAGCCAACTAATTTGAGATCCTTCATCGATACAAGACTCCTTACATTTGAAGAGTATCCCTGTGGCACCTTAACATCCCGTAGACACTGACAAAAACTTTTTCTCTCTTCTCTGGACAAAGTATGGCATGCTGGGGGCAAATATGTTCGTTTACCTTTAGACCTTGGATGTAACTGCTCACGTATACCCATCTCAACCAAATCTTGCCGAGCATTCAGACCATCCTTTGTCTTGCCTTTAATGTTAAGAAGCGTGCCGATTAAACTATCACACACATTTTTCTCCACATGCATAACATCTATACAATGTCTAACATCTAGATCGGACCAATATGGAAGATCAAAGAATATCGACCTCTTCTTCCATATTCTTTTCTCACTTGCATCCTTCTGTTGCGTCTTCCCAAACATATTTTGGATTTCCTCCACCCGCTCATAAACCTGCTTTCGAGTCAAAGGTATCGGTGCACTTACATCCTCTTGTCTTCCATTGAAAGCTTTTTTCAATCGCCGATACGGGTGATATGGTTTGAGAAATCTCCGATGCCTAGTGTAGACTGTCTTTCTTCCATGCTTGAGTTGCACGTAGCTTGTGTTTTCTTCACATATAGGACATGCGTGATGCCCCTTAACACTATATCCACTCAAATTTCCATATGCTGGAAAGTCATTAATGGTACAAAATACCATTGCACGCAACTTGAAGGTTTCCTTGCGATTCCCATCAAAGACATCAACCCCTTCGTCCCACAACTTTGTCAAGTCTTCAATCAACGGACTTAGATAAACATCAATGTCATTTCCTGGCTGTCTTGGACCCGGAATCATCATAGACAACATAATGTATTTTCGCTTCATGCACAACCAAGGAGGCAGGTTGTAAATTACTAGCAAAACAGGCCATGAACTGTGGTTAGTACTTAAGTTACCAAAAGGATTCATTCCATCGGTAGCAAGTCCAAGCCTAAGGTTTCTTGACTCTTCCCCGAAATCTGGAAACAAATGATTAATATTGTCCCACTGGGGAGAATCAGCCGGATGCCGGAGCAATCCATCACATTTTCGACTATCTGCATGCCATGTCAGGTTTTTTGCGTCATCTCCATTAGCAAACAATCGTTTAAACCTTGGAATTATTGGAAGATACCAACACACCTTTGCTGGGGACTCTTTCTTTGTGCTTTCATCACTACCACACGCATCATCCTTCAATTTGTACCGTGACACTCCACACATGGGGCATTTATGCATATGTTCAAACTCATTTCTGTACAATATGCAATCATTAGGGCATGCATGTATTTTCTGATACTCCATACCCACCGGACACAGTATCTTCTTTGCCTCATAGTTATTTTTCGGCAACGTGTTATTTTTTGGAAGCATCGTTTTCAACACATCAAGCAAATCAGTGAAGCTTTTATCACTCCACCCATATCTTGCCTTCAAATTGACCAAACTTAACACCGCTGACAACCGTGTGAAGTTGTTGCACCCTAGATACAAAGGCTTCTTCGAATCACTTTCCAATGCATCATACAAAGGGGCATGTGCTTGATGAAAAGACTCTTGTCCAACATCTCGGATCATATCCTCTAATCGATCTCCCATTTCAACATCAACAACAGACTCAGTTTGGGACACCGTCGGCATGTCTATGAATTCACCATGCCATATCCATCTTGTATATGTTTGAAGAATCCCGTCACATAGAAGATGTGTCCTTATGTCGTCCACGACATGTCGTCTCCCATTCAGACAGTTAACACAAGGACAATAATATTTTCCCCCCATATTTGGTGAATTTTGTTGAGCAAATTCCAAAAACTTTTCAACCCCATTCTCATACTCCTCAGTGATGCGAATAGCTTTCATCCAACTTCGATCCATCTTTCCTTTTCTGTGATACTCACAAAATTATATCATGCATGACGATCTCACTTTTTCATAAAGGTGTGGCCCTATCCCATTCAGGAAGACATTTTTTATACTTAATTTGTACGTAGAGGTTAAGTCTCTTTTGTTAAATTTGACGAAATTTCGGCAGCATTTCGCATTGATCTCCAAGTACACGACATGAAAGCAGTGACATCAATTCCACCACAATCAAGTATGCACTTGGAGAACAAAACGAAATACACTAAACCGAAATTTTGTCAAATTTAACAAATGAGACTCAACCTCTACGTATGAATCAAGTATAAAAAAATGTGTCTTCCCAAACTGTCCAAACGGACAATTCAAGATTCAATACAACGATTAATCCAAACTTTCCGTATTAATCATTGTATTGAACCTCAAACGGGAAACTAAGGTTCACTCAAAATGCTTAACTTGCATATAAAATAATACTCATTAATTACACAAACAACTTATACAACATTATTATAATTGTAACAAGCACTGAAGTGTTACAATGAGATACGTACCTGAAAAGATGCTCACTAACAATAACAAAGAATGCGGTGATGACGGTGGACACGACACAATCTCTGAAGGACAAGAACAACACCAACACAGGTACTCAATGCTCACTGCCTGTAGGTTAAGTTATTACAAAAATTATCATAATTATGATAATCATAATTATCGCAATAGAAATATTAGTTACACTGACAATTACATTTAATACACTTCAAACAGATGATAGGAAGCATACAATTCATAGATGACTGTAATTGTCTTAAGCATGTGGAAATGAACAAATAATTACACAGATATCGTTATGCAGGGGAACAAGTATGATTTTGAGTACACATTATACACATTATATAGACAACTCTTATCCTTATCCTAACAGGAAAAAAAAATCCAAAAACTCCTAACTTTTGTAACACATACAAAACCCAAAATAGAGATCTAATAATGAACTTGATAACATCCACACCCTCCTTTAAGTTGCAACACACCAACCACCCGTAACTCTTTTTAAGCTGCACCACAACAAAACAGATTATATCTTCCCTTGCTTCATGTAACAATACCACAACCCAACCAGCTGTAGATCACACAAAAGAACTATACAGCAACCTCACCAAACCACACAGAGAAAGATACAAAACTCATAAAGAAGCACCAATCATAGTGGAAAGGAATATAAACCTTCCCTACCATAAATTGCCTAAAAGAATGCAAATCGAAACATGTACTGCCTCTAGCCCATAGCTATATCTATATTATACAATAGTTGTCCACTCATTCTTCCCTAAATTCCTAAACAAAAAAAAACAAAATTTTCCCAAACTAATCTACAATGCAGGACAAGTATTATATGTCAAATTTTCCCTAAATTGATACAAAATGTACAAATAATTTGGACCAACAGACAGCAACAAACATGCGCAACAGACAACAACTAAATGTTCCAAGTAGTTAACATTCAAGAAATTGCCAAATATGCAGGCAGCAGCAACAGAACATGCCAATTCCAACAGTTTGCAGAGAAGAACACAATGCCATTTGTACGTACCTGTTATTGGCGCGCGACAACACACTCTTGCGAGAAGAACACGTTTGCAAGCAGGACACCTAGCAACACTGACAATGGTTTCGAACACCTTGCGAGATGAATAATCATGTTAGTGTTTGGAACAAACAAGAAAAATCATGTTAGGGCGGTTTCGAACCAACAAAATGGGGACAATGTTTCGTACCTCAATGTCACAAGCCACACAGACAACGGCGAAAATGCAAAAGTGGTTTAGCAATGAAGTGGAGGACGAAGCAACGGAGGCGCGACAATGGCGAAAAGGAACGTCGTCGTGGAGGAGTCTGAGAACGACGAGGTCGTGGTCGCAAGGATTTTCACAGAAGAAAGAAGGGTTCAGGCGTGAAAGCGAAAGGGTTCAGGCGCGCGCGAGTCTGTGAAAACAAAAGACAGAGGGATACTTAACACATGGATAACATCGGTTATGAGGTATAACCGATGTTAACGAAGACCTATCAACATCGTTTCACTGGAAAACCGATGTTGAGCATCTCCTATCAACATCGTTTTCTAGTGAAACGATGTTGATAGGATATTTCAACATCGTTTCACACATAACCGATGTCAACATGTTGCTTATAATTTCAAAAATGCCACTGCGTTTCCATATATTGACATCGTTTTCTAGTGAAACGATGTTGATAGGATATTTCAACATCGTTTCACACATAACCGATGTTAACATGTTGCTTATAATTTCAAAAATGCCACTGCGTTTCCATATATTGACATCGTTTCCCTTCAAAATCGATGTTGAGCATCTCCTATCAACATCGTTTTCTAGTGAAACGATGTTGATAGGATATTTCAACATCGTTTCACACATAACCGATGTCAACATGTTGCTTAAAATTTCAAAAATGCCACCGCGTTTCCATTGACATCGTTTTTTGGTCAACCGATGTTGATCCAGCGATGTAAAAACGCATTTTTGTAGTAGTGTCTCTAATAACTGATTTTTTTTTATAAAAAAAAAAACAAGTACAATGATAATTTTGTAAATAATTGAAACGTTTTCAGTGATTCTCTTATTAAAACGACTTTGTACTTGAGAGGTTGTGAATCGTTCAGCCTTTGCTTATCGATCCTCTCGAGCAAACGTATTTTTTGACTTAGTGCTTGAGGGACTATGAACTGGTCAACCTCTGTTGGCTGACCCTTCGAAGTGTTTGCGTCTCTTTACTTCGCACTTGAGTAGCTATGAATTATCTAAAACTTCTGTTGGTCAACCTTTACAAGAGCTCATGCCATTCAGCTTAGCGTTTGAAGGGATATGAACCAAACAACCTTTGTTGGCAAAACCCTCGCATACGCTCATGCCTTTTGGCTTTTTGCTAGAAGGGTGAACTTTAGGACTTCTTAGTGAGTGTTGTTTTCTAGCGTGAATAATATATGTATTAAAATGGTATGTAATAATTAAAAAATCCATCAATATATATAGTTCAAAGTTATCTATGTATCTATTTTAAAACAATGTTTTCGTAAAAATAGCATGTAGTATTATGTTTTTTTTTATTAACATTTTATAGTGAGAATATAAGAATTTTTTAAAATTACTAAAAAGAATACTTGTACTCCAGACAAAAATACTAAAAATGTCCAATGAACGTAGACAACATGCAACAGTATTATATTTTGGAAACTCATTTATTTTGACAGTCAACCACTAAAAATTAATATTGTTTTAATTTTATTTCCTGAAAATTATAATGGTCCCTACCGTTGAATAAAACTCTGAAATAATGCAAATCAACAGTTTGTTGTTGATGTAGCGTGTCATGACAAGCAAGTCCGGCTAAAGCATTTTTAGAATTACAAAGGATTAATCCGGGTCAAAGAAAGACCATAACATTATTGACACTATCTTAAAACATATTGAGCCAGTTTGTTTAAATTTAAAATAATAATTTTATAAAAATATTTTTTAAAAAGTATTTTTTTTAAATAGATAAAATTTACTTTTTAAAAAAGCAAAAATTATTTTAAAAAAATTAAACAAACACATAAAAAACAAAAAAAAAAAATTTATTAAAAAATATTTTGTTTAAAAAATAATTAAGCTTAAACAAATGGAACATTATTTGTACAGGATCATTCTCATTGGCTCCTTTTCACACATTTTGTATTGAAAGGTTTTAATGCATTTCGATGATTGATCGGGTCAACCTATTGACTGGCAAATTCTATGTCACGTCGTTATTTTTATTTTAAATGAAAAACTTGAGCTAGAAATCTACGTATCTTTATCAAAATACAACATCCAAAAAATATATATAAAAATAAAAAATTGTACTTTGTTGACCACATGATAGGAGGACGAACCCGCTAACCAAATAGCTAGTTCTAAGAAATTCTTATTTTACAATTACCAATGACTTGTTTTTCAATAAAATTATTAGAACTAGCTATGATCCACAAAAGTCAACATGTCAATTCAATTATAGCAAGCCATTGCAACAGCATAAAGCATGCACGTTTTTGTGGGTGTCATATGTAGCACATCTCTCCCGGACATAACAAATTTATAATTAGGGATGCATAGGAGTGAAGTTGAACTGAGTATTAAAAATTTAGATTTAGTTTGTCCTTATAAAAGGTGCCTCCGTAGGTTTGAAGGAGGAGGGTGTTTATAAGCTACCATTGACTTTGACTCTTAAGCGATATGGGATTTTGTAGCTACCGGAACAAGCCTCCCAGTCAAGACTAAAGGGCAAGAGTGGCCTAGGCCCTCTTTCTATCGCCAATGTTCCGACCTCAAGTCAGCAGCATTGCTATGGTCACCATCCGAGGTATTGTCCGCTTAGGTGCTCGGTGGACCGTCATAGTTTTTTCCTTGTAAAAGGCGCTTCGGTAGGTTCGAGGGAGGAGGGTGTGTATAAGCTACCCTTGACCTTGACTCTTAAGTGACGTGGGACATTGTGGATACTAGAACAGTAATGATCGTAATTTCTCATATAAATTTAAAATAATTTTATGTTTACGGTGAAATAGTATTATTTTTAAAGAATAAATATAAAAAATATTTTTAAAAATTGATAAGCTTTACATTTATAATAAATTTCATTTGTCTTATTTTTTTCTTTCAAGATTAATCTCTGTAAATACAAAAAATATTTGTTTTCCAAAATAAAAAACTTAAAATAAATTTTGGAAAACAATCCAAATTATTTAATTTCAAATCTCTAGGATATTGTTTAGAATTAAAAGATATTATCTTATATCTAGAATGTTGTTTAGATTTTGAGATACTACCAATAAATTCGAGATTTGTTTCCTCTTTTAAGATTAGGATGCTAGGTCTATAAATAGATGTTTTTGAGATGAGAAGAAGCACCCAACCTAGAGAGGGGGTCACCACCCTAATTAAGTGAGAGAGGGGGTCATGCAAAAGGAGTGTTTATAAGTTTATCCAGAAAACTTGTTGTGGATGTAGGGATGAGGACCCGAAACAAGTTAAACAAATTAACAAATTTGACGTCGTGGATGTAGGGAGGGCCCAAACCACGTTGACAAAATAAATTGGTGTGGATGTAGGGCATGAGAGGCTGAACCACGTTAAACAAATTTGTGATCTTTTCTATTTTCTTTACGGTGCCTTTATTTTTGGTTGTGGGTTTTTCATCATTGTGAGTAATAAAGAAGTGTGTGTTTTTCCCCAACAAGTGGTATCAGAGCCGACGGTTCCTGTGGCCCGGTAACCAAAGAAGAGAAGGGTATTGAAGAAGCTTGAGGAAGCTGATGGTGGATCTGTGTGGGATCCTTGTGTCAAAAGTCTTCTTGGCGTGTTCCAATGGCGGTAGCTAATGGCGGTGCAAGTCGAGACCATCCAATACTCACGACGGAGAGAGCAGATCGGGGAATATACCAAATTTGTGCTAAGCGGAAGCGTTGTGACTAACATCCAAAAGTTGAGATGAAATTAGAAAATTTTAATTGAGGGAAGGATTATTGGGAAACAATTCAAATTATTTAATTTCAAATCTTTAGGATATTGTTTAGAATTAAAAGATATTATCTTATATCCAAGATGTTGTTTAGATTTAGAGATATTACCTGTAAATTAGAGATTTTCTTCCTCTTTTAAGATTAGGATGCTAGGTATATAAATAGATGTTTTTGAGATGAGAAGAATCACCCAACCTAGAGAGGGGGTCACCACCCTAAGTGAGAGAGAGGGGGTCATGTGAAGGGAGGGTTTACAAGTTTATCCAGAAAACTTGTTGTGGATGTAGGGATGAGGGCCCGAACCACATTAAACAAAAGTTGTGTCGTGGACATAGGGATGAGGGCTCGAACTGTTGGCAATCACTTGAAGATATCAAGTTTGGTTTTAGTTTTGATTTTGATCTATGTTGAACATTTTACATGGCAAACACATTTGACAGGTGTGGCATTTTATTGATTATTTTAGCATTAGGCATGATGTGCTAGACTGAGTTTTTATGATAGATTCATGCTTATGTTGATTAAAATAGATGCCATGAACCTTAAGCTCAGTTTCTGGTCATATTTTGAACATGAGATAATCAATTAAACCACGAGATAATTGATTACACAAAGGTCTTAGCTAAATCTGTTGAAAAACTCATTACTATTTTAACCGATTACAAAAATTGGTAATCGATTACAACAGAAATGTATACCTGACCTGAAACCAAGCCAAAGGAAGAAAAGTAACAGGATAATCGATTACATGCCTATTTAATCGATTACCATGCTACCCTGAATCCACCCTTAGCTCGTATGAACAATTTAATCGATTACGTTTCGATTTAATCGATTAAAGCTGTTATACTTTGAAAAGTTTATAAATAAGCTACTCTATTCTGAGTCAAGTGTGCTTCCAAAACATTTTAAATTTTCATGACTCAAGAAAAGGGAGCTCATGTCAAGGGTGAAAGCCTGATTTGATATTTGATAACAAGATGTGTTAGAGTCTAAGACTTTGGACGATGTCCAACCCCTCAAACTTCTGTTTTGATGATAACAAATGAGATTAAATTTTGAAGTATCCAATGATTTATGTTTGAGTATTATAGGTACCACACCGTCCAATGCCTAAGTGGTATTATATTTCTTAAGCTCAAACTATATATCTCTATGTGCTTATTGCATCCAATGAGTAACTGGAACTTATTTTTTATAAGTGTAAATCTAGCGTCCAATGTGCTGTAATGAAACAAGCGTCCAATGCATTGTGAAAACCAGTGTGCAAACACTGCATCCATTTGAGAAGCGTCCACTCACTTATATAACTTACACAACCTTTTCTATCAAACAGTTATATAATGCGTCCATTATGTCTAAAAGTACACTTAAGCTTTTCGATGCTGATTCTCTGAAATGTTCTATTATTCCCTCTCTTATCATATGTGACATTTCATTTGAACATTCAAAAAGTGTACCACAGGAGACAGAAAAGCTTCTCTTTGCAAAAATCGTAGAGTAGTGGAGGCGCTACATGTACTGCTGTCCCCTCTCTCTCACCTCAAACTGACACGTGGTAACAGTCATATGATTGTGAGAGAATGGTTTTCGACAAAGGCTCAGATCCCACAACAGATACATTTACTCAGTAGCCTATAAATAGAGGATCAAGCTCACGAAAGTCAACAATGAAGCATTCAAGTTTTCAAAGAGCTGAAACTTTGTAAAAAAGTTTGGACAATCAACACTTGCGCAAAAAAGAGAAACTTCTTAGCTTTGCTAAGTTACTTTGTGTATTCGGTTTAACATTATAATATCCTCTCTGTGATAGTTGATTTGAATCTTGTAATCAAACTGTTTGTTTGGAAAGCCAGGAGTGACTTAGTGACAAAGAATACTTGGGTGTTACTTTAATCTCAGGGGGAGATTAAAAGTGTGCCAGAAGTGGCCTAGAGAATACTTGTTTGTAATCAAAATTTTGATTAGTGGAACCCTTCAAAAGGTTGTTTTTAAGGAGAACTGGATGTAGCTCAGTTTGAGTGAACCAGTATAAACCAAGTGTTTTTACTCTATTGCTTTTTAGCTTAACGGTTATCTCAAGAGCTATTTCTTCGCATTAGACGCACAATGTAACACCCTTTCTAATAAAACATTATTTAACTATTTAATTTATATTATATATAAAAGTTCTAATATATTCTATTTTAAATCCAAAATAGATTCAGACTTACAATATTAAAATTTACAAAAACGCTACTACAAAATATTTCTAAGAAATAAAATTATTATCTACCCAAAATATTCCCATCCTACAGCTCTGGTGATCTCTGCATCTTTATCTTCTAACTAATCTTCAGTCGCCTGCAATTTAAACTTCCCTAGAATCTAGGGACAAAATTTACCGGATCAGGCATTTAATTTCTATTATGAATTAAAATCAATATCAAACATATACATTTCATATATTACTTAATCATTCACATAAAATGAATGCAATATGATTTATGCAAATGCAGTTTTGACTCAAAATTATTTTGACCCTGCTCCATGGAGACTTCCCCTTTGAGTGTTTAGTAAGTAATTGGTCTACCATTACGCACTGCAATTCAGCTATCAGCCCCTACTAAACGCGAATAAGCTAAACAGAATTAGGAGATTAGGATACCCAGGAAGGCCACCACGACCACATCTCAGTCCAGATTCCGGCCACTTGTGGGATTGCCAATACCCTTCACCCCACAGACTATATAATCACAAACTATACAGTCCTGTCTAACTTACTTTGCTCACCCAATTTTTATTACTCATGACTACCGCAGTCCTGGGGTCAATAATATCTTTTTTTTAAAATTCATGACTACCGCAGTTCCGGTGTCAACATTTATCATTTCACATGACTACCGCAGACCCGGTGTCAACAATATTTCTCTTTTAAAAGTTCTTGGCTACCGTAGTCTCGGTTAGCCAACATCAATCATTTCTTATTTTATATATATCAAAATCATTTCTCATTTGAAATCTTTGTGTTTCCCCCAAAAAGACTCATGCTTATGCAATAATACCTCTGGTCCTAATTATAAGCAACAAAGTGACTTTTTCTTTGGTCCTAATTATCAGCAACAATCACTAGTTTTTAAAGTAAACTTCTTTTGTACCCTTATTTTATTGTTTACTCTATTTCCTATGCACTATGACAACCACTTAAAACAAGGGTATTTTTGGAATAAAAATTGAACTTATGGCAGAATTAATTAAAAAAAACTGTAATAATTATTTTTCTTGGTATTGATGATTTGTAAACCCTAAACCCTAAACCCTAAACCCTAAACTGTAATAATTAGGACCAGAGGTAGTATGAAAATGATCATAAGTAAATAATTAACATTAAACAATCACATAAAGAAATATAAAATTTAACAATTATCATTTTAACATTTATATTTTACTAAAATTCCAATTATGTCTTCAAAATGTAAAATTACCAAATTACCCTTATCCCTTTCTATTATTCCCGATTTTGCCCTTGATCTTTTCTCAAAATTCCGAAATTATCCTTAAACTTTCTAGAGCATATGAATTTACCATTTTACCCGTATACTTTTCTATTATTTTTGAAATTGCCCTTGATCTTTTTATAAAATTCCCATTTTATCCCTAAACTTTCTAGAACCTATAAAATTACCATTTTACCCCTTAATATTTTTATAATTTACTAATTTGCCCTTAAACTTTTTATAAAATTCCAAGATTACCCCTAAACTTTCTAGAACATATGTAATTACTATTTTACCCTTGAATATTTTATAATTTACTAAATTGCCCTTAAACTTTTTATAAAATTCCAATATTGTCCCTACATGTGAAATGACTATTTTGCCCTTGGTCTTTGAATAAATTTTCACCTAGTACCCTTCCAAACCCACCATGGCCGAATGGCCTTCACCAAGTTTCCATCATCATTTCAAAATCAACCAAACAAATTTCAATTCAAAAACAAACGAATCAAGCAATTTCAATCCAAAAACAAACCAATCAAGTAATTTCAATCCATCACCATGTCATGAAATCAACAAAACATGGATTCAAACACATATTTCAAACTTCAAACATCAATTATATAAAAACCCTAAATTAATTTCCTATTTTCATGGTTCTTGATTAAACTTTGAAATTAAACTTCAAGACATGTTTTTTCTTGTATCCAAGTTGTCTAAATTGAAATTAAATGCCAAGACCCTTACCTTAAATCCTTAGTTTGATGAAGAAAATCTTTGAATCCTCTTCTCCCTTGGCTTATTGAAATTTTAGGATTTTTCTCCCAATTTCTTCTCTTTTGGCCGAATATCTACTAAGGTGGGTGAGGTTTTGGTTGGTTTCTCTCTTGAATTTGGAAGTTAAGATGAAGATTTATGGAGGGGTAGCTGCTGGCCAAACTCACAGATTTGGGTGTCTTGGAGAGCTAAGGTTGAGAGCTTTTTCTTTTGGTTTGGTTTTTTATGTTTTTATAAATTTTTTTTCTCCACCCAATTGGTTTATACCTACACGTCCAGCCCTTTGGTCCTTGGACAGTCAAAAGCTTGAGACTTTGCAGCCACTTGGACGGTCAAAATTTGTTCCCTAAGTGAGTTGCTAATTGTTTGGTCAATTAGTCAAAATTGTAGGCCATTTTAGAGTTTTCTAGAATGTTGTAGGACTTTTTTATTATCTTACAAACTAATTAGAATTTTAAGAAACTAACACCACCATTAAATTCCTCACTATCAAAAACCTTGGGTTAGTGTCTTAATTATCTCTTAATCAAAGTCTAATTAGCTTAATTTAATTACATTAGAAATATTAAGTTATCAAATTTTGATTGGCTAATACTTGTATTTTTATTTTTCTTAGTTAAACAATATTAATAATTATTCTAAGTATGTTATAATTAATAGGAAATTCCATAGGTGTCATACAAATTTTATCTTAATTTTCTACCTTAAAATTTTATCGTAATAATTTCTCAGAGTGCTAACTTTCAGAAAATTCTAATAATTCAAAATTAGCATTTTAATTTCTCAACTGTATATTTTCTTAATCTACATTCAATTTTCTTTTTATTAGGTTACAGTTTACTCCAAAATGCTACACTGGAAAAATTTATCCTGGACAGCTGTTTGACACAACTGTCTAGTCAACAAGCAATTCAAACAAAAACAAAATTATCAAAAGACTTAGGAAAATTTTCTGAGTAGAACTGTATAAGTTTTATTATGAATATATGTACAGAAAGTTTTCTATAAAATACAGTACATAATTTCTCATAATATTTATAGAAAAATATTTATAAACAGTAAAGTAAAATAAAATAAGGATGTTACACACAAGTTTCTTTATAAACTTATTTGCAAAAAGTATTTGTTTCTCGCCTGGACAACAACCGAAAAAATGCAGTTTCATTAAACTGTCTTTTTCAACCATTTGACGATGTCTACAACTCCCTATTTTACAAGTCCCTTGTAAAATCTAAGTTAAGATATCTCCATCTTTGCGAAAAGTTAAGTTTTATCTATCACACTATTCAACCCCCTTCTTGTGTGATTCTTTGCATTTCAGTTGGCATTAGAGCTCGGCCTTTTGGGTTGAGTACTTAGTAGTACAGAGGAAACCAGATCTCGAGAAAGATGGAAAACGAGGGACAAGCTGTGAACAGACCACCACTCTTCAAGGATGTCAAATATGATTATTGGAAGCAAAGAATGATAGCATTCTTTGAGTCCTGTCATATTGATATGTGGGACGTTGTGGAGATGGGCGACTACATTCCATATGATGAGAACCTCAACGAGATCCCCAAGGCTAAATGGACGGAGGAGAAAAAGCATAGATTCTATCTCAACTCCAAAGCCTGAAACACCATCATGTGTGCACTATCCGAACAAGAATACAACAAGGTGCACAACTTCAAAAGCGCTAAATAGATGTGGGACATTCTTACGTTAATGTATGAGGGTTCCACCCAGGTAAAATGTAATAAACTCGGTCTTTTTACTCGTCAATATGAGTTGTTTAGTATGGAGGGAAACGAGGACATACAAAGTATGTTTGGATGGTTTCAAACAATACTAAATGAGCTTAAGAGCACATGGAAAAGATTACAATAACTATGAACATATTGACAAAATTATGAGGAGTTTGCCTAGGTAATGGAGACCACAGGTTACAGCTTTGAAAGCAACTAAAGGACTAGACTAGATGTCCTTAAAAGAGCTTGTGGGAATCCTAAAAGTGCATGAGCTAGAACTGCAACAAGATGGTGATGCAAAGAAAAGCAAGTCTCTGGCACTCAGCGTCCTGAAGCCAAAGAAAGCACCATCGTCTAAAGTCATGCAAGCAAAAGAGTCATCAGATGAGAAATTTGAAGATGAAGACTCTGATGAGGGTGATAAGCTATCCTTCATATCCAAGAGAATCCATGCTATGTGGAAGAAGAAAGGTGGATCTAGATGGAGAAACCTAAATAAGAAAGGATTCGAGGAGAAGAAGGAGAAGAGTCTAATCGTCTGCTACGAATGCAAGAAACCCGGACATTTCAAGTCAGAATGCCCAGACCTTGAGAAGAACAAGAACAAGAAGAAGAAAGTCTTCAACAAAAAGAAGGGCAAGAAAGTTCTGATGTCCACACGGGAAGACTTGGACGATGACTTATCATAGGACGATGAAGAAGAAGAAGAAGCCAACATATGTCTGATGACAGACACTACATCAGATTCTTCTGAACTAGAAGAGGAAGATGAGACATGCTTAACAGCAGGAAAGAAACTCCAGTCATGGTACCTGGATAGTGGGTGCTCGCATCACATGACAGGAGAAAGGTGTATGTTCCAAAGCCTCTAACCCAGGACTAGTGGGACAATCACTTTTGGAGGAAATCAGAAAGGGATGATAGTTGGCGTGGGTAAGATTGGTATTCCACCCTATCCCTCTATTGATAATGTTATTTTTCTTAAAGGTCTCAAACACAATCTACTTAGCATAAGTCAATTATGTGACAGTGGATATGATGTTGCCTTTAACAAAGGTGAATGTATAGTCAAGAACTCTGATGGATCCCTTCTCTTTACTGCAAAGAGGCAAGGTAATCTGTTTAAGATTAAGCTTGGGAAACTATCAAGTCAGAATGTATCCTGCTTAGTTTCAGTTAAAGAAAATAAGTGGTAATGGCATAAAAAACTTGGCCATGCAAGCTTAAGGTTAATCTCAAAGCTTAACAGGCATAACCTCGTGAGAGGATTACCAAGTATGTCATACAAAGATGATCTTCTTTGTGAAGCATGTCAGAAAGGGAAACAAGTAAAAAGTTCTTTTAAAAGCAAAAGCATTGTTTCCACTTCTAGACCTTTTGAGCTATTACATATTGACTTGTTTGGACCCACAAGAACAGCTTCAGTAAGTGGTAAGAGATACAGATTGGTTGTAGTGGATGACTATACAAGATGGACATGGGTCATGTTCCTATCTCACAAAGATGAGTCTTTTAAGGTCTTCTATAACTTCTGTAAAAGAGTTCAAAACGAGAAAAGAGTATGCATTACTTCGATCTGAAGTAATCATGGGGGAGAATTCGAAAACGAGATTTTTCAGAGGTTCTGTGAGGATAATGGTATCCATCACAACTTCTCAACACCCAGAACGCCTCAGCAGAATGGTGTTGTTGAGAGGAAAAATAGGTCACTCCAAGAGATGGCCAAAACCATGTTGAATGATAATTCAACCCCTAAACACTTTTGGGTTGAAGCGGTGAATACTTCCTATTATTTACATAACAAAATTTATATTAGACACCTATCATGAAAAAGACTCCATATGAATTGTGGAAAGGGAGAAGACCCAACATATCCTACTTCCATCCATTCAGATGTCAATGTTTCATTCTAAACTCTAAAGTTAATATGGGAAAGTTTGACTCTAAGTGTGATGAAGGAATATTGCTTGGATACTCAGAAACTTCAAAGGCATATAGAGGTTATAATTCTAGAACCTTAGTTGTAGAAGAAGCTATCCATGTGAAGTTCAATGACACTAAGCTGATAAGGAATTATCAGAGCTGGATGAATCATTTGCAGATCTCAGGTTGGACGATGAAAAGAAGTCATCAGACGCGTCCAACAATGATGTCTCAGTTGAAGAGTCCGATGCTCCCCTAGACGGTCTAGTAGAAGAACAAAGAGAGCCAACTGGATGCAACTGGCAGATGAAGAAGCATCATCTAGAAGGTTAAATAATTGGTAATCCAAAGGATAAAGTTGAAACCAGATCTTCACATCAACAACAAGGTCACATAACATTCATATCATAGATGGAACCTAAGACTATGGACGATGCCTTGGAAGATGAAAGCTGGGTCAAAGCAATGCAAGAAGAACTAGACCAGTTTCAAAAGAATGATGTATGGAAGCTTATTGAACTACCTGATGATAAACAAGCTGTAGAAGCCAAATGGGTATTTAGAAACAAGCTGGACGAAATAGGTAAAGTTGTGAGAAACAAAGCTAGGCTAGTAGCCAAAGGTTACTCACAACAGGAAGGTATAAACTATACTGAAACTTATGCACCTATTGCATGTCTTGAGGAAATTTGCATTTTACTATCATTTGCAGCTCATAGTTATATGAAGCTTTATCAAATGGATGTAAAAAGTGCATTCCTCAATGGACTGATCAAAGAAGTGTATGTGGAACAACCCCCAGGGTTTGAGAGTGATGCTTTTCCTAATCATGTTTTCAAACTTAACAAAGCTTTATATGGACCGAAGCAAGCACCAAGAGCTTGGTATGAAAAACACAGTTCATTTCTTACAGAAAATGGTTTTTCAAGAGGAAAAGTAGACACTACTTTGTTTCGCAAAGATTACAATTCTGATTTTATCATCGTTTAGATATATGTTGATGATATTATATTCGGTGCTACTAATGAATCTCTATGCGAGGAATTTGCTAAGTTAATGCAGACAGTGTTTGAGATGAGCATGATGGGATAACTGAAATTCTTCCTTGGATTGCAAATCAAGCAAACTGATAAAGGCATATACATACATCAAACCAAGTATGTTAAGGAGATTCTAAAGAAGTTCAAGATGGACGATGCTAAACCAATGAAAACTCTTATGCATCCAACAACAATACTTGGACTGGACGAAGGATCAAAGAAGGTGGACAACACCTTATATAGAGGAATGATAAGATCACTCCTATACCTCACAGCGTCCAGACCTGATATCATGTTCAGTGTATGTCTATGTGGCAGATTTCATTATGATCCAAGGGAAGTTCACTGAACTGCCGTTAAAAGAATTTTCAGATATCTCATTGGAACAACTAATCTTGGTCTATATTTCAAAAGGCAGAAAGATTTCATATTAGTTGGATACTGTGATGCTGACTATGCTGGAGACATAATTGAAAGAAAAAAGCACTAGTGGAGGATGTCACTTCATTGGTGGAAACTTAGTCTCCTAGATATGCAAGAAGCAAGGAACCATGACACTATCCACTGCTGAAACAGAGTATATCTCAGCTGCAAGTTGCTGTTCTCAAATCTTATGGATCAAACATCAACTTGAAGCTACAATATATATGAGAGTAACATTTCTATCTTCTATGATAGCACTGTTGCAATTGATCTTTCCAAAAACCCCATGTTGCATTCAAGGGAAAAATATATAGAAATTAAACATCACTTTATAAGAGACCATGTTCAGAAAAGGACTGTGGAATTACAGTTTGTATCCATAGATGATCAGCTAGCTGTACAAAACCCCTTATTGAAGACAAGCTAGTCCTTCTAAGGAATAGACTTGGCATGAACTTTGTAAAGAAATGATTAACATCTATATGCAACGTCCAATATGACTATAGCATCCAATGGACATAGCGTTCAAAGGCCACTTAGTCATGCATGTACATTGCATGTGTTACATTTAAGTCCAATGCTTGGACGATGTTTTCTGTTATGTATTTTCATTTGACAGGTTTTACAACGTGGCTAAAACGGTTTCATTTTGAGTAAGTGCAAGTTAATGCCCTATGCTGAGTCACTTAACTGTTCATAACCGTACACAGTTACCTATAAACCTCGGTACCCCTCATCATGGCGGGTTTAGTGGCATAACCTTCCTCTTCAAATTTTAAAAGCCCAAAATCATTTCATTTACCCTAAAACAAACGCATACTTAAGCTGTCAAATCTTCTCTGAAAACACTTTACTTATTTTTCTCTACTCAGAAACTTCCTCTCCCACCTTAACCTTTTCTCTCTCTCACACTTGACCCAAACACTCACCTAATAACCTAAAAATTCTATCTTTTCTACAATGTTGAACTACAGTGAATCAACTGCCTCTGTTCTTGATGTTTCCTCCTACCTTGAAACCATCATTGTGACTCAAGGTGCAGCTACTGTTCACATTGAACATTTCTTCGATATCAAGTACTTGGAAGGCCTCGGTCTCAACCTTGAAGAAAACCTGTTGAAGAGTGGCATTCGAGGATTCTTCAATGATACTCAAAAGATATATCCAGAACTCATCAGGATGTTCTGGAGGAATGCCAGGTTCGACACTCAGCGCCAGATAGTGTCCAATCGTCAACTGAGACAATAGCCAAAGTTACTGGCTGTATCAGGGAGTAGAATCAATGCAAGCTAGACTGGGCTGAGAAATATGGAAATCATGTTGGGAACGTACTCTGCAAAGACAAGTCTACTGATTCAGCAAAGATAGAGTACCGGAATATGTACGACGAAGTCAAGATATGGCAACAGATATGCAACAAAGGCATTCTGCATAAGGCTGGGTCTAAGGATTTAGTTACAGACTTACACAAGTTTGTACTGTTTCACTTGATGGAAGGCATCCCATTCAACCTGCCTCACACCATCTACATCAACATTCTATGTATGATGAAGTCTATTGGAGGATGATGATATCTTCTATGCTGCTCTTCTGAATAAAATTTTCTGGGATAAGAAGGTATACCAGAGATTTTATGATAAATTGGACGATGAAGAGAGTGATGCAATCATCAGAAAAGGTGAATTGATAGCACTTCAACAAAAGTTTTGTGAGTCTAACATTAAGCCAATGAAGATCAAGTTGACTGCCAAAGTTTTGAGGGAGCTGGGCGAAGAAAGTATCAACAAGAAAAGACACGAGCAAAGTAGGCTGATTCAGAATGATGAAGAAGAAGAGATGGACTTCTTGGGTCTTGGAAAGAAAATAAAGAAGCTTATAAAAGACAAGAAACTAGAAAAGTGACAAGATATAAAGGAGGATGAAGAAAAGACATGCTGCTTCTGCACCGTCCAATCCTCTTGCACCTACTGAGAAGCGTCCAAAGATTGCTTCATTCAAACCAGTACAAGAAAAGCCCAGAGTCAAAAAGTTGAAAATGATGAGTGACTCTGATGAGATGATAACCTTCCAATAGGTCAGATCAAAAGGAAAGCTGAAGAAATGGAGTCTGGACCACAAAAGAAACTAAAGGTAACTGCAGCGTCCAAAGTAGGTAGTTTTGTCATACTTACTGCAGTGCCTAGAAGAGTAAAGACTCAGGCAAATGGGCCTAGGAGATATCCAGTTCCACCTCCTTCCTCTCAAGATACTGAGAGTGAATCCAATGCTGCTCCACCTACTGCTCCAAGACCAGAACCCACACAACGTCCACCTCTTAAGTTAAACCTCACACCGACAATGCGTCCAAGGGACACTTGGAGAGATGCTTGGACTCCTTGGACCATTCCACCAATGGTTTAAGAGAAGACAAAGGAAGAGAAAGACAAAGAAAGATCCTTGTTGTATTCTTCACCAGAAATGAACAGAACAACTGCAAAAAGAGTGATATTATATAGAGACCTCATTAAGAGTCTCTTGAGAGAAGTCTCACTGCAGCATCTGCACCAGACTGGACGAGGTATAATCATGTTCATCCTCAGTCAGCAGCCTATGCTTCCTTACCAGAAGGGTCTATCATATGCTATCCACCTCCAACTTGGATGAGGCAATCTTATCCAAATTTGGTTAGGATGGAGCGCCCTTATTCTTGCCCAATTGGTACTCAGCAAAGGGTGCGTCCAGTAGCTGAGGAGATTCTTGAGCCATAAGTAGAAATTGCTTCTAAATATGCCAAGCCTCAACTTGACAAATCTGGCAAACAACAACAGAAAAGGAAGTCTGCCCCCAAGAAACCAGTCACTTCCAACATCGACAAAGAAATGGTTGTTGAACTGTAACTAGCCACCAAGGAAAGCCTAGATCCTTCCAAGTTCAAACAACTTCCAAAGATAAGGTGGGTGAAGGATATTCAGTTATGGACTCCTATCACCAAGTTCCTACTACTTCCTCCAAGAACTCCAGTGTTGAACTTCCAACCAAGTGACTATGATGGCTTAGGTAAATTGCTGCAACAAATGTACTTACAGGACCAAGCCATTGCTTATCCTCCCAACCTCCACATTAGACACTTCACTGATATCAAGTTTATACTTGATAAGGTATGTCCTAGACTACCTCTTCTTGATGCTGGAAAGAAGAAAGGATTTAAATTCTATGGTACTGAGATGCCGAATAGAGAAGAGAAGATTCAGCTTCAACACTCATCTCAACAATGGAATCACTTGTTTGACAAGTCTGGCAAGCTCACAAGCCCACTTGATATGTTTGAAGCCAAGACATTCTGGCGCCAAATTCTATGGGCAGATACACAAAAGGTTTCAACTCCAGGATGCTCAAAAGAAGATTTTATCGATCCTTTAGAAAGCATAGAAGTCATGCGTCCAGTAAAGACCTTTCATTGGAGTGATACTGCAGCATGCTTCTTGACTGGTGATGATGACTTCTTGGAAGTATTGAAGACCTTGCTAGTGATACAAAGCACCAAAGTCTATGACATTCGCAAGCTGGATAGAGCTGTGTTTGAACAAGAAGTGCAAGCTACTTATGATTTGCAACAAGTTGAACTTGAATGAGCAGAGCAAGCTGAAAAGGCTCGTTTGACATAGATTGAGAAAAAGCAAGCTGAAAGAGCTATGGAAAAACAAGCTAAACTTTCTACCAAAACTAAAGCAAAACAAGCAGAATTGGATGAAGCCTCTACTAAAATTAATGAAATGCCCATCCAATTGGACTTGGAAAATGAAGTGCAAGTGGACGCTGAACACTTCGTCACTTCACATGAGGAGCAAACTGTTCAATCAAACACGTCCAAGGATGTAGATATGCAACCAGTGGGTGAAACTGAAGTGCCACAACCAAAAGAGTTCACTGCTGATAAACCTACTCCTGAGGTTGCTACAAGTATGCTTGTTGCTGATGCGTCCAACGAAGCCCACTCTGGAACAAGACAAGTCTTAGTGCCTACAAGTTCTTCAAGTCCAAGGGCCATTGTTCCTTTGCGGTTTGTTGAACCCCAAGGTGTTTATGAAGACAGAGTGCAAGAGATTGTTAATCAAGCTCTTAGGCAACAACAAGCATAAACGGAAGCTGCTCTTAGAGCATTCCAAGAGAGACAACAAGCAGAAGCTGAATAGCATAAAGAATGATGCAAAATGCCATTGCTGATCAGTTTATGAACCTCTCTTAGATTCTGATGAGTCAGATACAGTCAACAACTACTAACCTCATTGGCATTGTTGCTCATTCTATTCATCCTGTTCAACCTATACCTCCATAGCAACATCAACAACCACCAGTACCACCAACACCAGAGCAACCATCTCCACCACAAGAACCACCTCAACAGCCTTAGGTGACCATGATGGTCAATCAATTTTCCATCTTTCAAACCCACATTTTTTTGTTGATGACAAAAGAGGGAGAAATTGGAATTTTGATGTCATGGAGTTTTGACTACACTACTTTGTGTACATTCTTTTGTCTTTGGCTATTTTCTAAATATATGAGGTGTTTTGATCATAAGCTCCGCATCCATATCCTTGATATGTTTTTTACTCTGATACTATTTTTCTTAACATGCTCAATTTCATATTCTATGATATATCCTATGTTTTTGAGGCATGAGAAATGTAGAACTCAGGGGGAGTACTTCATTTCACATCTTTTCACCCTGTCAACACCATTTGGCATAGCATAATCATTCCATTACTCCTATATCTCTGATACCTATTAATGATTATGTCTCTGCTCTCATCAAAATTTAACATTGTTTGTCATCATCAAAAAGGGGGAGATTGTTAAAGTCTTAGACTTTGGACGATGTCCAACCCCTCAAACTTTGATTTTGATGATAACAAATGAAATTAAATTTTGAAGTATCTAATGATTTATGTTTGAGTATTATAGGTATCACACCATCCAATGCCTAAGTGGTATTGTATTTCTTAAGCTCAAACTATATATCTCTATGTACTTATCGCATCCAATGAGTAACTGGAACTTGTTTTTTATAAGTGTAAATCCAGCGTCCAATGCGCTGTAATGAAATAAGTGTCCAATGCATTGTGAAAACCAGTGTGTAAACACTGTGTCCATTTGAGAAGTGTCCACTCACTTATATAACTTACACAACCTTTTTTATCAAACAGTTATATAATGCGTCCATTATGTCTAAAAGTACACTTAAGCTTTTTGATGCTGATTCTCTGAAATGTTATATTATTCTCTCTTTTATCATATGTGACATTTCATTTGAACATTCAAAAAGTGTACCACAGGAGACAAAAAAGCTTTTCTCTGCAAAAATCGTATAGTAGTGGAGGCATTGCATGTACTGCTGTCCCCTCTCTCTCTCCACCCTTAGCTGACACCTGGTAACGGTTATATGATTGTGAGAGAATGATTTTTGACAAAGGCTCAGATCCCACAATGGATACATTCACTCAGTAGCCTATAAATAGAGGAGCAAGCTCACAAAAGTCAACAACGAAGCATTCATATTTTCAAAGTGCTGAAACTTTGTCAAAACGTTTGGACGATCAACACTTGCGCAAAAAGAGAAACTTCTTAGCTTTGCTAGTTACTTTGTGTATTCGGTTTAACATTGTAATATCCTCTCTGTGAGAGTTGATTTGAATCTTGTAATCAAACTGTTTGTTTGGAAAGCTAGGAGTGACTTAGTGACAAAGAATACTTGGGTGTTACTTTAATCTCAGGGGGAGATTAAAGGTATGCTAGAAGTGGCCTAGAGAATACTTGTAGCCAGAAGTGGCAGGGTAGAGAATACTTGTTTGTAATCAATGTTTTGATTAGTGGAACCCTTCAAAATGTTGTTTTTTAAGGAGAACTGGACGTAGCTCAGTTTGAGTGAACCAGTATAAATCAAGTATTTTTACTCTATTGCTTTTTAGCTTACCAGTTATCTCTAGAGTTATTTCTTCGTATTAGACGCACAAGTTTCTTTATAAACTTATTTGCGAAAAGTATTTGTTTCTCGTCTAGACGACAACCTGTAAAATGCAGTTTCATTAAACTGTCTTTTTGAACCATTGGACAATATCTGCAACTCCCTGTTTTACAAGTCCTTTGTAAAAGAGAGTTAAGATATCTCCATCTTTGCGAAAAGTTTTTAAGTTTTATCTATCACACTATTCAACCCCCCTTCTAGTGTGATTCTCTGCATTTCAAGATGTTGATTTCTACATGAGAAGATCATCTCTACATGGCAACTACTTGATGAACACGTGCTAAAATCTTTCAGATCATCACACATTAGGTGAATTCGTTCTTAAACTTTTGTTTTTGATAAAGATTGTTTGAATTCTGAAAAAGAGTTTTTCAGAACCTAGTAGTAGGGTTCTATTAGGAAATTGTATCTTTCTTATCTTGTAGGGTTCAAGGTTAGAAAGGACTTGTATTGAATTTCTTGTGTGTGCAATGTGCATGTAACCCCGAGATTCAATAAGGAAAGATCTAATAAGGGTTGTTGGATCAACTGGATGTAGGTCTCAGGACTGAACCAGTATAAAATCCTCTTTGTATCTCTTTTTTGAACCTTTTTATCTTGTATGTCTTAAGAATTCAAATGATGATCTTCTAAGGTTCCTAATCAACAAATTCTTTAATTGAAATTACTCTAATAAAATAAGATCTTTTTGTTATTATCTTTCTTTGAATAATTGGATTCTCTTTAGGAAGGAAGATGAATAAGGTTTTTCTAAAGAAAAGGCATTTTTGGTTTTAAAAAGCAAGAAGATCTATTCACCCCCTCTAGATCTGCTGCTTCGATCCTACAATTGGTATCTAGAGCTGATATCTTGTATTTTATTCAATATTCCTTTTGAAAAACAAGGATATGGTAGCAAATCAACTACCCTTCGCTGAAGGTGCTTCCATTAACAGACCTCTAATGTTTTGTGGTGTAAACTATCCTTTTTGGAAAGTAAGGATGAAAATATTCATGGAGTCTGTTGATAGAGGCATTTGGAATGCGGTAGTAAAAGGTCCATCTATTCCAAAACACATTGTTGATGGAAACTTAGTTAAAAAATCATTTGATACTTGGACAGATGCAGAGATAAAAATAAAGAAAGCTCAATATGACTCAAGAGCAATGAACATTATACATTCTGCTTTAAACTTTGACGAATTCTTTCGTGTGTCTCAATGTACCTCTGCCTAGGAAATGTGGGATCTAATACAAGTCACCCATGAAGGTACGGCGGAAGTAAGAAGAGCGAGGAAGAATACCCTCATTCAAGATGGATCCGAGAAACAAGGAAACATGAGGAAAGCTGTTGAAGGCTCGACTTGATGAAATCCTGTGATCTAGGAGTAGTTCCAACAAAATAGGAGCAGAAAGTGTGACGTGGGGTATGTGCCAGCATTAAGATTTAACCGAAACAGGCTTAGAGCAGCCGATTTAGTTATGGTCAAGCCAATAGTGGCTAAACGTGGTGAAGACATGATCTAGGATAGTTAGTTATGATTTTTCAGTATAAATATGTGTTCTGGATACGTTTGTAGGGACCTTCAACCAAAAAAAAAATTCAATCAATGCAATTATCTTTTCAGTTTACATTTCTTGCTGAAGTTATTGTTTTTTAAGTTTAAATTCCATTTCGCTTCCGAATTTATTTTTGAATTCTTGTTACTCTCACCGTTAATCAAGTACTTTCTTTAGTTACTTGAGAACCCATACCAGATCAAAAGGCAGATTTTCCCTTTTGATAATCAAATTGTTTGATTCAAAACTCAAATTTTGGAATTGTGTTCTTGAGCGAATTCCATTCGGCTAGCTTCGAAATATTCACGCGACAACACACCTGAATAACAAAATTGAATGTTAAGAAATTGTACAATATTCACTTAAATACAGTAAGAAAAATATTGTCGGTATTTTTGTTTAATTAAATTTGTCGATATTTACATGAAAAATGAGTCATTGGAAGTGAAGTAGTAAAATCATTATTACTTAGACTTAGAACCAGCTAATTGTTAGCGAGTTGGTTTTGCAGGAGACACATGGCACATACTGGAGCAACTGGTCACTGCTACTAGTGAGTCCAACCAGGGGCTTTAACACATTGTCAATTCGACTAATGTCGCCTTATTCAATTATTTATTATTTGGTAATAAATAGTTTTTTTTTTTATCATTTGGTAATAAATAGGTTAATTAGGTTATTAGGAAGTTTAGTGAGAAATTATTTTTATAAATGGCTTATAACGCATAATTCATTAAACTGCCAGAATGTAACATTTTGCCATCAGAAAATAAACAATCATAAATATGTACACAGTATGTAATCAGTTAACATGCATAACTTGTCGTCACAAAGTCAAGTTTGTTAAACGAAAATGATAGATCATAGATGGAAAGCTGAAACGAGACATCCATCCAATATCCCTTTAAAATTATTTTTTCTCTACTGAATCATAAATGACTCTTATTGGATTGTTATTAAAAAATAGGCTAAAATATTACTTTAATTTTTCTATTTTTTTAATTTACAATTTTGATCCCTTATTAAAAAAAAATAGAGATATATACTATTGTTTAAATCAGATTGTTGATAGTTAAGTTACTAACGTTGACGTGCTTTAAGTGACGTGTTAGTATAACAATTATAAATTTGAATTTATTTATTGATATATGGATAATTTAATTTAATAAATAATTATTTAAAAAATATTTTTTTTTCTAATTTTCATTTTAAAAGAATATGACCACGGAAAAATAAACAAATAAAATCATGATCAATGAAAAAAAGCTACGCTAAAATATAATTTTGATCCCTCTATTTTTTGGAATCTGCAATTTTGGTCTCTTCATTTTAAAATAGAGGTATTTAGTCCTCCAATTTTTTTAAATTAGTGATTTTAGTCCCACCTTCCAAAATAAGACGTTGACCATTAATTTTTTAACGTTGACTCTTACGTGGCACAATTTTAATGAGGTGATACTATATTATTTGTTTATTTTAAGGTGATTAGGATTATTTTATTTAAGTAAAAAAAATTTAAAATAGAAAAAAAAAGAAATAAGAAAATTAAAAACATTTTTTTTACTTAAATAAAATAATCTACTCAACTTAAAATAAACAAATAATATAGTGCCACGTCACTTAGCGTGTGCCATGTAGAAGTCAACATTAAAAAATTAACAGTTAACATCTTAATTTGAAAGGTGTTGGACTAAAATAACTAATTTTGAAATTTAGGAAGACTAAATGTCTTTATTTTAAAATTGTGCGACCAAAATTGCGGATTGCAAAAAATAGGGGGGACCAAAATTGTATTTTAGCCAAAAATCTAATAATCAAATGTCACATAAGATAAACTGTGTCTGTAACATTGTGATTTTCTTAATTATATGATTAAGTGTTTTTAATTAAATTACAGGAATAATTAAATTTATTTTATGTTGTTGGAAAATATAAATCAAGTGGGTGATGTTTTATGTTGTGTGTGAGAGATGGGTTAAGTTGTGTTGGGACTTTGTTTTGGATCAGACTTTAGTGAGAAGGGCCTATTCCCTTTTCCTTTCCTTCTTATGAGAAACCCTATGCCTAAAGCCATTTTCTTTTCTCTTTTCTCGCAAGTTTCTCCTCTCTTCTCTCAAAACCCCCATTCCCTTATGATTCTCCTCCACCCACAAGGAGATTCCCTACTCACACTCAAGGATCAGGCTTGATCCCCTTTCAAGACAAGATACTCTCTTTTCTTTCTTGGAGCTTGTGACCCATTGATGGATGGTGAACTCTCTTTCTATTCTCTTTCTCCTTTCTTTGAGTGACCCATGATGGGTATTTGTGCAAAACCCTCATTGGTGTTGTTTTGGGTTATGTTTCCATGGGTTTTATTAGGTGTTGATGTTGTTGATGGAAGCCCTCTTTGTTGAGCTCAAGCCTTCCCCTTTCTCTCCTCTCTTTGAGAACCTAAGCTTGAAAACCCTTAGGTAAGGAAAGCTTTAATTAGTTTTAATGTTTTGTTTGTGTGTTTTACACTTAGAATGATGTTGTTTAGTGTGGAATAACCTATATATGTTGTGTAAGATGTGAAGTTTGCATTTGGGTTGGTTTGGAAGCCATGAGAGGCAACTATGTTGTTTTTTCGAAATTGTGTAGTAATCGCATGACTTAAGCCATGGTTCTTCTCGCTTAAGCGGTGACAAGGTGAAATGACCTCTGTCAGCACTAGAGCTTAAGCAGTGGATATGTGTAGCTTAAGCCATGAGGGTGAAATAGCCTCTTTCAGCACTAGAGCTTAAGTGGTGGATATGTGCAACTTAAGCCATGAGGGCAAAATGACCTCTCTCAGCATTAGAGTTTAAGCGGTAGATATGTGTAGCTTTAGCCATGAGGGTGAAATGACCTCTGTCAGCACTAAAGCTTAAGCTGTGGATATGTGCAACTTAAGCCATGAGGGTGAAATGACCTTTGTCAGCACTGGAGCTTAAGCGATAGATATGTGTAGCTTAAGCCGTGATTGTTAGCTTAAGCAAGTCAAGTCTTAAAATGCTTCCAAATGGCCTTTCAATTGAAATCCAAATGAAATTAACCTTGCTTTATGAGCTTTTATGAAATGAGTAAAGTAAATTTTAAGTTAATTTCATGTAATTCACATTCATATGAGGATCTTTTGGCGTTTGATGGTAAGAGTTTATGGTGTTGAATGTCTTAGTAGGCTTAGTGAACTATTGGTGGGTTTATGAGTGGTGGCGTATATATGAATGATGAATTTATGTTATAATGAATTTATGATATGATGGATTTATGATATGTTGAACTCTTGAGGTGTTGAAATTGATGATCATGATTATGTTGTGGTTAAGATGTTTATGAGGTGAATGTATTATTGTTGATGTGATGAATTTTGTTGTGGTGAATGAACTATTGATGTTGAAAACCTTCTTAAAGCATTTAAATGAGTCAATTATAATTTTTGAGTGAGTTGAGAAGAAATGACTACTTAGTGAAGGCGAATTCCATTGGGTGCTAGATCTCTGATCCTTTAAGAGACCCAAGGGTCTCGTTAATGGATATCTTCCTAAGTATTCACCCTATGATTTTAAACTTCAATGGGTTTCTGAAGTGGTAAAAATATTCCATGAACTTTAAGTCGACTCATTTAAATGTAAAAAGAAATGGTTGCTGATCATTTAAGACATACCATAGGTAAGATGGTGGGTACGGAGATGCCGTATCTCAAACCTCAAGGGAATCCAAGTATCGTATGATGTATATTTGTTGTTGGTGAAACTTGATTCCTTGAGACAGACCACAGGAAGGATGGTGGGTACGGAGGTGTCGTATCTCATACCTCAAGTGAATCCAAGTTTAGTTGTTGTTGTTGTCAGTGAGTAGGCACATAAGTTGAGGATGCTCGATGAGGTCCTCAACCTAGTGCTGGGTGACTTTGTGGTGGCTAATGCCGAATGGACCTATAGAATAGATGGATGGGTGAACTCCTATAGAGGTTAAGGCGGATGAACTCCTATTGAGGTTAGGGTCCCTGCAGACCTTACAGTGGTAAGCCAATATCCACACTTATCTATATTCGATAAATCCACACTTCATCCGTAGGATCAACTATAGGACTCCCCTAATGGTCAAAAATAAGTACTATGTTAAGGGATGTTCCAATGTTGATCGCTCTTGTAGTGTAAATCTCCATAGAGTAGAGTCTGTCTTTGGTGTTTATTATTTGTGTACATAATGATGATTGATGGACTCATGATGGTGATACTTGATAGTTGATGTATGATGTTGATTCTTGATTATGTTTCATGATGGTTGAAAATAAGATACCCTGTTTGTGTGAGTTGAATGTTATTAGTTTATTTACTTTCAAATACTATGATTTAAAGATGATAGAGCTTATGTAATGTTTAATTGTTGAGTTTTAATTTTCTTTAAGTATATATGTTTTTGGCAAGCTTACCCTTGCGTTGTGGCACATGTGATTGTGACTGTGGTGATCCCAAACTTCGTGTTCGTGGGAGCAAATGGCTAGGAGGTGGACCTTTCTTTTGGAAGCATCATGGATGGGCATGCATGGACATGAAGTTATTTTTTCTTGTTTTCGTTTCTTTAATAGTTTTATGTTTAGTGTTGACCGGCTTAGGTGTTTTAGATTTATCTTTCTAGAGTCGTATAAATATTTATATATAGATGTGCGTTGAGTTGTTTTGATGTTTTATCTTGGGATAGATGTTGATGTGCCATAAGATACGTGATTTTATTCAGTTGATCATTTTATATATGGTGTTTTATCATAATGTTGTGGGTTTTAGCTTTTAGCTTTCGAATGCAAAAAGGTTCACATGTACTTTCATAAATAAATTAATTAAAGAGATTGAAATGAATTAAAATAAAGTCTTCTGCTTTGTTAGTTATCAGGTTACCATGTAGCGGTGGCGGGTCGTTACAATGTTAGTTGGAAATCAACGTGAAAAAATTAATAGTCAAAGCATTAAATTGGATAGTAGGACCAAATTTTCTAATTTAAGAAAAAATTGAAGGACTAAATGTCTCTATTTTTAAATAAGGAGACCAAAATTGCTAGTTGAAAAAAAATTAGGGGACCAAAATTGCATTATAGCCAAAATAGAAAGGAAGTGGAAGGAACAAAGAAAAGATGTGTGGGTATAGAGAATTGATAGTGGGAAAGGAGAAACTCAGCAGGAGAGAAGAACAAAGAAGGTGAAACTCCACGACAGAGAAGGAGAAACACAAAGTAGGAGGTAAGAGAAATGTAGAGCGGGAAGAAGGACAAAGAAGGTATCGGGAAGGAGAAACAAGGGACCTATAAAATAGGACTTCGACCCTCGTCAGCACCTGGTTAACTGATGGTCGTCGAAGCTCACTGATGGTTGCTAGAGCTGCTTCATACTTTGAACTTATCGTGGCCACTGCAACGGTGAGGGTCGACGAAGCTTTTTGTCCTAACACACATGATTTATTTCATTTTTAGGGAATTTAAATTATGTTTTATTATTTGTGTTTGTTGTCCTAATTTTTTTAAAGTGCATTTTAGTAAGTGACAACCATGGTTGTATTGTAAATTAGGATTTGGCAACCTTGGTTGTGAGAGATTGAAGGAGTTGAGAAGAATGTTAAATGTGGTGTCTTTGGAAACTTTGAATTAAGGGATAGTATTGCAGAGTAATTCAAAGTGGGTTAACTCATTAATGAGAGTGGTTAATTCTGTTATGTGAAGGGTTAATGGAATATTTATGTTAGTTGGTTAACTCTGCTAGTGAGAATGATTAATTCTATTTAGTGAAGGGTCAATTAGGGTTATCTGGTATGATTTATATGTTGTGTAATTACTAATAAAAAAAAAGTTTTTTTTTTACATTCAACATTGTGTCTTATATTAGGGACATACATTATCATAATCGACATTGATCCTTTGACATTCTTAAAATGAAGAGAAAGAGATTCAAGGAGCAGAGGAGAATGGTTAATGTGGTGTCTTGGGAAACTTTGAATTTAGGGGTAGTGTTGTAAAGTAATTGAAAGTTGGTTAATTCTATTAGTGAAAGTGGTGAATTTTATTAGGTGAATGGTTAATATAATGTTTGTTAGTTGGTTAACAATGTTAATGGGAATGGTTAATTTTGTTTAGTGAATGAATAATAAAGACTATCTGGTATGATTTATATCTTGTGTAATATCTAATAAAAAGTTCTTTTTCATTCAACATCATGTCTTATGTCAGGGACATACATTATCATAATCGATAATGATCTTTCTAAAGTGGATCAAAAGGTCACTAAAAGGGGGTTGAATAGTGACACTTAACCGATTAGGGCTTTTTCTGCAAAAGAACACTAAGCTTCTGAAGTTCTAAAGATATATCAGAGTACCAATTTCAAGAAGCTTTGTTGAGAGAAAACATTATCCTTTGAGAGTACTTTGTATAAAATGATTATTCAATAAGAATCATGCAAAAATACTTTCGTATACTGCTTCAGAAGCTACTCATAAAAATGTCAGATTCAGGGTAGGTAGAATATGTTTTTGTCATTGCAAAATGATGAGTAGATGTTTGCTTCTAGTAATGTAAAGCAGTTTGAGCAAGCTGAAAAGAATTTATATCAAAGATATAATCATTTAAAAAACAATGCCGCTCAAGGTAATGATTTAGAAATGCGCAAATAAAAAACAATAAGAAGGATAAAGCACACACATGAATTATACTAGTTCACCCCAACCTGGGCTACGTCCAATACCTACACCTGTAGGATTCCCACTAACACAAGCACCAACCATGGTATTCTTTCTTTACTGAAGCCTCCACAAGCTCCTACACCTCAGTATTCTCTAAGCCTCTGTAGGCTTCCATTGAGTATTCTTTCGAAAATCCTCTCTAAGCTTCACCCCTAGTATTCTCTAAGTCCCTGCAGGCTATTTACCCAAGTATTCTTTCGAAAAGCCTATCTAGGCTTCAAACCCTTAGTAGCAACTACTACTTGACCAACACAGCAACACGTGTGGTCATTCTCAACCTTCAGAAGCAGTAATCCCCTGATTACTCTTCTAAGGTTCCCAATCCTAAACAGGTTCTATTTGGACAGGTACCTAATACATCTCATAGGGAAAAACTCATCAGTAAGCTCCCCCTAAGAAGATGTTTACATATTCTCTATGGCTAGATAGATTTGGCTTTACAAATCTAGAGAGTCTGGGCTAAGGAAGTCTAGTATGATAAGCTAATAAAGCTTCTGACCTATGTCCTCTCTATAGAATATTCCTTCCTAGCAAAGAACTCCAACTGCACTTCAATGTCCTTATATAGACTTTCTTGAAGATGACCGTTGCACCTTGTCTTGGAGGCCAAGGAGATCCGTTACTCCTTGTCTTGAGAGGCTTGGAGGCCAAGGAGATCCATTGTGAGTTGTCTCCATCACACAGCTGGTTCCTCCTCCTTCCTTAGCTGGAATAACTTGTACACAACTTGAATTTTGAATTATATCCGTTGTTGCCTACTGTTTGCTCAGAACTCATAACTTCTCCTTTTTTCAGCTTAGTCATGAGGCTTGCTACTTCTTCAAAAAAGTAAGTCTTCTGCAGAATGGTGTTGATCCTTTTTTACCGTTGCAGATTAAAAGACTACTTTTCTTCTTCACGGTTGCCTTGCTAATGTAGGACTTAGCTCTCTTTTTTCTTTCAAATAGATTCGTTGGATTAAGAGAGCTTCATTAAGACAGTGCATCAGTACATTGCTGCATGGCATAGATCTTTATAGCTCCTGGTGTGTGCTTCTCGATTGTGTAGACACGTCTATATGCACTTGTTGTCTTTAGCATTGCATCTTCTGATGGTCCTTAAGTCATGTGTAGCTTATGATGTCTACTACTTGACTTAAATTACCTCTAGAATCATGCTTCTAGTCATACACAGCTTCTGATATATGCACTTTGACATAGAACTCATGATTGCTATTTTGCTTCTGGTTTCTTGCTTCTAAAGTTATTTGGCTTCAGATTTGAGAAACCAGGGCCGTAGGCTAATGCTTCACACCTTTTCTCCATGCTTATTGATAAGTCCTATTTCTTTGAAAGCATTTCAAGGCAAACCATTAGTAGCAAAAGTCTAACGAACTTAAAATCTGCTTCTTAAAAGTTTGTTGTCATTAAAACATTAATCTCATAAAGGATTCTACTTCAACACTTTCGGCATTGTTAAAATGAAGAGTAAGAGATTCAAGAAGTTGAGAAGAGTGAACATTGCATTTTTGATTTATTATATATTTTTCTTATTGCCACTATGTTATAAATCATTATTGATTTGTTTATCAACATTTTGTAGGTGCGTTTAAGGCATGAATGTAAAATGAGGTGGCTTATTAAAGTTAATAAGAAAATTGACAAATGTGTAAAAATGTTGAATTGAGATAACATTATTTAGTGAAAGGTCAGTGAAGTCCATCTATAAAATCGGGTTTACAGGCAGATGAATGGTAGCCCTCTAGGTGCCAACCTCGTTGGGATTTATTAGGTTATTGTGATGCCTTAGCATTCCTAGCCATTACAAAAAAAAAAAAAAAAGTAAAGTCCATCTGATATGGAACTTGTAAAAATACATGTATTTAATTGTATGCAGTACACAATGTGATTAATAAAAGTTTCTTCTCAATCTTCTTAATTCTTGTGAGTGTGTAGGTTTTCTCTCTTATGTTTAACAAAGAACATGGGAAAAGGAAAGTTAGTAATCACGAATACATTGACAATATCTATATTGAGTTAACCATTTTAATATGAACAATTAACCACAAAGTATATAACTATGTTTTGCATTGTATGTCATTTAATTAATACTTAATAAATGTTTTAATGTAAAAATTACTCAGTTATTTATGTAAAATATACTTCCAAAAAGTGAAATTTTAAGAATATAATGTCAATTTATATTTTTGAAAGAAGTATTAATTAACTAGATAGAGCACATATTAATCCTTTATTTACAGTCAGCTAATAATATTTATGATTAAACACTTAAATAATCATTGAATGATCAAATGTAGTATCTCATGTGAAAATAAATTTGTAAGTGAACCAATTATCGTGTGATGAAGCTTTGTTGTTCACAATTTGCGTTACACTTAGATATTTTGACAAATTTATCAAAATAAAACCATTGACCAATTTATATGTCGAGTTAACCATTTTACTATGATCAATTAACCACAAAAATCTAAAACTAATTTGTGCATTGCATGTCAAACAAATTAACCACTTTACTATGAATAATTAACCATGTATTTACACTAGGTTAACCACACACATTTAATGACATGTCTTTGGAAAATATGTGGTTAACCACAAGAAACTAATGATTAACCACAATACTTACATTGGGTTAACCCTGAGTCAAATTTATAACAATAACACCAACCAATTCATAGAAAATTTAACCCTTTCACATAATTTAATTAACCACTAATGTTTAGAAGTGGGTCTTGCATGTCATGTGAATTGAAACTTTACTTGGTGATTGATTTAGTAAAAAAAATATTCATTTAATTATGAAAAATCATGGTTGAAGACTTGAAAAATTAACAAATAATAACCCTTGTTTTTGGAAAAATATGTGGTTAACCACAATAAACTGATTATTAACCACCTATTTGTTGATGCAGAACCCTTTCTGACCTAAAATGTTTTAATGACAACAAACTTTTAAGAGACAAATTACAAGTCCTTTAGACTTATGCTACTAATGGTTTGCCTTGAGTGCTTTCAAAAGACAAGACTTAATCAAGATGCATGGAGAAATGTGTGAAGCATTGGCTACAATGAAGGTATCTCAAATCTAGAGACTGTCCAACTTCAAAAGCAAGAAATCAGAAGCAGAAGGGCAATCGTGTGTTTTATGTCAAAATGCAGATATCAGAAGCTGCATACGACTAGAAGTATGATTTTAGAGATAACATGAGTCAAGGGATAGATACTAGAAGTTACATGTGACATAAGGATCATCAAAAGATGCATTACAGAAGAGAACAATGTAGACAGACCTATCTATAAAGTTTAGAAGCACGCACCATAAGCTTTGAAGAAGACACCATGTAGCAGTGTACTGAGGCACTGTCATCTGAAGTGTGTTGGATTATAGCTAGGAATCTACAAGGGATGAATATATTCCTTGAATTTTCTTTAAAATTTCAGAGTTTTTAAAATTCTTTTCACCCTCTTTAATTCAAATTTTGTGTATCAAAACAAGTTTATAATTTAAGATATAAAAAAAGTTTAGTCAAATGGTCAAGATATTGGTTAATTGAGGAATGTTATATGACAACCTTCAATGACAATGATTAGATGCTAAGATCTTAAATAATAGAGAAGAGATGATTAAAGAAACACAAATTTATATCGGTTTAGTTCTTCGGAACCTACATCTAGTTACCCAATTAATGAGTTCCGCTTAAGCGAGAAAAAAGTGAATAAGACTAAGTAAGTTTAGGGAAGGCTATGCTCAAGCGAGATTAGGGTTTGGCTTAAGCAAAAAATGGACACATAGGCAAGGTAGCCTCTATTGAATAGGCTTACTCAAGTGAGTAGCAACCTCGCTTAAGCGAGAGGGAGTGATAGAGACTTTGGTGTCTTTAAAGCTTATTTGCTTAAGCGAGATTTGGGTCTTGCTTAAGCAAAAGGGTAAGATATAGATATGGTGACTTATGTTGGGAGAACTTGTTGACTTTGCTATACTCTTGGGCTTTGGTACAAGAAAGGGATAAGTTTTGATCTTTTAGGATACAATGATGTTGACTTTGCTAGAGATAGAATTGAAAGGAAGAGCACAAGTGGAGGATGTTAATTTCTAGGAGAAACTTTAGTATCCTGGATTTGCAGAAAGCAAAACACAATTGTTGTATCCACTACAGAAGCTGAATACATCTCAGTAGCCAACTTTGTTCACATATCTTTGGATGAAACATCAATTGGAGGATTACTGATAGACAAAAACCGCAAGTGTATGGTGTCATCAAGTAATAAATCGTTCTTTTCACTGGGACCGTGTGTTTGGCAAAGTAATTACTGCTAATTAAATAAAATTAAAATGAGATAAATTAAAATTAAAATGAGAATTGAGTTGGAGAAAATCAAAGTTTAGAAATTAAATTAGAAAAGGGCAAGCAATTAGATGCTTGGGATTCAATTTATAAAAACTTCCAGGATTGGGATTTTCGCACAATAGGTTCCAATTTGCTTAATTAACTAACCAATTGCTCTATTTGGTTCTCTATGAAGGTAAATTAATCTAAAATAACCCACGTTCTATTTCAAGATACAAAGGCAGGTCTAATTGAATTTACCCAAACTTTCGTGGTAGCTATGTTCAATTAGACCCTTTTACGATTGGTGTTAATTTGTTAAATCTTCAAAGGATCAACCCTACTTTCGTGGTTCAAAACCTAAGTCTTTATCAAGGGTTTCCAACAAATAGGTTCACCTTTTAGTTCTTCCCCAATTGTCTAAAATTATGAAAAACATTTATCAATTGCTTCGCATAAATAAATCAACAAGATAAAGATCAAGAGAAGAACACAAATAGAAGCAAACATGAATTCAATTAAACCAAATAAGTTCGTAAGGGCTGAGCCCCAATCTTAGAAAATAGGGTTCTACTCACACATAGTCATGGTAGAAACCCCAAAAGAAATTGAAAAATGAGAAAAGACAAACCGGAAGAATCCAGAGGAAGACGATCTTCGATCCTCAGCCGTCACAATGTAGTTCAGTCCATAAGTTTTAAATAGACCTTTTTAGGAAAGAATAGATATTATGGACTCCATAATATCTATTCTTTCCTAAAAAGGTCTATTTAAAACCTAAAACAAGTCATAGGTCAAAGTCTAATTGAAAATAAAATTAAAAATTCATAAAAAGACATTATGATGCCCCCCACACCGGTGTGGCTACGCTCACAGAGGTGTGGGGAAGGAGCTGGAAGGGAAATTGCATCGGGAGTTTGGCCACAGTAGTGTGGTCCACCCGACAGACGTGTGGGAGGGGTGCTGGAAGAGAAAATGGATCACAGGTTCGCCCACAACAGTGAGGTCCAACCCATAGAGGTGTGGAAAGAGTGCTGGAAGAGAAATTGATAGTCAGAGCACCCACACTACTGTGGGGACTTGTTACACCAATGTGGTATATGCTTCCTTCACTTTTCTTCAAGAACCTCATGGTTTCCATGCTAAGATAGCTTCCATTCCCCTTCATGAAGGATCTCATGCCTCTAAAAGTCTTCACGATCTTCCACTAAGGAAATTGACTCATCTAACTTGGTCTTCAAGCCAAAATTATCTATGTAGTTGCTTCCTACAACCAAAAGCACACCAAAAAGTGTAACAACGTCCTAAAAGGAAAAACCACGAGATAATGCATGAAACTAAGCCTAAATCACCATGAAATGCATGTAACCTAATGATGAAAATTAAGCAAAAGATAGAATGAAATACAATGCTTTTGATAAGGATGAAGATAGAGTGGAAAAATTGAACCACTCAGAGGAAGAGTACAAACATGACTCTGAGGTGGATGGAGATATGTTTGAGACTAACAAATTAGGATACCTTCCTGATCTGGAAAGAAAGGAGTTTGGTGCAAGAGAGAGTACTTAGAGTAGAAGAGGTAGAAAATTGTGGGTGGAGAATAGAAAAATATTTCAGAAGCATTAATTGGGAAAAGCTTCTAAATGTTGAAGAGCTAGTTTATCCCAGGCTAGTGAATGCCTTATATGTTGCTGCCTACAATAGGAAGAATTCTCTGGAGAAGGATATGGTAATTGCTCCTCTAAAAGGAGTGAATATAATGCTTACTCCAGAAATTCTTGCAAATAGATTAGATATACTTGTTGGAGAAATGAAGCTATACGATAATGACTGGTATGAAAATTTAGGAGTTAGCAAAGAGGATGTTGAGAAAGAGCTGACAAAGTCAAGAAGAACATCAATATCCTCCAACCTCACTCTAGTGGCAAGGATTCTGCACAAGATTTGCTGCTATAATATCTTACCTAGAGAAGGATCATTGAGTAGGGTAATTGACCAAGACCTATTGGTTATATATTGTTTGTTGCATGGGATCAAACTTGATCTCAATTACATCATATTGAGGTATATGAGTCAAATTCTGAATTCAATGTTGCCTACATAAGTCTCCCATATAGTATGCTTCTAACTAGAGTATTTGGGGTGTATGGAATTCCCTTGATGCTAGAATCATTTATTGATGAACATGATTTCTTTGGGAAGGAAAGCATAAAATAATGAGGTTAGGAGAACCTCCAAAAGCATAAGAAACAGAGGAACAACCCCTTAATAAGAAGAGAAAAGAAGATCTTGAAATGCAACCTGACCAACAAATTGAAGTAGAACCAACATCAGCATCAAGAGAAGAAGATTCTTATGAGAAAAAGTTGGTCTGGTAGATTGAGAAAACAACAAAAGATAAGGAGAAGCTGAAAAGGAGAGTAGAGTCAATGAGAAAAAAATGATAGAACACTCACTAGATAGGCAGGATAAATTCTTTCAGTGGTTCAATACTTCCATTTATATACTATAGCTTCAGAAGCTGAACCCTTTCTTGAATCCACCTTTTCACCACCACACTTTAAGGGTTCATCTAGCAATTCCTTTGGCTACACTCCATCACCTTAGATATAGGGTCCCTTTTTATTGATGACAAAAAGGGGGAGAATAATGTAGGAGTAGGAGCTTTAATAGTTAGGAACTTAGGAGCATTTTCTATTCTCATCATCATATCTTGCTCTATACTGATGATCAATTATTATTTTGATATGAATGAATGAATTTCAATTTTTCATTTTGATTCTCAATATTGTTATGTATGCTTGTTATGTATGCTTATGTGCTTAAACTCTGTTACATATGCTCATGATGTTTAAAACATGCTTGATATAAAATTACAATGAAAATAACATAGTGCTTAAATTGAGGGGGAGTAATTTAATGACAAGATAAAGGAGCACCTGTTAAGGGGGTGTTAGCTTAAATAGCCAATATCTTTATGCTCCTAAATCAGAAAACTTATAATTTTCTCTAAAAGTTTGTCATCATAAAAAAGGCGGAGAATGTTGAAGTAGAACCATTTCTAAACTTGAATGTTTTATCACAATAAACTTTTAAGAAGCAATTGTAAGTATTCTAGACTTATGCTACTAATGGTTTGCTTTGAGTGCTTAACTTATGACAAGACTTGATCAAGATGCATGAGAAAAAGGTGTGAAGCATCATGCTAGCACTCCAGACATAGATTCTACAAGATCAGAAGATAAACTACCAAAAGGAGCGTTGATCAAAAGAATGGAAGACTAATTTTGCTTTCTTAGATCAAAGTGCAGTAAGATTAGAAGCAATGTATGATCAGAAGTAGGATCTGGAGGTATCTTTAGTCAAGGGGTAGATATCATAAGTTAAATATGGCTCAAGTACCATCAGAAGATGCATTGCTGAGCAGAAGAATAAAGATACTCAAGTCTACACTTTTCATAAGCAAATACTAGAAGCAACAAAGACAGAAGTCATGCATTAGTGTATTGAAGCACTGAATCAAAAGTAGCAAGTACTCAAGAAGACATGCAAGAAATTCAGAAGCATAGAACTTGCAAATATCATCAAATCCTGACCAGAACAAATCAACCAGAAGCAAGGAAGATTGTTGCACCAACATTACAGTTATCAGAAGCAACAACATAGGAACATTCTGTAGAAGAAACAGACTTTTAAAGTAGCATCTCATGACTAGATGAACAAGAAGTCATGAACCGCTAACAACAGCAAGAGCCAACATGTCACAATTTCAAATTTGTGCAAGCTGTATTCGAGCTAAGGAAGTAGAAGTGTTAGCATGAAAAAGTTCATAAGCATTAGGTAAAGCAACAGGAACAACAATTAGCCAACTGTGTGAAATAGACAACTCACAATAGTTTGACTTGGCCTCTAATCTTCTCTAATAGCCCGAAACGACTACTCTAAGGCTTATAAAAAGACCACGACTTGCTGAAGCTAGCTGCAAGGAGGGAAATTAGGATAGAGAGGGTAAGACCAAGAAGCTGAGTTGTACATAGAAATATTAGCTTCTGATACTAGTATTCCTTAGCCTAAATGCTATAAGATTAGGATTAGAGCCAAATTCTTCAAACCAATAGAGTGTTTATAAACACCTTCACTTGAGGAGCCTTACTGAAGAGAGCATCCCAAAAGGATAAACTCAAAGGGATAAATTCAAAAGAACAATTAGGGGATTGCTACTTCTAAAGTTTGAGTGAATACAACAGTGCTTTATGAGCCAAGTAGCAATTACTACTTGGGGTGAAGCTTGGAGAGGTTTTTTTTTAAAGAATACTTAGGTAGAGCCTATAGAGGCTTCGAGAATATTGGAGAAAAGCCTGCAGAGGTTTAGAGAATACTGGTGAAAGGCCTGTAGAGGCTAGGAGAATACTGGTAGAGAGCCTGCAGATGCTTAGAGAATACTAAATGGAGCCTGTAGAGGTTTATAATATTGGTGTAACTTGTAGAGGCTTGAGAAGAATACCGTGAAAGCCTAAAGAGGCTTGAGGAGAAAGAATGCCTTGTTGTTTGTGCTTGTGTTAGTGAAAATCCTACAATTGTAGGGATTGGATGTAGTCCAAGGTTATGGGTGAACCAGTATAAATTTTGTGTATGCTGCCTTTCTTTCTTTTATGCTTCTCATGCATTTGCTTATTGCATTTTCATCATAACTTTTGAAAAGTCTTTGGATCTAAATTGAGTTAATATTGTTTACATTTAAATTAGATTTTTTAAAAGAGTTTTTAACTTCAGAAGGAACATTAGCTTTTTAACAAGAAAAATCATAATTTGACTGTAAAGATCAAATTCTGGATCTTTTGAGAAGCAGCATCTTTTAAAATATTTAACATTACTCTGATTTATCATTTAGTATCTTAAAATAAGAAAGTAAACAACTACTTCTAATAGACTTCTGATATCCAAGCAACAAGTTTGAAGAGATATATAAGAAGCAATGTGTTTATTGTGCAGAAAAGGTCAAAGTTAGTTGAGTGTCACTATTCAACCCCCTTCTAGTGACCAATTGATCCACTTCAGAAAGAAGATTACAAAAAGATTTTATAGAAGATAGAAGATGGAAGAAAAATATATAGAAGATACATGTCGTAGAAGAAGATAAATGAAAATTTTATAGAAGATAAAAGAGGAAGAAGAAAAGTGGGGAAAAAAATGAGAAAATAGGAGAAACCAACGTTATTTTGGAGGCATATATGGCCAATTTAATAATTTACAATTTAGAAAATTTCATTCCATCGTGTACACCTTAAATTGTGGGAGAGAAAAAAAAAAAAGAATAAGTAATGGAATGGACTGGATTTGGTCCCATCCCCTTCCATCCTTTTCCACGTAAATCAAATAATGGAAAATTTCTCCCATCCATTCCATTCCCCTTCATTTCCTCCTTTTTCAGCAATCCTAATGTAGCCTTAACACCCTTCCCGGCTCCGTTAATAAATAGGTTTCAAAAATATTCATTTAAATTATTTACAAATATTTATTTAACTATCCATCTTTTATCTATTACAGATTTTACCCTCGCATATCTAAGAGTAAGAATATTTTTGCCCTCCTTATTTATACGCCAATTAATGTCAAGAAGTCAAACTTATTTCATTATACATTAAAAAATAATGAAATCTACTCCTACACTTCAAGACTCAAATAAGTTATCTAATTCTATCGTTATAAAAAAAAAAAGTTATCTATCATATTTATACACAAGAGGATTTTCTGAATAAACTTATATAAAATTAAGCTTATACGAAATAACTAAGTGATAGCTTGTATTAAGAATCCTATTTGGTCTAGGACAACGTGCCAAACGAGTCCCAAAGCATAAAGATCAATTAATCGGATCCTTGAGTAATTTGATGATTTTTTTTTTTTACAATGAAAAAATACCTCAGTGACACAACTAAAGCAGAATTTTAGTTTGACAATGAAATATAATGTGGATAGTGTACTTTAGGTTGACACAAACGATAATAATGAGTCAACATGCTTTTAATATTATGTTCAAAATTCCAGTCTTCACCGAGACACTGAATTAGAGTTGCTTTTTTCTCTTAAGAAAGTTCATCTTTCAATAGAGGCCGACCAAAGTGATTCTATTCCATCCTCCACTCTCTTATTCTTTAGAATTCAGATGCTATATGTATGCACATTTATTCTTATCTACGGTCAAACTAATGTGCTGATCCTGTGTGGTACCATTAAAGATACACTTATCTTGCGTTGCCATATTGTCCTTCTGATTTATCTGATATTTGTGTTTAAATTAATAATCAGATTATCAGCATTTTTGTTAACTCTTGAGAAAGAAGAATTTGACTCTTCGGTAACAAAGATTATAAGCATTTGGAAGTTAATCGAAGGGTACGGGTACCCTTCCATTAACATAGTGTGTAGTTTAAATGATTTGGTAAAAAGATCCTCATATGTAGTGTGTAGTTTATGTTTAAAGAAAGAAGCAGTTCGAAATTAAATTGATCATATTTTCTTCAGCATAAAATAAAATGATTAATGCTATCAAGTTTGTGACTTGGCAGTGACTCAATCCTAATGACATGTTTGTAATATTAATCAATGTGGATGATGTATTGGAGTTATAATATTGGTTTGGTGGTGAAGGGAGAAGGGAGGAAGGGATAGGTCGTAGGTTCGAATCCCCCGCTAACAAAAAACTAATATATTAACAACTAACATTTGGCCGATAAAAAAAAATGTGGATGATGCATTTCTTTTTTTAATTGTAAAACTATAAATAAATAAATAAAAAGAAGTAGAAATCAAATAGCAGGAAAAGATTGGCATTCGGTGACTTTGATAAATGAGATAGTAATATCCAGCTCCTCCTAAACTTCTGATTAAGAAACGAAAAATGGTTATGATATCAAAAGGGCAGGAATCTATCCTCTAGTGAAACTGGAATTTGGTCCAACAATCCAGTTTGTATATTTTCTAATCAATGGGTCTGTTTTTAGTGTTTCTCATCTGGTATTCAAATTCTTCGACCCATAAACGTAATTTTCAATTGCCTTTTAACGAAAGAACATATCTCCCATTCTTTATTCTTTATATATAAACGCATAAAATTATTTGTTTCTTTAAAATTCTAATTTCTCTATTCTCCATCATATTTACTTTTATTCAAATAATATCATCTCTTGAAGTGATGAATTTCATTATCCTACATCTAATATATTCTCTTATTGTAACTAAATATTAAAAATCAATTATATATATATATATATATATATATATATATATATATATATATTATCTTCAAAATTTAATATGCTCATAATATATATTTGATATATTCTCTTATGTTTTTAATATCAATTGAACGGTTTAATAAGTTATAATTGAATATTAGAAACTAATTACGAATATATACAGGGCTGGTCATGATACATTAGGGACCTAGGGCAGATTAATAATAAGGAGCCCTTATATATAAATATTAAAAAATATAAATATGTATTGCATAAAAAATAGATACATTATTTCATTAAAATGATATATTTTATTACATTAACTGAATAACATGATTTTAATAAATCTCAACAAGATGTATTACATTTTTTATTCAATTTACTCATATGTTACCATCTATCATTTAATTTACACCTCAAAAAAAAAAAAATTCATACACAAATATTTTTAATAGGGACACCCCCTAAAAAAAGCAAATATGCATATATAATTTTTCTATAATGATTTTATACAACTTTATTTTTCATAACTTCTTCCCCCATTTTCTTTTTCTTTTCTTGTTTATCTTCTTTTCTCATCATATTTCCTATTCGATTTCACATTTTCTCTCTCTCTCTCTCTCCTCTTTATGTTTCTCTTACCACTGAAGATGATACACCTTCTAAAATAATATACAACCATGATATTCAATAATTTTTAAAGCCTCTCTATTTTTTCCCTAAATGTTTTCTAATAAAAAAAATACATAAATATTATTTCATTGTTTGAAGTAGAGAATATGTTATTCTTATTATTCTCAGGTTAAAAAATAAAATTTGCTTTAATAAAAATTGAGGGTCAATTATGATTTTTAAAACTTTAAACATAATATCTAAATAAAATAAAGATTTCCTATCATTAGAATTACTATCATGAATTTTAGAAATTAAATCTCTTTTCTCCGATTGCAATTCTATAGTCTTGTATCTTTTGTTTAATTTATATATATTTAGTTTTTATGGTATGTGTGACCAATTATTATGACTATTTTAATTATTGGTTAAATTTAATATATTAATTTTAAAATTATAATTTAATTTTTATATTAGGCCCCAAAAAAATTGCTTAGCTTCGTGCCTATCATCTATTATAGACAAAATATCATCATTTTAAGTTAAAAACTTACATATATTTATGTTCTTTATTAATATACTAACTTCTAGTTTTAATTTCTTTATAATTTAAGTTTTAGTTTGTGTTTCTTATCTTGTTAAAAAAGTAAACATGTCTATTATTAAAGATTCATTACATGTTGATATGTCACAATTAACTAAAAATTTGTTTAACATTGATTTATGTATATAACCATTTGATGAAAAGAAAAAAAACTAACAACTAAGAGAATGATACTTTTTAATCACATGTCATATTTTTATTTGAATAAAAAGAGATATATAAAATAAAACAGTAATTTCAATCCATTTATGAAAGAAATATAATTTTTTTTCTTTACATAAATATATATATATATATATATATATATATATATATATATATATATATATATATATATATATATATATATTAATTTTTGGGTGGCACTGGATCATTGCCCTTCCAATCAATATATATATATATATATATATATATATATATATATATATATATATATTCAAAATCCAAATACGCTTCTAACACGCGTATCATATATTCTTTTATACTTTTAATATCAACTAAATGATTTAACTTAACTTTTATCACTTTCAATCTATCATTTTTAATATTTTTCGTTTTAACTTGAATTTCAATATTTTTTTAAAAAGAAATTATCAATATTAAAAATAAGAATACATCACAATACAATTTATTTATAATAAATCTAAAATATAATTTATGTGTTCACAAAATATTTGGTTATTATAAATATTAATTATAATATAACTTTATATTTAGAAATATTTATTTATTATAAATTTTAGTTGTATAAAATAAATATTTATTCTGAACAATGTATAGGCTAAAATACTAGTAATACGATTATTCAATTACAAATTTTATGTATGATAAGCTTATTGAATTTTATAAAATCTATCTTTAAAACTATATTGAAGATTATTTATATTTGATTGTTATTGTAAAAACTTATAGGGGGCATTTGTTTCATGGAATCTTTTTTTATTCCCGGAAATGTTATTTTCAGGAATATAGCATGAAATATCATTCCTGGGTATTTTAAGAAAATATGTTTGGTTAACTTTTAATATTTTCGGGAATATTTTTTAAATTTTAATCTAATAAATAAAAATAAATATAAAAATGGAAGTTATAGTGGGGTTAGAAAATAACTTCTCACGTTTCTATGGGAATGAAACTTTTCCACCCCTTAACATTGGAATAAAAACTGTGTAAACATGAGAATACAACTTTCCTGTGAATAAGCGCTACCCTGAAATTTTTTTTGATAACCTTCTAACAAATATGATAATAATAAGTATTCCTACTTTCATATTATCAGGAATGTAAAAAGATTCCGTAAAATAAACGCCTCCTATAAGTCTATTAAATTCTTTACAAAATCACGAGAATATCTTTCCTTATATAATGCAACCTAGCTATAGTCCATTCCTTCTTTTATCCCACTTAAAAATAAATACTCTCTTTTGTAAATTAAATTGAATAGAATTTTGAATTTAATCAATGAATGATGATTTTGATAACTGTACATCCTTTGGTTAGAGTTTTTGATATATAATTGAATTCAAAAGAATAGAATCTTTAGTTTCTTATGCTTCAAATTTGTTTTTCGGAATGTTCCTTCACAAACTCTTAATGCCCTCTTGTTGAGGGATATCTTAGAGTAGTTTCTTTTTGTACTTTTCCTCATCAGAAAAAAAAAAAAAACCTTTTTAGGTTATCTTAGAGATTTCAAAAGAAAAGGATATCCGTTTTTAGTTTTTAGAAAAGTGGAAACAATCATCGTAAATTTTATAACTTTTATATTATTTTAATTAATTCTTAAACTTATTGTCTCAATAGGTCCTTATTTGCTAGGCAAATGTATCATCCAAAAAGTTTAAAAGAGGATATTAGAGACCACAAAATTATGTATTATTCACTGTAAGAAAAGTGTCAAAATTAGAGTCGAAACATTAGCCAACACAACGTGAACACAACCTTTTGAATTCTATGTTGTTTAAATTTTTAATATTAAAAAATATAGTGTCAGCTAAGCCGATGCTAAATTTGAACATAGCATTGTTCTAACCAATGCTAATTAGGAGATTTAAGTTAGTAAATGTGAAATAAATATTGCACTTATTGGCCTTAGCATTGACTTGGTCGATGCTAACTCTGAATATTATGCGAGACTGTGCCTAGTTTCTCATTTTTCCTTCGTCCTTTTTCCACAGCAAGACCACCTTGAACTAGAGTGCCTATAGTGGTGAGGACTGAGGAGTATCCACCATCATTGATGCCATCTAGGTAACTATCATTCTTTCGCTTTGTCTCTCTTTCTCTCATTCTCTCTTCCCACTTTCATCTTTCAATAACTCTTGTAAATGCAAATGACAAATGTAAATCATGACCCTTTGTAGAGCTCACAAGACACGAGACATAAAGATAAAGAAGTTTTGATGTTGATAAAGCCAATGCATTGACAAAAAAAAAAAAGTTTTGATGCTAACAAGAGCCTATGTATGAAGCACTCTAATGAAGGCAAAAGGCAAAACTAGAAAATGGAAAAGCTTATTAAAGACTAAGCCAAAGATTGAAGACCAAAAGCCAAAGACTTAGGTAATTTGTGTAATCACTTTACTTTCCATCCAAGTTTGGCTCAAATGACCCATAAGTAATTAAAACTAAAACTGGTTTTCTAAAAATATCATTAAATAAATTTATTTTGAAAGAAAATGCCTAGAAACTAAAAAATCTTGTATTTAGGCTAAAATGACCAAAAGTCTCGACTCTCCCATTGTAAGACTCAAGTCTCACTACAAAAAAAAATACATTTTGCATTGTCATTTTTACATCAGTTATACGAGAATCAATGTAAAACAAAAATACAGTGGCAATTTTGTAAATAAATATATATTTTTACATCAATTGCCTATATAACCAATGTAAAAATTACTTTCCACATTGGTTAAAATTTTAACCAATGTAGAAAGTAATTTTTACATTGGTTATATTGGCAACCAATGCAAAAAAAATTCCCAAACTTTAGAATCACGTTGTTGCTCTCCTCCTCTGCACTTTCATAGCACAACATACTTTAAGTAGACTTAGTTGCACTCTCGATAAGCCATTCACTGTAAATGATATCTAATGAATCACCTGAAAGTATTTCATGGATAAAAAATATTCTAATGGGAAGCTACCCTTTAACATTCAATTTCACTGCCCCTCACCCCCCACAATTTGTCTTTTAAACAAAGTCCAATCACCAAAATTTTCCAGAGTTTTGGTGGAACACTTGGAGGAAGTAAAGACATCTTCGATAGCGATGGCGACTCACGATTTGGTGCTCTTTGATTGGGAGCAATTGCAGGTAGATCTGCTTTAGGCTCTAGATTTTCCCCTCCTTCACGAGGCATTCAAGTTTTATGATTGGGACTGATAAGGCAGTGTTAACCAGGAGCTAGAAAGCCAAGGAGGAGCTGAAACAGAAGGAGGACCCAGCTCCGGTTGATGATGAAGATGTTCTTACTGAAGAGAACCAAGTCCCTAAGAAGGAGAAGGAAAAGGAGGTACTGACACCTCCTAAGGTAAGCATTCATTTCCCCAGAGGGTTAGGAATGAGAGACAAGATCAACAGTTTTCTAGGTTTTTGGAAATGTTTAAGAAACTGCACATAAACATTCGAATTCCTTTTGCTGAGGCCATTGCTCAAATGCCAAAGTATGCTAACTTTTTAAAGGAAATCATTTCTAACAAGAGAAATTGGTAGAATTTGAGACAATAGGCCTTAATGAGGAGTGTTCTGCTGTGGTACTTAAGAAATTGCCCCCCTAAAATGGCAAACCCGGGGAGTTTTACTCTCCCTTGCAAGATAGGAAATGCTTATTTTGAAAATTGCTTGTGTGATTTGGGGGCAAGCATAAATTTGATGCCTTATTTTGTTTTTAAGAAAATAGGCATGAAAGAACCACAACCCTTTAACATTACCATCATCTTGCTGATAAGTCTATTGTGTACCCAAGGGGGGTAGTGGAGGATGTATTGGTAAAAGTGGGCAAGTTCATCTTCCCAGCTGATTTTGTGGTCCATGATATGGAAGAGGATGATAATTATGTCCCAATCATATTGGGGCATCCCTTTTTTGAACACTTGTGATATGGTAATTGAGGTTTGAGATAGCAGTAGGGTCACTTAAAGGGAAACATTGGCACTAAACTTGGATGAATAGATTATTTCCCTTAAGCTTGAACATAGAAATGGGAGGTTTGAGCCTTAATCCCTTCAGTGTGATATGGAATCAATTTAGGTGACATATTTTATTTTCTATGCTGACATACATATCCTTGATTGACTTTTGAATTTCTGAAACTGTTGAGGCATTGTTTAGGCATTTTTTCTGGATGCAGAATTTGTGATACAATATCACTTAGTTGACTATTTTGAGCCTTGTTGAGTATTTCTTTGTCACCCTGTTTTGTGAGTTTGTGTACAATATGCCTGATGGTCTGAAGGACAGGAGGAAGCCAATGTAATGTAGGACATTCAAAAACAGAAAAGACTCAGTATGCCTCAACTTCTTCTCCTGTACAATGAATAAATTATGGTCAAAGACCTTAAAAAAAAGAGAAAAAAAAGAGCAAAAAGAGAAATAGAATAAAAAGGAGAAGAAGTGAGAGCTGAGATGGTGAAAAAACATATGAAAGAAGAAAACATTGGCTTCCCCTTGATCTTGGATCACTGAGCATGAATTGCCTGTAGAGCCTATTGTTATCCTTTTCTTTCAATATCTGTCTATCATTAAAATCCTGGCCCCATTACACCTTGTTATGCCTCGTTTGTTCTGATTGTAAAAAGTCTGGTTGAGTTGAGTTGATTGATGCATAGACTGGTGAACATGTTCGTTTGAATGTGATTAGAGAGAATTTTTGTTGACCTTGAAACACTGAGAGAGTGAGAGATGAGTGAACTGTGACTCTTGGGAAACCAATTATTGTGGAGGTTTAGGCCTAAGGAGTCCCTTGATAAAAGTCTGCTGCATTCTGTTGCTTTCACTTGTGTCATTTTCTTTTCAATATGAATAAGCTGGTAGTTCTGTGCAAGTTTCTTAACTAGACTGGATTGATTTTGATGTCTAACTCAGAATAATTGCATGAGGGCAAGCAATGCTCAAGTGTGGGGAGGTTTGATAAAAACAGATTTTGATTGTATTTTTATCTAGGTTTAGATGCCATTTGCATGCGTTTTGAGTATATTTCATTGGCAAAACTCACGATTTGGCACTAGTGTTTGTAAGATAGGCAATTCAGAGACTCCCTGAGTAAAAGAGCTGAAAAACACATCATTTGGAGCGAAATTGCTTTTGTCTGGAAGACCACAGTCGTGGTGGCTTTAGCACAGCCATGATTCATGGATCACAGCCAGGGTGGAAATGGCTGAAAATTGAGCATCAACATCAATTTCTCGAGCACAGCCGTGGTTAACTTACCACAACCGTGCTCGATCTACGCACAAATTGGACCTCAGGACTATGCAAGGACCATGGTTGTGGTCATCTCATTAGCATGACTGTGGTGAGCCTCGATAGCGGTTTGGATTCTGAAATTTTTATAAATAGCTGTTGAAAACCCTTTTCTTTCATCTTTTGCTCTGTTTTCTAAATACTGAGGGTTCTGAGTGAGGAAGAGGTCTTGTGAGAGAGTCTGAGCTACTGTAAGACGTAGAGATCATCGTTGGGAATCCTAATTGTAAAATCTCTCCTCCCTTTGTAATCTTTATGTTTTCTGTGGAGTTTACTCGTTTGTTCATGAACATGAGTGACTAGTCCTCCTAGCCCAGGATTATGATGTAGTTGTGCCCTGTGTACCCCATGTTGATTATCATGAAATTCTCTATGTTTCCAATTATTAAATCTCTTTACCATTTTGTTTATTATTAGAACTGATCACTCTAAACTTTAGTCAGTCCATTGTCTACGATCAATTGCCTGGGATTGATGGAACTTTAAAGTGATTGAATTCATATAATTTGCATGATCAAACCAATTATGTGAATTTCCAGTGATTAATTCTATTAATCAACCTCTTTGGGATTTATCGTTTGCCCTAATTTAATTTACTTATGATCAATTAGGAATTAAATTAGGGGAAACAACATCAATAAACTATGATCAATTGTTTATTAGTGAAACTAAGAGGACTGACAATTAACTTAATTAGAGTTGTTTATTGAAATTAAAATTGGGGGAAAAGGGATGCATGCAAAATCATAATCCCAGGCTTTCTAATTTAATTGTCTCACATCAATCTTTTCACCTTAATCCTTAGCTTTTAAGAACGGAACAATTGAACTCCATTTTCTCAAATTTGATTCTTAAATTGATTGTTTAATTGTTTGCAAAATTAATTGTTTGGAAACGCGACTGGTCCTTTGGGTTCGATATCCAGACTCTTAGAGTCCATTATTACTACTGCGTAGGGTACGCTTGCCCTTTTGCGAATACATTTTACACATCAGGGACCCACTATAACGCCCGGCTACTTTTAGGATCGTTGACTGCCCCCACAAACCAACACAAGACTTTTCAGCGTGTTTTGTCCTCACTCACACGCTTCCTGGGAAACTTCCAAGAAAGTCACCCATCCCATAATTGCTCCAAGTCAAGCACACTTAACTATAGAGTTCTTGAGTGATGGGCTACTGAAAAGTAGATGCATCTTATTGGTATAGGTAGTACCAATTATTTCCTTTAAGTCATCATCAACTGTACAGTCCCATACCTACACACAACTTTTGGATCCCTCTCATTCGGGTGTGTATTCAATTTGTTCACGTATCCCTCCTGCCGGAAGCCTTCCAGGAGCAGCTCCTTGTCCAGGCCTCTTCTCTTTTGCACTGGCTATCACTCCCCACCCTCGTTAGTTCTCGGAATGTTACATGCCCACCAGCTTCTGCCTGGTTCGTCCTTCAACTTCTGCCTGGTTCGTCCTCGAACCACACTGTACTGGGAGAGAGGCCTGCTCTGATACCACTATGTAATGCTCGACTACTTTCAGGATCATTGACTGCCCCCACAAACCAACACGAGACTTTCCAATGTGCTTTGTACCAATTATTTCCTTTAAGCCATCCTCAACTATACAGTCCCATACCTACACAACTTCTGGATCCCTCTCATTCGAGTGTGTATTCGATTCATTCACGTATCCCTTCCGCTAGAAGCCTGCTAGGAGTCGCTCCTCTTCCGTCCCTCTTCTCTTTTGCACCGACGATCACTCCCCGCCCTCATCACTGCTCGGGATGTTACACCCATTTCTCTTCCTCATCACGACACCCTGAGGCCCTGAACGGTTTGACTAATGTAAAAAGTTTTGACTTTCCACATCGGCGAGAACTACATTGGTTCTACAACCGATGTAGAAACCCAAAAATAATAGATGTATATTGGTGTTTTTGTATGGTGATATTTGATTGTTGATTTAGGATATTAATACTCGATTGTGATTTATGATGACTATATGTATGTACATGTATTGTTGTATTAGTGTGATTGTTAGCTTATAAATGGTGAGCCTTTGTTGATGAAATTGTGATGGTGATACATAGTTTTTTAGTTACAATTGTTATACATGTGATGTTCTTTTATGTGAGCGGAATGTTATTATCACTTGATTTTCAAATGTCATGTTTTAAAGATGGAAAAGTTTAGATGATTGTTACCAATTGAGTTGTAAATTGTTTTTATCTATGTTTGTATTTGGTAAGTTTAACTTTGCGTTGTGGCACGTATGGTTGTGACTGTGATGATCTCAAACTTCGTATTCGTGGGAGCAAATGGTGTAGAGGTGGATCTTTTCTTTGGAAGCATATTATAGATGGGCATGCATAGAGGTGAAGATGTGATTCTCCCTTTTCCTTTTGTTGTTATGTTTACTTTTGTATAGTGTTGACCCTTAGGATATATAAATATGTGTTGAGTTGCTCTCATGTTGTATCTTGTGATAAGATGTTGAAGTGCTATAAGCCACACGGTTTTATTTAGTTGATTTCATAATACATGGATATTTTATCTTGAAGTTGTGAGTTTTAGCTTTTGGTTTTTGAAATGTGAAACGTACACAAGTATTTTCTTAAATAAATTTAATTGAAGAGTTTCAAATGAACTAAAATAAATTCTTCCGCTATATTAGTTATCTATGTTAGGGAGGTTATGGTGGATGAGTTTTAAGCTCTGATGAGACAAAACTCAACATGCCACCGCTCCCTATTAAGGAAGAGGTTCAACCAAGCAAGGGAAAAAGAAAGGGAGAGGAGATTTGACCTACCCAATGATCAATAAGAAGAGGAGGATGCGTAGAACGAACATTGGGCTTCAAAGGCGATGTGAATCTTCTCCTTTGCTTCTTGTGTTGATCTTAACTTGGCTAGGAGAAAGAAAAATCTAGAAGAAATGGAAGAGACAATAAGGGTTTTGGTTAGGTGAAATGAGATCGTGGAAGGAGAGTAATGGAAAGGGAGGGTTTTCCTTAAGTTTGATGAAAGGAGGAAATGAAGGAGAGGGTGGTGTGAGGTGGGTTTATGTTTGTGTTTGTGTTGTGGGAGGGAGGCTGAGAGAGTTGTAGAGTTAAAAAGGAGGGAAAAAGTGTGAAAATGAGATGTAGGAAGGCTAGGAGGTGGTGTGTTGCTTATATTTGTGATGTTAGAGAATTTTCAACTTATGTAACAAATTAATGGATTAAAAGGTGTATTAGTTTAGGACATGAGTGAGTTGGAGGCTTAATTGAGTGTTTTAGGTTATATCTAGGTACATAGGATCTAATGGAATTGGACGATTAATTCCATTAGTCTAGAGGGACAGGTTAGAAGGTTCAAGGGGAACTATAATGTATACAAGGATTGGCCATTTCGGCTCGATATAATGCTTATGAGAGTCCGTTCTCTATCACAATTAATCAATGATCTGAATCACTAACTATAACTATAAGCTAGTTATCTAAATTATATACATATACGCATTTTAATTAAAGCTTTTATAATCTTATTTAAGAAAACCTCGTTTTAATAAAATATTTGTTTACTACTTGTAAAACACAGGGAAACACAAGAAAATGGATTGAATTATGTTTCAAAAGATTTTTGTAAATCTTTTCGAAAGATCTTACATTGTCTGTTCTTAAAACGATGTAAAAGTGTTAAGACAGACTGTGTTTTAAAATCTCTTATCATTATGTTTTGTAAAATCAACTTTAAAAGGATATTTGAAACACAAGGTTAGATAGATATAACATAAGAGAAAGAGCATACAATCACAAAGGTTTTTATATTGTTTATCTCACCACAAGACTATGTCTAATTCTTGGCACACCACCATGTTCCACTATAACTTTAATAAGTTATAAGTATTCTTTAAACTAGCCTCTTTAGGCTCAACCTAAGTAGTATTTCACCTGCCTATCCAAGTAAACAACCTAAGTATTCTTTGCTACAAAGCCTCTTCAGGCTTCAACCAAAATCATTGAGAAAACAGTTAAGGGGTAAAACTCAGAATCATTATTGTCTTATCAGATGAATGCACAAAAATTAAGCACGAGATTTACACTAAGAGATTTTCACATATAACACAAGTTTGATTATAAGAGTGTTAAATAATGAAACCAAGTAGCAAGGTTAAAGCTTCAACAATTCTCTTATCTTGTGCTTCGCATCTTTAGTATTTATAGAGGGCTTTGAATATGTCTGTTGTGATTGTCTTTGAGCTTCCTTCATCTAATATTCTTAGAGAGAGAAAATGATTATTGAAACATTAAATGTAGCACTTAATGTCTTTCACCAACTAGTCATCTTGATAAGATAAAGCATTCTACTTATCTCTCCTTTTCTCATACTGGCAATTTTCTTGCAATGAACATATATATTTTTCTGTTAGAAAAGTACACTATTGTTCTCTTTCTTCAAGATTGGCATGCCTATTTATGGAGTAGGTAGCCTTTTCTTCACTGGCGTCTCCTTTAAAACTTTTTGTGCAAACTCTTAAGATGATAAGTACATTGAAGTATGTAATACATGAACAAACTATACATGTAACATATATATGAATGAAGCATTGCATTTTATATCGTCTGATCATAAGGCGAAGCTATTGTCTTACTTATAAAAATGTGTTGCTTAACTTGAAAACATATTCTTTTGTTTGTTTAAATCAAAATTTATTAAGGATATTGATTCATCAATTATTCTAACAATCTTCCCCCTTTTTGATGATGACAAACAACTTATTATTGATTTATCTAGAAGTAGGACACTTTCTCTATATCATGGAATGTTATGCATGGAAAGAACCTGAATTGTATAATATTTTTTTATCAATGAAATCCATGATTGATGTTTATAAATCCTGCTACTGCTGCTTATGAATATCTATGCACTTGTTAAGGGGGGACTAATTATCTATATTTTTCTCTTTGCTCTTAAGTCACAAACTTATATCTGCTTGAGGTTTGTCATCATAAAAAATAGGGAGAATGTTGAGACAAGGTCCCTACAAAATTTTACATTTTAATGACAACAAACTCTCAAGAAGCAAATCATAAGTTATCTGAACTTAGCCATTAATGGATGCTTTGAGATGTGCCTTAAAAGATAAGACTTAATTCAGAAGCATGGAAGAAGGTGTGGAGCGTCAGCCTATAATAGGAGTTTTCCATACATAGATTTTGCATAATCAGAAGTAGAACTACCAGGAGAGCTAATCAGAAGCTGGAAAGTTTTCTGAATCAAAGTGTAGATATTAGAAGCTGTGTATGATAAGAAGCATGATGTTGGGGGTAGCTTTAGCCAAGGGGTAGATATCATAAGCTACACATTGCTAGAGGATCACTAGAAGATGCCTTGCAAAACAGTTGAGTAAAGACAAAAAGTCTACACTATTCAGAAGCACACACTAAAGGTTACAAGTCAGAATGCGTGCACCAGTGTGTTGAATCATTGATTCTGAAGTAGAGAGTTATCTAGAAGACTTGAAGGAATTCAGAAGAAGGGAACTCGAAGACATTAACAAAGTCCTAACTAGAATACGAAACCAAAAGACGTAGATTGAAGCATAAGCACTGCAGTAACCAGAAACATCTTGAGAAGACATGTTGAACAATCTTCAGAAGACTTCCCATGATAAATCTCAAGAAGTTATAAGGAACCACTAAGATCATACAACTAGCACTAACAAATACATTTCAAATTTGAATGTGCAAGCTATCGATAGTGGAAGAAAAGAGCAGAGAAAAAGAAATAAGCTTTAGAAGAATTTCAAGCTGTAAAAGACTTGAAGGATATAAGACAAAGCTTAAATGTCAGTTGTGTGAACTTGGACAACTCATACAACATTTGAATTTTAGAATTCTACCTCTAACAACCATAAACGACTAGCTTCAAGGCTTATATAAGGAAGCAAACTCGAAGGAGCAAATTGTAAGGAAAGAGTGCCAAATAGAGAGGGTAAGGTAAAAAAAAGAGTCAGCTTAAGAATACCCCTTATCAGAAGAATCCTCCTTAGCCAAAACACTCTAGGTTAGAGTTCAAAGCCAATTCAAAAAAGTGTCTGTAAATATCTTCATCAGAGGAGCCATAGTAGAGGGTATCCCAAAAGGTGTATTGTGTCCAACCCCTTAAGATAGAGTGAAGAACTTAGAAGAGCAATCAGAGGATGTTGCTTCTGAAGTTAGAGTGAACATAACAAGTGTTATATGAGTCCAGTACCAATTGCTACTATGGGGTGTGAAGCTTGGAAAGACTTTTTGAAAGAATAATTGGTTATAGCTTGCAGAGGCCTAGAGAATATTTGGTAAAAAGCCTGCAAAGGCTTAGAAATTACTGCTTGGAAAGACTTTTTTGAAAGAATACTTGTTAACTAACTTTCTTAGTTAACGTGAAATAATTTTTTTTTTCTTATATTTAGATCCGGAGGGAGTATCTAGCTAGATGTAAGATTTAAGTTGTATTTGAACTGGTTATATAGTTAAAAAAATCTTGATTTGCGTGTAATGATTTGAACCTAGCTCCCATGATTGTTTTGATCCTCGTCTTCTTGTTTCATTTTAAATTTGGGCAAGTCTTGTGGAAATGCTTTTTTGAAACTGTTTTCAAACTAAGATTTGATCAAACTCGTGTTTAGGAGAATTGTTTATAACATAAGAAGATCCTTTCCAAACTTTAGACAAAAGTTATTTTGTCTTTATTTCTTTGGCTTGTGAATGTTTGAAAAAACATTTTGTTTTATCAAAATCTTTTCGAGACAAATTCAAGTCTCTCCTTTTGTTTTTCTGTATTTTTTTAGAAATATATTAGAATTTATGAATAAATAAAAATAGTTTTTATTGGGTATTATATTAAAAGTACTTTTATTTTCCTATATCTAAAATCAATATATGTAAACATTTCATTTTTTGTTTGAAATTAATTAATGTACTTTTAAATATTTGTTTGAATATTTTAAAAGTAATTATAAAAATAATTTTTTGAAAGGATTAATAATATAAAAATTCAAGAAGCATTGAAGATAAAAAAGTTAATAAAAAATGAATGAAGTAATAAATTAAAAATAAAAATAAAAAATAAAGAAGAATTAAAGATAAAAGAAAAGTTAATAAAAAATGAATGAAGAAATAAATTAAAAATATAAATTCAGGAAAATGCTATGCGACATTTATAATGATAGAATTTTATTATTATATAGAATTATAAATTATAAATAAGATGCAAAGATGAAAAGACGGGAAAAAATGAAGATTTTTTGAAAAAGCAAAAGATGAGAAGCGTGAGTTGCACACCTGTTTACGATAACCAACTCACATAGAATCATGTTATATTTTTCTCTAATTAGACTTTATTATAGATTTTACATGTTGCCTGCACGGTGGAGGTAGAAAGGAAAACAAATTAGTTAATGTAAGTGGCAATATTCTTCGATTTTTTAATCTTTACAAAAGCAATATAATTGTCGTTAAAAGGTAGAATCCTTCTTTCAATAGTAATGTTGGAACTTCATTGGTCACTATGTACCAATGACCTTCCTACAGCTTTTCTTTATGCCAATTTTATTCATTATTCGTTAGTCTTTTGCTTTTGTTATTGTTAATTTGAAGCTTTGTCGCGCAAGAGCAGTCTCATATATCCTATATTTTTTTCCCCGTCTTTCTAATAACATCTTTAAACATAATTATAAGAATTTTTGGCAATTAATAAATTAATAGAAACAAATTTCTTCTATGCAAAGCACTCTTGTCTCCCAACATCTCATTGGCTTAAGTAGGACTGAACTCGATTTTCTTAAGTAAGGTGTCGGTTCGAACTTTGTGGATGAAAAAAATGTGATTGCGAGAAGAGACCTCACTAAGTGACCAGTCAGATTCTCCATAGAGATTAGTCATTGACAAAATCGGTGGATACTTCACATCAATACCATGTTATAATTAAAAACAAATAGTATACCATGAACGACAAAATTTTAATGAATTTAGAACACGGATAAAATTGATCAGATTTACTTGTTGAAAACATGATCAAGGGTGATGAGAATTGTATGTGTGTTGCATGAACTCCTAAAAGCCAAAAGTCAAGTCTTCCTTCATCTAATCACACATTCCAAATTCCAGAGTTTTCAATGAGACAAACCCTAGAGAGCAATTAAATTACATGACTGCAAAAGGAACCTAGCCACACTATTTATTAATCCTAGTCACCTCCTATTATGGACTTAGTGGTTAGACTTATACTGTTTGACTAGTATTAGATGTCTAAAGCCCATTATCATTAATCACATTATTAGTGGCTTAAGTATATCACATAGATAATTATATTAGCTCATTTTTTATAAAACAAAATGTTACAATTAATAGTAGTCCACAAGAATTTATAGAAAAATTCTAACATGATTAAAAAAAGAAAGAAAAAAAAACAGTCTTGTCTTGATTTTTATTGGATTCAAAGAAATTGAGAGGAGAAATTTGGCATGGGTTCTATGAAAAAGAGAATAATGAATGGAGTCGTATATAACATTGGAGAAATACAATGTGGGGACACTGTTCAGTGTTCATGGCCTATATATCTTTTTTCTGTTCTAGGAGTTTGGGAATGGTAGAAGGAAGGAATATTCTGCGTCTTTGTATGTTACTGTTCATGGACCAGACAAAAGGGATATTCAGAAGAGGATATGAAAGAATATTACGACACATGTCACCCACAACACTCTAGCTTCTAGTCTTCCCTTTCTTTTTGAGTATGTTTCTTTCTCTCTAAATTTATCTTTTGCTTTTCCTTTCCAATAGAGAACAAAATAATAATAATAATAATAATAATAAGAGAAGAAAATGGAAATGAAAGGTATGGGTTGTAGTCTAGCTTGAACGAGAAGAGTGAAGTTGGAAAGCAACGAAGAACCACCCATTATTGTATTATGCTCAGCTCAGGGACAGGGAATTTGATGCACTCTCTCCCTCTTAACCTTTTCCCTTTTTCATTTTTAATTAAGAATCACATTATCTTTTGTTTCTCACTGTGCTTCTCCCTTTACTCTTTTGGTTGTTAGGTTCCTTTTATTTAATAATAAAGATCAATAAAGAGGGCACTTGACTCGGGGGGCAGCCTAACCGATCCAAATTACATCTGTGTGCCAGAATTTTTTTTAATACGTGAGAATCGAACATAGATACTGAGAGTTTACAATAACTCATGTATCCTGCTCAACTAATTGAGCTAGACTCCCTTGATATTTGTGTGCCAGAATGTTGTTGCTGTTGGTAAATACTATTACTAGTATTGAAAGTTAAAACGAAACAAATCCTTCTATAAAAATTTTCAAATCCTTTGTTGATGAATTATTCCAAGGGGAATAGAACAATGTGACAATGTTCTAGTTAGTAAACAGGCTTAAATACAATTTTAGTCACCTTATTTTGCTCAATACGTAATTTTGGTCTGTCCATTTTAAAGTAGAGGCATTCGGTCCTCATATTTTAAAAAATTCGTAATCTTAGTCCTCCTATTTTAGAAAATTTACAATTTTGGTTCAATCCTCAATTTTGTCTACATTTTATTCCTTTTATTTTGGTCTAATTAAACCCTAGACCTAACATATTCATTTAAGGTATTATCAAGAAATAATTTAATTAATTAAAATGTAAGAAATAAAAGAAATAAAACGTAGGCAAAATTGAATATTGAACCAAAATTGCATTTTTTTAAATGAAGGGACCAAATGTCTCTATTTTGAAATAAGGAAACCAAAATTGTGAAGTTTCTAAAATAGGAGGACTAAATGTCTCTATTTTATAATAGAATGACCAAAATTGCGGATTAAGCAAAATATAGAAGGATCAAAATCGTATTTAAGCCTAGTAAAAATAGCAATCAATTGTCAATATTGCTTGAAGAATTAGGTGTGAATTACTAAAAGTCAAATAATATCACATTACAAGCTACATATGATATTACTTACACATAATAATATGGTGCAAGATAAAATTTGATACAAACAATTAAAATAATATATAATAATAATTCAATGGATAGATCAATAAAAATCACATTCTATATAAAATTATTAATAATTTAATAGTGTAATTTCATTTAAAAATTAGTATATAGTGAAATGACCTTTTTTTTTGCGAGAGTGAGTGAGAATTGGAGAAATACGTGCATGTATCCATACAACCTGTTAAGGCCCCGCTACGTTCACATGAGGGGAAACGATCTATTTAGCAGGAGAACCCGTGTTCGATTCCCTCCGTGTGCAAAATTCCTTGGGTCAGCGGCAGTCACACACCGCGAGCGGGATTAGTCTCTGACCCAGTGGGTTGGGGAACGCATGTGGTCTCTGACCCAGGACAAAAAAAATATAAAAATTAAGAACTTTTTAAATGTTGAATGAAATCCAACCTATTTTTAACATAGTATCCATAGAACCTATAATCTTAAAAGTTTAAATGATTAAATGAAGACATGGTGGTCTTGCATTATATTTTTAGTCTTGTTAACTAGTGTCTCAATAACACTCAATAAATAAGAGGAATGCTAACAACACTTTTTCTAATACTCTCATTCTAACACTCTTCTTGTGATAAGTTGAAATTGGTTGAAAATCATCAATTTTAGTAGGTTCACGTTGAAATTGGTTAGAAATAATCAATTTTGATAGGTCCACTTAATTATCATTTAATATTTCTCTCTCCTAATCTAAAAGTGAGATCCACTAAAATTGATGATTTCCAACAAATTTCAGTCAATCACACGGAGAGTGTTAGAAAGAGAGTATTGCTATCATTCCTCCTTATTAATTAGCCTGACCCGGATTGTAGTGGAGCTTCCGAACCCGCTCCTTAACTAAAGGAGCAAAAATGAAAAATTCGTTTACATTGTAAAAGGGAATCTTCTTGGCTTCATACCCACTTCACTAAAGATAGTAGCAGAAGAAGATTCTCCGCTGTTAGCCTCCTTTATCACTCTTTTAGGGAGGTGATTTATTTATTTATTTTTTCTTTCTGCCCTCTTTAAGCTTCGTGAGTTGTGTACTTCCCTTAATTTACAGTCACAGAATTGGAACTAAGATATTCCTTGCTTGTGCGCAAAATATTTTATTCTATATGATGAATGTCTCATTTTTTAGAATTAGATATTCCTCTTTTTTTTTTTTTTCCTCTCTAGCTTAATGCAATCAAATTCAAGACAATTATGCAACTTTTTGGACTCGGAGAAAGTTGCAAGGTGGATTGATACTAAAACCTATTTTGAATATGTGCTTTCTTTTTCCCTTTCTCTTTATTCAATGCGGTGGTGAAAATTATGTTGATGGTATATGCTCTCCCAGCTCAAAGTGGTTGCTATTAATTAATTAATCATGGTAGAATCATTAATACCTGCTCTAACAGCAATTGCATACATTGGTAAGGACACCTACAAGTACAATGTTTCCCTACACATGGCCAACATCTGGTTCCCAACTGGCTTGATGGACGATTATATATTCTCGTGGCTCCTTAAATATGAGCTTTAATTTTGGATTTAATTATTATTTTAATTTTCTAATTTATTTATTAGGTTCAATTTGATCCTCTTACTAGTATTATTAAAAGATTCAATTAGATCATGTAACTTTAAAAATGATTTGATCGTAAATAATTGATGCAATTAAAAAGATTGTACCAACAATTTTTAAGTTCATAAAGAATTATACTAATGATTCACTATATTTTTGTTTAACCCTATTTTTATAATACTTAGACACTTAGATTGTGAGTTATAGACCTAACTTAACTCTATAAAACCAGATGGTAAGCTCATGTTGTGCCACATGTCATCACAAAGAGGTGTCACATGACACTTCATTAAAGCACCATGTGGCACCACATGAAGGTACGATATTTAAGGATATTTTTGAAATGATATTATTAAATAGAGTGAAAGTAATTAAAATTTCTTTATATTTGAGTCAATCAAACCTTTTTTCTTCTTATAATTGAGTCTAAAGAGAATATAAGTAACATGCACATATACAATCTTTGCACCCGGTATCTATTATGTTAGGAATCTCACCATATAGAAGTTATTAGCTTAGACCTATTAAATATACATAGAAATATTAAAAGTGTTTATAAGAACTTTATTTAAATTTATGAAAATAATATATAATCCCAACAAATCGGTGATCATTGTGGTTTGTGTGTTCTAATATACTTATTTGCATTTTCTCAAGTTTCTATTAGCTATGGTAATTGATTTACCTCTTGTAATTGGGCATAATAAGACTCTCTAGCTTGTACTTGTAATTAATTAAGTTCATAAACTTATTTTAACTATAAAATAATTTTTTTTACAATGATAATAATGAAAATTGAATAAATCTCTATGTATCTACATCAAACCCTCCACTGCTAGGCCAACCCTAATGGTTCATTAAAAAAAACTTACCAATACTTTTATAAGTTCCTTTTAGTTTATTTTAGTAAACTTCTTAGTGATGCTTATCAAATGAATTTTTTAAAATTATTCCAGTAAATTTTATGATGATCAAATTAATGATAGTTCTCAAATAATAACAGCTTATTAAATAAGTATGATTAAAATATTATTTTTGATAAAATAATTATTTATTTTTCAAAACTTCTCTTAGAAAACTAATAATTAAGAATAAGCAATTATCCTTAAACTAAATATGTATAGGTATGTACCAAATAAAAAAAAAAAAATTTACCCAAAAAACTAAATATGTATAGCTAGGTTACTTACGCAAACGCATCATAAACAACTATAAAATATAAATTACACATCTCACAAATACACATGCGTTTTCCTTGTTTAAGATGGACTATTTGATCGAAGACTTGTATGCATCCTTATCCTTGTACTTATTTCACAAAGAAAAACTTTGAACCAAAAAACTCATGGATATCCGTTAAAGCAAATTCAATACCAGGTTAAAAGAAAAAGAAATCAAAGAACCGAAAATAAAGGAAGAAAGATAGCACACTGTTAGTGAAGTTTGATATAAAGTTGCTGGAGAATCCGAGTCTCTCATTCACAATACAAGCTGCTATTTTAGTTAAAAAAAAAAGTCATACAAAAATTGACAAGACTGTTAGTTGCTGAAGGATAAACTAAAAATTAATTCCTACACGACACTATTAGTCCCTACATGAAAAAAAAAATTGCATTTTAGCTCATATATACATGAATTTTTTATGAGAAAAAAGACCATGCACTGACAATATAAAATGTTTTATACTGTCATCCAGTCATAAGTTATTATTTATGGTAAATTTGTTGACTTTTATAAAATTATCTTAAAAGTTATGCAAATGATGATTTGTGATTGGATGACTGTGTAAAACAATTTTACATCGTCAATGCATCACTATTAAACTCATTTTTTATATATATAAATGAGTCTCTTCCATTTGTCGATCGACATTGATTATAATGGTAATAGAGTATTTTTCCTACAGAGTTTAGTAAATTGAAAGAATGTTTGTTAGTTATAGGTAAAAAAATAAAGAGATTTTTGTTCATACTGAACCAAAACGAAGTGTAGATTTATTTCATGTAAGAACTAAAGCGAAAAATATTGTCAAATATATAAACTAAATCTAATTAATACTGCTGAAACGTGACAAATGAAAAGGATTATTTTGTGAATGTTTTTTCATGTAGGAACTAAAATATATATTTGTTTCATGGTAACCAATATTTTTTGTTTAAAAAATTACTTTCTAAAACAATTTCATACTACTCATTGATCAATTTTTCATTAAAAACCTATTTAAAGTTTGAAAATTATTTCTAAAACAAGTGTTAATTTGAAAAGCCAAAAAATAAAAATAGCTAGAAGATATTTTCCCATTTTCTTTTTTTGTTTTTATCTCCTTCAATTTTGCGCTCTGCTCTATATCTTGCACCTGAGAAAACTTGTGTAATTCCATTTTGAAAACTAAAGATAGTTTGTGAAAATAGAAATCAAACACACTCTAAATTTTTAATTCAGCCTTTAATAAAATATGAACACAAAACCAATCAAGGTGGGAATGAAGCAAAAAAAAAAAAATTGTTTCGAATAAAATGTTTACACATTAATTTATTTTGTCCTTATCTATGATTAATATTTTCGAACTCTTTATCTTCTCTTTGCAGTAACTTATAAATAGAAAGTGTGATAAAAAAAAAAACTTATGAATAGAAAGCTAAAATTAGGGAGGTACAAAGAGGGATACAAAGAAAGAATGGAGTATAAAGGGGAAAAAATAACAGTAACAAGAAGAATAATCTTTTTCTATATTGTTGATTTTGAATTGATGCAATAACACTCAAAGTAATTTGCTAAAACCAGGCTCTAAGCACAAGACTCTCTGTTGTCAGATTCTCTGATTCCTTCTCTCACAGCACCTCTCTCATTTTTTATTTATTATTATTTTTTTTTTTGAAGGAAGCTAAATTCTAATTACAACCTTCTCCTTTATCCCCTACTTTTCTTCTTTTGTTTCTCTCTCTCTCCTAAACCCTGCTTTATTCCATTGAACTCACTCCTAAAAAGAAGACGATCCCCCCCTCGATCCTCCTTGTGTTCACAAACAACATCACACCCCTTTTCTCTCTCTCTCTCTCTCTCTCTCTCTCTCTCTCTCTCTCTCTCCCACTTGCACTAGAAAGGAAGAGGCCAAACACCCTCTTTTTTCCTCTTGTTTGTTCCTACATACCTGCAGTTTTGTCATGAACATTTCTTCACCCTAAACAGCTCTTGTTATTCGTTATCCTTAACTATATACGTGAAAATTAAGATGGCATCACAAGCAGAACTAAGCATGGATTACAAGCCCTACAGCTATTCCACACTGCTGAAATCATTTGCAGATCAAACTGATCAGACCTACAAGCTAGAAGAGTTTCTTTCTCGCTTGGAGGAAGAACGTCTCAAGATTGATGCCTTCAAGCGCGAGCTTCCTCTCTGCATGCAACTCCTCACCAACGGTACACTTTTCAATCAATCATCATCGTTCTACATAAAAAACTTAACAATAATGACAAAGTAATTTACATGTGATTTCTAAAATTTCGTCTCTGAAATTTTAGTGACACCAATATTAATAACAAAAATTGTCATTATTAAGGAGTTTTTTTTGCCACTGATGCTTTGATGTATGTTCCAAATTCCAATGAACCAATTAAACACATGGAATGTCCTAAACCCTAAGGTTTCATCAATACCCCGTGATGAAAATATTATATATACTTTTATCAAACTCAGTATATTCATTTTTTTTTCCTGATCTTCCAAATAATTGCTTTTGTATTAAGGTCTTATTTTCCACCTCCTGCTTTCTTTCTAGTAGTTTTCTTCTTTTGCTTTTCCTTTCTCATATAAAAGTGAGAGATACATATCTTCTTTTTATTATTAAAGAGTTGCTATAAATAGCCACAGAAATCTAAGAGTTTTGATACAATTTTTTTAGCAAATATTTAAACTAGTTTGGGCACATAAAAAAAAAAGAGAGAGAAAGTTTATCAATATATACAAAAACCTTATTGTTATTTATTATTTTGGGTATACACAATCATTTGTCTCAAATTTTATCCTCTGAATGCAAAGTAACAATCTTAATTTATTTCAATCTTCTAATTTGCGTAGCTGTGGAGGCTTCAAGGCAGCAACTACAAGCCTTCAGATCAAACCAAGGAACAAGGCCAGTGCTGGAAGAATTCATACCCATAAGGCATCCAAACTCTCAAGAAATTTGCACTGAGAAGGCATCAAACATATCTTCTGACAAGGCGAATTGGATGACATCAGCTCAACTATGGAGCCAAGCCAGCGAAGGAATAACCAAACCACAATCCACAATCACATCATCACCAAAAGAAGGTGCTGATATTAATGGCTTTGGCATGAGCCCTAAGCTAGCCCTAGGCAACAAACAAAGGAATGGGGGAGCCTTTTTACCATTCTCAAAAGAACGAAACTCGTGCCAAGGATTAATAAGGGCTCTTCCTGAGTTGGCCCTTGCCTCTAATTCTGAGAAAGAAAAGAAGGAGGAGAAGAAATGTGATGAAGAGGCAGAGAAATGTTCCAAAAGGGAGAATAATTCAGGCAAAGGAGGGAGTTGTGAAGGGGTTGTTGTTGATCATCAGGGAAAAAGTGCTGCTACAGTTGCATCTGAGGCACAAACAACAAATGCTTCCACCACCACCACCACAACTAACAGTGCTAGTGGCCAAACTCATAGGAAAGCAAGAAGGTGTTGGTCACCGGATTTGCACCGTCGATTTGTTAATGCTCTTCAAATGCTTGGTGGATCTCAAGGTATATCACCAATTAATTATATTTTTTGCTCTATTGAAATATCACTCTTTTAGTTTTTTTTTTCTCTTTTTAAATTTATCTTTCTTTCTTTTTTACATTAAGAAAAACACCCTTTATGAAAATTTAAAAGCATATAATTTTTATGCATTTTAAAGATTAGAAATAAATAAAATTTTTAGAAAAAAAAAGATATTTTTAAGTGCTAAAAATAAATTAAAAAAGATAAACGTATTGTTACTTAAAACAAAAAATATTACATATAATCCAAATGTATATTTTATAATCATTTATCTACATTGCACAACAAATTGTTATATGAATTGTTATATAAATAACATGTGTTTTTTACATACACGACCCTTTTTTTTTATAAGCTACATAATCTTAACTTGAATTATAATCATTACTGCAATCCAATTATAATCATTGCTGCAATCGCTAATAAGTGTTCTCTTTCTTTTTGTTGTTTGTCACTTTACAGTGGCCACCCCAAAACAGATTAGGGAGTTGATGAAGGTTGACGGTTTGACCAATGATGAAGTTAAAAGCCATCTCCAGGTACTTCTTTCTCTGGATTGTAGATACAGACAGGAATGAAAGAACCACTTTGTTGTTGTACTATTATTATTGCTTCACTGACAGCTTAGTATCACTCTGCACAATACATATTGTGCATTTGGAAACCAACTTTTCTTTTTCTTCTTTTCATGGTTCCTTTGTCTTGTTTTCTTGCCCTTTCTCATCATGTTTTTCAATGTTGAAATTTGTTCACAGAAATATAGGCTTCACACTAGAAGACCTAGTCCAAGTCTACACACAGGAGCACCAGCACCCCAGCTTGTAGTCCTTGGAGGAATTTGGGTGCCACCGGAATACGCCACGGCTGCAGCAGCCGTGGCACACTCCGGTGGCCCCACCCTCTATGGCCCACATCCTACCTCACATGTGCCACCACCACACTACTGTGCAGCCACCCCAATGCCCCAAGAGTTCTATAACTCACCTCCACCGCTGTCGCTGCCGCAGCCACCACATGACCACACCCTTCACCACCACCATTTTCACATGTACAAGACAGCACCGCAGACTCGAAGCTCTCCGGAATCCGATGTTCGGAGCGGTGGCGAGCGGTCGGAGAGCATTGAGGATGGGAAGTCGGAGAGTGGAAGCTGGAAAGGAGAGAGTGGAGAGAAGAAAGGGTTGGCAGCACTAAGAGATCAAGAAGGGGAAGAGAGCACCGGGAGTGAGATCACTCTTAAATTCTAGGGTTATGTGGTCACAATGAGCATTATTTTTGGAACTAGGGTTTTTATTTGTTTTTTAACCATGCATGATCTCCATCATGTATCCCATGTTCAATTAGTCATTTAACAAGAGTGGAGGGAAGTAACAACAAAGGAGAAGATATCCTCATAATTTGAACTTTTCAGAGATATCTGTAGTTGTATTGTAAACAATGGATTGGTGAAGGTTATAAGGGCATAAAGTGTGCGTCTGTTTTGTTTCGCTTTGTGTGAATACGTGATGTTAACAACATGAAAAAAGATTTTTTGACACCCAAATGCCATTTGACACCTAGAGAGAGAGTGAAAAAAGAGAGAAAAATATAGGTATGATAGGTAGTATGATGTGATAGGAAGAGAGAGATAGAGAGAAGTGATGGGTGTTGAATAGGTGTTTAAAAAAAGTGGGTGTTCAAATATAAGTACTCTAACAACATATAATATGAGAGGAAGAATTCCGTTCTATTGTTGCTGGCATTTTCTGCTTCTCTTGAATCCTTGATTACATATTTGCCCTTTGATTTTGTAGATAATGACAATGGCCACAACACTCACCCACCTTTGGTACCAGCTCATTGGCCAATTTATTTTAGAACATATTTGAATAAACTTCTCCAGAAATATTTCTAGGAGAAAATAAAAAAAATAAATAAATAAATTTCTCCATAAATTAAAATTAACTAATATATAAGTTAATTTGTAAAAATTCTTTCTTATATCTTCTTTAAAAATTGATTTTTAACTTAAACTAATTTTAGTTTATGAAAAAATTTATATCATTTTTTTTCTTATTTTTTTTTCTTAGAAATATTTCTGAATAAGTTTATCTAAACAAACCCTATTTAGACTATTGTACTTAAATGATTTATAGGAGATGTTTCTCTATACCTTTTGGTAGGGTGGCATTGGGTTCCATTTCTGTTTCTCCTAAAGACTCACTAAAAGTTTATGTAAAATGAAGCGAAAAACTATTCACATAAATAATCGTTATATTATATGGATTATTATTAGGGTAAAATTAACACAAAAACAATTATTTATTACTTCATAAAATCATGGTTCAACTCACTATGTTACACTATGTTGGGTAGACCACTTGGCTACCACGTGAATCCTCAAAAAGTTAGCAACTTGAGAATGGTAATAACTAATAAATGAAACCGAATATTGTGAAAGATAAATTCATTGATCAAATTCTTGAATTTTAGGATGCTAAAATACTTTTGAACTAGTTAACTATACCTTTTTTCCGTTCTTTATTACTCTGTTCTGTCTTCTGAGTAGGATAACGCGCTCATCACCGCGCACGATAAATGCAGGATTCCAACACAGATCTGGTTGAAGCTGGTCTTCGTCCGTTTATTTATTTTCTCAAAGAATGGGCCATAAAAGAACCACCGAAAGTAAAGAAGTAATTTTCTTTTCTTTCCACCTTAAGTCTCAGCTGCACTTTCTTGCTTTCTTTGGCTTTTGTAATATGAAAGCAGAATTAGTTTTTTTTTTTTTCATATTAATATAGTAGTATATATGTAATGGGATTTGCACCCACTTCCCATATGTCATTGGTATCTATCAACTGTTGGTGGGTGATACTTGATATATTTGTTGGATTATCTTGTATGTACATACTGCTGGTACATCTAGTACCTATTAATGCATATTTGTTTTAGCTGATAAAAAAAAAAAAAAAGTGTTTGTCGTGGCTTACCTTCTAGGGAACAACTATATCTTGAAATGAGTTTTGGAATTGGAAAAATATATTTGGACACCTAAATGTTATTCAACACTTGGCAAAGAGGAAAAAAAGAGAAAAAAAATATAGAATGGTGATATTTGGACACCCAACATTTACAAACACTTCATTAATACTTCTCATTTTTCTTTATCCCTCTTTTTCTATTACATCATATAATCAATCTTATCAATCAAATAAAACTTCAAAATGTCTTCTCTTTCTTTCTCTCTCAAGGTGTATACAGGTCTCCAAGAATCATTTTCCAAAAATATAGGTATAATAGATTATATGATATGATAGAAAAAGATGTAGATAAATAAGAGATGTTAATGAGATATTTAAAATAATTGGGTATTCAAATATCATTGTTCATAAGATCATTTTATTTGGAAACTGTTAGTAGTAAAAGTTAATTATTTTTTAAAAGATATATTAATTTGGAAATGCATTTGACAAGATGAGAAGATTTTTAATCTGTTGATTGATTCTAAAATCGTTTGATGAGTTTTATGTCATAAAATTTCAGAATTGTTTCCTCTAAAGTAAACAAAAAAAAAAGTATATAATATCATTTTTTTTTTTTTTTGGTTGTTGTGTGAGCTGAAGTTTTCTTTGGCCAGAGCAAAAAATTAATCTCTCGAAATGTTGATATTCATTTAAAAGGATGACATCTCTCAATATAATATCAGTTATCGATGAGAAAATCAATTACTAATATGATGTTCGAACAATTGAATGATTTGTTATGCATATATGTACACATAATATTGATCATTAATTTTAATTACTTATTTTACCTTCTAAAATCAATTGCTCACTTTAGAGTCAGATCTCTTAATATTAATGCTTTTGAATTTGACAATAAGGATTAATTCATATTCATCATTTGATTGAATGGTTTTGATAAAAGTTTACGTATCACTGCCAAAGTCTTGGGTGATCAAACAAAAGGAACGATTACATGTAATTTTTAACTCTGAAAGCATGTGTTTAGAGGAAATAAAATATATATTGGGTAAGGTTGAGAGCAAAGTTCCCCAGGTTTTGTACACTCTTTTATGGCTGATGTAGTAATCCAAATGCATGTCTAATATATGCTTGAGCAGAAGGATTGCTTTTCATTGACTCATGGATATGTTTTATAGTTTGTGTCGTGAAATCCTTTGGATGTATTTAGGGATCAAGTCTTCGGCTTCCATTTTGTATGTAGTTGTTATTCAGGTACAAAATGATGCCAAGAGGCCTTTGAATGTACAAGTTTAGAGAGTTTCTTTTTCTGAGTATCTCCGTTGGAAAAAACTCAAGTCTTACTTCGACTAGAGATTGTATCGATCAAGATAGAGTGTAAAAGTGGGGGTAACCCAGCCGATTTTATAGAGTTGAATTAAGCTTAAATTCACATTCTAAGATGGTATGAGAGTCCATCCTAAATCCATTAAAGGGTTACCCATCATATTATCTACACACCAAATCCAATAGTGCTAGGCACGAGAAAGAGTATTGGAAAAAAATCTAAGTCCCACATGAGCTAGAGATAATACAAATATAAAGTATGGGGAAACAATCCTTACCTTATAAGCCATTGTTTCACTTAATTTTGCTGATAAAAAGAAAAAAAAAAATAAAGCAAAGGCTACAAAACTGTCACTTTTTTTAGTGTATGATTTCAACAAAGGGAAATTTGTCAAAGTTTAAAGTGAAGATGTTAGGAAAGATTGTTTCAAAAAAAGTTATCATGTTGATGTCCAAGCAGAAAATGGTCACCACAAGAGACATGAACACTTAGAGAAAAAGTTCTAGAATCTTAGAGGTTGACGGGGTGGTAACCTAGGCCAGATTGAATTAAAAAAAAAGTTACCATATTTGAATTCAAAATAAAGGTTCTATCACGTTCTTCTATAGGCAGATTTAGATTTAGTTAATTAGCAATAGATAAATAAGTATGCACTTAAATACATTCAAGACACATGTGAGACAAATGCACCCATTGAGGGTCAGAGGTACTTACTAGTTCATCTATAAATACTAGTTTAGATCGATGTTTTACATAGGGGTGGCTTTCTCGATAAAATGGTACATATCCTATGATACGGTGATGCCTGGATTCATGTATTGATTTAAGGTTATCTTGTCTTCCGCTTTCAATTTCTTTTAATTTTCATTCATATCAATGTAATTTGAATTTTGTTTCTTTTGAATTTCTTACATTATACTTTACTTGCACTTTTACTTTTCCCATACTCTTTACATTCATGTACTTTAATTTTTCCACTTTCTATATCTTTTGGTACTTTTCATTCAACAAATTCTTTAAATCTCTATTTATTTTACACTTCTTTCAATTTAAGCATTTTTATTTATCATACTAGTAGTTGCCACCACTAGTAAACGCAAGTTAGAAAGAAAAACTTCCGAAGAAACAGCAATAATACTTGGACACCAAGATTATTTTCACAAGGACCTTCAATCTAAAATTGAGTCTCCTTTTCAATTTTGATAAACGGTCATCCACATTATGAATTATCTCCACAACGAGGCCTTCTTCAAAGGTGACCCACTTTCGCCTTACTTGTTCATCCTTTGTGCCGAAACTTTATCAGCAATAATGATCTCCAATGCTGCACAGAGAAGCTTTATTCATGGTCATGGAGTAAAGGTATGCCCCTGCTATCTCACATCTACTTTTTTGCAGACGATAGCATCTTGTTTGCTCGTGCGAGTGTTGAAAAGGCAACTCATATTTCACTTCTGCTGCAAGCATATGAAGGTGCCTTCGGACAAAGAGTTAATCTCTCTAAGTCTGAAATTTCCTTTAGCCGAAATGTACTTACATCCAGAAAAATTGAGCTAGAGACGCTGCTGGGTTTTAAGGCTGTGGAAAAACACAATAGGTACCTGGGGATCCGACCATTGTTGGACGGTCTAAAGCACAAATCTTCCAATTTGTGAGGGATAGAGTGCATAGTCACATAATTCGTGGTACTTTTTGGTACGTGATACTGGTTCGGGTACGTGATACGCGACCTTGCAAAGAATTAATACGTGGTGGGTATACATAACTGGTACGTATTGGTACGTTATTTAAATTTACAGAAAGTTCTAATATACAAATTAATATCTATTCAAATTTTATTATCTATTTTTATTAAAATATGTTAATTAATATAACTTTTCAGTCACAGATTAATTAATAGATTGATTTTTTTTAAGTTTCTACAAAAATATAAGGTAACTTATTCTTATAAGTGATTTTGTTTTTTAAACTAAAATTTCAATTAGTTATATAACACTTATCAAGAAAAGTAATAGACAAGTATAAAAATAATTATTTCTTTAATTTATTTAAATAAATAATTTTTTTTAGACCAACACCACTAACCTCTCGTTGAGGTAGGTGCATTTTAGGCGTGCAACTTCTCTCCCAATAAGCTACTCTCGAAACCAACAATAAGCCACCAACTCCTCTCGAAACTAACACTGATTTACTGATAAAAAAAACTAATACTAATTTTTTTTAATAAAAAACCTTTCAACTTCTGACTTTCACTCCTCTACAATCTTCCTTTTCGTATCCATTCTTCTGCATTAATGGTTTTCTGTTGAAAATTCCCAGCGACTGCTTGCAATTTCTGTTTCCACTCTTCTTTTTTCTATCTTTACTTTTCGTGTTAATGATTTTCGTGTTAATGATCTTCCCTGGTTCATCTCCTCAATGAATTGATTGACGAATTTGGACGAACCGGTTCGAGAATGTACCGCGAACCGGTTTGCACGAACCAATTCACGGTTCTTGGCAAGGTGAGCGAATTATGTGACTTTGATAGAGTGTGGAAGAAACTTAAGGGGTGGAAGGAAAACGCACTGTCAAAGGCCTGGAGAGAAATACTTATCAAATTTGTTGTCCAAGCTATACCAATATATGTAATGGGGTGTTTCCTCTTGCCAACTTCACGATGCAAAGAATCAATGATTGCTCGATTCTATTATGGCAGGAATGCATATGCATGAAAATTGCATTGGATGGGATGGCATAAATTGGCACTCTCAAAGAATGATGGAGGACTAGGTTTTGTATGATAAAATCTTTCGATCAAGCCCTCTTGGCGAAACAGTGGTGGAGATTGATAAATAACGAAGACTTTCTCATCGAAAAAGTCTACAAAGCTAGATACTACCCTCATCATCCTTTGTCGAAAGCTCCAAAGGGCTACAATCCCAACTTCACCTGGACAAGTATTCGGTCCATTAAGGAGTTTGTGGATGATGGATTGAAATGGAAAATTGGAAATGGTGCAAAGGAAATGAAATTTGTTGAACATGTTTTACTCTACTACTCAAAATCAAAGGTGATATGGTTTACATCTTAAATAGGGAGACGCATAAATGAGGACCAGAATCAGAACTTTGTTGCTTGGGTCTCAACAAGTTTCCAAGTTGGTGATGAAGGGCTAATGCAACTCATCTTCATGATTGCATGGGCAAACTGGAATAGGCATAACAGCTAGGTCTTTCGAGGAAGAAGGTTGCCAATACCCCAAGTCCTTAAGTCTGCACTACACAATCCTTACCTTCCCCATCAATGACTGTAGAGCAGAGAATGAAGGATATGTAGGCTACCCCACCTCAAGGTCGCCTAAAAGGGAACTTTCATGTAGCAATAAAAATAAACTATGGTTCGGTGATATGAACCTGCCAAGGTCCAATTATTTTAAATATCATTTACAATGGATGGAAGCTACTTGACAAAAGCAGAAGCTAAAACAAGCAAAAAGGCTTTTCAAAGCTTAATCATAGAGATGCAAGCTAAAGAAGGATTAGCTAAACTTGAGCCCAATCCAAGAAATGTCTCATATCTACAATTTGAAGATTATTTCAGCAAACTTGAAGACAATAATTTGGAGAGCAAAATAAGTCCAACAGTTATTACTCAAGATGCATCTATGGGCTGAAATTTATTTGGGTGGATCACTTAGTTCTTGGGCTAAGTAGTTAGTTAAGCCCAATTTTTCTATTTTTCATGTAATTTTCGTATTTATTTTTGGGGAAATAAGTTTGGAAGTTTTTCATCTTTTCTAGGACAAATTTTAGTGTTTTTAGGCTTCCTGAACCATTATGATGGTTAATGGGACTTAATGAACCATTGTGATGGTTGGTGGGACTTCATGAACCATTGTGATGGTTAGTGGGACTTCATGAACCATTGTTATGGTTAGCGAAACTTCATGAACCATTGTGATGGTTAGTGAGATTTCATGAACCATTGTGATGGTTAGTGAGATTTCATGAACCATTGTGATACTTCATGAGCTTAGTGGGAAGTAAATGTTATTGGGTAATTAATGCCTAGTGGGATTATTAGTGGAATTTTACTTCTGTTTTAAGGGCTGCCTAACATAGCCTATAAATAGGAACCTCTTGTAAGCTTCCAAGGCAGAATTTGCCGATCAATCAAATACAGTGTTTCTCATTTGTGAGAGCTTCCCCTTTATTCTTGGGTTAAGAACTTTATAGTGTTGGTTCTACCGACAGGTCGCAGTTAGGATCACGCTTTCTTTGATAACTTTGGTTCTACCGGCAGGTCGCGGTTAAGGTCAAGTTCCTCTTTCTATCCTTTACCTATTTTCAAGACAATCCATAAGTAAATTTGTATCATTTGGCATCAGAGCTTTGGCTCTTGAATTCATATGTTATCTATCCTTTCTTTGTTTATCTTCTTCAATCCTTAAAAAAAAATTGTCTCTGCTTGTTGGTTTTTAATTTCTTTTATTGTGTCAACCTTTGTGTTTTGTTCTATTTCTAATCTATTTCATATATTTTGTCTTCTGTTGTTCTCTTTGTCTAAGTTTGTTCATCTTCCTTTCTTATCTTCTCTTTGTGCTTCTTATTTTCTATCTTATTACGAAAGGAAAAAGAATTCATGGAAAAAAAAGCAATTTGTGAAGAAAAATAAGTTTCAAATTGAAAAAAAAAAAAAACAAAAAAAAGATTGAAAATATTCAATATTTTGCTTCAAATTACTTATTGCACAATCAAAATTAGATTTAAAAAAAAAACAAAAGAAAAAGTGTCAATTCAAGTCTTATTTGTTTTGTTATTCTATACATCTTTCTTTGATTTTGACTCTTTGAAAAGAAAAATCTCTTGTATTCCTTGTTAATTTATGTTCTACTGTCTCTTGTTCTTGCTCCCAAAGTTATCATATCATAATTCTCTACTGTTTCTTGTTGTGTAGAATCATCCTTAAAGGTTCTTACTTAAGAGCTCATAAGGTGAAGTTGAGGGGTAAAAGGCAAGAGTGGTAAGGTTATCAAAGGGGAAAAAAGCCAGTTGAGTGAAAATTATATATGCTTAAAATTTCCCATATGAAATCATATTATCAAAAATATTATATTTAATTTATATATTATAAATTATTCCTATATTATTTTGGCCCCTCCAATTAATTTCTTTAAGCTCCGCCACTGCCATCCATCATCCTCAATCGTAGGAAAAATAAGCATGGGAGTGAGTTCCTCCACCCTTCTATGAGACACAAGCAAAACGAACCTTTCGATTCAACATACAAAATCAATCACTTTACTATGATTGAACATGGACACCACTCATACGGTTACCCTAATTCTCCATCTAGGTTTCATTCACACTTGGGCCCTTACTGCCCCTAGACCTCCCAGGTCACAAAGGTCTTACATGATAATCATTGGTAGATGATATGGGAGTACATGTCCTGCTAGTACAACATAGAACATTCTCAACTATAACATGGACATCATTCGTGTTGAAGCATAACCCTTTATGAGATAAATGTTTTAATGACAACAAACTTTTAAGAAGCAGATTTTAAGTATAATAGACTTTTTGCTACTAATGGTTTGCCTTAAAGTGCTTTCAAAGAAACAGAACTTATCAAGAAGCATGGAGAACTTGGTGTAAAGCATTTGCCTACAGCCTTGGCGTCCAAAATCTGAAGTCCATCCAACTTCAAAAGCAAGAAACCAGAAGTTGGAAAGGCAGTAATGTTTTTTGGGTCAAAGTACAAATATTAGAAGTTGTATATGATTAGAGGCATGAAGTTGGGGATAATTTAAGTCAAGGGGTAGATATTAGAAGCTAAACATCACTTATGGATCATTAAAAGATGCATTGCTTAGACAACTCGTGAGGACAGACGTGTCTACACAGTTAAGAAGCACACACCATGAGTTGTAACGTCAACTCTATGCAGCAGTGTACTGATGCACTACCTTGATGAAAGCTCTCTTGATCCAATGGATCTATTCGAAAGAAGAGAGAGCTAAGTTCTACTTTAACAAGGCAACCATTGTTAGGAAAAGTAGTCACACACACTCTGCAACGGTCAAGAATGAATCTACACCATTCTGCAGAAGACTTACTTTTCTAAAGTAGCGAAACCTCATGGCTGAGTTGGAATAAAAGAGAAGCCATGAGCTGTGGACAGAGTAGAAAGAACCATTGAATAGAATTCAAAATTCAAATCTGGTGCAAGTTGTTCCAGCTAAGGAAGGTGGAGGATCCAATTGTGCAATTGAGACAACACACAAATGGATCTCATTGGCCTCCAAGTCTCTTGAGTTTAGAAGTAACCAATCTCCTTGGCTTCCAAGAAAATGAGCAACGGTTAGCTTCAAGGTAGTCTATATAAGGACATTGAAGTACTGCTGAAGTTCCTTGCTAGGAAGGAAACAACTTAGAGAGTTCATAGGTCAGAAGCCTCATCAACTTCTGATACTAGACTTCCTTAGCCTAGGCTCTCTTGATTTGTATAGTCAAATCTATCTAGCCATATAGAGTCCGTAAACATCTTCTCAGGGGGGTTTATTGATAGGTTTCTCCCTGTGAGATGTATTAGGTACCTATCCAAATAGAACTCGTTTAGGATAGGGAACCTCAGAAAAATAATCAGGGGACTGCTGCTTCTGAAGGTTGTTGTGAGTGACCACAACAGGTTGCAACGAGGGTCAAGTAATAGTTGCTACTGTGGGTTCAAAGCCTGGAGAGGCTTTTAGAAAGAATACTTGGATAGATTGTAACATCCTAAAATTTTAATATAATTATTGTTATTTAAAAGATTAAATAATTATGAGATTTAGTATAAAAATTATTAGTATGAGAATTGACTTGAATTAAAATGATTGAATTATGATGATATAATATAATATTTGGAATGTTGTATCATGATATATTATTGGAATTGATTATGATGTTATTTTGTTTGGTTGAAATCTTATCTTAGTATATTATATTGTTTGGAATGTTTGTATTATGATATATTAACTTTAATTGAAGTAATTGAATTAAAATATTACTATTTAGTTACTATATATTAAATATTATTGAGTTAAATAATTACTTTATCAATAAAAAGATTAGGTGATATTAATATACGAATTGTTGAGATTATCTAACAACTACAAAAGAATGCAAAAGATGATTAATATAATAATAATATTATATTATGTATCTAGTTTAGATAAAATATTTGTTATATTATAACGTAATATAATATAATAACGTAATATTATGTCCCTTACGTTAGTTGCCTTACACACACACACACACACACACACACACACACACACACACACACACATATATATATATATATATATATATATATATATATATATATATATATATATATTTACATCATCTAGGCATATACCTATATATATTTATATATATAAACATATTGAATTGTACTGTTACTAATAGTTAATTACTTTTATGATGCACGTACGTTGCAGAATATGGTCTTGATTATTATTATGATAGATTGGAATTAGTTCCCTTAGCATGCATGTATGTTACGATTATTATACCTGGAATTTAATTGAATTCCATCGAAAAGGTCTTGCAATTGCACTTGTGAATCACCACTGGACCGCGCATTGTGTTCCGAATAGGACTGAGATTTTCGTTCATACTTTAAATTAATGTTTAAGTTGCTATAGTGCTGTTGTGGCATATTTGTGTTGGAGTTCGAAGATTAAAGTGATAGTCATCGTGGATGGTTAAATTATTATTGTTTGAGTTGGTTATTACTTGAAGGAATGACGGCACACATCCTATTCCGGGAATAGGATAAGAGGTATCACCATCTGAGATGGGATATCTATTTATTGAAAGTATCCACGTCTGGGACGGGATATCTATGAAAATATCCACATCTGGGATGGGATATCTATTTATTGAAAGTATCAACGTCTAAGACAGGATATCTATTTATTGAAAATATCCACATCTGGGATGGGATATTAGATACCTCCATCTGGGATGGGGAAGACAGTGGGATGCCATTGCATGGATATGAGCTCATAGACCTTAGTGAATCTGGGATTCACAGTGGATCTGGGATCCACACCGATTCCGGAAACCAAAGAGTCAAGTCTAGTGATTCTAGGAATCACTGAGTTGTGTTTGCGATATTTATCTGAATGCATTGAGGTGTTAATGTTATTTATTGAAATATTTTCCTTATTGAGAATGTTATGGGAATGAATTGTGGTTGTTTAATTTGACTTTTAAGTATATTATGATATTTTATTTCAAATTTTTTGTGGGTACCATAGTTGAGTTTTTCCGGTTGCTACATCGGCTGAGAACAATACTGTTTGCGAACACTTTTAGAACTTGTTTTATTTACTGGGATTATTATCTCATTAAAAGTGTTGTTTTCAGAGCACGAGGAAGAAGCTGTTAAAACTGAGGAGACTTGAAGACCTAGTTTTCTTTTAATTACATCTATTTTAGCTTGGTTAATACTTTAGAATAAAGTGTCAGATGTGGCTAATTCCATTATAGTTATAGAGTTCATTGTTTTAGTTGCCCATAGAGGATATTTTGTTTTGTAAAGTTTCGTTTATTCAACCTTATTTAATATTTGGGGTATTCAGACCATTATAATTTCTAAAAAATCATATTATTGATGTTTTAAAGAATGTTTTATATTGTAAAAAAGGACGTTACATAGATAGCCTGCAGAGGTTTAGAGAATACTGGGGTTAAGCCTGGAGAGGCTTGTTGAAAGAATACTCGAGGGAGCCTGTAGAGACTTAGAGAATACTGAGGTGTAAGAGCCAAGGGAGGCTTTAGGAAAGAAAGAATACTCGGTTGGAGTTTGTATTAGCGGAAAGCCTACAGTTGTAGGGACTAGACGTAGTCCAGGTGGGGTAAACCAGGAAATTCCTCTGTATGCTTTATCCTTCTTATTGCTTCAGATCTGTGTGTTTCTGTATCTTTACCTTGAGTAGCTTGATTTTAAACTATTATATCTTTGATATAAAATCTTTCTAAGCTACTCAAACTGTTTTAAAAAGTCCAAAAGCATACATCTACTCATTGTTCTTAACTGATAAAACAAATTCTTCCTACCTTGAATATGACACTTTATGAGTAGCTTTTGAAGCAGTATATGAAAGTATTTCTATATGATTATTATTGAAAATCTATTTTATACAAAATACTATCAAAGGATATCGATTGCTCTCAATAAAGCTTCTTGAAGTTTTCCTTTGGACATATCCAAAACTTCAGAAGCTAAGTGTTCTTTTGCAAAAAAACCATAATAGGTTAAGTGTCACTATTCAACCCCCGTTCTAGTGACCTTTTGATCCACTTCAATTCGCTCAATCGGGGACGTTAAGTCAATTATGTGATTCCCTCATGCCTAGATGTATCACAGCTTAACACCTTATCTCCCCCCAAGATCGCATCCGACAAATATATTTGTAGGTACCTTCTATAGTCAAGCCAATCCTCTTATTCGGATACTCATCTTACTCGTCACTCCTCACTAGTGTGTGTGTGTGTGTGTGTGTATGCAACTTCATAATGAAACTAAATAACCATTCTTTAAAATTGAATTATTTTTGTGTTTACATTTAGTTAGTCCAATGTGATGTGACATGACAAGACTTTACATTTTATGCTATCATAGTTGATCATGTATTTTAGGAATAAACCTATAGAGAATATGTTCATTGTGTCTTTTGTTTATACTTAGTGTTATTATTTCTGGAAGCAAACGATTATTGTATGGTAGACTATGTGCTAGTGTATATTTGTTTTCCTTAATGAGTTATGATCTATTTACAATGTTAGGAACTTATAGCTAGATGTACGCCCCATCTAAAATGGATATCTTGTGAAATATAGAGAAATACACTAGAAGGGGGGGTTGAATAGTGTATTTAAAATTTCTTTGAAAAACTTTAGCTAATGTGAAGATAGTGTATCTTTACGTTTTACAAGAACTTAGTAAAACAGAAAATCAAGCTATCGTCCAGCAGATTAAAAACAACAATCCAAAGAAATTACTCTTCTTCCTTTTCGTTAGAATACACGTAATAGATAAACTTAGATAAAATGTGTATAGAAACCCTTTCGTAGTATGTTGAAGAGATAGTTTAAAAGAAATGCAAGTAAGCTAGAAAGCGAGAGAATATAACACTTAGTTTTATATTGGTTCACTCAACTGAGCTACGTCCAGTTCTCCTTCAAAAACTTTTGAAGGGTTCTACTAATCAAGATCTGATTACTCTCAAGTATTCTAACCTTGCCACTTCTGGCTACAAGTATTCTCTAGGCCACTTCTGGCACACCCTTAATCTTCCCTTGAGATTAAACACAAAACCCAAGTATTCTTTAACACTAAGCCACTCCTGGCTTTCAAAACAGACTAGTTTGAGAATAGAAAGTAAGACTTAACTCTCACAGAGAGGATATTACAGAAAGTACGAATATACAGACTCGCTTAGCAAAGCTAAGATGAATGCTCTTTTTGCTTAAGTATAGATCGTCCAGTCGTTTTGACAGAGATTCAGCTCTTTATAATTTTTCCGTCAGTCTGATATGTGAGCTCATTCTTCTATATATAGGAAGCTTGTTGAAAGGTATCCGTTGAGGGATCTGTTCCTTTTCCAAGAGCGGTTCTTTCTGTAGCATATGACCGTTGTCACGTTTTGACTTAGGGTGGAGAGATGAAAGTGACAGCCGTACTTGTAGCGCCTCTCCTACTTGTACTTTTTCTGCAGAGAGAAGCTTCTTCTTTTCCTGTTCAGTACTATTCGAAAAAATCAAAACGAAAGGCATGTTAAAGTATGAGAGAGAGATCGTTGCCTTATATTGAATCAACTTGAAAACGTATTTTTAAGATAGAAACTACAGAGAAGATTATTCAAACGTTGGACGCTTGCTCTCACAGGAGCATTGGACGCTGCCTGTAGAATTCTTACAAAACACATTTTGGACGCTTTTCTTATTAAAAGCATAAAGTCCAGGTTTGAGAGATACAATACCATTGCGGAATTGGACGACGTAAATCCTATAACACTCAAACTAGATCATTAGATACTTCAAAATTTATCCTTTAGTTGTTATCATCAAAACCGAAATACGAGGGGTTGGACATCGTCCAAGGTCTTAGAACCTAACATCTTGATGGTGACAACTCAAACTATAAGAGATATGGCTACCATAGTGACTTAGCAAGTTGTTGTCATAAAGCAATTAACTACTATAATCATTTGATAAATTCATTAAAAAGGATGGAAAAGGAAATTGAAAATCCCTTATTTTGCTACAAGATTGTATAGGTCATACCATTAAAGTGCATTTGTGACTCCCTTGCAACAAGCAATGGTTGTAGAGCAATAAAATGAACTAAGAAGGAACGTACACCATCAACTTGCTAACTTGTTGATGTATTAGCAAAATTGTTGGTTATTCATTGATATCGAACTATAAATGCATAAGTTGTGAAAACATGTTTAAAGCATGAATATGATCTTATGATCTTATGCAATTATAAATGTTTGATTAAAGTTATTTAATAATTAATGTTTTTTAATTAATTTATAATTAACTTAATAACTCTACTAACCAAAATTGCCAATTTGTAAAACTAGGGGATCAAATGTTACAATTAAAATCTATGGGGACCAAAATCGTGGATTTTAGAAACTAGGGGGACCAAAATTGTAATTTAGCCTATATTCAATGAATAAAATTGATTTTCTTTCAATTCACTTGCATGTGTGAAACTTTTGATCTTCCTTGTTGACTAACTCGTTAATTGCTCCTCTACAAGTAAAATATGTTTATTTGTAAATTACCAATTAGAGTAATTTGGATCGATGGACAAATTTAAGTAGTAATATTCAATTTATAGTCAAATCATAAGACAATTTTATAAAACATGTATTCAAAAATGTGTGCATAATCAAACATTAAAGTATCTCCCATACATTTTCCCTTGTCATAATAACTATAAACTCCTATTACATACATGTAATCAAGTGTTAAGTAAACCAAATCTAAAAAATATTGTATTAAAAGAATTTTCTTATCTCAAAAAAGTCAACCTTGCACCAAGCCTTGGTTCTTGTTTATATTCTTTTCTTTTTTAAAAAAAATTAAAAGTGTTTTCCTTAACTAAGGATAATTGTCTTAGCATATTTTTTCAATATATCCGCATATAAGTCGTTTAATGTCTGACCTGAGGAACATTATTATGTGATTGTGAGATAAGCCATCATTTGATTATTCTTACTATGATACATCAATAGTAATTAAGTCCTCACCATAAACCCTAGGGCCTTCCCCTATTTGAACATGCCCTAGAGGTGTCTAAGTGTGGCATAAAATAAGACCTCACCATAACCAAGTGTGTGAGAAGTTAGAGAATTTGAAGCTAAATAAACATGTGTGCTGGAATTGGTTTTGTGTAAAGACATGTCTTAATTTCGAAACTGGTATTGATGTAGAATGAATTAGCCAAAACCCTTTGTTAGTCTAGTAGTTCTTTATATTAAATTTCAAATCCAACTGGTCTCACATCATTTATATTTTTCCAAAAAAAAAATCAGTGAATTTACTATTAAAACTGGTTGGGTGAGTCTATTAGGCAAGACAAATTTGGTGTTCCCATTGTATGTGTCATTTTAGGACTTGAAAAACTTCAGAAATGATCACTAGTTGTCCTCCCCTAATTTAACATGAATTAAAATGGCTAATCCTTACATAGAACCAACATTAAGTCATGCCCAAGTGTATGTACAATTATTCTTGAAACCGGTGCATGAGATGTTGAATTGTATTAGTTGCATGAGACTTGTACTATTTGCATTGGCTAGAACGCTATGGTTTGAATTAGCTAAAATCCTTTTGTAGGTTTAGAGACTTGTGTGTCCTCTTTAAAATGCCACTAGTTTCATGCCATTCCTAGTTTAGTGTAAATTGTGGTTGTTTAATTACTACAACATCTTTTGTATGCTTGAAATATATGTACTACTACCATTTTTATGTGTAATTGCCTAAAATTATTTCAATTAGTTTTACTTGAATATTTTAAATTAGACTAAAAAAAATTTGCTTTTCACACTTAAGTACAAAAATTCATTTATATATAAAAGGTAAGTAAATTATTAAAATGCCCTTAATTTCCAATTGATATTAAATAAACTTTGGAATTTTATATTAAATAAAAAAATTCTAAAAAGTTTATTTTATGCTTAGTAATCAATTTCAAGTCCTTAGAAATTTTTGAAAAGTTTTTCAAAACCATTTTGAACTAAAAACAATTAAATTTTTATTTAGATCTTTTAGAAAATAAGGAACTTAAGCTAAAAATCTTCTCTATTTCACAACTAGATTGAAAAGCAAATTTAGACATTTAAATTGTTTTTTGTTGAAAATAAGCCAAATACTATTTTGAAGTTCTGAAAGTTTATTTTCCAAAATGTAACACCCCTACTTTTAGTTATTGAACTGCTTTTTATTTATTTATTCAGTATTTTATTTTGGAGAATCAAATGGAAATCTGAAAATTTTGATCACCATGATTACGTTCAAATTAATGAGTTTTATTTAATTTATATTTTTAATATTTTATCCAGACCGAGACTCGAGAAACATTAAAATGACTAATTCATCCCTGCTTAGCCACATAATAGGATGAAATGGTAAAAATAGTTAAAGAGGTTTAAAAATTATTTTTAAGTCATAAATATGCTTGAAATAATTTATAATAATTTTAAAGATTTTCTGGAAATTGAAAATTATTTTTCTAAAAAGACCGAAATGCCTTCAAGACACTACAGAAAGCTAGACAATGTTTTAAGGCCAAAAATATTTTGAAAATTTTTATTGAGTCTATTTTGTTTTAAAATATTTTATTTGAGAGGAAAAAAATTAAAAATATTGAAATTTTTAGTTATTTAGCAACAATTTGATTTATTAGCTAATTGATTAGCATGTTTAGTAAAACTAGATAATGGACCCTTGTGATGCATAGGATAGAAATTTATGAGAATATAATATAATGTTGCATTTTTATGAATATTTTTTTTTGTAATTAAAAATTGTAAGATGATACATTTGAGGCCTAAAGTTATTTTATAATAATACTAAACAACATCATATTTGATGCATCTTCACAACTATAAATCAAATCCCTTAGATTTAAATAATCTATTTGATTCAACCAACATAGTCGAAATGCATTTTAAGGTAAATATGTCTTCAAGTTTAGTGTCCTATACAACACCAAATTAAAGAAAATATAAATTAATAATGTATTTTTGGTCTTTAACTGTTAATTTTAGTATTATGTATTGAACTGTAAAATTAATGAATTTAGTCATATATTTTTATAAGCAAAAAGTGATTATGGAAATTAAAGAGGATGAGAATAAATAATAGAATGAAAGTTTTGTTCTTCATCAGGTTATAGGATCTAGTTTCCTCTGTACTGCAAAGTACTCAACCCAAGAGGCTGAACTCTGACGCCAGTTGAAATAAATGGAACACACTAGAAAGGGGTTGAATAATGTGTTAGTGTAAACTTTAAAACTTTTTCGCAAATATGGAGGTTTCCTCAAAACAGATTTCACAAGGGATTTGTTAAACAGAGATCTTAAAGGATCGTCCAATGTTGAAAAACACAGTTTCACATAAACTAAGTTTTAGCAGATATCGTCTAATAGATAAAAGTAGTTTTCTCAAAAGGTTTTAAGCCAAGAACTTGTGCGTCCAAGGTGTGTAGAATGAAGACAAGAGGAAACAAGTTAAGGCTTTAAGAGAGACTATTAACACTTGCTTTTATACTGGTTCACTCAAACTTTTGAAGGGTTCCACTAATCAAAATTGATTACAAAAACAAGTATTCTACCCTGCCACTTCTGGCTACAACAAGTATTCTCTAGGCCACTTCTAGCACACATTTAATCTCTCCTTGAGATTAAAAACACCCAAGTATTCTTTGATCATTAAGCCACTCCTAGCTTTCCAAACAACAATTTGAATAAAAATACAATTCAGAATCAACTTTCACAGAGAGGATATACACTGAAGAACATAATACAAAACTTTGCAAAACAAAGGAATAACTCTCTAAGCACAAGTATTGATCATCCAGAGATTTCAATAGAGTTTCAACACTTGGAAATTTCAGAATTCTTCGTTGTTGATTTATGTGCTTAATGCTTCTTTTATAGGCTTCAACAAAGATCCATTGTGAATTCTAAAGCCTTCGAAAAAAGTGTCTGTTGTCTCACACAACTGTAGCTTGCTACGTGGCAGCTTGGGGTGGAGAAAGAAAGGGGACAAAGGTACTATCCTTTCCATGACATGTTTCACTACCTGTACCACTACAAATTTTGCAGGGAATATTCGTTATCTGCTTAGCTATTTTTGTACACACTAGAATTCAAATGATTAACATTCAAATCATACGAGGGAAACAAAGAATATTCAAAGCTTCTAGAATGTGTATTAGCCTCGTGATGTGTATATGTGTACGGACATGCATATGGATGTTAACTAACTTTGATAGAAATATTTATGTAAGTTATTTAGCTCCTTTTGGACGCTCAAATAGACTCAGTATATTGCATACTGGTTTCACAATACTTTGTACGCTTGTTTGTTTATAGCGCGTTAGACGTTGGATGGTCTATTTTAAAAACAAGTTCCATGTATATTGGATGCTTAGATATGTGTTCTATATAAAGCTTAAGTACTGAAATTACAATACCATACGTACGTTGGACGGTGTGTTTCCTGTAATACTCAAGTAAATCATTAGCTTATACAAAATTTAATATCATTTGTTATTATCAAAATCATAGATTTTGAGGGGTTAGACATTGTCCAATGTCTTTAGTTCTAATAATGAAGGCCTCTTTACAATCTTCATGAGGACAACCATATCCTTTAGTTTTTTATCAAATAAAAGTGGCATAACATTATTGAATGGATCTTGTGAAACATAGTTTAATATTAATCTTAAAAAATAATCTTCCTGTAAACAATATTATGTAGTATTATAAAAGAAAATATAATAGATAATATAATAGATAACATTAAAATAATACCTCACACTCATCATAAAGTTTAGCATAAGATTTTCCAAGTAGATGTTGAACATCAGCATTAGGGATACTCAAATGAAATGATTCTACTCCATCATTAATTAGGAACTCAACAGTGTATCTATTTATGGTAAAAAAAATTGAAAACAATCAAACCATATGATAATACTAATATACAACATTTATATTTATACAAAGTTTGACAACTATAAAGATAATACAAATCATAACAAACATTATAGTATATACCATATAACATACCTAAAAGTAGGTATACCACGAGGTTTACAATAACTAACACAATAAAATACTTCAAACTTGGTCATAATTGGTGTCATGCATTCACAAGCCAAATACCACCCACGTCCAGTGAAGTCAACTTTAGAAAATTTCCCCAAAATAACATATGTCTCAGCCTAAAAAGATAAGGAATATATTTTTAAAATCTTACATATGAATTCCTAATTAATACCAGTTTTATAAATAATACTAATAAAAATCATACCTCTAGTTTATAATTAAGTTCACTGACTTTCTTCCTATACATACCTAATTACGACCATCCTAGCAAGGCATATAATAATAAAAGAAGGAAGCTAAAAACATAAAGTAAACATTTATTCATTCTCCTCTGCCCCTTCCCCAATATAATCATCATTTTCATTGTTTGAGAATGAGGCTTATTCTTCAACTTCTTCTCCTTACGAGTCCTCAAAATCAATGCCTTTTAACTATTTTTTAGATTATTCCAAGTTTTATTATCTTCAACTTCAATCATTTGCTCTTTTTCTCTAAAGGATGAAAATCTCTTATTTGACCTTTCTTTTTGTCTTAGGTTCAACATCTACAACACTAAGGGGTTCCTTTAATTTTTTAGTCTTCTACCTAGTATATGTTATTGGTTGTCTAATCCTGAAGCCTAAAAAACAACATACCAATTAAGGAGATTATCATTTTCATCCTTTATCACCCTTCCATTCCCACATCGTCATCACCATCCATTTACTCCACAAGCCACTCATTGCATTCATCAATGTCATTGGGTGAAATTGGATCAATTTCATCTCTATAATTATATCTTTAATCAATGTTTGATTATATTTGACATACACCAAGTTGTGTAGTCTTTTATGCTCAAGTCTATTCCTTTATTAGAATGAATTTGTAACAAATAACTTAGGTAAAAAATTATAAGTGACTAAGAGTAAAAAGTATTAACTAATAACAATTATTAAAATTATTAATTAATAAATTACTTGGTCAAAGACACTAGTTGCATTCACATCTCGACACACTACATGTCAAACTCAAAATCTATATAGCTAATTGTTGCAAATTTGGAGTTGACAATCCATATGATAGCCACCATTGCACTAAATGTAACAAGTCCAATAAAAATGTTATGCAATTGCAGTAGTGGATATAACACAAAAAGTTAGAAGAATTGAGAAAACTTTTCTCACTTAGTAAAAATAGTGTTCCTTTATTGAATTATAAATTTACTTCCAAACATACCACCACCGATTTTATAAGTGGGTAGCTCTTCAAAAATCTTGTCTTACCTCTAGATTAGACATTAATCTCTCAATGCATGCATACAATTTGTTTACCACCTCAAAATCACATTCCATAGAAGGATTGGTGAAGAACAACTCCAAGTTTAAAAAGTGACTAGCCGCATGCAAGGGGCAATAAAGTTGGCAAGTCCCCCCCATTGTAAATAATTTCAATATGTCCAAATTGAAAGTTATAAGTATGTATTTATATTTGTAGTATTTGGATTTCCTTATTAATAAATCGTTTATGTGTAAAAATGAATTATGAATTGTTGTTTACTATGGTTTGTTGTGGACTTGACACTTTATAAAATGAGTTATTTTTGTGATGAACGACATTTCAATAATGGATGCTTTTAAACAAGTGTTAATCAGAAAGGATGATCGATGTTGGTGTTTCTAGTCTTAAAGTTACAAAAAAAAACTAAAATAAGAAAGGTCATTTTTAATAATCAATTATTATTTATTCCACAAATTTCAAAAATAATAACAAGAATTGTAAACCGTAACAAGGGGTGTTACAATTATTATTATTAATTCCTATATATTATAATAGTCAATGTTTGAATTTTTCTCATTTTTATTTGACTGGTGTTTGAATTTTTTTGTTTTATAAAATATATTGTCTAAAGTATTTTTTTTAAATTTTCAGTAATTAACAAAAATGTTTTATAATATAAAATAAAAAGCCTATTCATGTATATATTTATATTATAATTTATTATACAAGTTATTAATTATATGTTTTCAAAGTCTATATATTGTTTTAATGTACATTTTAATTTTAGTCTTTTCAAACATGTTTTATAAAGTAATTTTTTTATAAAATTTTAATTAATTATAAACAATGTTTCATAGATAAGTAAGTTATTTATTTTTTATTTCTATTAGAATTGACTTATGCAATTTTGTCAAATCATACTTTGAAAGTTTTTTCAAAATGGACTTTTGTAATTAAAAAAAAATTGAGAAGCTTATAAAAAGCATTGTTCCTCACTTGTAGTGATATAGTGTTAGTGTTTGAGGCACATAGAACAACATACAACAAAAACAAAGTGTTGAAATATTTTCACCACTACATCACTACTACATCTGCCAAGATGGAACTGCATTTGGTTGAGCAAGTGGAGAATATAATAGGCTATGTATTCCTCAACAAGTGGCTTCTAGTACAAGCCCTCACTCACTCCTTCATGGAGGGTGTCTCCTATAAGCATCTTGACTTCATTGGTGACTCCATTCTGAGTCTCGCCATCACCACCCACCTCTTCCTCATTTACCCTAATCTCCAGCCTGGCCAACTCTCTCTTCTACGTGCCGCTAACACCAACACCGAGAAGCTGGCCCACGTTGTCGTCCGCTACAGCCTCCACCACTTCGTCCGCCACAATGCCCGTCCCCTTGTTGATCAAGTGGGACGCTTTGTGGATGCCATCGCCAAAGAGAATCACCCCGTCGTGCACGGTGGATTGGTGAAGGCACCCAAGGTCCTTGCTGACCTTGTCAAGTCCATCATCGGCACTATCTATGTCGACCTCAAGTTTGACCTTGAAACAACATGGATGGTGCGTATGTTTATCAATTCATCACCACACTAGTAAATCCATTGGGATGATAATAAATCATAACAATTTTAAATTATTTAGTGTGTTGCAATCTATTCACTATAAATGAATGATAATGAATAATAACTATTATCAATGATTATTTTTTATTCAACATGACCATAATGAATGATAATTATTATAAATGATTATTAGATAAGGTTTTAAATTGCACTCCCCGTTGTGGTTACTCCAAAATCCTTGAAGTTGTTGTTAAAATTGCGGTAGTTGACAATTTTTAACATCTTTGTATAATTCAATATGACAAAAAAATCCTAATAAAAACAATGACAAAAAATTGCTTTGCCAATTGTGATTGTGGCAAGTAATTAGGCATGTTTTGAGCCGATGGTGACACTAGATGATTTGGAGCAATAACCTCAACTGATAATGGCGTTGTTTCATATATGCCAAAAGAAAGGAATGCACGTTGATATAAAACATTGGAGGAATGGAGACGTAAGTATTGCTAATGTCTTTATAGATGGACAATTTGTTGCCTCTGCCTTGTCTGCTCAGAAGCATCTTGCAAAGCTGGAAGCCTCCAAGATTGCCTTACATAAACTTGAATGTTCAATTCCCTCTAATATGAAGTCTCCCACTAATATGAAGCTTAACTTCTATACTGACAAGGATGGTACCTCAGTTGTTGTAGAAGCCAAACATAGACTCCATCAACTTTGTCAGATTAAAAGATGGCCTAGACCAGAGTATATGTACGTACTTATTCTTTAAGATGATATATTCAAGGATAAATTTTAATTTTGGTCCCCTTAGTTTCCCAAATTCACGATTTTGGTCCCCTAGTTTTTAATTGTAACATTTGGTCCTAGTTTTATAAATTGGCGATTTTGGTTCATCTGTTAGATTATTAACTAATAATTGTGATTAGTAGAATTATTAAGTTAATTATAAATGTTTGATTAAAGTTTTTTAATAATTAATTATTTTTAATTAATTTATAATTAACTTAATAACTCTACTAATCACAATTATTAGTTAATAATCTAACAGATGAACCAAAATCGCCAATTTGTAAAACTAGGGGGACCAAATGTTACAATTAAAAATTAGGGGGACCAAAATTGCAATTTAGCCTATATTCAATGAATAAAATTGATTTTCTTTCAGTTCACTTGCATGTGTGAAACTTTTGATCTTCCTTATTGACTAATTCCTTAATTGCTCCTCTACGATGGCTCACAGGGTTGTCAAGCATTCAGGTCCCATTCATCAAAGGAGATATGTTCGCACCGTTCGGATAACAACTGAAGATGGTATCCTTCAAATGTTAGGGTATGAAAAATCTCAGGTGACGGATGCGGAGAATTCTGCTGCTTCCTTGATGCTTTTTTCCTTACAAGAGCACAATCAACTAATCATTTGTGAGTGAGAATGGTGTTATTAGGGTGTCTTTCATCTCTTGTTTTAATTGGTTATTGTTTAAAGAGTAGTGCAAATTGGCATATCAAATCACAATGCGTATTTGATTACTTTGGCAATTTGTTCGTGAAATTGAGAGAGGTCATCTTGTATGTAAAATGTATCATAATATAAAAAACAATTATAAAATAGATTCCAAAGTTACTTCAATCCTACTTTCAATTCGTTGCAAGCAAATGAATCTGTCTAGAGCTTAAAAACATATATATAACTTATTAGAAAGCATCCCTTGATATCAAGTAAAATATGTTGACATGTAAATTACCAATCAGAGTAATTTGGATCGATGGACAAATTTAAGTACTTTGTAAAATTCAATTTATTATAGTCAAGTCTTTAGACAATTTTATAAAACATGTATTCAAGAATTTGTGCATAATCAAACATTAAAGTATCACCCATACATTTTCCCTTGTCATAATAACTATAAACTCCTATTACATACATGTAATCAAGTGTTAAGTAGACCAAATCTAAAAAATATTGTATTAAAAGAATGTTCTTATCTCAAAAAAGTCAACCTTGCACCAAGCCTTGGTTCTTGTTTATATTCTTTTCTTTTTAAAAAAAAATTAAAAGTGTTTTCCTTAACTAAGGATAATTGTCTTAGCATATTTTTTCAATATATTCGCATATAAGTCATTTTATGTCTGACCTAAGGAACATTATTAAGTGAGATAAGTCATCATTTGATTATTCTTTCTATGATACTTCAATAGTAGAATTTGTGCATAATCAAACATTAAAGTATCTCCCATACATTTTCCCTTGTCAAAATAACTATAAACTCAAAATGAATAATAAAACTAAATAAAATCAATGAATAATAAAACTAAATGAAAAATAAAACTAAATAAATGAAATTAAACAAGACAAAATAAAATCAAAATGATGGTATATAACTATATGAGGAGAAAATGAAACAAGACAAAACTCAAAGGAGAAAAATTAGGGAAAAAATTTACAAAAATATAAAGGAAACATGTTTGGAATGAATAAATCTTTATAGAATAAAAGAGTGGGAAGAAAAAAAAAGAAAAAAGAAAACTTATAATTTGGAAACATGGGTAAAAAAAAGAGTTATTAACTAATAATTTTGATTAGTAGAGTTATTAAGCTAATTATAAATTAATTAAAAAACATTAATTATTAAATAACTTTAATCAAACATTTATAATTAAGTTAATAACTCTATTAATAACAATTGTTAGTTAATAATCTAATAGATGAACCAAAATCGCCAATTTATAAAACTAGGGGACCAAATGCTACAATTAAAAACTAGGGGACCAAAATCGTGAATTTGGGAAACTAAGGGGACCAAAATTGCAATTTAGCCTTGAATATATCATCTTAAAGAATAGGTACGTACATGTACTTTGGTTTAGGCCATCTTTTAATCTGGCAAAGTTGATGGAGTCTATGTTTGGCTTCTACAACAACTGAGGTACCATCCTCGTCAGTATAGAAGCTTAGCTTCATATTAGTGGGAGACTTCATATTAGAGGGAACCAAAAATTCAATTTTATGTAAGGCAACTTTGGAGGCTTCGAGCTTCGCAAGATGCTTCTAAGCAGAGGAGGCAGAGGCAACAAATTGTCTATCTATAAAGGCATTAGCAATACTTACGTCTCCATTCCTCCACTGTTTTATATCAACGTGCATTCCTTTCTTTTGGCATATATGAAATAACGTCGTTACCAGTTGAGGTTGTTGCTCCAAATCATCTAGTGTCACCATCGGCTCAAAAACATGCCTAATTACCTGCCACAATCACAATTGGCAAAGCAATTTTTGTCATTTTTTTTATAAGGATTTTTTTTTGTCATATTGAATTATACAAAGATGTTAAAAATTGTCTACTACCGCAATTTTAACAACAACTTCAAGGATTTTGGAGTCACCACAACGAGGAGTGCAATTTAAAACCTTATCTAACAATCATTTATAATAGTTATCGTTCATTATGGTCATGCTGAATAAAAAATAATCATTTATAATAGTTATTATTCATTATCATTCATTTATAGTGAATAGATTGTGACACAATAAATAATAATTTATAACTGTTATGATTTATTATCATCCCAATGGATTTACTAGTGTGGTGATGAACTGATAAACACACACACCATCCTTGTTGTTTCAAGGTCAAACTTGAGGTCGACATAGATAGAACCGATGATGGACTTGACGATGTCGGCAAGGACCTTAGGTGCCTTAATCTATCCACCATGCACGACGGGGTGATTCTCTTTGGCGATGGCATCCACAAAGCATCCCACCTGATCAATGAGGGGATGAGTATTGTGGCGGACAAAGTGGTGGAGGCTGTAGCGGACGACAACACGGGCCAGCTTCTCGGTGTTGGTGTTAGCGGCACGTAGAAGAGATACGTAGCCTATTATATTCTCCACATGCTCAACCAAATGCTGCTCCATCTTGGCAGATGCAGTAGTGATGTAGTGGTGCAAATATTTCAACACTTTGTGTTTGTTGTATGTTGTTCTATGTGCCTCTATATCACTGCAAGTGATGAGCAACGATTTTTATAAGCTTCTCAAAAAAAAATTCATTACCAAAGTCCATTTTGAAAACAATTTCAAAGTATGATTTGACAAAATTGCTTAAGTCAATTCTAATAGAAGTAAAAAATAAATAACTTACTTATATAGTATGAAACATTTTTTATAATTAATTAAATTTTATAAAAAAAAATTACTTTATAAAACATGTTTGAAAAGATTAAAATTAAAATGTACATTAAAACAATATAGACTTTGAAAACATATAATTAATAACTTGTATAAAAAAATTATAATATAAATATATACATAAATAGACTTTTATTTTATATAATAAAATTTTTTTGTTAATTACTGAAAATTTTAAAAAAAAAATACTTTAGACAATATATTTTATAAAACAAAAAAATTCAAACACCAGTCAAATAAAAAAGAGAAAAATTCAAACATTGACTATTATAATATATAGGAATTAATAATAATAATAATTGTAGCACCCCTTGTTACGGTTTACAATTCTTGTTATTATTTTTGAAATTTGTTGAATAAATAATAATTGATTATTAAAAATGACCTTTCTTATTTTAGGTTTTTTTTTTTTTTGTAACTTTAAGACTAGAAACACCAACATCGATCATCCTTTCCGATTAACACTTGTTTAAAAGCATCCATAAATGAAATATTGTTCGTCACAAAAACAACTCATTTTATAAAGCGTCAAGTCCACAGCAAACCATAGTAAACAATTCACAATTCATTTTTACACATAAATAATTTATCAATAAGGAAATCCAAATACTATAAATATAAATACACACTTATAACTTTCAATTTGGAAATATTACAATTGAGTCAACTGAATAAAATGATACATTATAATATTAATCCCTAGTCTACACACATATTTACAAGAAAATGACCAGGACCCAGACCAATGACATCAATATATACCCACCCCCAAAAGATCCATGAGGTATCTTTGAGAGGACCCTCCACTTTCTCCACCACGTTCGTTGTATCTACGACACTTGTAGTAGCATTCATGTTCCATCTTCCTCATCCGTGCAAGGCCATCCATCATCCTCAATTGTATGAAAAATAAGCATGGGAATGAGTTCCTCCACCCTTCTATGAGACGCAAGAAAAACAAACCTTTCGATTCAACATACAAAATCAATCACTTTACTATGATCGAACATGGACACCACTCATAGAGTTACCCTAATTCTCCATGTAGGTTTCATTCACACTTAGGCCCCTACTGCCCCTAGACCTCCCAAGTCACAAAGGTCTTAAATGATAATCATTGGGTGACGATATGGGAGTACATGTCCTGCTGGTACAACACAGAACATTCTCAACCATAACTTATCAAGAAGCATGGAGAACTTGGTGTGAAGCATTTGCCTACAGCCTTGGCGTCCAAAATCTGAAGTCCATCCAACTTCAGAAGCAAGAAACCAAAAGCTGGAAAGGTAGCAATGTTTTTCGGGTCAAAGTGCATATATCAGAAGCTGTATATGATTAGAGGCATGAAGTTGGGGATAATTTAAGTCAAGAGGTAGATATCATAAGCTATACATGACTTAAGGATCATCAGAAGATGCATTTCTTAGACAACTCGTGAGGACAGACGTGTCTACACAGTTAAGAAGCACACACCATGAGTTGTAATGTCAACTCTATGTAGTAGTGTACTGATGCACTGCCTTGATGAAAGCTTTATTGATCCAACTGATCTATTCAAAAGAAGAGAGAGAGAGCTAAGTTCTACTTTAACAAGGCAACCATTGTTAGGAAAAGTAGTCACACACACATTGCAACGGTCAAGAATGAATCTACACCATTCTGTAAAAGACTTGCTTTTCTGAAGTAGCAAAACCTCATGGCTGAGTTGGAATAAAGGAGAAGCCATGAGTTGTGGACAGAGCAGCAAGCACTATTGAATAGAATTCAAAATTCAAAGCTGGTGCAAGCTGTTCCAGCTAAGGAAGGTGGAGGATCCAATTGTGCAATTGAGACAACACACAAATGGATCTCATTGGCCTCCAAGTCTCTTGAGTTTAGAAGTAACCAATCTCCTTGGCTTCCAAGAAAATGAGCAACGGTTAGCTTCAAGGTAGTCTATATAAGGACATTGAAGTACTGCTGAAGTTCCTTGCTAGGAAGGAAACAACTTAGAGAGTTCATAGGTCAGAAGCCTCATCAACTTTTGATACTAGACTTCCTTAGCCTAGGCTCTCTTGATTTGTATAGTCAAATCTATCTAGCCATATAGAGTCCGTAAACATCTTCTCAGGGGGGGTTTATTGATAGGTTTCTCCCTGTGAGATGTATTAGGTACCTATCCAAATAGAACTCGTTTAGGATAGGGAACCTCAGAAAAATAATCAGGGGACTGTTGCTTCTGAAGGTTGTTGTGAGTGACCACAACAAGTTGCAACGAGGGTCAAGTAATAGTTGCTACTATGGGTTCAAAGCCTGGAGAGGCTTTTAGAAAGAATACTTGGGTAGATAGCCTGCAGAGGCTTAGAGAATACTAGGGTTAAGCCTGGAGAGGCTTGTTGAAAGAATACTAGGGGAGCCTGGAAAGACTTAGAGAATACTGAGGCATAGGAGCCTAGAGAGGCTTCAGAAAAGAAAGAACACCCAGTTGAAGTTTGTATTAGTGAAAAGCCTATAGTTGTAGGGACTGGACATAGCCAAGGTGGGGTAAACCAGGATAAATTCCTCTGTATGCTTTATCCTTCTTACTACTTCTAATCTGTGTGTTTATGTATCTTTACCTTGAGTAGCTTGATTTTTAACTGTTGTATCTTTTATATAAAATCTTTCTAAGCTACTCAAACTATTTTAAAAAGTCGAAAAGCATACATCTACTTATTGTTCTTAACTGATAAAACAAATTCTACCTACCCTGAATCTGACATTTTAATAGTAGTTTTTGAAGCAGTATATGAAAGTATTTTTGTATGACTATTATTGAAAATCTATTTTATACAAAATACTATCAAAGGATAACGATTTCTCTCAATAAAGCTTCTTGAAGTTATCCTTTGGACATATCCAAAACTTCAAAAGCTAAGTGTTCTTTTGCAGAAAAGCCATACTCGGTTAAGTGTCACTATTCAACCCTCGTTCTAGTGACCTTTTGATCCACTTCAATTCGCTCAGTCGGGAACGTCAAGCCGATTATGTGATTCCCTCATGCCTAGATGTCTCACAGCTCAATACCTTATCTCCTCCCAAGATCGCATCTGACCAATATATGTAGGTAACTTCTATAGTCAAGCCAATCCTCTTATTCAGATACTCATCTTACTCGTCACTCCTAACTAGTGTGTGTCTGTGTGTATGTGTGTAAGCAACTTCATAATGAAACTAAATAACCATTCATTAAAATTGAATTATTTTTGTGTTTACATTTAGTTAGTCCAATATGACGTGATGTGACAAGACTTTACATTTTATGCTATCATAGTTGATCATGTCTTTTAGGAATAAACCTATAGAGAATATATTCGTTGTGTCTTTTGTTTATGCTTAGTGTTATTATTTCTACAAGGAAACGATTATTGTATGGTAGACTATGTGCTAGTGTATATCTGTTTTCCTTAATGAGTTATAATCAGTTTACAATGTTAGGAACTTATAGCTAGATGTACGCCCCATCTAAAATGTATATCTTGATGGTGACAACTCAAACTACAAGAGATATGGCTACCATAGTGACTTAGCAAGTTGTTGTCATAAAGCAATTAACTACTATAATCATTTCATAAATGCATTAAAAATGATGGAAAAGGAAATTGAAAATCCCTTATTTTGCTACTAGATTGTAGAGGTCATACCATTAAAGTGCATTTGTGACTCCCTTGCATCAAGCAATAGTTGTAGAGCAGTAAAATGAACTAAGAAGGAACGTACACCATCAACTTGCTAACTTATTGATGTATTAGCAAACTTGTTCGTTATTCATTGATCTCGAACTATAAATGAATAAGTTGTGAAAACATGTTTAAAGCATGAATATGATCTTATGAATACAAAAAAACAAAAAGAATAAAAAAAGGACACAAGGATTTTAGCCTGGTCCACCTAAACAATCCTTGGGTTATATTTAATTCCTACACTAGGTTAGATTTTTCCACTACTTTAACCCCAAACTAGTATTTTTTTTTTTTAAGAAAATTTTCTAGGCTTTCTCAACAACAACAAAGATAGCCACACACTATGGTAAACACCCAAAAGTAGTATTGTTTCTATAGCAGTCTCTCTAAGTTCTTTCACAACCACAATACTTTCAAACCAAAACTAGCAACCTAGTCAGCTTGGGAGAAAATAAAACAAGGACAGGATAATGGATCTTTCTTTCTTTCTTTCTTTCTTTCTTTCTTTCATTCATTTTTTTGTTATCTTCTAAAGGCTCCTCAATTTTATAACTAAGGATAGTGTCACAGGGTTAACCCAAGGGTAAAGCAACTAAAGCTCAAGCTTTAAGCTCACCAATAAAAAAAAATTGTTATTAGTTTTTTCAAGCAAAAAAGGCCACACATATGTTGGCAAAAAGGACCAACATACAACTCTCTTATTTAAAGTAGAAAAAGCCTTTCTCAAAATTTGCTTTAGGTCTCACTTAGTGTTAGGTTAGCCCTAGATAGACATGAAGTTTTTGAGCTAGCTAGAACACCTTCCTAGAATGTGATACAATGTTAGACACATAATCTAGTTATGGGTGTTATGGAAAACATAAAAATAGATGTAGAAGATGAAGAAAAAATGAACTCATATATGTTGTAGAACAATTCCCCCTACATCTTTGACATTTAGAAGCTTGTAGGGTGGAAGGAAGAGGAAAATATATATTTAAAACATATCAACACATTGTATTCTCTCTTCTTTAAGGTTTTTTCATCTTACTTTTGTGCTTATATAGAACTATTTAATTTTTGAGTGTTGATATAAGAATTCTAATCTATGATTGGTAGCTTTCTGATGGGAAACGTCATTTCTTGAGATGTTCAAAATATGATGCCCTATAGATTTCTTATTGTAGATAAGTTGTTTTCTAATCAAGGTTCAATAGATTTTTTATTCACCATAGGCAACTTTTTAATACTTGTTTTTTGATTGAATGACTAGCTTTTTGAGCAAAGTGAAGACATCTTTCTAACAAAGCTTTCTAATTGTTATAACTACTTTCTGAGGAGTTTATTTTCTTTTACATGTCCTCTTTTACTCAAAACATACTTTATATTATGAGAAAATAGTTGAGTAGAAGTGAATCTATTTAGAAAGCAAACTTAAATGTTTAGCATGAATTGTTGAATTTTTGGACTTAATTAAGATAGACAATTTGTTTCTTACATTTTGTGATGTAAATTATTATTGAATTTGTTTTAGAGCACATTTTCATGGATTCAATTAGCCTATGATATTTCTTCATTTTCTTTGTTGATGTGCCACATGCTTTCTAAGCCATTATTCCTTGCATTTTGAACATATATCCAACTTTTCTTTTCCGAGTACTAGTTCTTTCATTTTGATTTATGTCTTGCATCATATAGATTGTAGTTTTTTTGCATGATGATGCTAAATCCTTGTATCCATCAAGAAACCAATTCTTATCAAGATTCATCAATATCAACCATTCATAAAGCTTAAATTTTAGTTTAAAAGGTTTGTTGTCATTAAAACCACATATTGGAAGGGATTTGAACCTAACACCTAATCCTTTCAATTTACAATTTTTATCTCCATCTTTAAATTGAATCATTGGAGGAACAATACCTAAACCTACGATATGCAATAATCTTTTTGATTACTCATTCGAGACTAGCAATCTTTACTTGTGGAACTGAATAATTTCCTTGTATCTAAGAACTTCTAAATTCATAAGAAAGCTTAATTGGACAAAATCATAGTTTTTTTTATTCAACGATTGATTAGCATAAACATCAACAATGGTGAATTAGATCAAAATTTCCTTAAGAAATCAGAGTTTTGGCACAAAAAAAAATCCTACCTAATGGAGAGATAGTTAGGAAGGTAACAAAACTTTATACTTTTTATTACTAAACAAAAAACAAATAAACCTAAAAGGATTGATTATTTTGTGAAAGAATTTTCGACCAATAAAAGTGAGATTTGTTCTTGTGAAAATTACTTTAGTAATTAATGATAAAAAGGATAACTCAAAATTTTGTAAACAATGAAGAGTAGAATTTATTGATTCTTGGATATTAAATTAGTTTTTTTTAAAAGAAATTGTTAATAGCTAAAAATAACCTTATATTACAATTTAAATTGTTCAATGAAAATATAAAATATAATTTACATATAAAAAAATGATTATAAATTTTAATTATGATATAATATATGTATTTAAAATTATTTATTTATTATAATTTTTTAATTATATCAATATGAACATTTATCTAGTACAATGCACAAGTTAAAATACTAATTTTATTATAAAATAAAGTAATTCTTTATTTACTGTAAAAAAAAAATTAGATTGTCTTAAAATTAATTTTTATCTAACATATATCTAAGTACAAAACTTATTTCTTAAAATTGATTATAACAATAATCGTTGAATTATTGAAATAATATTTTTTTGTTTAGTTAAAAACACTCTAAATCTACTAAAAAAATAGGAATTTTTATTTATCTTAAAATCTATTCTATTTTTTACATGAATAATTTTGAGAATATAAAATTTTATCAATACAATTATTATACAATGGCAGATTGATTGGGTTAAACATTCTTTTGATTGTTAAACAAAGTCACCAAAATAGGTAAGAAATAGGAGGTAGAAACTAGGAATCACATTTCTTCCTCTGTTTATACCTCTACTCAGCTTTGAGTATTTGGTCAGCTATTTAGAATTTGGTCATGATGTTCTTGTTCTAAATATATAGCCAAAAGGTTAATGAACAATGCTCTTATGTCCTATCGCAAGATAAGTGTATGCTTTGATTCTGATTATAATTGACTATAATAACAATCAATTATATATATATATATATATATATATATATATATATATATATATATATATATATAATTAACTTATTAAAATAATTTAATTTTTACAGCTATTTTAAACACACTTTAAATTGTAGATATTATGGTGTGTGCTTGAATTTATGTTGAATTATTTAAAATTATGTTGAAATACTAGTTAATGTATTTTTAGATAAATATTCACATGTTTTTAATTTTATGTTAAGAAATTGATTCTAAGTCAAAAATTAATTTTGAGTTGAAGTATTTTAAGTGACTTTTGCATTTGATAAAAAATCTATATTGAGTTTTTTTATTTATTTTTAAAATAAAAAATAAATATAAATCAATTATATAAAATTAACTTTGTAAATAATCATCCAAACACAAAACCTGAGGTGATTGCTTCCTGTACCCCATGAATTGCTTCTTGTACCCCATGAATTGCTTCTTGCACCCTATATCATTTTAAAAATTAAAACAAAATCCAATTCTCCGAAATACCTGAGATTTGCTTCGACATTTATCCTGGTGGTATTAATATTTCAACTAAAACACCTTGACAGCTACCACAAGTCCTGAAGTTAAATGTTGTGGGTTCAAATGGCTACGACGTTGTACAAACTTTTTAGAAATCAGGGGCATGCAGGTTTAATTTGAAAAAAAAAAATTAACCGATCATGTGAAGCAATTGCTTCTCAAATTCACCAGATGGTTACTAAACTGTAGAAATTTGCTTCATCAAAGATTTAATTCGTTCTTCGGTTATATATAAACATTGCGTGATGCAATTATCAAATTTGTCGATTATTGAAACACTGAAGCTGCCTTTGATAAGCTGAACCACCGTATGGGTGCCAATGAAACCAACACCACTGGTCACCAGAATCATTTGGGATGAAGACACCATTTTGGAGACACCACCAGGATAAACTTCCGGATTAACAAATCCGTAAGGAAAATTATAAAGTAGATTTTCAAAAATGTAAATCGAGAACTTTTTTTTTATATTCCGAATTAAGTAATCCAGAAAACATATGTTTTCTTGATTACTCAATACGAAATATTAATGCATAACTTACGAACTAACAAATCTGTAACACATAAATATTGGTGAACCTTTCTGGATTTGTAAATTTGGAATTAGTTTTTGTTAATTTCGGATTGAGTAATTGGAATTAACAGAAACTAATTCCAAATTTACGAATCGAGAAAGGTTCACCAATGTTTATGTGTATAAATTAGGCATTCCAGAAAATAACCAAATACCTAGAAAGAAAAAAACTTACCTCGGACACGTATAAGAGAACGACCTCTGAACTTATAAAATGGAAAGGATAATGTTGGAATATTAGAAATTAGGAAGGTGCAGGAAACAATTCATGGAGTGCAGGAACCAATCAGCTAAACTTGACCATAGAGGATTGTAAAATTTAATGTAATTGTTAGGCTCTTGCTATTTCCACTCCCTCTTTTGCTAAGCACACTCCTCTTTCCCTTTTTAAAATTAAAAAATTACTTAAATAACCTCTCCCTTTCAAACCTTCTTCTCTCCCTCGCACACTCCCCTTTTCAACGCAACAACACACTCCTTGTTTCATAGCAATAATACCCCCTCTAATCTCTTGCTCTGGTCTTCCTTTACTCATTCCTTGCTCAATCTCTTGCTTTAGCGTTAGGGTTTTTTCATCCTCCAAACTTTAATGCAATATGTTTACGCTCCCAACTACTTTCCTTTACTCCTCCCTTGCTCAATCTCAGTATGTTTATTTAAGTTGTTGCAACGGAGTGTCTCTTAGAGTCATCTAGATTGAATGACCAATATCAATTATATGCTTTCTCCACTTCAATTGTTCACTATTGTACAATTTTCCCTTTATATGGTGTTTTTAATGGTCTTAATGTTGTACTTGAATTTTTCCATATGCTATTCTTAAAATTCTAGAAAGTACTTTCCAGAACACAAAACAGTATTTCGGAAAGTAATTTTTGGAATACAACTTTATGCTTTAACATTCCAGAAAGTACTTTCCGAAACACAAAACAGTATTCCAGAAAATATATTCCGGAACATAGTTTTATTTTTTAACATTCCAAAAAGTACATTCCGGAATAATAATTATATATGTTATGGGTATAAAGGGTATATATGATAATAACAATTAGAGGAAAAAAAAACAAATTAGAATGTACTTAGCAAAAGAGGGAAGTGGATATAGCAAAAACCTAATTGTTAACTTCAGCGTCCAACCCAATTGTATATCCAAAATAACAGCAGATTAGGCTTATAACCTATTTAGTAATAGAACCAGGTTTTGTTCATCAATTTTCTTTTTTGCGTGAGCATATGATAAATGTCGGTACCAATAGTGAGTTCTTTTTACAAATGATTGTCTTTTTTTTTTCTGACCATGATATTGGTACATATTATTCATTGCCGGAAACAATGACTAAACTCTGTCGGGGACCGTAAGCGCACACCAAGGTGAGTATTCCCCTCCCAATATGGTTGATTTCATACCCAAAATGACATCACCAAGATTCGAATCCTGGACCTTGGTTAAGGGACACAAATGATTGTCTTTATTGTAAGCATTGTGTACCACACATTATTTTGCTTAAATCTCCTAGGAATAGTTCTGTAGTACTATACATCAATTATTTTCTCCAACTCGAAAGCTCAATAGTAGGAATTAGTTGAGTGCCTCTTGGAGGAGCCTATAAGAAACCTATTACACGACCATGATATTGGTATATTTCATTGTCTTAGGGAAATTATTAGGTGATTTCATAATCCCACGTGTTTACGATTTCAACTAATTTTTATATGATACATATGTAAAAATTTTAATTACAAAAAAAATAATTACAATCCATGTGGTTTCATAATCCCATGTGTTTACGATTTCAATTAACTTTTATATGATACATATTTAAATTTTTTAGTTACCAAAAAAAATAATTACAGTCCATGTGGTTTCATAATTCCACGTGTTTACAATTTCAATTAATTTTTACATGATACATATTTAAATTTTTTAATTACCAAAAAAAAGTTACAGTCCATTATATATATAGATTAATGAGGATTATAATAATTTCAAACTATCTAATAATTTCTCTTATATTCAAGTAAACATTATCATTTAAACACTCTTTTGAACACATTTTTATTAGTTGAAATTTATTGAAAATACAATTTTGTAAATCTCACTTCATATTTAACAAATCTCTCATGATGTGTAATTTTCTATAAATTCTAGGCTTGACTGCATTTTTTATTCCCCAAGTTTAGCATACATGCAATTTGGATCCTTGTATTTTAAGATGAGCTAACTTTTTTTTTTTTTTTTTTTTTTTTTGATGTCAAGATGAGCTAACTTAAAGTTTACTCAATGCTACAATTGATTCCTTCCGTCGGTCTTCTGTTAAAAACTTAACGAAATTTACTTATGTGGCATTGGATGTTGACATAGTAACTGATGTGTCATAATGATGTGGCATGCAAAAGATGAAAATTCCATAAATTTTTCAACAAGTGAGGATCAAACCCATTACGCCATACTCCAAAACCCAACACCAAACCACTAATCCAACATGCTTCAATAATATATAAGCTAAAATTATAATATATATATATATATATATATATATATATAACTTAAATTAGATACCAAAATTGTATAAATATATTTACTATTATTATTAAATAAATGATATATATTATAAAATCAAACTAATAATAACTTATATATTTTATTATTAAAAATTGTGTTCATATCACTGCTTTTATTTAAAATGGAACTATATAGTGTTATGTATCACAAGGATAAGGCCTAAAGTACAATAGTTTTGCAGCTCTATATATTGAAGTGGAAGATAGAAATTACGTTAGAAAATAGAACACGAAACTGTAAAAAAAGAAATTTTAAAAAGATCTATGTATATAAACTCGCTACAGACATCTAAGAGGCCCTTGAAATTGAATTTGTAGGAGGTACTCCAGTGTGCTCATGCATCTATATATGTTTAGACCAGTTCCACACAAGTACTCTTGTTATGTTATTCTCTTTTCTTAAAGTGAGAAATGATGAGCAATGCATAATAAATAAGCCAAGGAATTGAGTTAATCAATGTCAAGAAAGAAAAGGTTTGTACAAATCCAGATGTAATTCAAAGCACAACAACATCTCCAAGAATGATTGCAAATATGATACCGAAAGCCACTTTCCAGATACTGAGAGTGATTACACATAAATGACGCCTTTTTCATTGCTCGGTGCAAAATCATAATAACACAAAAATAACCCATGATTGAATCAGGACAAAAAGTTAAAAAGATCTGTGCCTTTAACATTAATAATTTTCCTTCAAAAAAAAAAACATTAATAATTTGTCTTGTAATATAGTAAAAAAGTACACGTTAAGTTCCTTTCACATTCGCTCTCTCTCGTGTGTATTGACAAGATGCTGGTGGGACATTACTGGCTTTAAAACGTGGTGGTGTTGGCTCACAGTGGAGGAAAAGCCAAAAGTGATTTCAATTAGCATTGCAACTTTGGAAAAGCATAATAGGTTTTATAGTGCCTTTACACGTAAAATACCACAGATTAATTTTGACTAGTTTTTCTCGTGTATTTCAATTTTTCCATGTCTAACCAACCATCTGCATGTTCATCTCAAATAATTTAATCAATTTGTGTTCCCCTTTGTTTCATTCTCATTTTTTTCTCCCTGTTAGTACGTACGTATTTACTTACATTAGCTCAAATTATTCTTCGTGTTAGTACGTACGTATTTACTTATAATAGTGATCTCGAATTTGAATCTCAAATATGTAACTGTGTTTATTGGATTGAACGTATTTTTGAAGGGTTTAAAATGTGTTTCCAACTCAATACATGTAGTTTAGTTGGCAACACAAACTGAGTTTGTGGAGGGAGATTTGGATTTCTATATAATACATTCTTGGAAAGGGGCGATGTAACTAAGCCCGGATCAAGAATTAGTCCTATAGTCGGTTCAAAGCACCAAAGCTTGTGAGATACTTCAGGTCCCATCGAAAAATCAAAGATTCTAATTAATTAAGGTAGTTACAAAAAAAAATGTGTTTCCAAATTAATATTTGTTTTTTGTAGAGACTACAAATATAAGAGACAATCATATTCAAATTAAATAAGACTATTATACGTGACAAAGTTCTCTTCCGATTCAAATTCGAGATCACTATTTAAGCTAAAGCCTAAAGGAATCCGATGAGTTGATCCACACGCAGTAGTTTTCCAAATATACTGTAGATAGTATAATTCTTTAAATTTATTTATTTAAAAATGTACTTAAGATGGTTGGTACATACAAGAGTTAACATGTCCTGGGAAACAGCAAGGCTTAATTTCTCAGATTGTTATGCGTGTCTCAGAGCAATGGCTTGGTCTTCCCAGCTCTGCCATCAACCAGTTTCTGCAGGTTTCCATTACCAAACTTCTGCAGCTACTGATTTTATATCAGTCAATCTAGGTAGTCAATGCTAGTGACATCACTTGGAAAAATTCGTCACTTTTTGGATTTAATGTATTTCCATCCCTTGTGTGAGACAAATTAAGTTCTATCCCGTACAAGAAAAATACATATTTAAATTGATCTTTGTTTGAAGGCATAAACAATTAAGGACTCGGGAAAATATGAGTTGCGATAAGGGTATTTTTATATCACTTGACCAGCCAAGATTTAGAAGGAAATGATAAAACTTAAATGCAGTTTATTATGTGTTTATGATGTACTTCTTTAATTAAAATTGGAATTTTAGTTTGGTAGTCTATACTGATATTTAATATAAACCTTTATTATAAATACAGATTATTAAAATAAAACTGTAATGTTTATTGTAGAAATTAGAATACTTACAGAATTACATTAATTTATTGTCTGAAGACAAGTGGATTCTCTTTCTTTTGTGAAAGTGTTTTTCATTATTCAAGTAGGATGCTAGAAAAACATAACATGAAAAAAGCCATACCAGGTTAATGTGATGAACCTTGTATATAGAATTTGGCCCCAAAAGTCATTTGGGCCTAGACCTTGTTGAGTCCGGAACATCCGAAATTAAGCTTAGAAGGCATGGAACATTTTGAATTTTTTATATTTCGTCCATATTAAATTACACACGTACATACACAAAATCCTAGTTAAGAAGAGCTGAAGAGCTTTACACCTTTACGTAAGTTTAGTTTAATTTACATTATTTGAGAAATCAAATAACTTTTAAATACTAGCTAGAGCTTATAAAAAAAATGCATAAACAAAAGAAGGCTACCACCAAATTCAAAGTCTATATTTGTAGACAAACTGCATCTCAGTTAGTTCTAAGAAGTTTAATTTCATAACTTGGGCAGTACGATCCTTCTCCGTCTTGTATCTATCCATGGCAAAGGGAATGTCGGTGAAAAGGAAAATGATTAAAGGTACAAAAGCGAATTTTATGATAGATTTTACTAATGTTTGAACAGAACACAAGAAAAGTAGTCTATAAAGTGGTTAATAATGAGTACATGGTTTTACCCCTTGCAAATTTAGTGATCCTTTCTCGATTAAAAGGACAAATTAGAATTCAAACCACATCATGTGGGATGTAAGATATCTCCGATAATATTACGTAAAGTACTTAATGATATTTGATCTTGAAAGTCTTATAAGTACAGCTTTGAAAGATCATCAATTAATCTTTGTCTGTTATGGTGAGGTCCATGGATCCCATAATCATTTTTCATCTTTATGGACATACATTCCCCTTTTGAGGGTAACGTTAATCCTTTTGCCAATCATTTCGATTGGTGGGGCAAGTATGAGTAACGTTCCACAATCTTTTAACAAAGAATAAAGACACGATGGGTTCTCCAATTCATCTAAAAAGGTTGGTACTTTTTTTTTTTATTAGTAGGAAAGATATAAGAACAAGGCTAAGGTCTAACGAAAACTACTCCCATTTTAATTTGGTACTTTGCGCCAAGATTAGTCTTCTTATATATTTTCTGTCCATTTTAATTTAAGTTAATGAATATATTTTAGAATAATAACTCGCTTTAGTCTACCACACAAATATATTTGTGACATTGATATGGTCATCTAATAAAAATTGATGTTAATTTAATTTTTTAGTCATAAAATATAATATCAATGTTGTATCTACATTGTACTATCTGGTCTCGGAATGACCCCACGGGCATCCGACCAATTGATAGCCAAAATCCTGTCAGTCGAGTGATACTTGACTCGGTACACTCGGGGTCGAGTACTAATTGGACCATGAGGGATTTATAATTCAGGATCGTGGAAAAGTAACGTCTCGCACAGATTCCTCCCTATAACTAAATGTACTTATATCAAGTAACTAGGCAAGAATCCTCTTATTTATTCTAACTTCAACAATATGGTAAGGCAATCTAATTCTAACCTAATCTTTGATACTCGTTCCTTACCTCTGTGCCTCTAACTTGAGTACCAGAGTGTCTTTGCAAGTACCCTTATCACCGCACACAGAAGAGGAGCACCACTACACACTAAGGTTCTACCAATTTCAATAAGAACATACACGATACACATTACATCGATTAAAAGAGTCATTCTACGTCTGTTATTCACGCAATGTAGATTTTGGTGATGTAAAAAGTTTTTTCTTCATCGATTCTATTTTGAACCAATATTTTCCTTTCTATATCGATAATAAATAGAACCAATATGTAATATTTTTTCCATTTTTCATATGCCAATGCCAATGCCAATTTCCATATTTGTTTTTGTGATATTTGCAATTGACATTTGCAATCGAGAAGGAACAACAAAGATGAGAGGGGAGCAGAACTAGTACTATATAACTTAAATAATTATATTACAGAACTTGCTACTAAAAATGACAATAAAATCTCATAGGACCAAGCAAAGAACTCCGCAATTGTGTAGCAATTTATATATTTCACATTTTTTTAGGCCTTGAAAATGAAAACCAAGTCACTTACTCACCAAGTATAAGACACATATAATTCTAGATTCATCAAATTTCCAAAGAATAGGGGAAGATACAAATAATTCAATGGAAAAAATAGCTCCTTGAAGTGAATAAAATATCACAAGAAGGGGGGTTGAATTGTGAAATAAAAAACTTTGAATGCTTTTTTTATAAATTCTGCAGTTATTCATAATGCTAAGTGTTCATAATGAATATTCGTTCGGAGCTCAGAAGATGTTCTTGAGTTGTTTCTAGAAAATTGTTTCCTCAGAACGAAACTTCAAATTCTTTATGTGTTCAAAGGATCTTTCCCAAACATATTGTTTCTATTTGAAATATTGTTTTATAAGAGGTTAACATATAAAACAGAAGTTATATTTTATACCGGTTCACCCCAAACCCAGGGCTACATCCAGTCCTCACACACCAGTGAGATTTTCGCTAAATCAACACAACAACCAGTCACCACTAGCTTACACAGCAACCTCAACAAGTTCATCACATCACATAGCTCACACTAGCTCTTTACACAGCAACAGCAGTGTCACCACACTGCTACACAGGTACTCCCTTACCACAACACCACACCTTAGTCTTAGCTTGGAGATTTCACTCAATACAATAAAGGGTATCTGAGATTTACTGCACATACTACAGATTCTCCCTAACAGGGAATTTCCACTCAAGAAATACAATCACACTTTTCTCTTGTTTACAAGGAAAGCTCACTAGAACTAATACAGAAGTGGGTCACTCTCATTGAGAGGCTTGAAGCAAAAAACTCACAAATCCTCACTGAGGAAGAAAGTCTCGAGTAGCTCTCTTTCTTGCTTGCTTCAAGGTGCTTTAAAAGGCTTCTAAGAGGTCTCTTTTATAGTGTTAAAAAGGTAGCCGTTGGACTCTTGGCATAGCTGTTTCCTTGAACAGAATTTTTGAAATATGCCAATTGTATATGACTTGTCATCACTTTGAATATGTTCTGAACAAACCAGTCTTATGGACAGATTCTGATGAACTTCTGAAGATACATCAGAATTGCATTCTGATGTTTGCTGAGGAAGGACCTATTCTGATGTAGGTTCCTTCTGATGAAGACTTCATGATGAGGCTTTGTAAGGAGCACATCTTCATCCCAAAGATCAATTCTTCACAGCATTGATCATTCTGAAGCAGCTTGCTTCAGCATAAGGAATATGTAGGTTGTTGTTGGTGTTGAAAACATTCAGTCCTTGGTGTATACTTTCTGAAAGTTCTTCTTAGCTTCTATTATGATGTTGCCCATTAGATTCTCAAGGGCATCTCTCAGCTATTAAACCTCTCGCATCTCTTTAACTTCTGTCAACATCAACCTTCTGATTAACCCTCAGTGATTGTGATTCATATGGAAGATGTGATGTTTATTAACTTCAGTCTTCTGATGAGTCCTCTGTGTATGTGACTGCATATGGAAGACATGAAGTTACACTTCATTCCATTCTAATGTCAACCTCAGTCTTTTGATGAGCCCTCTATGTTTGTGGTTGCATATGAAAGACATGATGTTGTTCTTCAATCAATTCAGATGCAAAGAGTCTTCAGGGTCTAGCCTTCAACACATCATGCAGATATGATTTTTTCAGAATCATTCTGTTTTGATTCTGGATAGCATCATTCTGATGCTTCTTCTTTTGCAGCTTCATTATGATGGTGTGGTCTCTGATCTTTCTTTAGGTGAGACTGTCATAATGTTCTCTTCAACTTGCTAAATCAAAAGGTCTTCAGAGGAAGCACTGACTTCATCATGTAGATGGAGCTTTTTGAGACTTCATGTGATGCACAGTTGAGATATTCATTCTGAGCTTGTTCTGAACTCACCAAAATGCTTCTTTTCAATCTGCTATTGTCATGATCTAAAACACTTGGCAGATTGTTAGCTTGCAGAGCTTCATTCTTCAATTTGCAGACACTAATGGTTTGTCATAAACAAAACACTAAGGATTCTGGATTCAACACTCCTGATATGATGCCAATAACATTCCAATAGCAACCCTTTGAATGAGGTCACTCTTTGTCTCTTGGCCTATCAAGGCTCCAGTCATAACCCCCAAAAAGTGCCAACTGCCAATAAAACAAACAATCCATTACACCATATTAATGCCAAATATTGTCACAACTTGCAATTTAATTTTTTTTATAAAAAAAAACACTAACTTTAGATGATTTTGAAAATGAACACAAGACAATGACATGTAAAATAGGCACAAACTTCACATGTTTAGAAAATGGACACATGTAAAAAAAAAAAAAGTAAATTGTAGCATAGTCCAACACAAACCTTCTTCCGACGCCACCCTACTATGAGTTGCAAGTTGAAATAGTATTTCGACAGTAGGTTTGGGAGCAAAGGTGGTAGAACGGGGTGCGAGATCTTGAAGTGGAGCGACATAACATATCTATCATAACAAAGGTGGGGAGCGAGGTGCCGACGTGGCGAAGAGGAAGGCGTCAGAGAAGGAAAAGATGGTGACAACGAGGGAGTGAAGGGGTGTACGGCTGAACGTGAAGGGGCATGGGATTTGTTGGGTTTAGGAAGTGTGTGTAAGGATTATGGGAAGTTAATATGATGGGTGGGGATTAGGGATTTGGAAGTTAGGAGTTGGGAGTGTGGGTTTTACATCAGTTAACAATATAATTGATGTAAAAAAATACTTTCTACATCAATTAAAATTTTAACCAATGTAGAAAGTAATTTTTACATTGGTTATATTAGCAATTGATGTACAAATATCTATTTATTTACAAAATTGCCACTACTTTTTGTTTTACATCGGTTCTCCTATAACCAATGTAAAAAGAGTGATCTAAAATATATTTTTTGTAGTAATGGTATGTTGTATGACATCACATTGAACTACCTAACAGTAAACATGGACATAATTCAATTTTAAGAAAAGATTATTAAATATAGTATCTTAATCCCTCATTATAGGAGGATTACGACTTTTTGCTTCACATTTCTTTGGTATGTGAACAATTGTGCTTAAGCTTTGAGTCGAGCATATCGTGTGGTCAATTTAAGCATTACATCATTAATGAATTATTTTTCTTGTTAAACAAATAAAGAAAAGGTTATTAAATTTGATTATGAAAATACGAATGAATTTCTGGTGACATGGAAAACAAGATAAACGTACATAATAGTCATTTAAACATAATGTAAACAACTACAACATAATTATTGAAATATTACCTCATGCAAAATATAAAAAAAAAAATATTGTACTATGCCACATAGAATTACAAACCATAATAAAAAAAGTAAAGATGTTGAAACCAAAGTATTTCAAAATATCAAAGCACATACCATGATTAGTTGCAAGGAGAAGATAACAAAATACAACCAAAAGTAGAAGGGACAAATCCTAAGTACATCAATGACGCTTAGTTGATCAAGACTCTAATCCTAACATCTACAGTTGCAAGGCCTTAGACGTGTTCTCCTCCTTAGAGTTAGAGACGTGAATTGTTAACTAATGTCAAGGTCCTTCATGAGTCGATGAGGTCATAGAATGGTCACTCGATGTGTAGAATGATGCCTTCTACATTTCTTCATTCGTCAAATAGAGTTTAATGAACATGTTCATGATAAAAGAGATTGTCGAGACTTTAGCAAGAATATAAGTGAACGTAACGTCTATTGTATTTTTTAAGTATTTCAAAAGGTTCCAAGTCTCATATTGGGTGGTTTAGCCCATCTTAAAGGGTATATATACTTACATGCAATAAGAGGATTAAAACAAGCTAAAAATACAAGTAGGCTCGCATGCACATGAGATAAGCCCATGTGGGCTTGATGTAGTGCAAATTGCCCAGTTACTCGTCCCTAGGTGCGCAATGAACAAGACCAGTAGAATTTTTTTAATACAGTTTTATTCAATATATTTTAAGAAAGTTTTTAAACTTAAACCTTACTAGGAAATAAGAGATTTCCTTATTACTTTCTTTAACTTGGAATAATTTCTATTTTAAAAGGCATTTATGACACAAATAGATTTGCATTAATTATTGTTTTAAACCATTTTTAAATGTAATTTAATGAAGCATTATTACCGTTTTAAAGATACTGATTACATATTATTTTCAATTAATCATATTTATTACATCGATTTCTTTACTTATTACTAGAAATAATATGATCATTTTTTGCCTATAAAAGGAAGTTCTTCCTACTAATCCCTCAAGGTACTAAGATTCATTTAAGGGGTTGACATCTCCTAACAGATGATTTTCCATATACACAGGTTAGGATCGAATCCATGACCACATGCTTAAGGGACAAGGTTATCTACCAACCATGCCACACTATGTTGGTGGTTCTCTATTTTTATCTTGTTTGCCAATTTTAATCCTCGACTCATCACACAGGAAGATCTTGCTAAATCTTAGGAGATTTATGTTTTACACACATAAATCCTTGAAGATAGTGAGTTTAACATACATCTCAGGCCATACCAAAGGTCATCGGTTCATGATTTCTAGCCTCAAAGAACATCTCCCATATAGCTACTTATTGATTGTCAAACTCCATCTACCGCACTTTATAGTTTCCCACCATAATATCAACAAACTCAAAGTACAACATCTCTATGTGCTAACGTGAATATGTCATTTTCTCCCTGACACGAATATCATGATCATCACACAAAGCGAGCAAAAAGGATATGAATGTAAGCATGTGAAAGACTTGACTCTATAATAGTAGCATAATACAAAAGCAAGTGCACAATGACATACTTCATGCATGTAGAAAAGAATAGAAGCATATGCCAACAAATAATAATAATAGCATAAGATATAAACCACTAATTAACAACTTATAACCTGGTTGTAAGTAAAACCATGCAAAGTGTCTAACAAATAAATGCATGTCAAAGACTTGACTCTATAGAGATTCCTATCATTTGATCAGTCAATCAAAAATATCTCCTAAAATGTATATCATTAACACTAAGCATTGGATCAACAAATGACACGTGCCAAAGACTATTCAGTGGACTTACCAGTATGTGATCATGGAGTAGTTGTGACTTTGTCAAGATATTCGTTGGAGATAGTCACCATCACAACACAAGGTTGCAAAGACCTAATCTCTATGAATTCGTGTGTTTGTATGTCCTCAAGGTCCTATGTAAGCACCTCCACTAACCTTTCCACATTTGTCAAGGACAAAGTGCATGCTCACAACCGTATATACAACTCATGGTAACAAACATATGACAATCAACATACATATCAATACAATATTATCATTCTTTCAACATCACTTGGACCTTAATGTGAAGACAAAACAACAACATTGTACTTAAACCTTAAAGCTTCAAGCCATAATTACATATTGACCAGTAAGGGTCTTAAGATGAATAACACACCGCATATAATCCTCTTAGAGTTTTTAGCACTTACAAAGCAACCAAATCAAGGTTAGGATGGATTATTAATAACTTAATAAAGTTTTTGTAAATGCTAAACATTACACAATTTAATCATTATTTACACATAATACGCATATTATTAAGTTTTGAGAAATTTCTTAAAGTTTCACTTTAAAATTTGAAGTAGATTTTAGTAAATCAAATTAAATTCAAATCTATCATATCTGTTTAGACAAAGAATGAATATGAGTCCTCAATGATTTGATTCAACAAATGAATAAAGTTTTTAAAGCAATAAATTAAATGTGATTTGTATGAAAGACGATAGTTCTGTCCAATGAATAGACGATGCAATAACTAAAGCACAATGTTTTAAATATTTGCTATATAGTATGTATTTGTTTTAGGAAGCACAAAGTTCTTATCAACATACATGTTTAGAGAGAAGACACAAAAAGATCAAAAAGCAATGTCAACGAGGTACTAGCTACCTAATCCATAAAAATGTGTCATGACTGCAAAAAAGAGAACGATGTACTTTATGATCATAAAAGCGTATTTATTCACAACTAGAAGATTTCTAGTACGAGAAAGAAGAGATAAGCAAATTGTTTTATCTTATCAAAATGACTAGTTGATGAAAGGCATTTAATATTGCATTTAATATGATAGATCGATTGTGAGATTTATCCTTAACTATTTTCTTAATGATTTTGGTTAAAGCTAGAAGAGGTTTTGCTACAAAGAATACTTTGGGTTGTTTTCTTGGAAAGGTAAGTGAAATATATATTACTTAGGTTTGAGCATAAAGAGGCTTGTGAAAAAAATACTTGTAACTCGATAAGTTATATTAGGACTTGACAATGTGCCAAGAATTGGATGTAATTTCGAGGTGAGACAAACCAGTATAAAAATCTTTTTATATTTTTATTCTTATTTTATCATCTTATATCTATCTAACCTTGTATTTCAAATATTCTTTTGATTTGGTTTTATAAAAGAGTTTGTAATTGTAAAGAGAAACATTAATAGTTAAGTCACAACAGTAAATATATAAATAGAAAATAAATTAGAGTTAAAATATATAACATAAAAATGAAGAGTTTAGATTAATATCTAAAAAATATATTAATATTTAAATTATAGGGTAAAAAATTCAACAAAATATTAAATATTTTACATAAAAGTATTAGAAAGTGAGTTATGGGCCCAACTCAACCCTACAAAATCGGTTTGTAAGGTAAAGGTTGTTCTCCCACTTATATACACTAATTTGATCTCATCATTAGTCAATGCGGGATCTCCAACACACCCCCTCACTCCGAGAACTGGACATCTCAAGCGTGAAGTTTGCAAGATTGAACATCTGTGCGTGGTTTGATAGTGGCCTGATAACGGGTGGCACAATAAGGTCTAACAACAGATCTCTAGGATAGGCTCTGATATCATATTAGAAAATGAGTTATGGGCCTAACTCAATCCTATAAAACCAGCTTATAAGGTGAGAGTTGTCCCTCACTTATATATACTAATTTGACCTCATCACTAGTCAATGTGGAATCTCCAATAAAATTTACATCTATCTTTGACATTATACAAAGAAATGTTTTTCCATGTCAACAAATGTCACATATCAACTCTTAATTCTTTTCTTGCCTAATATAACCATTAAATTATTTTTAATTTTTATTTGACCTAAATTGTGGAATTACACTCAATTAAACCTCTTGCAATTTTGTTAGTGTTATTTCCATTTATTTATTACTAAGAGCATCTCCAATGGTCTTAATATAAAAGCATCTATAATGGGAGTTGCTTATCAAAAAAATATTATTTTAGTGTGCCATATGTGATTTTGAATTACTTAAGATTGGAGAGAGTTGCATATATAAGCAACTATTCCTTATGAGTTGCTTAGCATTTGTATTAAATATATGAGAGAGAATATGAAATCTTGGAGAGAGAGGGAATATTTATGAGTTTAGCAACTTGTTAACAGAAGCTCCCATTGGAGAAAAATTGATTGGATTGATTGCTTAAAATTGAAGTGGCATAAAGTGGGTTGCTTAGAGCATCTTCAATTAAGCTATCCATTTTGAGTTTCTTATCTCTTGTTAATTGGCCCCCACATTAATGTTTGTTTCTTTTTATAAGACACGATCCATAATATTCCTCGCATTAATTATTTTTAGACTAAAACTAGTTTTTCCACCTATGCGATACACAAAGCTTTTTATGTTCAGTGTGGATTATAAAAGTTATTTAAATTATAATCTATATTTAATTTATATTTTTTGTAAATATTTTGAAAATAATTTTTGTAATTGAATATATCTAATAAAAGTTAAAAAATCTTTAGATTATTTATATTTTTGTAAACATTTAATTATTTAATTTCACTACTTTTAATATAGCAAATTAATTATAATTTCTTAATTGAATTATTTTAATCACGTATAAAATATATTTTTTATTTTCTTTTAACAACAATAATACAATATAATTTTAATTGATTATATAACAATATTATTTTATATCATATAAGAAATAATAGTATTAGTTTTTTAAAATTATGTTTTACAATTTATTTCTTTAATAATCTGTATTTTACAACAAACTTTAATCTAAAAATAAATTCTAATGGGCTAGGCCAGTCCAGATTTGAAAAAAAAATAAAGAAATAAGAAAATGGGATTAAAAAATCCAAGAAGTTGATGCAATGTAAAAGAAAAAAGACAAAAGTGTTTTTACCTTTGAAAATCCAATTTTACTCTCATTTTAGGTGGGAAAGTTGCTTTTAGGGCAACAAAAATACCTAGTAGACTTACCTACTTTATATATATTAAAGTATACTTAATTTAAAGGCTTAATTGCACTTTTTGCCACCCATTTTTCATGTTTTCATGAATTTTTCCATTAAATTATGAAATTTGCACATTGTCACTTAACTTTCGAAATTTCACGCATTTTGCCACGTAACTTTTTTGTACATTTTGCCACCCAACTTTCAAAATATTGCACAATTTGTCCCCTATATTATAATTAAGCATTTTTGTTTTAAAAATTAGGTAGCAAAAATGGGCAAAATTTTGAAAGTAGGGTGGCAAAATATGCAAAAAAAATGTTGGGTGGTAAAATGTGTGAAATTTCAAAAGTTGAGTGGTAAAATGTGGATTTAACTATTTTGCGGGTCCACATACTTTTACCAAATTTTCAATTAGGTTCTTGAACTTTTTTTTTTCTTTTAATTGGGTTCCTAAACCTTTTTTTTAATTGGGTTCTCCTGACTAATCGTCGTTATGAAAAATTAACTGTAAACACCTAATTAAAGGTGCAGACAGTGGACTAATGCTTCTGAAATGTGTTGTAAGTACACCTGAGTCAATTGTGAGATATTTCTACAGAGTTTCAACCTCTGCAGGTCAATTCAACTCAAATATTCTTTCACAAGCCTCTCATAATTGTTTGGCTCTACAAAGTTTGAAAGTCTGCAAAAAAAAACCTCTCACAAATGACTTAGTTGTGCTTTCAACACACTCCAGAAGCACCAGACCACTATCTACACCTCTAACTAGATGTCTACAGTTAATTTTTCATAACGACAATTAGACGGGATGATCCAATTAAAAGAAAAATTAAGGGACCCAATTAAAAGAAGAAAAGTTCAAGGACCTAATTGAAAATTTGGTAAAAGTTTGGGGACTCACGAATCATTTTAACCTAAAATGTGCAAATTTTATAATATGGTAAATTCGTGAAAATGTGAAAGATGAGCGACAAAAAGTGTAATTAAGCCTAATTCAAATTAATGAGAGTAAGTTATACAACCTTCTTCTGAAAGATACTTAAATAATATCACCTTCAGTCCCTTATATAAGAAACAAATGAAAACATTTTATTTTATCCTAAACATGGTGTCACTTTTAAATGTATTAATTGTTAATTTTCTTTTATATCTTTAATTTATTGTGAAGTCTATTAATGATATATCCACTCATTTTCGTGAAAGTGGATGTATTTATTGGGCTATTAACAATATAAGTTATGCTCATTGGTTGAAAAATTATTCCTTAAATTATTAGAAATGTCATTAAATATAACTACTACTTAAGCTATTTAATTTTATGAATATTTTTAGAATAAAAGTTAAATTTATGACGCTATTAATTAAAATGAATTAATTTAATTATTTTTATTGATATTAATAAATTAAGTGTTTTTTTTATATTCCTTCTGTTTTTATCTATAAGACTCAAATTAGAAGTGATGTTTGTTCCTTTTAATAAGACGCAATCCATAATGTTCCTTACATTAATTATTTTTAGACTAAAACTAGTTTTTTCGCCCGTGCGATGCACAAAGCTTTTTATGTTGACTGTGAATTATAAAAGTTATTTAAATTATAATCTATATTTAATTTATATTTTTTGTAAATGTTTTGAAAATGATTTTTGTAATTGAATATATTTCATAAAAGTAAGAAAAAAATCTTTAGATTATTGATATTTTTGTAAACATTTAATTATTTAATTTCACTACTTTTAATAGAGTAAATTTTGTTTCTTCTTGTTTTTTAGTTAAAAATTATAATTTCTTAATTGAATTGTTTTAATCACATATAAAATATAATTTTTATTTTCTTTTAACAACAATAAGACAATACAATTTTAACTGATTATATAAAAATATTATTTTATATCATATAAGAAATAATTGTATTAGTTTTTTAAAATTAAATTTTATAATTTATTTCTTTTATAAGTAATCTGTTTTGCAACAAACTTTAGTCTAAAAATAAATTCTAATGAGCTAGGCGGAGTCCAAATTTAAGAAGAAGAAAAAAAGAAGAAATGACAAATAAAACAAATATAAAATAAAGGAATAAGGAAATGGGATTCAAAAATCCAAGAAGTTGATGCAACGTAAAAAATAAAAAATAAAAAAAATAAAACTGTCTTTACCTATGAAAATCCAATTTTACTCTCACTTTAGGTGGGAAAGTTGCTTCTAGTGCAACAAAAAAACCTAGTAGACTTAACTACTTTATATATATTAATGATGATACCTCTAATTAATTGTACTAACAAATAATTAGAAGAGAGAGAGAAACAAATATTAATGATAATGATAGTTTTAAAAAAATTAGGATATATTTATTATTATAAACTAAATTAATTATTTTTTCTAATGAATTAAATAATTGAGTCTTATAAATAAAAATAGAGAGAGTATATAAGACTAGAGGTAGTATTTCCTTTCCATTAATGTTAGAAATTACCTTTTCCTTCGTTAGAGGTACGAAATGTACTATAATTTAATTCACTTTAATTTAAATAAGTCTCTTATCAATGGTTAATAGTAATTGTGAACGAGTTTCTTAGAACCTTTTTTCTTGACAACTCTTCAATGTCTCATGTTAATTTCAATACCACTACCATTAATTTTAAGATTTTAGAATATAAAATAAATCTATAACCACTTATATAATTGATTTTGCAATTTCTTTTAAAATCTTTTTTATTCATCTTCTGAAGTTAAAAAATAATAATAAATTATTAAAACCAACTCTTGATAATGCTTAAAACCACAAATAAGAGAAAGAAATATATCTAAGAAACTCATTTATATTAAAATAAATAAAATATAACATATATTTATCCCTTTAAATACTACTTCTGATCCTGTATATAAGCAATATGAGACAAATCATCAAGATCAAGGAAAGTAGTTCAATTAGTTATTTTTAATTAATGCTACCATTAATTCAAATTTTATTCCAAAAATGATATTGAGTTTAAATGTTGTAAGTGATGATCATATTTAACATTAGTACTCATAATGAATACATTAGAAATAGAATTAACAATAAATTAATGGGTATAAAAGAAATTTAACCTTGAGTCACTTTTAAAATTTCATGATTTTTGCTTATAATTATAACCAAAGAAAAATTTAATTTATTATTTATAATTAGGACAAGAGGTAGTATCATTTTTAAAATTAAAAAAAAATATAATCTAAACATATTTTGTGAAAAGAGAGACAATGTCTTTATGCAGTTTTTTATACTATAGAAAGTAAAGTAAAAAAAAGTAAAAAGTAAAAAAAAATTATTCATATAATAATACATATACTTGTAAAATAAACGTAGAGGTACACAAGCCACTAGGAGAAGAATGAGGCCCTCGTAGGCAGTGCCGCCTTCGTTCCTGCTTTATAAAAGTTTGACCCCTCGCCACATTACACATGCTTCGCCCCAACTCCTCTGCCTTCTTTTTTTCCATTTAACTGGCATAGCACATTACACATACTCTCTTAAAGACTTAAACCCCCTCCACCATATTTTCCGTCTAAGAAACTGACACAAGTTCTCTTTTCCTTAAAATTATTTGTTTAAGCCAAAAGGATATATTTCAGTTGACAACACACTATCTATGGGGGTGTGGGAAAGGACCTGGTTTGAAATACTATATCTGATTTCTTTGATCTTATTTATAACTAACAATTACTAATTTTTAAAGTTATTTAATGTTAAATTTCTTTTATATCCTTATTTTATTGTTAATTCTATTTTTTATTTATTCACTTATTCTTACGAGAATCACTTAAAAGTAAATAATATTTTTGAAATAAAAATTAAATTTATGGTAGAATTAATTAAAAAAAGTTGTATTAACTACTTTCCATATTGATGATTTGTCTTTATGTGTTACTTATAATTAGGACAGTATATTTTTTAGAGGGACAAGTCCAGAGGATTAGTTTCAACTTTTTTTAGTCTAGAACACAGGTATCCTCTACTGGAGGCTCGAGCCGGATAAAATCACTATAAACGACAAAATTCTTCTTCTAAATATTTAACGCAACTATATATCTAGAATTCGAACCCGAAATCATTAATTAAGTTAGAATAATCCCATGTCAGTTGATCCAAAGAATCAATCTTGTGAAAATACCTCGAAGTCTAGTTGGGAAGCCAGAGGCCAAGTTATTGTGTTAAAAAAAAATAATTATTTGTTTAATTTGCTCTTTACTCTCATGACACCCCAAAAGCAAAATTAACTACGGAACCTGCCGGGAAATGCAGTGATATACTAAGCTTTACACCAGAGGCAGACAGCACAGCACAGCACAGCACAGAACCACTTACCACTGCCACGCCTCCCTCTCCTCTTCTCTCCTCTCTGTATGTATGTACATGGAATCTCACACCTTTGCATTACTATATACTATGTTTGATTTTCTTTATTATTGCTCTCTAAGCATCCAAATGCTCCTTTCTGCAATTATTCATTAATATATATGTGTGGCGTTTCTTTTCCTGGTTCCCAAAAGATAAAAAGGCTTCATTGTTTTTTGTCCTTTTAAATAATCCAAGTGGCACGCTTTCATGCTCCAAAAGAAAGCCCCTTCTTACTTCTTAGATCTCGTTTCTCGTTTAAAGCTCCTTTCTCAAAGGCAGTGAAGACCAATTTCTCTGAAAGTGCTGCTTAAGCTCCTTTCTTAATGTTTTTATCAATAATAGCAGAAAAGGGTAGCCTTCCCTATATGCACACACCATGCTAGTCCCTAAATTATATGTTATTTTCAATTTTGCTTCTCTTTTGTTTTTGGTAGAAACTACAAATATCCTTTGCTGAGACAATTTTGTTTGAACTTGGTAGAATCATTATAGGTAATAAAACTCTTCCTCTGACTATTTAAAACAACTCCATACTCATAATTTTGTGTTAATTGATCCACGTGCTCGGTGGTTTTAATTGTATTTCTTTGCTTCCCTCTTATATATTCGTGCTTCCTGCCAAACTCACCTTTGTTTCCCTTCTGCAAAAGAACATTATACAGCATCTCTTTAAATTCCTTCTTCTCAATTTCTTTGCAATTTGGCAAAAATTGGTCAAGGTCATGCCTGGTGTTCACTGTCCTCTCCCTTCTCAACCAAATCAATTAAAATTTGACTTTTGAGGTTTGTTCTAAATGGTGTAGATCTAGAAGCTTAGCCCTGTGTGTAATTCTACTTCTGTTTCACCAAAACCAGTTAGAAAAACCACTCTGGTTGCCTTCATATATGAAATTTAATTTTTATGTTTTAATTTCAACTTTGGTTAAAAGCTACCACACACAAGTATGCATTCACAACAATCCATTCTTATTGTCTGTCCCTTTAAAAGAACACTTAGATAGAGCAAGCTTTTATTGTGAAAATTTACCATGATAAACCATTAGTAGTACTTTCATATAAAAACAAAAAATAAAGCCTCTATTAGTGCATGTAGCCACTGTAGTGTCTTAATTAGAGACTAGCTAGCTGCAGTTTTTGCATGTCTTTAATCCTTAATTGAAAGCCTGCAGTAACAGTATTATACCTTTGTGTACAGGGAGAATAGAAGAGGTAAAGTGAAGGTTGAGTTCACATTTCACATTTAATACACTGATCAAATAGTTGGCTTGGAGCACAGTCACAGACTCACTCACAGCAGAGGCATTAATACACACAACATAGCGTAAAGCAAAAGGTTTGCTTCCATTAACTGCTTCTCTCTCTCCCTTCTATATATCAAAGTTAATCACTTTTAGATTTTTTCAATCTTTTATCTACACACCTAGCTTTCCACTCTACAAAAAAAGTCTACACCCCAGTAATTAGTAAGTGTACCTTTTTTCTCCATTAGTTGTGTTTATGTATGAATTTGTGATGTGAAATGTTTGTTGAGTTAGCTTGTGGTGTGTGTGCATGGGTGGTTTGAGTTGGGTCTCACTTTGTCATGATTGCGATATGGGTTACCTCCACTACTATTTTCGGCTATTTCCACACTCATAAATACATCTCTAAAAAGTAAAAGCCACAAAACACCATTCTCTGCACAGAATAATTGAGGAAACTCTCATATCAATCTACACAGTAAATCATGGTCACTTTAATTGTTTATTTTTTTTTTAAAAAAATATTTAGTTTTTTTTGTTATAAAAATTATATATTTTAGTCTTTTTTATCTTATATTTTTTTTACTGGTCATAAGAAATAAATTAAAAGACTTTTATAAATTTAAAGACTAAATAAAAAATTAAAGTAACTATTTAGGAGTTTATTCGAGAATAATCACTTAAGGTACTCAAATTCTCATGTATGCAGCTAATAATTTTACTTAATTTGTATGATAATTTACTATTTTGAGTACATAATTTTTATAACTACGATGGAGAATAAATCTATTTACAATATTATAATTGAATTATCATTGACTCACAAATTTTTAAATATAATTATTATTTAATGAAATTGTTAAATTAAGCTTAAACATAAAATTTAATAACACATCATATTACTAAAAGAATAAAACTTAAAAATTATAAATACATCTTATTTCAAATTATAGTATATTTATGGTAACTTGGTAATTGCAATTCGTTTGGTAGATACTTATACTTTTTAATAACTAAAAGAAAATTAAAAAAATACAAAGCGCTAGTACTTAATTAATAAGACAAGTAGAAATTACTATTTAATTAGTTGTTATAAAAAATGTTAAAATAAAGTGATGCATAATAGTTAGCTAATGACATGGTCTTCAATACAAGATTATCATATTGATGGATATTTGATAATTATGTTTTTTTTTTACAAAAACTATAATGATGTTTGAACTTAAAACTTAGCAAATTACTTTTTTTTACTGCTTCTTAGCAAATTACTTAAACTACTTTGAAAAGCTATTTACCAATAAGTTTTTTTTTGTTTACTAAAATTATAACAATATTAAATATTTGTTGAATTGATTAACATCTTACATGAAAGGCACGTCAAATAAATCAGTGAATGTTAATCAATTCGAAAAACGTCTAACGTCGTTGCAAGTTCATTTGTAAATTTATTAGGATGTGACTAGTGGTGGAATTCAGTAGTTTATATGGGTCTAAACTATAACGTTCAAATATTACTACCGTTATTATAAGAAAAAATTTCATTTGTAAATGTTTTTTTTTTTTTTTGGTAAATTAAATGTTTTTCTTATTTAGACGCTAAAGTAAAACATAATTTAAATACAAGGATAAAACTTTTTAATTAGCCAAGCAACAAAAAAAAAGGTGGAAAGATTAAAATTCAATTATCGTAATTCGGTTGAGAGTTAGTAATTTCAAAAGATATTTGGTAATATTGGAGGGTCTTTTTTTTTTTTTAGAGAGGTAATATTGGAGTTAAAACTTTTATTTGGAACGGTTATTAGTACTCTCATTTGTTTATTTACGTTCCTCACTAATAATTTGTAATTTTAATTTCCGTTAATACTTAAAAAAATTATATTAAATTTTAATTGAGTATATATTAATGGATATATTAATATTCTATTTTGATTATCCATAATGTTTAATTATTAACAGCTTTTGTTTTAAATTTATTAAATCAATCTTATCTAAATAAATTATTTTATTAAATAATTTTAATTTAGTGAAAATAGGAAGAATAGAAATAGTGAAGAAATAGTGAAAAAGATGTATTGTTTGGATGAATAGAAATGGAAAGAAAAGAAGTAAAAACTTTCCTTTCATTTGTTTGGATGAGTGGAAATTAGAGTGGAAAAAATAAATAAAATTACATAAAAATATTCATTAAAAAATAAATTTTCATTCCATTATTTTTTCTTTAAAATTATTTAAAAATAGAGATGCACAAAAAATCCTCTTCAAATCATGGCAAATATGGGAGGATTTGTAAAATGGTGGGTCCCATGGATTTTAACACTTTCTCCTTCCTGTTTTTCTTCCAACCAATCAAAGGAAAGTTATGTAATCCCTCTCATTTCACTCCTTCCCATTTCTCTCCTCCGTAAATCATCCAATCCAAACATAGGGCAAATATTGGTTTCTTTTGTACTCAATATTTACTCTGCAATTTTAATTTTAATAATTAAGGGTGAGTGTGGTAGAAAGAATTAATATGGTTGTGTTCCTATGCAAGAGATATTAATCTAACACTTATAATAGAAAATATTTTTCCATAGTCCATAATTAGAGCTGTTAAAATTGGTCAGGATTGACAGATTGGGCCAATGACCTGGCCGGACGAAATATACTGAGCTATAAAACAAGAATCAAGCTAATTAGGCCTATTCCGACGGTCAAACGGGCTAAGCCAATGAAACTTAGGATTGAAAACTATTAAGCCTGTTTAACCAAGTATTATTTTTTTTCCTTTTCAAAACAAATTTAGACCAAAAAAAAAAGGGGGGGGGGGTCAAATTGGCTCGACCTGGCCTGACCAACAAAATAGTAACCCGTGAGAAACTCATACCAAAGCCAGGCCAGCTCACTTTCAACAATTTGACCTAAAAAAATTGGGCAAACCGACCCATTTGACAGCTATATCCATAATTTGGTATCAAAAGGAAGTTTGTATTTCTGTTAGCTAGTTAAAAATAAAACAAACAAAACCATAAGAAATATTTAAAAAAACAAAAACATAAATATTCGTTCAAATTGTATATTGAAATAAAAGAAAGTAACATTTAAATAAAATTGAAAAAAGAAGATATGGAAATGGGTTAAAATAATTGTTAAATATTAATTAGAAAATATTTCATGTATAGCATAAGTATTTTGAAAATGTAAATTAAATTTAAAATATACAAATGTAGAAACACTTGAAAAATTATATTTTGAAAATATTAAAATTTAGTTTAACAAGGTAAATATTATTTTTCAATAATTTGTAAATATTTATTATGCTTGAACTTGATCAAAGAAATTTGAGAATTAATTAAAATTAAAAAAACTGAAAATTTCCATTAATTAAATAATAAAAAGTATAAATTAATATTAAGCACAAGAGGTGTAGGAAAATAAAAAATGGTGGAATTATGTATAATTTGATAAAAGTTCAAGTAGTGTAATATTTATTTTATTTACTACATTATTTATTTTTTATTTTAATTTTTATAAAATATTTGATCTTTCAAATGATAAAATTTAAACATTAACTAAACACAACCCACTATGGTCAGCTTAATTACGGGAGAGTTTGAGGAGCTTATACAAAGTCTTAGGTTTTAACCTTATTGTCACCATTGTATACCAAAACATTAGCTAATCACACTTAAAACTATAAATATCCAAAAATGTATTTTTGTTTATAGAAGAAAAATAAAATTTATATAAAAAAGACATTATATAAACATGTCTTTTATATCATTTTACATTTATTAGTTAGCTCAATAATTAATTTTAACTTCTAATATAAATTAACTCAATAATTTTTAATTTTTAATTAAAATTATTTTTTTTCCTTTTAATAAAATTTTTTGGCTTTCAATTAGTTTATTAATACATTCTTGATATTTAGAAGAATTGTTTTTGTTTTTTTTTTCCATGCTAAGGTAATCTGTGGCAAAACAAAATGCATTTTGCATTTCCAGTTTCGATGTACCTCTTTCCCATTACTTTTTCGTAACAACGAGCACGATCCTTTCCTTGGGTTTAACGAATATTACCTAGTTTCTTTGTTTTTAGTCATAATCTTAGTAGGGTACCCCTTAGGCTAGAGATATATAGCTGAATCAGGTAAACAATTCAGATTATCTTATACACGAATTATCAATTGACGGTGACATATTCACATCTGATTTTCCATTTATTTAAATAAAGACAAAATTTGAGTACATTTTCGGTCTGTGCAGGAGGGCCTGTGTTTTTGTTTGGAGTCTTGTCTTTCAAAATTAAATTCTAACAAATAAAATAAAATAAAATTGGTGCAAAGTCTACTTGATTATGACCACAAAGAACAGGTGGAAGAACAATAGTCATTTGAAGGAGGGGGCCTGGAAAATTTTCACAGGATGCAATTCTCAGCTATATGTGACGAAATGAAAGGAAATCACATTAACCAAAGAAGCAGTCAGAGAGTATTTGGTGCAACATCCATAAGCAAATTAAAGGCTCTTTTATCCTTTTCCTCACACCAATCCAATTCAATATCCATATTATATTATGAAAAATAATTGCTACACGTAATTTTTTTTCATATGATTTCTTAAATCTTTTATTTTAGAGTTTAATTTTTATATTGACAGTGTAAAACTGTCAACCAGTTAGAAATTAATATGACTTTTAAAATAATTATTATAAAAATTAGTATTTTTTTTATCATATATGATAATTTTATAATTGAATGACAAATAAAAATAATATAAAAATATTTACACTATCAATGTACTTTAATTAAATTTTATTGAAGGGGTCTAGCTCAATTAGTTGAGCAGGATGCATAAGTTGTTGTAAACCTCTGGTACCTATCTTCAATTCCTATCAATAAAAAAAACTTTAATTAAATTCTTTATTTTAAAAAGAGTTTAATTTCTATATACTTTTACGGAGTACACTTTAATTAAATTCTTTATTTTAAAAAGTTTAACTTCTATAAATTTTTACAGACTGTTTGGTTCAAAGAAGAGGAGGGAAGGAATTTTAATGGAGAGGAGAGGAAGAGAAGGGAGGGAAATTTTGATTAGACATTATGTTTGGTTGAGAGGGAGGGAGGGGATGGATTAATGGAGAGGATGGGAGGTAGTCATTTTCTTGTTTAATTCACATGGAGAGGGGTTTTAAAAATTAATTTATTTTTATATCTTTATAATTTTAAATTTCAAAACATGAGTAGATGTATTTTAGTCATTTCATTTGAAATGTTTTAAATCTCCTTCTTCTCTTCTGCGAATATTGGAGGGGGTGGGGGGCAAAATTAGATGAAGAGAGATTTTACCCATTTCCATTCCCTCCTCTCTCTCCCTTCCTAAAAATTGAACCAAACAATAAATGTTTTAAAAAAAAATTCCTCCCCTTTCCTCTCCTACACTTTCTTCCAACTACAAAAATCATGATGATTGTGACTCGTAAGATAATTATTATAAGATTAATGAACTTATCATATATGATATTTGTGATTAGATGACATTATAAAACCATTTTAAATTATCAGTGCACAAACTAATATATAGTAAATATCTTATATTTTATTTAAAAATTAGGTATAAAAGATAAATGTAGTATCATAAAAGTGTGGTGCAAATAAGATTCTCACCGGCTTAGAGCTAATTGGGTAGGTACAACTTAGTAAAAATAACTTGCAGTTTGGGTATCTGTAGCAATTCTTTAAATAGGTCTTTGCTGGTAGCTAGATACCATGCATCTTGTACAAAAAAAAAAAATCTCAGCAGGATATCACAAAAACAATGTGTTGGTTTGGTTCTGGAATAATAATAAAGGGTAAAATATGTTTTTGATCCCTTATTTTATCTTGATTTCTGTTTTTAGTCTCTCATAATTGTTTTTATTGTTTTTAGTCATTCATAAATTTTTTGTTCTGCGAATATTGTTTTAGACATCACTTAACAATTAAAATTAATGTCAGGGACTAAAAACAAAATAAAACAATTTTTGAGGGACTAAAAACACTGAAAAATTTTATGAGGGACTAAAAATAGAAATTTAGATAAAATGAGAGACAAAAACATATTTTACCCAATAATAAATAAAGATAAGATCCCCTGTTGAAAAAGTGATCAAATGGGTAGTACACTGGCTAGTCTACATTCAAAAATTGGAACCTCAACTTTGTCTTTGTGAATGATTTTCTAGGGATGTTGTATCTGTTCCGTGAAACGTTTGAAAGCGACGGGACACATGATTGTTCTTCATGTCTTTGTAATGATCCCCCATCCCGAATAGTCGATAAGCGTTACCGTCAATTTCTACTTTTCTCAGCTCCACATTAGTTCCCATTCCAAAAGACCAAAGCCAAAGAGAACAGAGCCAAAATCTTTGTTGTTTTTTCAGCCTAGGCATGACAAAGTTTGCAGTGTTTTACCCTCGGTTGCACGTACAACTGACATTGTTATTTGGTGGCAGCCAGGCATTGATTGTGGCAACTTCATGCCATTGCACCAATTCGTTCGAGTGAAACTGGATTCGATTCCCTTAAGTAAGGTTTCGAGTACAGAGTCTTGTAGATAAAAAAAACGTGATTGGGAGGGAAAATCCACTGAAGGTGGTATATTACTTATCAGCAAAACGGGTAGATACTTCGCATCAATGTCATGGTGATCCAAAAACTTCATGCCATTGCATTGCACTATGTCCGGATTTCCAAGCACAACCCGGCTTCACATTTTGTTTGAGTCTGTTGTCTTAATAGTGGTGACTGCTTTATTACCCCATGTTCTGTCGCTGTAGTTCAACTTGGGAAGGAGTTAAAGCTTTTTTTGTGGTTTCTGCAAAAGGGATTTATGCATGCTGTCCCTCCAAGAACTTGGAGTAGAGTAAATTTTCAAAAACATCCCTTTTGGGACCACGAAATGAAACCCAAAAAAATAAAAAAAGGTCCTTTGGGTCTCAAACTATAGTACCCACATCCCAAATAATTAACCATAGCAGCACACACAGCCATTTTGTTTCTACCCTACTTCTATGGCCTATGTATGCAACCTACGCTTTCGAGCTTATGGAGCATATGGAAAAATTTCAAGTGGTGGTACTTTGTGTCAAATTAGGCACAATGTAAGTGATACCGAGTTCCAATGGCTTGTGGGGGATCATTATAGTTGTACATAGTTAAAAGACAAAACTCTCAATTTGGTTGCTTATAGTTGCATGCATAACCTTCAAAATTTTTAAAATATATATTAATTAAGTTTAACATCCATCCTTTTCAATCAATTAGAAATTATGTTTGGTAGTATGACCTATAAAAGTTAATAAGTGTATCATGTATGACAATTTATAATTGAGTGATAGTATATGTACATTTAACAAGAGACAATCTTGCTCGAGATAGAATTACTATAGGCAACAATTTCTTTGTGTGAGTTGATCAACCCACTTAGCATGGTTCTAAATCGCGATTGTAGTGAGTCGAAAAACCTTTATGTTGCAGGCGATTAAGAGAAAATACAGTTGATGTGGTCGCAATTGTGGTCACGATTCGGTTGCAGTGGGTCGAAACCTTTTACATTGCTGCAATTACGGTTGTGGACCACAATTTAAAACTATGCCACTCAGTGGTGGTGGTGACTGTTGGTGCATATATTACTTATTTATATTAATTTTTTAAAAAATTTACATATGGTGAAACATTAATTTAAAAAAAAAATTAAAAAAAATTGAGAATTTATTGTTGTTAGGAAAGTATATATATATATATATATATAGGCAATTCCTGGTTTGCATGTATATATGCACGTCACTTTATTTATCATCCCCATCTTTTCAGAGAATATACAGCGCCTAGGGGAAGAGGAAACCACTGTCTGGATTTGATGTCATGCCATCCTCCCCTCCTCTTTTTCCCCTTCTTTTCAGCCGTTACAAAGTTTCCTCTCTTTCCCACTCTTGTACTTTCTGTCGTTCTCTATTCTCTTCCTTCAAGACCATTCATTTGCTTAAGCCAAGACATGGTTTCTGAGTGAAACGTGTAACTTGTTGTGCCATAAAACCAACCTTTCGGTTTCTTCTTCCCAGCTGGAATCTGTCTTCTTCTCTACCTGCCCCCCTCTCCTAAAAGACAAATATCAGTGAAACTGGCTTGTGTTTGTTTTCCACAGAACTACACTGCCAAGTGCAAAATGAAGGATCCAGAGGAGCACCAAGTGAAATCTAGAATGCCTCTTCAGAAATCTTCTTCAGAACGTAGAAGAAGGTGCAGGAGAAGGAGCCAGCAGTGCAAGCCAGAGAAATTGCAAGAAATGGAATTTGATTCACAGCTTGGTTCCTCTGCCACTTGCAAGAGTCTTGTGTTTCATCAAAGGCCTGGCTTTGGCCAACTTGGGACCAAGTGTGTCATCAAAGCCAACCACTTCCTTGCAGATATATCAGTTTCTGACTTGAGCCACTACAATGTAAGCCTAATCTAAATTCTAATCTTTTGCATGGATGGTCCAATTCATTTTTATAAAAAAAAAAAAAAAAGAGTGCTTAAAAAAAATATTGTTTCTTTCAAAATAATCAAATCAGGGGAGTGGAGAAAATATTATTAGCCCCCCAAATTGATAAATCTTGTTTTGAATGATGAAATTCAAGGGGTTTACCTAGAATTGTTTTTTTTTACTCTCTTTGTTGTGTTTGTTCTTGTGAAGGTTAAAATAACACCTGAAGTCACTTCTCGTAAAACAAGCAAGGCTATCATAGCAGAGTTGGTGAGGCTTCACAGGAACACTGACTTAGCCACGAGGCTCCCTGTGTTTGATGGAGGGAGAAACCTTTACACTGCTGGTTTGCTTCCTTTTACATACAAAGAGTTCAATGTAACATTGAGTGAGGATGATGATTTTACCGGTGGTACCAGGTAATTGTTCTTCAAGTTACAATGTTGTCTGCAAGAGTAATTTATGTTGTTCCTAACCGATCCTTGACTGTTTCTGAATAATTTGCGACTGACGTTTCGGTTTGGTGGAATGTGAGAGTGTCTTAAGGAGTTTCAATTATTTTGTTACAGGGAAAGGGAGTTTAAGGTGGTTATCAAGTTTGCAACTCGTGTTAGCATGCATCAACTACGTGAGCTTCTTAGTGGGAAGCAAGTGCAGAATCCACAAGAAGCACTTAGCGTCTTTGACATTGTGTTAAGGGAGCTTGCGGCTCAGAGGTGCATTTGTGGTTGTTCTTGTTTGAAATTTATGTGTTTCCTACTTTTGAACCATTGATTCTGATTATTTTTCTTGTTTCTTATGACTTCATGTGCATGTGTAGTTACGTGTCAATTGGGAGGTTTCTTTATTCTCCGGATGTAAGAAAACCACAGCAGTTGGGTGGTGGCCTTGAATCATGGAGGGGCTTCTACCAGAGTATAAGGCCTACTCAGATGGGATTGTCACTTAACATTGGTTAGGCTTCCATTCCACTAATAATAATTAATAAGCTGCAATTCTTTGTTTTCCTTTTTTGTTTTTCATTTTCCTTTGTCATTGATGTTTCTTCCATTATGTTTGATTGGATTCAGATATGTCATCAATGGCTTTTATTGAACCACTGCCTGTGATTGACTTTGTTGCTCAAATTTTGGGAAAAGATATCCATTCAAAGCTGTTGTCGGATGCAGATCGTGTCAAGGTATGAATGTTGTATTTTGGAAGCCCTGCAATCATTGTTCCACGAACACTATGAATGTCGTTTTTTGGAAACTATGCAATCATTGTTCCCCTACTTCATTCATCAACGAAGAATGACGTAATTGCAAAAAGCCACATAAGCAAGGTTTAACAAACGGTCTGTGACCGTGATTGCAGCTGCAATTTCAAGGTTTTTGGGGTCTCTACAACTGACCGCAATTGTGGCCACATCAACTGCATTTGTCTGCAATTTCAAGGATTGCAATAAAACTGCAACTACAATTTAAAATCTTGTTCATAAATTATAAAATCATTGCTAATATGCCAATATGCTCTTACTTGAATGGCATTGGCATATTCAATCACAGATTTTTTGTATAATCTTGTGAGGTCAAGAGTCCTTTGCTTAAAGACATATTGTTTAGTTCTATAGCAGATGACAGATCAACACCTAGCCAGGATTTTTTTTCAACAAAAAAGAAAACAAAAAGTCTTTTTCTCTTCCAAATGGCCTGAGCTCATAATTTGTTCAAGTGTACCTACCAAATGTTGAGATTCATGATTAAATCTTTGAAATCAAGTTCCTTTATTGGTTATTGAAGAATTTAATCGGCAATGTCTTTAGCTTTCAAATTGAGAGAAACATTTAAGTAGTATCTAACCAAAAAATCTTTGTGCTGTCACTGGCAAGCAGATCAAAAAGGCCCTAAGAGGTGTAAAAGTTGAAGTTACACATAGAGGAAATTTTCGAAGGAAGTATAGAATATCAGGACTGACTTCACAGCCTACAAGGGAGCTTATGTATGTCTTTTATAACTTTAGCAGGTTGAACTTTTACATTTTAGACATATCCTCCTTTGAAATGATTGTTTCTTTTCCCATTGAACAGTTTCCCTCTTGATGAGCAAATGAACATGAAATCAGTAGTTGATTATTTTCAAGAAATGTATGGATTTACAATCAAATATTCTCATCTACCTTGCCTTCAAGTAGGAAGTCAGAGGAAGGTTAACTATTTGCCCATGGAGGTAATCTTTGCTTTGAATTTAATCAAATTACTTGATTCTTGCTTTTCCATAGAGAACTCATGTGAATCTTGTCCAGGCATGCAAGATAGTTGGGGGCCAGAGATACACCAAAGGGCTAAATGAAAAGCAGATAACTTCTCTGCTGAAGGTCTCATGCCAAAGACCCCGTGAACAAGAGACAGACATTTTACAGGTCATATTATCATGGGTTCTTGATTTCACCCTCCATCCTTCCATTTTTTATCCATTTTTATTTTTCAGAGTCAATTGGACATTATATAGTTTAAATTGGTCCTTGTCATGTATTAAATTGCAATCATGGTAACTTCATCCTTTATAGTTATGTTATGTGAGCTCTTCTTCTTCAAACATAATGTTTGTGTTTGGCCTGCTTTATTTATCTATAACTTCTCTTTTTACTTGCAGACAATTCAACAAAACAATTACGAGAATAATCCGTATGCAAAGGAGTTTGGCATCAGCATAGACAACAAGCTTGCATCAGTTGAGGCTCGAGTTCTTCCGCCTCCATGGGTAATTTTCTCACAATTAATTAAATTGTTTACCAATGTTGTTTGCTTTTGTCATTATTCTGATATTATATTTTGGCTCTTCCTTTCCGTATAGTTGAAATATCATGACACTGGAAGAGAGAAAGAATACTTGCCACAAGTTGGTCAGTGGAATATGATGAACAAGGTCCAGACATGAACAGATAATAGATGGAATTCTTTTATTGAAAGAAAAGAAAAAGGAAACTTACCTGTTCCAAACTGATTCTAATTCTGGTAATTTTAATGCAGAAAGTTATAAATGGAAGTACTGTAAGATATTGGGCATGTATCAACTTCTCACGAAGTGTACAGGAAAGTACAGCTCGTGGATTTTGCCAACAGTTAGTTCAGATGTGCCAAATCTCAGGCATGGTAAAGTTTCAAATTTTGGCTATGCCTTGTTAGCTGAATTCTCTTTAGAGACTATTTGAATTGCACTCAATGCTCGACTCATTTTCCATTATATATCATCATCAACACTTGACTACATTCATTGTAAAGATGTAATGCAAAACCATTCTTGTTTCTCATCTAATAATTTTAGCTTTTGGGTGATATCAGAGCATTTATGACCAAGTGATTTAAAGTTTGATCTTTACCATCCCCATTCTTCTCATAAAATGTTGAATTTCAACATAAGGAAGGTGGACTTGTGCATTATAATATCCACGCTTCAAACCCAAAGGACTCTTGCATGAGAGGGCATGTTAGACATGCAATATAGAACTGCTCACATGTGTTCACCTAACAGGTTTTTGGAATAGTTGGTTCATGACAGTCATGGCATAATACAATGGTTACATTTAATCCTTATAGGCCATCCCATAGAAAAAGGATTCAGTTATTGTTGTTTGTACACTTGACATTCACATTGTTCTTTTAATCTTTATCAGGAATTCAGTCAGGATCCTGCGATTCCTATATATTCGGCAAGACCAGATCAGGTAAAGAAGGCTTTGAAGTATGTACATTCTACTGCTATAGACAAACTTGATGGGAAAGAGCTAGAGTTGCTGATTGCCATTCTTCCAGACAATAATGGCTCTCTGTATGGTAAGATTGGTCACTCTTCCATTTGCATTACTTCATAATCATAGCTTAGATGATACTGGTGTATAATTACAGAAATGTTAGAGGTAATAGTACCTTAATGTTTCTTCCATTTGCATTCCTCTTGCCTATATTCTTTCTAGTATTTTTTTTTTCCTGAAAATTGCATATATAAACAAGGTTTCAAGAAAAAGGATGCTTAGCATTTCTCTCGTTATCTATATTTCATTTCAGTTTATCTTTGGAGAAAGAAAATTATTTCACACTTGGATTAACGAAACAAACTCTTCATTCAGGTGATCTCAAAAGAATCTGCGAAACAGATCTGGGGTTGATTTCTCAATGCTGCCTTACAAAACATGTATTCAAGATCAATAGACAGTACCTGGCTAATGTGGCACTAAAAATCAATGTCAAGGTCTGTTATTATTAAATGCTCAATGTGGCTACATGCTACACTAAAATATTTACTTTGATCTCTTAACTCATTCTTTTATTTGTTATTATTATTTTCATTTCATTTTCTTAAATAAAAGGATTTATTCTTGTAGATGGGAGGAAGAAACACAGTACTTCTGGATGCTTTAAGTTGGAGGATTCCACTGGTTAGTGATATTCCAACAATAATATTTGGAGCTGATGTAACTCATCCAGAATCAGGAGAGGATTCTTGTCCATCCATTGCTGCTGTAAGCATTTCCAAACTCCTATATACAACAAACAGATGCCCTATGTTTGATATATGCTGATTACGGTAATCCAGGTTGTAGCCTCCCAGGACTGGCCTGAAGTAACAAAGTATGCAGGGTTGGTTTGTGCTCAGCCTCATCGAGAAGAACTCATTCAAGATCTTTTCAGATGTTGGAAAGATCCACAGAGGGGTGTAGTTTATGGTGGTATGATCAGGTACTTAACTAGCATCTCTTCGAAGTTTATGTCTGTGAAATATGTTTGCTTCTTAAATTTTATATTTTGTTTCAAATTCATATAGGGTCCCATCTTGCATTGAACTGATTTTCCTTTAGTGGCCTTACAATGTATTGGGATGACAATGTTCCAATTTCCAAATATTAAAGGCTAACAGCCTTACTGTGTTCAGACTTCAGACTTGGGCTTTACACTGGAGTGAAGAGTGTCTTTGAGCTCAATTGTTGACCACTAGAGAAATCATAATGGTTTTCTTAGCATTTATCATTTGATGTTATCCAACATCTGCATGCCTGTTAGTTCATACTAACTTGTGAAACTGCAGGGAGCTTTTACTATCATTTAAGAAGGCAACTGGACAAAAACCATTGAGAATAATCTTTTACAGGTAGGAATTATTTGTTCTGATATTTTTCTTGTGAGGAACAAGAATGTGGAGTTACATTAATTATAATGTTATCCAATATTTTTTCAGGGATGGGGTAAGTGAGGGACAGTTCTACCAGGTTTTGCTATATGAGCTTGATGCCATTCGCAAGGTACTTGGACAAAACAATTCAGTTAAGTTATAATTTTTATTACTATACCATTCTCCAATATTTATATTCTACTTGTGTATAGGCCTGTGCATCTTTGGAACCTAGTTACCAACCTCCAGTAACATTTGTTGTTGTTCAAAAACGGCATCACACTAGACTCTTTGCAAACAATCACGACGACAGAAATAGCACTGATAAGAGTGGGAATATCTTACCTGGTAAGTTTTTTTGCTTCTGCCAGCTGCTAGACTTTGCGCTTGTCACTATATTAAGGATATATCCGTGTGCAAGTGTACAATGTGATGTGTTCAATTACAATTTTAAAAGACTATTTTGGCATAAAAAAGTTTTGTGGATCTGCTCATTCTCCAATTTCATTAACCACTGTTGTAGACGGTCCCAGAGTTGAGCGATTGGTCTGATTGTAATGTAGGTACTGTTGTAGATTCTAAGATCTGTCATCCTTCCGAATTCGACTTCTACTTATGCAGTCATGCAGGAATTCAGGTATGATAATGGTATTGATGCTGCTACATTAGCTAGGACTAGAAACTGTGTCAATTGCTGCAATCAGCCTCTCATTGTTGTAAACCATTAAAATGTCTAGCATGTAGTAGCCTCCAAATTTACGTTGGTGATTGGCAATTTACAGGGTACAAGTAGACCAGCACACTATCATGTCCTCTGGGATGAGAACAATTTCAGTGCAGATGAGATTCAGTCCCTAACCAACAATTTATGCTACACGTAAATAATTTCTCTATTCATCATCTTGAATTTGTTATGCTCTATTTTTAAGATGACATAACCTTCCTAACATTTTGGTTGCAGTTATGCAAGATGTACACGGTCTGTTTCTGTAGGTAATTCTGCTAATCATAAACACTCGTATATTCTGCCAATAACTAATGCTAGTTTCAAGAGCAAATTATATTCACTCCCTAAGTATTTTTGAAATTACATATAACACCACTCTTTTTTCTATTCATACAATAAACCTTTTTATATTTGAAAACATTACACTGACACTCTCTTATATGTTACACTAACACCCCCTTTATATGTTACACTGACATCCCATTATATATTACACTAATACTCCCTATAAGAGAGGTTACTGTAATGCTTAAAAAAGTAGGGGTGTTTGTGTAATTTCACGAAACTTCAAGGGTAGTTCTTGTAATTTACTCTAGTTTCAAATACAAACGATTCAGCAAACAATCCTCACGACAAATTTGTTTATACAAAAGGAAACATTGAAATTTCTTTGAAAACTTAACTAACTGGTTTCGAAGCAAATTAGTTACTGTTATCTATTGTAATGTTTATGTTTGTGTGCGTGCAGTGCCTCCAGCATACTATGCTCATCTAGCAGCCTACAGGGCTCGATTCTACATGGAACCTGATGTTGCTGAGATTTCTAAACTGCGAGGAACAAGATCGAAAGAAGGGCCTGTTCGGCCGCTGCCTGCTCTGAAAGAGAAGGTGAAGAATGTTATGTTTTACTGTTGAATTAATAGAGCAGGGTGAAGAATGTTATGTTTTACAGTTGAATTAGGCGCAATAAGAGGCTTCCAAGTAGAGAGAAACAGCAGCATATACAGTAAACGGAAACTAACTAGAGGTGGAAAATTTGTCCATGTTCATATTATAAGAAAATTCTGCATGGAAAATTTTGAGTGTATCTTTAAAGTCTTAGTTTTCTCTGCGTAGTGCCGTTTTAAGGTAAGGTAATTTCATTGAAGTTTGTGTCAATGTTCCAAGCATGTGTATCTCATTCGATTTCAAGTAAAGCCTCAACCAAGAATGTGGATCACATTAGTTGTCTATCCGTCCTAATATGATTTATTTTCAAGTTCTAATTAGGCAGCAACAAGGGGTTTTTGGCACTCAACTTGCTTCCAAACAAGATGTGGCTTGATCTTCCAATGTCTTTTCTTTCCAAGTTTTCAATATTCTTCTTCTTTTCCAACAATTAAACATCAAAAGCTAATAAAATTTCTAATGGATTAAAAACACCAGTCCTACTTCTAATTAATTGTTAGATTAGCATAAAAATGATTAAAACAAAGTTATAAGTCATAAAAATCTAAGACAAATGCGAAGATGTGCACAAAAATGATAAGCATACAAGGCATTTATCACTATCCGTCCTAACATGATTCATTTTCAAGTTCTTACTAGGTTCTTGAATCGAAGGTGAATTTTTGTTGGAATTATTTTGGAGGAAATTATCACTTTTTTTTTCAAAAGCATTTTTAAAATTGTTTAATAGAAAGAGATTTCTTAATACAAAAACCATAAGCTTGCACTTCAATTAAATTTTAGTGGATGTAAATAACAAATAATGAAATTTTATATGCTAAAATATTAAAATTAAAGTAACACAAAACTGCTATGTGTCAGTATAAAAAAAATACAGTATAAAAAAAACTGCTATATGTGCTAAAAATTGGCTACTGGCATAATACTTTGCAATCGTATTTGGTTGAAGATATGAAAGGAGAAGAGTTATGAAGATATGAAAGGAGAAGTTAATTTATCAAAAAAAAAGAAAAAGAAAGGAGAAGTTAAGAATATTTAGTATGTATTTGGTTGAATTTATTTTAAAGAAATAATAAATTATTTTTACTAATATTTTTAGAGATTTTTTAAACATTAAATAATTATTTCATTAAATTTAATATTTTCATACATACATTTAAATTTCATTTAGATAACTTTAAAATATGAGATCGAAAAATTGACACGATTACTTTACAACCCCTATTTAAATGTATTATTTATAAGTAGTATTAAATATTTTTTCAGCTGTGTGTATTAATATTAAATATTTTAGGAAAGAAGATAGTATATGTATAATTATACAATTAAGAGAAAGAAAAAGAGATAAGAGAGAAAAATAAGAGGTATAATAAATAATGTGCAGAGAGATAGAAACAGAAAGGAATTATATAAATTATTATAGCGAAATAAATTGTCAAATATTTGCTATATTGAAATATGAAGTAAATGAAAATAAGCGGTCCAAGCCTCCAAGGTCAACGATTACATGCTTGTCAGTTGTCACTGACTGGACTAGTGCTGAGAAAGACTTAGGTGAATAGGTGGAGAAAACTTCCCATAATCCTATAGACACTTACCCAGTCTTTGGATGAAAGGAAAAAAAAATATAAATAATGATGTATTTTTTTTTTTTGGTTGAAGAAAAAGAGAAAAGAAAAAAAAAATATTAAGTTTGAGAGACAAAATTTTAATGTTTTTTTTCTCTCTTTTTTCTTTCAATTCAAATTTTAATTTTAATTTTTATTTTCTTTCCTTTAATCCAAACGGAGGGTTAGACAATAAAGAGATAACGAAGTATAGTAAGACTTCAACGGTTTTGTCTACCGTGAAATAGCTAGTTAAGTGTTGCATTGGTGCAACATCATTATCAGTCCTTAAATTTATTATTAAAATATTTCAATGATCGAGATTAAAATTAAATAAATTTTTATCAAATATAAACAAAAAGTAAAATGACAACATTGTCACCGTCTTCTTTAGGGGTGTGCAAAAAAACCGGTTCGAACCGAACCTGAACCGATCCGGTTTGGAGTCGAACCGGTTTCCTTAAAACGAACCGAATTGGTTTTCAAAACAAGTTCGGTTCGAACCGAATTGTTTTTGTAAACCAATTCGGTTCACTTAATAACCGAACTATTTTTCTTTCTTACTTAAAACCAATTCGAAACCGGTTCGGAACCAGTTCGAAACCGGTTCGGAACCGAACCGGTTCTTTAAAAACAATTCGGTTCCGAACCGGTTCGACAAACCAATTCGCAAATATAGATTTAAAAACCGAACCTATTAAAACGATTCGGTTCGGTTCGGTTTTTTTACCGAACCGGTTTTTGAACACCCCTAGTCTTCTTCACCCACCCCAACCCCATCAACTTATCAAAGGATTCACACACTTTTTTACAACCACCACCAGATTTAGTCATAACCACCTCTCTTCACCCTCTCTGTCAACTTTCTCTTTCCAACAAGTACTCTCCAACAACAATGGTGGTCTTCCATTACATGAGGGTAAAAATGACTTTTTAAGAATAAAAAATAAATAAATAAATTTAAAAACTGGTTGTGCACATGTGGACCACTTAGGTTATGTTTGGATTACCGTTTCGGTATCTCAAACTTAAGTTTGAAGCTCCAAACTTAGTTTGGCATCATGTTTAGGAGTTTCAAAACTTAATTCTGCAATTTACGTTTGGACTAAACCCGAATTTGGATCAGAAGTAACAATTTTGATGCTTTTAAAGTAAAAGTACTTTTGATTTGTATATTTACAATAGAAACTTGAAGTAAAAGTACTTTTTATTGGTATTATCCAAACAAGTTTCGTTTTATCAACATATTTTTGAACAAAAAATATCCAAACACAAATCATGTTATAGTAAACTCATTTTTATCAAACTTAAGTTTGTAACATATTTTTAATTCAAATTTATGTTTGTAAATTTTAATCCAAACATGCACTTAGTTGGTAATTCACCGTAGCATGGGCCGGACCTCAACAATGATGTTGTATCTCTATAAGTTTTTCTTTTGCGCAAACATGTATACATAAGGGGAAATGATATTTTTTTTAATAATAAAATTAGTTAATTTACTTTTAAAATGCACTGATTTATTTATATTTAATATTTAATAAATAAATATTTAAATATATGTTAATTAATATTTTTTTATGAAATGTTTATAATTAAAATATTGGCTTAATTGTAGATTTTACCACCCAACTTTCATAATTTTGCAAATTTTACCACCCATGTTTTTTTTTTGCGAATTTTACCACTCAACTTTCATAATTTTGCGAATTTTACCACCCAAGTTTTTTTTTACGAATTTTACTACCCAACTTTCATCATTTTACGAATTTTACCACCTAAGTTTTCAATTTTTGTGCATTTTACCACCATGATGTTTCACAAATTTTTTTTTTTAATTCTTTAACTTTTTTTTTGGTAAAATATCATAGTGGTAAAATGTGCAAAAATTGAAAACTTAGGTGGTAAAATTTGCAAAATTAAAACTTGAGTGGTAAAATTCGTAAAATTATGAAAATTGGGTGGTAAAATTTGCAATTAAGCATAAAATATTTATCCAGTTGTATTGTCTAACTCTATGACCATACAGCTTGTTGATTTGTCATCTTGAATGATTCATCCTGATGTACTCGTTGAAAAATTGAAAATCATGGGTCAGTCAACTATTGCACTCTCAACAATTAAGTGTGTGAAATCTAAAAATTTCAAATAAGGAGCTGGTAAAATTAAAACTATAATAAAGTAGTGCCGATTATCAACTAGTTTCATAGTTGTAAATAATTTAAAATATTATCTGATGTCGCTGGTAAAATGTAACATTCCCATGTTATAAATTTTGAAAAATTATTCCCAGGTATTCTTGATTATTGGGAAAATTGTAACTTTCATTTTTACTATGTTTTCTTACACTTTTATTTTTCATGAGGAAGGATGGTAAAGTAATACTTCTATTTTAAAACATATCAATAACTTCCATTTTTACTAGTTTTTTATTTAAATTATTTTGAATTTTAAAAGATATTTTCAGGAATATTAAAATGTACCTAAACACATTTTTAAATAACTCAAAGGGTTGGCGTAGTGGTGTAAGATCCCGCTGCGTTCACATGAGGGGGAACGATCTATTTAGCGGGAGAATCCGTGTTCGATTCTTCCATGTGCAAAATTTTCTTGGACCAACGGCAATCACACACCGCGAGCGGGATTAGTCTTTGACCCAATGGGTTGGAAGACACCCATGATCTCTGACTCAAGACAAAATGAAAAAAAAAAAAACACATTTTTAAAGATACCCAATTAAAATAATATTTCTAGTCATAATAATCCTGAGAATATGATTCCTAAAAATATAATATGATACCTTAAACAAATGTCTCCTAAGAAATATATTTCCATAGTGTATCCCTATAAAAGAACGACTAGACGTTAAAAAGGCATGAAGTCATGTACAATCTTAAAAAACATAAAAAAAAAAAAATAGTGTAATTTACTCTGAAAAATAGTACTAATTATTTACCTAAGTGGCTTTTCTATATATTCACTCGTATAAAAACAGATGAAAATTATACAACAATTATTTGTGAATGTGTTACAAACAAGATGTTAAAAGATAAGTGTTACATTATTCTAAAAAAGACGTTTAATAACAAGAAGTACTATCAGTTAAAAAAAAAAAAAACAAGAAGTACTATAAAAAAGTGTAAGGGCATATTTAATAGATTTTAATTTTGATAATTTTTAGTATAAATACTTGTATCGTTAATAAATGAAAAGTCATATTATATATAACTTTTAAAGCAATTATTACAAAAAAAAAAAAAATTAAAATCATATTATATATGATAATCTTTTTCAAAAAAAATATTATACATAATAATTATGATTAAATAAAAATATAAAATCTTTCCACTTTTTTTGTTACTATTTATATATTAAAGATGCACAATTAAATTTTGTTTAATAATACTTCCTTGAAAAAAAATTATATTAAAGATGCACAATTTAATAACACCTTAGAAAGATGACTCTTTTTCTTTAAAAAAAATACTCTTTTAAAAATTATTAAATCTCACTAAAAATATTATTGAATAAGTAACATTTTTTTATGTACCCTTCGTTTATTTGAATCAATATATATAAAATCAATATCAATATCTATCTATATTATATACAAAGTAATCCCCAACTAGAGTCTTCATTTGTCACATGTCATCCTCTTAAAACTTTATTAACCAAGTGTCAATCATTTAAGCATTATTTGCCACATGTCAACTTAATAAGCATCATCTGCCGCATGTCAATGTATTATTTATACTTTTCAAATAAACAATTAATAATTTCAAAATTCAAATTTTTATAAGTAAATAACCAGTATTTCAGGAAATTCATATCAATTATTAAGTATCAATTTCTAAGATATAATAAGAATGGTATCATGATACCATGGCCCGTCATCATATACTAAATTATTTTAAATTATCAGTTATTAAATATCAATTACTAAGATATAATAATGGTATCATAGTATATCATGGTACGTCCTAATTATAATTATAATATTAAAAATAACTTTATAGTCTTAAAAATAATATTATAATTATAATGAAATTTCTAAAAATAACTTTATGATTATAATAAAATTACCAAGTTATTATAATTATAATGACCAGTATTTTAAAAAAATAATATTAAAAGAAACTTTCGATAAGAAATTATAGTCTTAAAAATAATATTTATTGATAAACATTATTATAGTCTTAGAAATTTATAATTATTAGAAATTCAATAAATAATTATTAGAACTTTGCATATAGTATAGATGACATGTTATTAAATTTGACAAATATTTAATACACAATTCATTTTGACAGCTAATTACAAATTAAAATGGAAATTTCAATGGCCAGATATTATTCATGACTATTTTCAAATTTCAAATGGACAATTAACATGGATTTTATTTGCGAAAATAATTTAACTATGAAAAGAATCTCTACTACATGCTAATCAATTGTTGCTATAATGATATACATTTTAGGGAACAATTCAAGTTAAAATGGAAATAATCAAAATGAAATAAAATACAGAATCAAATATATAATCTTCATTTAATTATAGAAATAATTTAAATCAATCTTTAATATGAAAATTATTTTCGTCAACAATTAAATAGAAATTGGGAAACTATTTGATATGGCAATCTTTGAAAGTGCAATTTAATTTTGGAAAAAATAATTTGAAAATGCAATTTGTAGTGCAATTTAATATGACACCTTTTTTAAGCATTAGAAATTTTTTATGTTAAACTTTTAATTATGGAAATAATTTATTTTTCCATTATCATTTTAAACATAAATCAGATATTTAATTCTAGAAATAATTTAAATTCAAAAATTAATAATTCAACTTTAATAATTTAAAATTAATAATGCATCCAATTGTTTTCTTAGTAACATATTAAAAAAGGAAATTTAAAGTATATTATCCCATTGATAATAATATATTGTGATTCAAATCCATACCATGTAAATCTAATTAAAAAATTATACGGTTCTTATTCTAGAAAAAAAATCTTAATTTACAATTCTTAATTTGTTTTTTATTCAATAGAATGTAAATAGATATTTTATATTTTATTTAATAATTCATATCCAATATGTTTATTCAAATTAGCACCGTGATTATTTTCTATCATATAATTAATAATTAATACCCTACAAATCTGATTCGTATCGATTAGCATTGTGATTATTTTTAAATTTATTTTTTCTACTTCTCTATAAATTTAGAAATTGAAAGTTGCATTGATGTTAATTCTCTCTTCCTGCAGTATACATAGAGTTTTTTTTTCCTTCAACTTTCATTCTACGATTTCTTTCTCGAAGAAATAGAAGCATCGTGAAAAATCATAAGGTATAAACGTTCCTCATTTTTTTTCTTCTAAAAAATGGTACAAATTTATTTGTTATCTTTCTTCCACCTTTTTTTCCATTAAAAAATGGCATATTTCTTTGCATAACTTTATTTTTTTTTTCTTCCATTGAAATTTGGTACTAATTTAGTTTGTCTTTTTGTCCAATCGCAATTTGAATATCAAAAACATATTTGAGAAGGAACGTCAATATTTATTCTACATTTTAACGATATTTATGTTCTATATCTTGATTATTTCTAATTTCTAATTTTCTCTCATTTTTCAGATACTATTGTGCTTAATAGTAAATTAAAGAAGGTTAGTATTTCTAATTCCCCTTTGATTGTCTATTTATTTACTTTCCATTTTGTGCATATATCATATTATTATATTGTAGTTGAAGAAATCATTTTTTATCTCCTTCAGGTAAGTTGTCAATGGAACGCTTATGAATCCTATTTGAACAAAACAACCATTGTTGAAATTTTATAACTCAAAATATTCCAGCTACAAGATGAAGTTAGAGAGTCTCAATAGGAGCATCATGAAATGAAAACAAAGGATGTAACAAAGTCAAATATATATATATGAATTTTATACATGCATCTAAAACAAGGAATATATGTTTTCTACAAATTCCTCTTCTCTATCTATTATAGATAATATAGTTTATAAGAAGCATCTATTATAAAAATTATAATTTTTGTACCTTTCTATAATTTATTATTTTTTTAAAATTTCAATATAAATATATTTTTTGATTTTAAGGGTCTTCGCATTCAACTTCATTAATTTAATAACTATCGTATTTTTAATGAATATTTTTGTTTATCAATTTTCATATTAATTAAATTGTGGATAATGGATATGGTATGAGCATTTAGGTACCCAACGAAAAATGACATGAGTATTAAAGTTATTATTCACACGAGTATGGTTCGGGTATGAAATGTTTTTTAAAGTGTGTGTATAAGGGGCCGGGCGAGTACTACAATACCCTACTTAGATTCTACCTATTGTCATCCCTAATTATAGCAAATAAAATTTAACATTATAATATATTATACATATGAAATATTAATCATAATTTCATTTTTTTATTTTTCCTCATGTTTTATTTTAAATATAATAAGTAATCGGATATTCAACCAATTATTTATACTGCACAATAGTAATTAATAATTTAAATACATGATTAATATGTAGCATAAAATTCTTATTATTTTTAGTTCATAACTCTTAATTTAATTTTTCACAAATCTTTAAATGTTTAAAATTTAAAATATTTTATAGTATTGTCCACAATAGATTTCGTGCATAACATGCATAGCTTGAATTTAGATTTTAATTTAAAAATATATAATAATTAACAAAATCATTTCATAAAAATATTTTATTTTCATTTTTTATTGTAACTAAGAACTCTTACTTGAGATTGTTTGAAATATTATTTCACAATAATTATTTAAATTACTACCTTACCTAACACTATTAACTTTTTACTCTCTCATTTTTTGTATTTTAAATATCGTAGTCTACGATATATATAATCAATTATATATGTATAATGGACAACAATAATTAATAATTAAAAATATTATACTTTAATCATAAATAATTTTTAATAAAAATTTAAGAAAATATTTATATATTTAAAATATTTTATAAAAATATTCATAAAAAGTATTTAACCCGTGCATGGCAGGGTCATGCACTCTAGTGTAAATAAAGAGAAAGAAATGGAGAGAGGAGATATAAGATCGAATTAAAGAATTTTAACTATTTATTTAAGAGGAAAAATAATAAAGAAATGATTTTTTTTTTGGTAGATCTCATTTATAAAAAAATCCACCTCAATCAGGGGATCATAGGGAAATCTGTGTTGAACCTTTAGATTTTTGTTTTACTTTGTTCTTAAAACTAAATATTTTTTATAACAAAAAACTAAATAAGTTCATGTTAAGAAACAAAATAATATAGTAAATTTTTAAAATTTCCAATTAATTTAATTTATTAATTAGCGTAAAAATTATGCAAAATATATATTTATTTTTACACTCTTTTGTAGAGAAATTTCTTCATTTATTTTTTTATTTCTATTTATTCAAATAATATATCTTTTTTTTTACTGTATTTCTCTTTAATTTCTATTATTTTTATTTCTTCCCCCTTTTTTTTTTCATTTCTAACCCAAATAAAATAGAAGTATTGGTTATAAATATAAATATTATAAGCGAATAAACTGTTGTTTGAGTTTATGGTATTATTTTTAAAATTTTATATTCATATTTCCTTTTATATCATAATTTATATTTTCCTTTTATATCATAAATTCACATTAAAACATGGTTTCCCTGTGGGTATTGACTTTTGCGGGCTGTGTTTCACATTCACTCAAGTGTGTACGGATCACAGAGTGGGGAGCCCTGGCCTGGCATTGGCTGTGACCCGTCGCTCATGGGGACGGAGGCCACGATTGATTAGTTAGGTGGTCCCTTTTTATAATAAATTATATACTATCTATAGACAATATTTACATTTTTTAACTTTTTTAATTATTTATTTAAAAATTATAAAATTGTAAACATAATTTATAAAATAAAAAAAATATGATTTTTATAATTTTTAATAAATTTTAACTAATAACAAAAGAAAATATTAAAAAGTGTTAGATTTTTCTCATGTTTTAGAATTTTAACTAAGGCTTAATTGTAATTTTTACCCCCAATTTTTTTAATTTTTGATGGATTTTACTCCCAACAAATTAATTTGGTGCATTTTACCCCCAACTTTTTTAAAAAGTTGTAAATTTTACCCTCCACAGTTTTGATGACGTGACATGCTGACATAAGCATAAAAATGAGGGTAAAATTCACCAAAAAGTGAAAAGTTAGGGGTAAAATTTGCCAAAAAATAAAAAGTTGGAGGTAAAAAGTATAACTATTTTAGCATGTCATGTCATCAAAACTGTGAAGGGTAAAATTTGTAACTTTTTAAAAAAGTTGGGGGTAAAATGCGCTAAATTAATTTGTTGGGAGTAAAATCTGCCAAAAATTAAAAAGTTTGGGGTAAAAATTATAATTAAGCCTTTAACTAATAACTAATAAATTTTTAGAATTTTTTGTTATTAAATGCGTCTAAGGTGGATAGATGATTGCAAGTAGATAGTTGACTGAGGTTAAACTCTAGTGAACATTAACTTAGATGAGCTATTGAATAGATTGAGGTCCAAAATTATTTGTTGGTTGAGTTTTCTCACAAGGTTGAGGTATTGTGAATAGGGATGTAAGCGGTACGGGTAACCTGTAAACTCGAACTGACCTAATAAGTTTGGTTCTGATTTTTTAAGGGTTCGGGGTCAGACCCGACCCGTTAGTATATGGGTTGGGTAACAGATTATGTATTTTGGACCTGTGACCAACCCTATAATAATAATAATAATAATAATAATAATAATAATAATAATAATAATAATAATATGCTTGTGGGTCATACTTGGTTCTGGTATCATAAAAGTGTTAGACAAATTGTGGAATGATAAAAATAGTTCCTCCAATATTATGCTTGTGGTTCATACTTAGTTTTGATAACTTGACATATTTTAATAATGAGTGGTAGGGACGTTAAAAGCTACGAAATTAGAAATTTAGGAGTATGTTTTGTGACAGGTGGGCATGACATATCATATGCACATTGGGGTGTAGATAATTCATGTGTTTACATATTGTGCTTTGAAATTGGCAGTGATTTGATGTTAAATTTATTTATGCAACAAATTTACATATTGTGTTTAATTATATTGTAAATTAAAAAGAAACTTTGTTCTAAAAAATATGAACAAAATCTGTTATGAAATATTTTTATTTTTACAAAAAAAAAATTAAATATGTTGACCCGATTGACCCAACCCGATCCAACATGTTCATGATCGGGTTGGTTCGGTTTGGGTTTGACAATAAAATTACATAAATCCAACCTAACCCGTTGAATTTTGATCGGGTCAGGTAACAGGTATAGTCAAACTCGATCCAATCCGACCCGTTTACACTCCTTATTGTGAAAAGAAAAATGAATGGATACCTACAAAAGACATTTCAAGTCAATAAAAATCTCACTAGTGTAACAATATGTAATAAATGCTTACATGCTTCAACGAAGTTGGTTATATTTATAAGAGTTTAGAATGGATTGAATTCATTGGCTAAGACCCAAGGCATCTCACAAGCAATAATACTATGTATTGGTGTAATAAGAAGGTAACTTTGCTTGAAACATAGGTGTGATATATTGTTTACAAGTGTATATTAGGAGTCCTTTTTTTGTCAACATTTGGAGTCTTGTATAGCTGTATATGAGTGTTGACTTTGGTCAACATTTGTAACTTGGATTGATCCAACGTTTAGGTAAAGATGAACCATTATGGATTGGGTCTTCACTTGGTGGCATCATAAGTTTACAACATGATTGAGAGTTGAATTTAACAATAACATCAACATTATTCACTTGGTGGCATCATAAGGGTAGTTGCGAAAAAAGTGCAGCCACAATAAACCAAAGTCTCCAAAAACAAAATGCAAAAGCACCAAATTAATTACAACTATAGAGAAACCAATAAAAAAATGATAATAACCCATTAACGATGTTTCAAATAGGATGCTAAACACAATATTCAATTGATCAAGGAGTAGAGGGGGAAGGGAATAAAAAGAAGTTTATCAAGAAGAAAAGGGAAGGAAGATCCCAATTAAACCTCGACTGTGAAAGGTAAGCAATATAAATAGGCACACGGTAGATGATGAGTGTTTGTGTGTTGCTTTGAAACAAAAACGCAATTTAATATAATTTGTATTTCAAAATTAATGTAATTTGAAATGGTGCAAGTTTTTAGGAACTCATTCAATAACAAAAACCACTATTTTTGAAAGTTTGAAAATTATAACATTATAATAAATATTAAAAAATAAAAAATCCGCTCTTAAATATAATGATGTAAAATATATTATTTATTCTTATTTTATCTTAATTTGTCACCAGTTTGATTTAATTAAATAATTGATTAATTTAAATTTATGAAAATATTTTTAGTTTTGACCATTTTTTAGGAGAAAAAATCTTAATTTAATTAGCTAATTTTTTTGAGGAAATTTAATTAGCTAATTAATGACCAAAATATTTGAAATTTGAATTTAATTAATTAATTAATGTTCAAAATTATTTTAATCAGTTATTTATTTATTGTGTATAATGTTTTTTAATCATTAAAAATATTAATGAGCAAAAATATTATGCTATATTATTATTAAGTTCATTACATTATTTAGAGTAATAATTTTGTAATCTATAAATATGCCAAAATTTATTAGTAATGGATGTCTGTAAAAAAGAAAAAAAAAACCTAATGGATGTCAATTAAATTCGCTACCTTAATATTATTGTGATAGTGGGCAAGTGTTTTTTATACATGTAACCAAAATTAGGGCTAAATATTATTATCTGTGAGATATAGATATGATTTAATGGTATTTTGAATTAGGGATTATTATACAATTATAAGAATGGTTTTTCTACGTTAGAAAAACCGTTATAAGAATGTAATTAAAATATTAAATGGTCACTTTAATTACATCCTTTATTATTAAAATGTTTCTGTTTTAAATTTTTAATGCATTTAAAATTACAAAAATAACCTTAAAATTGTGGGAAAAATTTTTTCAGCCTTGTATATTCCTTTAAGTAATAAAGGATACAAATGAAAAATTTAAGAATATAAAAAAAGTCTTATATTATAGAAATTAAAAAAAAAGTTATTTAAACCTATTAAAAAAGAGGTGTAAATGCAAATATAGGAAATTTTCCATTAAATACCTAACCTAAACACAAATTTAATTTTCAGTTCAAAATCCATTTTGAAATTTCAAACCCGTTAGAAATACAACCTTAAATTATGAATCAAATGAATTTTGACAATGACAAACTCAAAATTAGTTACCAAACCATAATGAATAACAAGTCTTTCAATTGTCAAATGAGAAAACACAAATTTAACCAAACCACATAGAGTTTAATAAAAAAAAAAAACAGAGATATTTTTAATAAAATTTCCACTACATAAAAAAAAATAGAGTTTAATAAAAATGATCGATTCCGATTCGGAAAATGGCGTTTTCGAGCGCAGCCGGTGCTGGATCCACCGATCCCACAGCTGCCAGGAGAAACACCAAGCGACCCAAGTGTAATGCCCTCTCAATCTCTCTAATCTCTCGTGGTTTTTCGACTTTTTAGCTCAATTTTCAGTGACCCGTTTCTCTTTTCTGTTGAATTTTTTGGTTTGTGATGGAAATTTAGGATTTTTTTCATTTGGGTTTGATTTAGTGTATCTTAGGAAGAAAAAGGGGTTTTGGGTCTGTTGAGGTTTTTCTGTGTTAGGATTTAGTGCTTGATAAATGCCTAGGTAGAGGTACCCCTTTGTTGGAGTTCTATTTCATGAAGATATGACACTTTGTGAAAGCTAATATTCACTTGATTTTTTTTTTATTTAATTTGAATTTTTGGGACTTGGTGTTTGTGTTAAAACAGCTTCTGATGTGCATATTGGTTGTTTGTTGTTGACCTAATGGAAGAGTTCAATGCAGTTGGGTAGTGTGTTTTGATTTGGGATTGTGTGATTCTCTACTGTTTTGAAGAGAGTTGCATCAATTTGGACCTTTGATTAATTTTATTAAATGATAAATTTATCTTATATAATTTAATTTAACTAATTTTAATGGTGGGATTGTGAACTGCACACCCTGCAGATTTGAAATGAACTGCAGGGGATCCCATTTGGCTTATTTGACAATGCTTTTGTCTCTTCTTCTTCTTCTTTTTTGGGTGCCATTCAATATACTGAACTGACAAGAGTTCTCTTTGAAAATTTAATGCCTTTCAGATTCAAAGTTTACTCAGCAAGAACTTCCAGCGTGTAAGCCGATTCTCACGCCACGAGCGGTAACACTACCTACTACTTTTTTGTAATATGTTGCATTGTTGCTCATGATTATATGTGTACCTCAATGCATCTTTGTGTCCTTATTTATGTGATGGTATAGCTTGTGCTTAATTTAAGTTTTTCCATGTAGGTTATTTCGGCATTCTTGCTTGTCAGCGTTGTATTCGTTCCTATTGGAGTTGCTCCACTAATTGCTTCAAGGAATGTACTGTTGAATGCTATAATGTGTTGAATTTATGCTTACAGTTGTATATAATTCTGAGTACGTATTTCATTTCTTGTATCTATCAGGTTGTTGAAATTGTTTTTAGTTATGAATCAACATGATATTCACTTGAGTTTTTTTTTTTATTTAATTTGAATTTTTGGGACTTGGTGTTTGTGTTAAAACAGCTTCTGATGTGCATATTGGTTGTTTGTTGTTGACCTAATGGAAGAGTTCAATGCAGTTGGGTAGTGTGTTTTGGTTTGGGATTGTGTGATTCTCTACTGTTTTGAAGAGAGTTGCATCAATTTGGACCTTTGATTAATTTTATTAAATGATAAATTTATCTTATATAATTTAATTTAACTAATTTTAATGGTGGGATTGTGAACTGCACACCCTGCAGATTTGAAATGAACTGCAGGGGATCCCATTTGGCATATTTGACAATGCTTTTGTCTCTTCTTCTTCTTCTTCTTTTTTGGGTGCCATTCAATATACTGAACTGACAAGAGTTCTCTTTGAAAATTTAATGCCTTTCAGATTGAAAGTTTACTCAGCAAGAACTTCCAGCGTGTAAGCCGATTCTCACGCCACGAGCGGTAACACTACCTACTACTTTTTTGTAGTACGTTGCATTGTTGCTCATGATTTTATGGGTACCTCAATGCATCTTTGTGTCCTTATTTATGTTGTGGTATAGCTTGTGCTTAATTTAAGTTTTTCCATGTAGGTTATTTCGGCATTCTTGCTTGTCAGCGTTGTATTCGTTCCTATTGGAGTTGCTTCACTAATTGCTTCAAGGATGGTACTGTTGAATGCTATAATGTGTTGAATTTATGGTTACAGTTGTATATAATTCTGAGTACATATTTCATTTCTTGTATCTATCAGGTTGTTGAATTTTTTTTTAGGTATGAATCAACATGCATTCCACAGAATGTTACTGACAAGGTGGCATACATTCAGAGTCCTGCAGATAAAACATGCAAAATATCACTAACTACATGTAAGTCTCCTTGACACCTGTTTATCTATTTCATTTTACTCTCATCTTTCTATTAACTCAGTTCCCATGATTGATAATAAATGGAGGTCACATCGAGGCTATTTTTTCTTTTCTTAAACTCTTCTCTTTTGAAAAGGTGGACAAGCATACGAAGGCGCCTATTTATGTCTACTATCAGCTTGACAACTTCTACCAGAATCATCGCTGGTATGTAATAACCCTTTTTCCTCATGCATCAAACATTCTTTTCATCTGTTTCAACTCCACATTTACAAAGTGAGGGAAAAGTGTGGTTTTAAGAAACAAGGATGTCCTGGTCCTTTCTTCAGTGGATCTTGACAAATACTAATTTTATTGGAAGGGGGAACTGCTCAGAAACTGATGCTTTTACTCCTTTTTTGTTTACAAAGCTTCACTCAAGCTTGTTCTCATAACTCTTTTTAACAGTCTAATGAAATTTTATATACCTAATGTAAAACTAATTTTCCACTTTTACTCTAGTCTATATCATAGTAGGTAAATCCTGGATAGCAGTCGTTTTGGGGGGTTTTGAGGGATTTTTGCACCACTGCTATGTACTCATGATCTCATCCCTGAACTTGTGAATTCATACAAGTTCATGTGAGTTTGCAAGTGAAGTTTAACAACCATGTGTGCAGGAGCACTAGGTCCCACAGATCTAATATCTAACATAACTTCCCTTGGAGGAAATTGCCTAATTAGAGGGATAAATGGACAGGAGGAAAAGGGAGAGTGTGAACTGAAGAATCTGAATCACCTCTCTCCTTTCTTCTTTGTCTGGAATCCGTCTTCCTCCTCTCTTTGGACTCTGCTTCTCTCTGTGCATTTCCTTGTTAATACTTCTAAATTGGCGCAGTTGTTAAGGGATTTATCTGTATTTACACGAACTAATTTCATAATAAGATCAGGCTGCATAATCTAGTTATATTTATCTCTGGTTGCTGTGTTTCAGTTTGTATAAGCCTCATTACACCATAAAATCCTTCTTAAGTAAAAAATGGTGTTGAATTGCCAATTCCTTCTAAAAAAATGGGGGCAATTAGAGTAGTGGCGCTAAAGTCGAGATTGGCTGCAATCTTAGCCATGATCTGCATAAAAAGCACCATGTGATGGTGAACTTGTGGCAGCCAGAGGCTACTACACTGCACAATGCCTCTATAGTGACCCAATTTGCAGCTATTAATTATTCTGCTCTATATTTTGTCAGAAGTCTTAATATTTAATGTCTGGCGAAAAGTTACACATACACAATCACTTTGTTTTTTGATATATTTATTATGCAAGCATTCTACATCAAAGTTGATGGTTGTGCTCTAGCCAGTGCCATTTATCTTAATTACTTTAAAAATTAAACATATCTTGCTTTAAATCCTTTAACAGTTCTTGAGATCATTGTATCCAGCATTGCTTATTACTGGCACCTCAACTTGTTTTTGGATATTTACTATGTGGCAACTCACTTTAAAAAATTATAGGGGTGGCATTTTTGTACTCGTATTGTAATTCGTGTTAGATTTTTACTTCATGGTGTTTTACTTCATGGTAATAGAATTGTAATTTCAGTACAGTCAGAACATATTAATTCAGTGCTATGTCTCTGTTTGCCCTTGGTGATACATACAAATTTGTATGTACATAATAAAGTTAGAATGGAAAAAAGGCAGAAAATAAATAAATTATTTGACAACTGGCATGAAGTTCATTTACAAGTTAGCATCTAAATTGGCAAAAATCTTTTTTAAGGCAACACAGCTATTATGCATATTTAAAGTTGTAACTATGGTTCTGTTATCTAACTTCTAGAACTGTAGGGAATTGTTGCAGATAACATATTACTATTTGTATGGGATGTAATTTATAGAGACTTTCACACATTTGTTTTTTTTTTTTTTGGGTGGTGTGTGTATTCATCTTATATTTATGGTAATTTATCACTTCAATGTCTTTAACCGATTGTTTTCTTCAACTGTTTTCAGTCTTCACATATTTATTATAATGGATTTTGTTGTGTATGATTGGTTATTTTCTTATAATCATGGCAATTTTGTATAATTTAGATATGTTAAAAGCCGAAGTGATGAGCAATTGAGGGATCATGGTGAAGAGAACTCAACAAGTGCTTGTAAGCCTGAAGATATAGCCAATGGAAAGCCAATTGTACCTTGTGGTCTTATAGCTTGGAGTTTATTCAATGACAAGTACAGCGTCTCCTGTGACAACAAGAATTTGACTGTGAACAAGAATGGCATCTCCTGGAAGAGTGATAGAGAGCACAAATTTGGAAAAGATGTTTACCCTAAAAACTTCCAGAGTAGTGCTATTAGAGGTGGTGCAAGTCTCAACGAATCCATACCAGTGTGTATTTACATGAACTTTTGTTTTGATTGGAATATTGGATTAAACTTCTATCCTCAAGTATAGTTATTTTTCTTCACAAAGTACAGAAATGTAATTAAATGTTGTTTTGATTAGTGCAGTCTTACTTCAATGATTAGTGCAGTTTTGATTAGTGCAGTCTTACATGAACTGTTCTGCATATTAATGAATTTTAGTTTGACACTTTATTTTTAAATTTACTTCAATGACATGAAAATTTACATTTGAGTTCTCCCAGTTATCATAATTTTCCTGACCAATGGATTGAATTTGCTTACTTTTTACAGTGGTTGAATTTTATCCAGTCAATGTATAGAGAAGCTGAGTGGTTGAGAACAAAGACTGTGCCAACAATTGATGATTATATGGAAAATGCATACATATCATTTGCCTTAGGTCCAATTGTCCTTCCAGCCCTTTATCTAGTCGGACCTAAGCTTTCAGATGAAGATGCTGAAAATCATGAGTTGAACTCTCAGTATAAGCTCATGAGCACATGCGGTCGTCTTCTTAATGACATTCACAGTTTTAAGGTATATAGTACATCCCTGCTCCTTAATTCTCTTCCTGGTTTCACAGCTACTAATGTTTTTGTCTATGCTGTAGAGAGAATCCGAGGAAGGGAAATTGAATGCGCTGGCTTTGCGCATTGCTCATGGCAATGGAGTTATTACTGCAGAAGAAGCCACTGAAGAGATGAAGGGTATTACTGAGGAAAAGAGAAGGGAACTCCTGAGATTAATTTTGCAAGAAAAAGGAAGTGTAGTTCCCAGAGTGCAAGGATTTGTTTTCGAAAATGATAAAAGTGTTGCACCTGTTTTATATGAAGGATGATGGATTTACTTCACATGAGATGTACTCTAGTGTAAATGCAGTAATTAAAGAACCTGTCATCCTTAATGAATTGTTAGTACATTCTCAGCAGAACCTTAGTCCTGTCAAAGCCACTAATGATGTGATGCCCCAGTCCAATTAGTACATACACACCTGACAACAAGCAAGACCTTCACTTGCTTTTGTGTGATCATTCTATATGAATAAAATGGCACAATTTTTCCTATCTCTTACTGATTTGTTATGCTTTGTTTTGGGGTGTGTCTTAGCAGTAGATCAAACAGATGGGTGGCGTGTGGTCAAAAGTTTAATAGTCATGGAGGACAACTGTGGAAAAAAAATAATAAATACTTCTAAAACTTTATTACAAGTCTTATGTTAAGTGCCATAATTTTTTTAAAATGCCTTATTTTTAAACTAGAAGTATTCAACTAGACTCGTACATACCACTAGTTAGGGCATATACAGACCACAAGCACGTTATATTCTTCCTACCATAAGTTTTTGCAGCACTATATTGATAACAATAACATTAACTTAACATGACAGAAAACATGCAGTCCATGACACATTTGACAAAACAAAATCTAATGGACATAAAAACTCAATCAAAATCAGTTTTCTTCCTTCAGAATCTCAAGGGAAAAAAATTTCCCACGATGTTCTATTGATATAAACTTCAATTCGCTAGACAGAGTAGCAACAAGTTGCCACTAACCCAATAACAGTGTGTTCCCTTCTTTTTATGCTGAACTGCAACAAGGGATTATAGCACTGCTTATGATTTTGGATGGTTTCGTACTTCAAAAGTATTTCTTTTCATAAGAAACCAGCCCATGAACTCCACCTTCAACCTGTGCTGCTCCACTCCGAACCTGGGAAGAGCAGACCAAATATTATGGACATGGAAAGACTTTTGGAGCAATAATTTGGTTCTCTAAAGATTGTGACATAAATTTGATCCTTGAATGACGTTGTTTTTACATCAAAATAAACCAAAAAGTTATTCTTACTGGGACCAAACTGTCATCATTCAATGACCAAAGTTTTTTGTTCGAGGACCAAATTGGGAGTTTACTCAAATGCACTTTAAATGAAATCTCAAGCAAAATTGCATGCATGCAAAACAGTTATGGCTTGTGAACATAGCATATTGCAGACTCAAACAAATAAAGAGTCACCCAGGATGGCCTCGACAACCCGCAATTACATTTTGTTTTTTTATCAATGGAATCTATCAGGTGATTAAAAAATTCAAGACCAAAAGCAGATTATTTTTTAGTCCTGACTTCCATCGGATTAATCCTTCCCCGGCATAAAGTAACTTATCCTAAATTCATCTTGATAAATTGCTGCAATTTCTTTTACTCCTTTTCTTAATTTCTTGGTTTAAGAATGCAACAGCAAAAAAAATGTATCCTAGCTTTTCCACATTGTGAAAATAAAAAACCGGTGAACAAAGCCAAAAAGATGGGTTTGATAGGAGATGGGCATTCAGTCAACAAATAGCATCACCCTTTTGGATTGTGAAAATGATGAAACTTCATTGATATTTAAATATCTAACGCTAAAAGTAAGCAAGAGCAAGAAATAAATAACTAGAAGAGTGGAGCAACCGTACCTCCAGTCTTAACACCCTGGATCTTAGAAGGTCATGAGCAGACTGTAGAGAGTTGGCACCAATATCTTGAAACCCTTGCCTGACTGCTTGCAAGGTGTATGGTATGAAATTTAAGACAGAACCCTTATCTTTAACAGCTCCAACAACCCCCTGAGCAATTTTTAGCTTTGCTGTATCACCCAAGTACCTTGCATCACTTCCTTTAGTCATAGCTTCTAGGGAACCCATTCCTCTATACTTCTTGACACGTTGACCATTCTGGTGCAGAAAAGGTAGTTAGTTAATAGTTACGCATACTAATATATTATTACCATATTTATTCTTGTTTAAGAATGCACAAGTCATTAGCAAAAGAAAGAGGCATGAACAATTTAGTGAAACTAAGAGATAGTAAAGAAAAGAATATCAGAGTGGTGAGAGAGAGAGAGAGTGACAAGCATATTTTCATAAATGTAAAAAAACTAACAACATATAGGAATAGCTGCTAGAAGAACAACAAAAATATTATCTAATTTGTCATGAATACAACATGTAAAACAGTCAGTTATTTACTTATTTGTTCTAAAGGCCAAATCCAATAATAAGAAAACATTGCAATCTTTTTCACTTCTAGTACAACCAAAAGACGTCTACCAAATAACAACATAGTACCCAAATAATCATCCCAAAGTTGCTTGCCAAATACTGATCCACCGTATCAGTATCCAACAGTCCACACTAAATTAAAACAATTATTTTTTCACCTTTAGCACAAAGCTTTAAACTTTTTCCATTTGCCATCTATTTCTAACTAATGAAGTTTTCAATTTTCATTACAATAACTCACCTTTAACTACAAGCGGCACACAGTCTTCCCCTGTTCTCTATTACTAAAGGGATTTTCTTTACAACACTATACTACATATATATACTGAGAATATACATGGGTTATAAACTTTTAAACACATGAATAGGAAATCAAATTTTTACAAGATTTCATCAGGCCTTCATAATCATACTCATACCTGATATACATAAGCCCCAGGAGCCTCAAGGCTGCCAGCCAAGAAGCTTCCCATCATAACAGTTGACGCTCCCAATGACAGAGCCTTAACAATATGACCAGAGTTTGAGATGCCACCATCAGCAATCACAGGAACACCGCTTTTATAAGCAATGGACGAGACCTTGTAAACAGCAGTTGCCTGAAAAGCATAAACTCAATAATCAATATTAAGAATTGAGGCATTGAGTTCAAGTTCGAATTAATTTGTAAGCAAGAATATGGGTGGGGCAAAGCTGAAATTCCACAACAGTTGAAACTTAAACACAATATTTAAAGTCTACATATACTTAAGCTACTAAAAGAAGAAAAAATTAATTTACCTGACCACGTCCCACAGCACAAACCTCCTGAGTAGTACAAATGGACCCAGACCCCATTCCAACCCTCAGCCCATCAACCCCAGCCTGAATCAGATTCTCAGCCTGGTACATAGTCACAACATTCCCACCAATCACATCAAGCTGAGGGTACACCCTCTTCACATACTTCACCATCTCCAACTGATAAATTGAGTTCCCTTGGGAACTATCCAACACCACAACATTCACCCCAGCCTTCACCAAATGCTTCAACCTCTCCTTATCATCCTCCCTCGTCCCCATCGCCGCCCCCACCATAAACTCCCCGTCCGCCCCCACCGACGGCGGCGCCACCAACTTCGGGTAACCCCTAACCCTCTCCACCGCCTCCCTCACCACCAAATCAACAACCTCACCATCCCTCTCCAAAACAACAGCATCACTTTTCTCACTTTCTATGATTTCATAAATTTTGTTTAGGTCAGCGTTCCATGGTGCCCGCCTGGGAGGGGGCGCCATGTAGTCGCCAACTCTCAAGCCCTTGTCGGTTTGCTTCGTCCAGTCGCTTTTCGCAACGTAGCCGAGGAGTTTCCCGGCGGAGGTGCCGCTGTCAGTCACGAGGAGGAAGGGGGAGTCCCCGAAAGCGTCCTCGTGCTCAAGGACGGCTGAGGGCGCGGCGAAGGCGGGGTCGGAGACGATGGGGACGCGGCGGGACTTCGCGGTGCGGATGATGGCAGCCTGGGCCGCGGCGGGGACGTTGGAATGCACGACGGCGATGCCGCCGAGGGAGGCCATGGCGGCGGCCATGGCGGACTCCGAGACGGTGTCCATCGGAGAAGCCACGAGTGGCACCGCAAGGGGGAGGCGGCGGGTGAGGCGCGTGGAGAGGTCCATGGCGTCGGCGGGGAAGTCGATGTAGTGGGGGAGGAAGATGACGTCATCGTAGGTGTAGGAGAAGCCCTGCGTGAAGAGCTTCTCGGCGGTGAAACCGTCCTCAATCGGCAGCGGAGTGAAGTCCATGGCGGTGGCCGGAGAAAGGGAGAGGTCCATGGCGTCGGCGGAGAACGGCGAACGGAGAAAGGGAGAGGCTATAGGGCTCGCGGTTTTTTTTTCTAAGCTCTTTTTTCTAGTCTCTGTTTTGAGTGTTAGTATATGCTTTAAAAAATTTACAATAATTATGATTTTTTTTTTTAAAAAGAAGCAAAAACCTAAGAAGTATGTTTTATTCCCTTTCTCAGACGTTAAAAAAAAAAAAAAAAAAAGGCAGCTAAAAACAGCCGTTTCAAAAGGTACCGCGTTATTTTTAAAGCTTAAACAAATTGGCCCTTGTTGGATAATTAACGTTTATTCATACTTCAACAGCCAGTTGAAGTGGCAATTTTGAATTATTTTTGTTAATTCCTAACCTATCTTTCCATCTGTCTTTGTAGGCAACTTGGAGATCCCTCATTTTTGTCATGGAATAGGAATCCAGGAGGGCACTGAGCAAAGAAACTCACACTATGCTTGTTGGTTATTTCCATGATTATAGTTTTGTACATGAATGTCTACTGTTTTGAAGAGAGTTGCATCAATTTGGACCTTTGATTAATTTTATTAAATGATAAATTTATCTTATATAATTTAATTTAACTAATTTTAATGGTGGGATTGTGAACTGCACACCCTGCAGATTTGAAATGAACTGCAGGGGATCCCATTTGGCTTATTTGACAATGCTTTTGTCTCTTCTTCTTCTTTTTTGGGTGCCATTCAATATACTGAACTGACAAGAGTTCTCTTTGAAAATTTAATGCCTTTCAGATTGAAAGTTTACTCAGCAAGAACTTCCAGCGTGTAAGCCGATTCTCACGCCACGAGCGGTAACACTACCTACTACTTTTTTGTAATACGTTGCATTGTTGCTCATGATTTTATGGGTACCTCAATGCATCTTTGTGTCCTTATTTATGTTGTGGTATAGCTTGTGCTTAATTTAAGTTTTTCCATGTAGGTTATTTCGGCATTCTTGCTTGTCAGCGTTGTATTCGTTCCTATTGGAGTTGCTTCACTAATTGCTTCAAGGATGGTACTGTTGAATGCTATAATGTGTTGAATTTATGGTTACAGTTGTATATAATTCTGAGTACATATTTCATTTCTTGTATCTATCAGGTTGTTGAAATTGTTTTTAGGTATGAATCAACATGCATTCCACAGAATGTTACTGACAAGGTGGCATACATTCAGAGTCCTGCAGATAAAACATGCAAAATATCACTAACTACATGTAAGTCTCCTTGACACCTGTTTATCTATTTCATTTTACTCTCATCTTTCTATTAACTCAGTTCCCATGATTGATAATAAATGGAGGTCACATCGAGGCTATTTTTTCTTTTCTTAAACTCTTCTCTTTTGAAAAGGTGGACAAGCATACGAAGGCGCCTATTTATGTCTACTATCAGCTTGACAACTTCTACCAGAATCATCGCTGGTATGTAATAACCCTTTTTCCTCATGCATCAAACATTCTTTTCATCTGTTTCAACTCCACATTTACAAAGTGAGGGAAAAGTGTGGTTTTAAGAAACAAGGATGTCCTGGTCCTTTCTTCAGTGGATCTTGACAAATACTAATTTTATTGGAAGGGGGAACTGCCCAGAAACTGATGCTTTTACTCCTTTTTTGTTTACAAAGCTTCACTCAAGCTTGTTCTCATAACTCTTTTTAACAGTCTAATGATATTTTATATACCTAATGTAAAACTAATTTTCCACTTTTACTCTAGTCTATATCTTAGTAGGTAAATCCTGGATAGCAGTCGTTTTGGGGGGTTTTGAGGGATTTTTGCACCACTGCTATGTACTCATGATCTCATTCCTGAATTGTCAATTCATACAAGTTCGTGTGAGTTTGCAAGCATTCTGGCTCGTTTTTTATGGGTAAAAACAAGCCAGGAGGTGAAGTTTAACAACCATGTGTGCAGGAGCACTGGGTCCCACAGATCTAAGTATCTAACATAACTTCCCTTGGAGGAAATTGCCTAATTAGAGGGATAAATGGACAGGAGGAAAAGGGAGAGTGTGAACTGAAGAATCTGAATCACCTCTCTCCTTTCTTCTTTGTCTGGAATCCGTCTTCCTCCTCTCTTTGGACACTGCTTCTCTCTGTGCATTTCCTTGTTAATACTTCTAAATTGGTGCAGTTGTTAAGGGATTTATCTGTATTCACACGAACTAATTTCATAATAAGATCAGGCTGCATAATCTAGTTATATTTATCTCTGGTTGCTGTGTTTCAGTTTGTATAAGCCTCATTACACCATCAAATCCTTCTTAAGTAAAAAATGGTGTAGAATTGCCAATTCCTTCTAAAAAAATGGGGGCAATTAGAGTAGTGGCACTAAAGTCGAGATTGGCAGCAATCTTAGCCATGATCTGCATAAAAAGCACCATGTGATGGTGAACTTGTGGCAGCCAGAGGCTACTACTACACTGCACAATGCCTCTATAGTGACCCAATTTGCAGCTATTAATTATTCTGCTCTATATTTTGTCAGAAGTCTTAATATTTAATGTCTGGCAAAAAGTTACACATACACAATCACTTTGTTTTTTGATATATTTATTATGCAAGCATTCTACATCAAAGTTGATGGTTGTGCTCTAGCCAGTGCCATTTATCTTAATTACTTTAAAAATTAAACATATCTTGCTTTAAATCCTTTAACAGTTCTTGAGATCATTGTATCCAGCATTGCTTATTACTGGCACCTCAACTTGTTTTTGGATATTTACTATGTGGCAACTCACTTTAAAAAATTGTAGGGGTGGCATTTTTGTACTCGTATTGTAATTCGTGTTAGATTTTTACTTCATGGTTTTTTACTTCATGGTAATAGAATTGTAATTTCAGTACAGTCAGAACATATTAATTCAGGGCTATGTCTCTGTTTGCCCTTGGTGATACATACACATTTGTATGTACATAATAAAGTTAGAATGGAAAAAAGGCAGAAAATAAATAAATTATTTGACAACTGGCATGAAGTTCATTTACAAGTTAGCATCTAAATTGGCAAAAATCTTTTTTAAGGCAACACAGCTATTATTATGCATATTTAAAGTTGTAACTATGGTTCTGTTATCTAACTTCTAGAACTGTAGGGAATTGTTGCAGATAACATATTACTATTTGTATGGGATGTAATTTATAGAGACTTCCACACATCTGTTTTTTTTTTGGTGGTGTGTGTATTCATCTTATATTTAGGGTAATTTATCACTTCAATGTCTTTAACTGATTGTTTTCTTCAACTGTTTTCAGTCTTAATATATTTATTATAATGGATTTTGTTGTGTATGATTGGTTATTTTCTTATATTATAATCATGGCAATTTTGTATAATTTAGATATGTTAAAAGCCGAAGTGATGAGCAATTGAGGGATCATGGTGAAGAGAACTCAACAAGTGCTTGTAAGCCTGAAGATATAGCCAATGGAAAGGCAATTGTACCTTGTGGTCTTATAGCTTGGAGTTTATTCAATGACACGTACAGCTTCTCCTGTGACAACAAGAATTTGACTGTGAACAAGAATGGCATCTCCTGGAAGAGTGATAGAGAGCACAAATTTGGAAAATATGTTTACCCTAAAAACTTCCAGAGTAGTGCTATTAGAGGTGGTGCAAGTCTCAACGAATCCATACCAGTGAGTATTTACAGGAACTTTTGTTTTGATTGGAATATTCTATCCTCGAGTATAGTTATTTTTCTTCACAAAGTACAGCAATGTAATTAAATGTTGTTTTGATTAGTGCAGTCTTAATTTAGGCTTTGTTTACCCTTGCATTGCATGGGCTTTTGTGTTAAGCTTGCATCTTTTGGTTTATTTGTTGTTGTTGTTGCTGTTGTTACTACTACTATTGGTATTCATATTGTAAATATAGTAATGACTTTTCACATGGCAAATTATTCCACTGTTCCAAGTACCTCTTTCATTTCAAATTTTCAATTACTTCTAGTATATTCTTCTGTTCATCTTATGATTAGTCCAAGTATTCGCAATCTAGTTTTCATCAATGGGATACATTACTCATTTTTTTTAAATGTTTTATGGAACAGTTGAGTAAGCAGGAGGATCTTATTGCCTGGATGCGAACTGCTGCTTTGCCAACTTTTAGGAAGTTGTATGGAAAGATAGAGGTGGGTCTGAATGAAGGTGATAACATAAATGTAACACTGCAAAATCGCTACAACACATACAGCTTTAATGGCAAGAAAAAGCTGGTTCTGTCAACTACTAGCTGGCTTGGTGAGAAGAATGACTTCCTTGGCATTGCCTATCTCACTGTTGGAGGATTGTGCTTCTTTTTGGCATTGGCTTTTACCATTGTATATTTTGTCAAGCCAGGGTAAATACTTCAAATCCTCTATTGCTTTAGAGTTCAGACCATGAAATTTCCTTTCATAGCAGGGGAATTCATGGGATACCTTTGACCTTGCATGGGCTTACTAATTTTGTTGATTTTGTACTTGTTTGTTTGACCAAAAATGGGGTTGGATGCATTTATCTGTTTCATACATGTTACTTAAATTTTTTATTCTGTGACTTCTTACCAGCAAAGTTGGCACACAACATGCCAATAGACCTAGACTAATTGGAGTATTATGCCCTAGCGTTTAATTCCAAACCCCTTCTCTGTTTTTAACTCTGAAATCTGCATTGTTTATATAGTTAATTTGATTAAAACCTAAATAATATTTGTGATTTGTGTGTTCAGTGTATTGCAAATTCTGTGTATTATGAAATCTTGTCTGCTATGAGAGTTTTCTTCTTCCTGCATAATAGCAAAAATGAAGGAAAATGATATTATTTCCTACTGGTACTACTAACTTTGTTAAAAAAAGAAGCCCCGTTTAGTGTTATTCAAGGTATATAACTTAGAGATTAATAATTAAAAAGCTTTGTTTAGAACTTGTATAGGAAAAAAGGTTGAGGTTGTTTTAAATGCGATGACAAAATTTTGTTACACATGATGCATGTTTTTGTCCATCTATTTCTTTGTTAGTGTCCACTGTACAATTTAAAATTCGTATCTGTTGGATTGTGTAAAGTAGTTTAGCATCTTTTTTTTTCTAAGCTCTTTTTTCTAATCTCTGTTTTGAGTGTTAGTATATGCTTAAAAAATTTACAATAATTATGATTTTTTTTTTAAAAAAAGAAGCAAAAACCTAAGAAGTATGTTTTAATCCCTTTCTCAGATGTTAAAAATAGCAGTTTCTGTAAAAAAAAAAAAAAAAAGGCAGCTAAAAACAGCAGTTTCAAAATGTCCCCCGTTATTTTTAAAGCTTAAACAAATTGTCCCTTATTGGATAATTAACGTTTCTTCATACTTCAATAGCCAGTTGAAGTGGCAATTTTGAATTATTTTTGTTAATTCCTAACCTATCTTTCCATCTGTCTTTGTAGGCAACTTGGAGATCCCTCATTTTTGTCATGGAATAGGAATCCAGGAGGGCACTGAGCAAAGAAACTCACACTATGCTTGTTGGTTATTTCCATGATTATAGTTCTTTAAGACCTTCACTCCAATTAGTACATACACCTGACAACAAGCAAGACCTTCACTAGCTTTTGTGTGATAATTCTTTATGAATAAAATGGCACAATTTTTCCTATCTCTTACTGATTTGTTATGCTTTGTTTTGGGGTGTGTCTTGGCAGTAGATCAAACAGATGGGTGGCATTTGGTCAAAAGTTTAATAGTCATGGAGGACAACTGCCAAAAAAAAATAATAAATACTTCTAAAACTTTATTACGAGTCTTATGTTAAGTGCCATAATTTTTTTAAAATGCCTTATTTTTAAAATAAAAGTATTCAACTAGACTCGTATATACCACTAGTTAGGGCATATACAGACCACAAGCACGTTATATTCTTCCTACCATAAGTTTTTGTGGCACTATATTGATAACAATAACATTAACTTAACATGACAGAAAACATGCAGTCCATGACACATTTGACAAAACAAAATCTAATGGGCATAAAAACTCCCACGAAATCAGTTTTCTTCCTTCAGAATCTCAAGGGAAAAAAATTTCCCACGATGTTCTATTGGTGCAAACTCAATTCGCTAGACAGTGTGTTCCCTTCTTTTTATGCTGAACTGCAACAAGGGATTATAGCACCGCTTATGATTTTGGATGGTTTCGTACTTCAAAAGTATTTCTTTTCATAAGAAACCAGCCCATGAACTCCACCTTCAACCTGTGCTGCTCCACTCCGAACCTGGGAAGAGCAGACCAAATATTATGGACATGGAAAGACTTTTGGTGCAATAATTTGGTTATCTAAAGATTGTGACATAAATTTGATCCTTGAATGACGTTGTTTTTACATCAAAATAAATCAAAAAGGTATTCTTACTGGGACCAAACTGTCATCATTCAATGACCAAAGTTTTTTGTTTGAGGACCAAATTGGGAGTTTACTCAAATGCACTTTAAATGAAATCTCAAGCAAAATTGCATGCATGCAAAACAGTTATGGCTTGTGAACATAGCATATTGCAGACTCAAACAAATTCAAGAGTCACCTAGGATGGCCTGGACAACCAACAATTAAATTTTCTTTTTTTATCAATGGAATCTATCAGGTGATTAAAAAATTCAAGACCAAAAGCAGATTATTTTTTAGTCTTGACTTCCATCGAATTAATCCTTCCCCGGCAGAAAGGAAATTATCCTAAATCCATCCTGATAAATTGCTGCAATTTCTTTTACTCCTTTTCTTAATTTCTTGGTTTAAGAATGCAATGGCAAAAAAAAAATGTATCCTAGCTTTTCCACACTGAAAATAAAAAACCGGTGAACAAAGCCAAAAAGATGGGTTTGACAGGAGATGGGCATTCAGTCAACACATAACATCACCCTTTTGGATTGTGAAAATGATGAAACTTCATTGATATTTAAATATCTAATGCTAAAAGTAAGCAAGAGCAAGAAATAAATAACTAGAAGAGTGGGGCAACCGTACCTCCAGTCTTAACACCCTGGATCTTAGAAGGTCATGAGCAGACTGTAGAGAGTTGGCACCAATATCTTGAAACCCTTGCCTGACTGCTTGCAAGGTGTATGGTATGAAATTTAAGACAGAACCCTTATCTTTAACAGCTCCAACAACCCCCTGAGCAATTTTTAGCTTTGCTGTATCACCCAAGTACCTTGCATCACTTCCTTTAGTCATAGCTTCTAGGGAACCCATTCCTCTATACTTCTTGACACGTTGACCATTCTGGTGCAGAAAAGGTAGTTAGTTAATACTTAATAGTTATGCATACTAATATATTATTACCATATTTATTCTTGTTTAAGAATGCACAAGTCATTAGCAAAAGAAAGAGGCATGAACAATTTAGTGAAACTAAGAGATAGTAAAGAAAAGAATATCAGAGTGGTGAGAGAAAGAGAGAGTGAGAAGCATATTTTCATAAATGTAAAAAAACTAACAACATATAGGAATAGTTGCTAGAAGAACAACAAAAATATTATCTAATTTGTCATGAATACAACATGTAAAACAGTCAGTTATTTACTTATTTGTTCTAAAGGCCAAATCCAATAATAAGAAAACATTGCAATCTTTTTCACTTCTAGTACAACCAAAAGACGTCTACCAAATAACAACATAGTACCCAAATAATCATTGCAAAGTTGCTTCCCAAATACTGATCCACCATATCAGTATCCAACAGTCCACACTAAATTAAAACAATTATTTTTTCACCTTTAGCACAAAGTTTTAACCTTTTTCCATTTGCCATCTATTTCTAACTAATGAAGTTTTCAATTTTCATTACAATAACTCACCTTTAACTACAAGCATTACACAGTCTTCCCCTGTTCTCTATTACTAAAGGGATTTTCTTTACAACACTATACTACATATATATACTGAGAATATACACGGGTTATAAACTTTTAAACACATAAATAGGAAATCACAATTTTTACAAGATTTCATCGGGCCTTCATAATCATACTCATACCTGATATACATAAGCCCCAGGAGCCTCAAGGCTGCCAGCCAAGAAGCTTCCCATCATAACAGTTGACGCTCCCAATGACAGAGCCTTAACAATATGACCGGAGTTTGAGATGCCACCATCAGCAATCACAGGAACACCGCTTTTATAAGCAATGGACGAGACCTTGTAAACAGCAGTTGCCTGAAAAGCATAAACTCAATAGTCAATATTAAGAATTGAGGCATTGAGTACAGGTTGGAATTAATTTGTAAGCATGAATATGGGTGGGGCAAAGCTGAAATTCCACAACAGTTTAAACTTAAACACAATATTTAAAGTCTACATATACTTAAGCTACTAAAAGAAAAAAAAATTACTTTTGCATTCAATAAGTATGTAAATCATCATTATCTAATATACCAATCAATCAACCAAGGAATCAATAACCAATCAATCAATCAAGGAATCAAATATACCTGACCACGCCCCACAGCACAAACCTCCTGAGTAGTACAAATGGACCCAGACCCCATTCCAACCCTCAGCCCATCAACCCCAGCCTGGATCAGATTCTCAGCCTGGTACATAGTCACCACATTCCCCCCAATCACATCAACCTCAGGGTACATCCTCTTCACATACTTCACCATCTCCAACTGATAAATTGAGTTCCCTTGGGAACTATCCAACACCACAACATTCACCCCAGCCTTCACCAAATGCTTCAACCTCTCCTTATCATCCTCCCTCGTCCCCATCGCCGCCCCCACCATAAACTCCCCGTCCGCCCCCACCGACGGTGGCGCCACCAACTTTGGGTAACCCCTAACCCTCTCCACCTCCTCCCTCACCACCAAATCAACAACCTCACCATCCCTCTCCAAAACCACAGCACCACTTTTCTCACTTTCTATGATTTCATAAATTTTGTTTAGGTCAGAATTCCATGGTGCCCGCCTGGGAGGGGCCGCCATGTAGTCGCCAACTCTCAAGCCCTCGTCGGTTTGCTTCGTCCAGTCGCTTTTCGCGACGTAGCCGAGGAGTTTCCCGGCGGAGGTGCCGCTGTCGGTCACGAGGAGGACGGGGGAGTCCCCGAAAGCGTCCTCGTGCTCGAGGACGGCCGAGGGCGCGGCGAAGGCGGGGTCGGAGAGGATGGGGACGCGGCGGGACTTCACGGCGCGGAGGATGGCCGCCTGGGCAGCGGCGGGGACGTTGGAGTGCACGACGGCAATGCCGCCGAGGGAGGCCATGGCGGCGGCCATGGCGGACTCCGAAACGGTGTCCATCGGAGAAGCCACGAGTGGCACCGCAAGGGGGAGGCGGCGGGTGAGGTGCGTGGAGAGGTCCACAGCGTCGGCGGGGAAGTCGATGTAGTGGGGGAGGAAGATGACGTCATCGTAAGTGTAGGAGAAGCCCTGCGTGAAGAGCTTCTCGGCGGTGAAACCGTCCTCGATCGGAGGCGGAGTGAAGTCCATTGCAATGGCCGGAGATCGGAGAAAGGGTTCAGCTATAAGTTTCGCGGTTTAGAAACTGACCTCTTCGAATGAATTATTTTGTATAAAAAGCATTTTTTTAAATTAACAAAATTTAACTCTAACGAAACGAGAACGGTTCGGGAAGTAATTTAATAATTTCCAAACGTCCATTAGGTATCATAATGTTCACTTGTCAATATTTTTTCTGTATAATATAAGTTTGTATACTTAAATTTAAATAAAAATCGTTGCCTATATAATATTATAAGGATTAATAAAAAATATAATATATTCAGAAGAATAAATAAATGAATTAAGATGTGAGCTAGTGCAATTCCACCTCATCCAAAGGTCAAGTGAATCGACGTTTATACTTTTTAAATTTAAGCACAATTAAAGTAATGTTCTTCTAAAAAAAAAAAAAAGTAATGTTAAATATTGCTTGGACAAAAAAGGTTGTCAACATTGGGAGTTTTATAAGTCTAACGTGTATTTTCACTATTTTGTCTTTGGAGTTATCAACCAAAGATACTTTTACTTTCAGGCCAAGAATAAAAATACAAAGCTCCTTTAGCCATTTACCTAAAATGGGATATGGTTTCATATTTTTATTTATTAATTGTACTTTTAATTTTTATATTTTAGTTTATGCATAGATTTAGTCTTCTTAATTTTATGTTATATTTATTTTTATATTTTTAATTATTAAAATTAAGTCTCTTACTTTAAATTTTATTTAATAATTAACAAAAATGTAACATAACATTAATTGATATAAATTGAAAAATTATTTACTATATTTTATTAAGAACAAAAACAAAAAAGGACTTCAGAGTAGTAATGGAGGGGAGTGTGAACTCAATTTTTATTTTTATTTAAATATTTTATGTTTCTTTATTTTATCAATTATAAATCGTTGTTACGTTATATTTTTCGTTAATTATTTGATGAAATTCCATGTAAAAGATTTAATTTTAACAATTAAAAACTTATAAAGACTAAAATTTGATAATTAAAATTAAAAATACTAAAATCATACGTAAAGTAAAATATAAATACTAAAAATAAAATTAAAAGAGAGAGAATTTATGCATCGTTAAAAAGATTATAATATGTGGACCACGGAAACTCCAAGTGAGACAAGAATTTATGCTCATCACAAATTCACAATTTGACCATGAGTTATAATCACTATCTACAAGGAGGTTTTGTCGTATCAACATCGGCAACGGGCCACCACATGAATCAAAAGAATAAATAATTGGAAAAAACTTAAATACAGTACTCTAGGTATTGTTGATATTATTCTCCAATTAGATTTGGAGTCACCCCAGTTTTTATTTATTTATTTATTGACAATATGTGATGACATTTAACGATCGTGTATTACTGATATAAAACTCCAAATATGATTAAAGAACAACACCAACAGTACTGGTATTGTATATAAGTTTTGTCCTAAATAATTTAGCATTCCTAGGGAAGGGATCATTTTTTGTTCTTTAATTTTTAAAATTAAATTTAAAAACAAATTTTATTTGAATAGAAAGGGATTGAAATAATTTTTAAATGAATTTTAAAATTATTTTAATTCATTCTTAGAAATAGAAAAAAAAAAGTTTTTTTAATGATAGTCTCTAGCTTTAGCAATTGTTATGGTTATTTTGATATTTTTTCTTTGCCCTTTTTTTGTACTGTAGAGTGCAGATGAAAAAAAATTCATAGAAAATTCTCACACATTCTGTACTGGATTAGTTATTTTTATGCCATATTGATACGAGGGTCTATCTATCATTGCAAATCTTTTAAATAATATGCATATTAGGCATATCAGGTAGAGAAGAAAATGAGGTTAATCAATATTTGTATAAGGTTATTTTTTTAGGGTACTATAACGGAGTTAATTTAATTAAACGATGACAATAAACTACAGGTCAATGGTGATATACATTACTTAAAAAATGCAAAATCTTTGTGTGTAATTCACTGTGGCATACATACATAACTTATTTGGACAAGAAAAAAAAAAGAGGGGAGATTACGAAAGAAAGAGTGTCTTCACTCTTCAAACATTTGAGGGATCCAAAAGTTACTTTGTTCTAAAGGGCAAAAAAAAAAAAAAAAACCATTGATCAGTTGTAGATGAAGTGGCACCCATCAAAGCCTCTTGAGAAGAAAAAAATTAGCATTAGTGATGCAAATACGTAATGTGACCAAACAAATTCAACCTAAGTTGATTATGAAGTTCTTTGAATTAGTGCATGTTTGAATTTTGAGAGAAATCATAACTATTTTGTTTTTAAAGAAAACTTCTTTACGAAATAAAAAGGATTATTTTTTAAAATAAGTTAAACTAAACATACAACTAAAATGAAGCAAAAAGGTTTAATTAATATTTAAATATACTTTTTTTTTATAAAAAGAATGTTTAAATATGCTTTTAGTCCTTATAAAAATATCAAATTTGAATTTTATTCTTTTAATTTTTTATTTATTTTGGTCCTCAAAAATTTGTTTATCTTTTAAATGATCATTTATAATCATTTTACGATGAGATGATGTATATTTAGACATATCATAATAACGATCACTTTGAAGTAATATATAACGTGACATTCTATATACATGACATGTTTTAATAGAAAACTATTTTTAAGTTTTTTCCATGTAGGTTATTTCGGCATTCTTGCTTGTCAGCGTTGTATTCGTTCCTATTGGAGTTGCTCCACTAATTGCTTCAAGGAAGGTACTGTTGAATGATATAATGTGTTGAATTTATGCTTACAGTTGTCTATAATTCTGAGTACATATTTCATTTCTTGTATCTAGCAGGTTGTTGAAATTGTTTTTAGGTATGAATCAACATGCATTCCACAGAATGTTACTGACAAGGTGGCATAGATTCAGAGTCCTGCAGATAAAACATGCAAAATATCACTAACTACATGTAAGTCTCCTTGACACCTGGTTATCTATTTCATTTTACACTCATCTTTCTATTAACTCAGTTCCCATGATCTATTTACTTATAATATAAAAAGATGTTCTGAAATAACACGTGGCAACTATTTATTTGCTTACCCTCCCGCCAGTTTTTTCCAATTCCCGTGCGCGTCCCCCCATCCCCCGTCACTCTCTCCTATGGCTGGTTTTAATAGCAGCGTAAAAATTTATACTCCTCATTTACACTTTTATATTACTGCACGTATGCACCTTTTTCTCTTTTTATTTTTTTACAGTTAAATACTATAAACACTAAATTATTTCTCAATTTGGTCATTTATTAAAAACTAAAATAATATTTTTATAATTTTTAAAAAAATATATAATATTCTCTCAAATAAAAAATTATCATTAAAACTATTAAATTTAAGAAATACACTTATTTTTAAGTAAACTAAACCATAAAACAAAATAATAATATGATATTTTTTTCTAAATCAAGTCAATGTATTTGTATAGTCTAACTATTAAAAAATACTGTATTAATATAATATTAGAAATAAAATTAGTATCAAAATAATTTTCAAAAATATATTTTCACGGCATAATAAAAAATGTTTGATGTAATATATTATATTATGAAGTTAATAGTCAAAATAATATTTTATTATTATAATATATTTATAAGAGTCAATAAACTTATCATACATGATAAATTGTGATTGAATAACATTGTAAAATTATTTTACATTGTCAATGTATAACCTATTTTCTCTATATAAAATATTTTGTTATAATTTTTATAGTCTTTATATATAAATAAAATATCACATAAGACTTAATTCATCAATTCAAATTATTCTAATGAATAACTTATTTACATTGTTATATATTTATTTTTTGTTATATTTTATAAGTTTAGCTTTTCATTTAAATTTTTACACATAGACTACATCTTAACAAGTTTTATTTAATATTAGAGAAAATTCAACTTAATTATTATATTATAATACTTAAAAATAATCGCACAATAAAAAAAATAAAGAGTGACCCATGCGAGTGCATGGGTCAACCAGCTAGTTGATAATAAATGGAGGTCACATCGAGGCTATTTTTTCTTTTCTTAAACTCTTCTCTTTTGAAAAGGTGGACAAGCATACGAAGGCGCCTATTTATGTCTACTATCAGCTTGACAACTTCTACCAGAATCATCGCGGGTATGTAATAACCCTTTTTCCTCATGCATCAAACATTCTTTTCATCTGTTTCAACTCCACATTTACAAAGTGAGGGAAAAGTGTGGTTTTAAGAAACAAGGATGTCCTGGTCCTTTCTTCAGTGGATCTTGACAAATACTAATTTTATTGGAAGGGGGAACTGCCCAGAAACTGATGCTTTTACTCCTTTCTTCAGTGGATCTTGACAAATACTAATGATATTTTATATACCTAATGTAAAACTAATTTTCCACTTTTACTCTAGTCTATATCATAGTAGGTAAATCCTGGATAGCAGTCGTTTTGAGGGATTTTTGCACCACTGCTATGTACTCATGATCTCATCCCTGAACTTGTGAATTCATACAAGTTCATGTGAGTTTGCAAGCATTCTGGCTCGTTTTTTATAGGTAAAAACGAGCCAGGAGGTGAAGTTTAACAACCATGTGTGCAGGAGCACTTGGTCCCACAGATCTAAGTATCTAACGTAACTTCCCTTGGAGGAAATTGCCTAATTAGAGGGATAAATGGACAGGAGGAAAAGGGAGAGTGTGAACTGAAGAATCTGAATCACCTCTCTCCTTTCTTCTTTGTCTGGAATCCGTCTTCCTCCTCTCTTTGGACTCTGCTTCTCTCTGTGCATTTCCTTGTTAATACTTCTAAATTGGCGCAGTTGTTAAGGGATTTATCTGTATTCACACGAACTAATTTCATAATAAGATCAGGCTGCATAATCTAGTTATATTTATCTCTGGTTGCTGTGTTTCAGTTTGTATAAGCCTCATTACACCATCAAATCCTTCTTAAGTAAAAAATGGTGTAGAATTGCCAATTCCTTCTAAAAAAATGGGGGCAATTAGAGTAGTGGCACTAAAGTCGAGATTGGCAGCAATCTTAGCCATGATCTGCATAAAAAGCACCATGTGATGGTGAACTTGTGGCAGCCAGAGGCTACTACTACACTGCACAATGCCTCTATAGTGACCCAATTTGCAGCTATTAATTATTCTGCTCCATATTTTGTCAGAAGTCTTAATATTTAATGTCTGGCAAAAAGTTACACATACAAAATCACTTTGTTTTTTGATATATTTATTATGCAAGCATTCTACATCAAAGTTGATGGTTGTGCTCTAGCCAGTGCCATTTATCTTAATTACTTTAAAAATTAAACATATCTTGCTTTAAATCCTTTAACAGTTCTTGAGATCATTGTATCCAGCATTGCTTATTACTGGCACCTCAACTTGTTTTTGGATATTTACTATGTGGCAACTCACTTTAAAAAATTGTAGGGGTGGCATTTTTGTACTCGTATTGTAATTCGTGTTAGATTTTTACTTCATGGTTTTTTACTTCATGGTAATAGAATTGTAATTTCAGTACAGTCAGAACATATTAATTCAGTGCTATGTCTCTGTTTGCCCTTGGTGATACATACAAATTTGTATGTACATAATAAAGTTAGAATGGAAAAAAGGCAGAAAATAAATAAATTATTTGACAACTGGCATGAAGTTCATTTACAAGTTAGCATCTAAATTGGCAAAAATCTTTTTTAAGGCAACACAGCTATTATTATGCTTATTTAAAGTTGGAACTATGGTTCTGTTATCTATAACTTCTAGAACTGTAGGGAATTGTTGCAGATAACATATTACTATTTGTATGGGGTGTAATTTATAGAGACTTCCACACATCTGTTTTTTTTTTTTTTTGGTGGTGTGTGCATTCATCTTATATTTATGGTAATTTATGACTTCAATGTCTTTAACTGATTTTTTTTTCAACTGCTTTCAGTCTTAATATATTTATTATAATGGATTTTGTTGTGTATGATTGGTTATTTTCTTATAATCATGGCAATTTTGTATATTTTAGATATGTTAAAAGCCGAAGTGATGAGCAATTGAGGGATCATGGTGAAGAGAACTCAACAAGTGCTTGTAAGCCTGAAGATATAGCCAATGGAAAGGCAATTGTACCTTGTGGTCTTATAGCTTGGAGTTTATTCAATGACACGTACAGCTTCTCCTGTGACAACAAGAATTTGACTCTGAACAAGAATGGCATCTCCTGGATGAGTGACAGAGAGCACAAATTTGGAAAAGATGTTTACCCTAAAAACTTCCAGAGTAGTGCTATTAGAGGTGATGCAAGTCTCAACGAATCCATACCAGTGAGTATTTGCATAAACTTTTGTTTTGATTGGAATATTGGATTAAACTTCTATCCTCAAGTATAGTTATTTTTCTTCACAAAGTACAGCAATGTAATTAAATGTTGTTTTGATTAGTGCAGTCTTAATTTAGGCTTTGTTTACCCTTGCATTGCAAATTTTGATCTAGTTTCTTTTTTATTTCCCAAATTTAAAAAGATTATTTTTGTCTTCCTAATTCAAAAAGATAGAGTCCACTTGTGGTCCTACTCCCTGACAAGGACTACAAGTAGGCTATTTCCAAATTATGGAAATGAAAATAATCACTTTTAAATTTTGGAGACTAAAAAAAATTAGGCCCAAATTTGAAAAATCAAAAGACATTGATTAAGAGATTCAAGGACTAGTTACATTCCTATAGTTAATTTTATGTAATGTCAATTAAATGAAATGATCCAATTAAAAAATAAGTACAAGTTTAAGGATCCATTTAAAAAAAATAGTTCAAAGGCCTAATTAAAAATCATCAAATAGTTTAAGGATCTACGGAGTAATTTAACCTTTTTTTAAAAAAATTTAATTAACTTTCAATATTTCTAAATATTTTATTTGAATCCTTACTCATCAATAGTAGTTAAAATTTTGTTAACTTAAATTATAGGAATCCATTTGAATATATATATATATATATATATATATATATATATATATATATATATAGACTAGAAGGATCTATATTTTTTTTTACTAATAGAAGGATCTATATTTAATAAATAAAACAATCAAATAATTGAATAAATAGTTTTAAATAGTTTTTTTTATATAATTTAGCAAAAGTTAACTTGTAATCAAAAGAAACCTCATTGAAAATTTAAAGTATAAAATTTCCTTGTTAAAAAGTTTTTTTAAAAAAAAAAAACTTATTTAAAAATTCGATGAAACTAGCTATAATGATTTACAATCTCCTTATATATATAAATGAATAAGAGATTCTCTCATCTTCTTGCTTCACTCTCTCCACTCTCTTTCACATTCACTCTTATTTGAATACTCTCTCCTCATGGAGTGGTGTAGTTCACTTTCCTAACATGCATCTAGTTCTTCTACTTTTCCTAAAATTTCTCTTATCAATTTTTGTAACTATCTTACATTCACAATATTTCTATAACTACCTCCATTCACTTGATATTATATTTTTTTCATATTTTTTTATCAGTTTTTTTAATTCTATTTTTAATTCCGAAGATTTATCTCCTTCGTCAATAATTTCAAATCCTTAATTCAATTTACTTTTCAATTTTAAAAAATTAAAGTTACATCATTACATCTTCTCTTATATTTTTTTCTTAAAAAAAATTATAGTTTCTAATTTCTTTTATAATTATCTGTTTTTCAAAATTTCTTCCGATGTGATATATAATTCTTTTTTTTTTCAAATTTTATACTCTCTAATCTTTTGGGCTTTTTTTTAATATTTCTTTTATCTGATTTTTTAACTCTATTTTTTAATTCCGAAGATTTCTCTCTTTCATCAATAATTTCATATCCTTAATTCAATTTCCTTTTCAATTTTCAAATTTAATATTAAAAATTAAAGTTACATCATTACATCTTCCCTTTTTTTTCTTTTAAAAAATTATAGTTTCTAATTTCTTTTATAATTATCTTTTTTTCAAAATTTCTTTCGATGTACTATATATATATATTTCAAATTTTATACTCTCTAATCTATTGGATTTTTTTTTATAATATTTCTTTTATCAGATTTTCTAACTCTATTTTTTAATTTCGAAGATTTCTTTCTTTAGTCAATAATTCTAAATCCTTAATTCAATTTTCAAAGTTAATATTAAAAAAAATTAAAGTTACATTATTACATCTTCCCTTATCTTTTTTTTTTAATTTTATAGTTTCTAATTTCTTTTATAATTATCTTTTTATAAAATTTTCTTTCAATGTGCTATATAATTCTTTGTTTTTTTTTTCAAATTTCTTTTTATTAACTATATAAGGTAGTGAAAATTTTAATAAGTTCATGCAATACACGGACTAAAACACTAGTTCAATTTAACCTAAAAGTGATTTCACTACTTTGTCTAAAAAAAAGAAGAAAAAAAACTGAAAGTGATTTCAAACGATATATATATTAACTAAACATAGCTTTATATAGTGGGAGTGAAGTATGAGATGTTGGAGGAGCAAAGACATAATGTCGACATATTAACCAATCTAGCTAAGATATATACTACAAGGTGCATCATACTTTTTTTTTTTTGAAGAGGCGCATCATACTATTACCTATATTTTAGTCAAGATCATATATATAAAAGACAATTCTATTTAAGTTAGGTAAGATGATTATAAATTATAAAAATTTTCTTTCGAATAATTGATCGGCTTCGTCATAACATCTACTAGGTTATCTTTGGTGTGAATCTTCTGCATGTCTACACTTCCTTCCTTTACTACTTCTCTGACAAAGTGGTATTGAACACCTATGTGCTTTGTCCTAGAATGAAAGGTGAGATTCCTTGCAATGTGCAAGGCACTCTGACTGTCACAATACACAGTAGTCTTCTGCTGCTTGTGCCCAAGTTCCTCCAATAGCCTTTGAATCCAAATAGCTTCCTTGCATGCCTGGGTAACGGCCATGTACTCAGCTTCTGTAGTAGACAAAGCTACAACAGTCTGTAATTTGGATAACCAGCTCATTGCCCCTCCTACAAGTGTTAACACATAGCCAATAATATACTTTCTTTTATCAAGATCACCTGTAAAATCTGAATCAACATAGCCCCTGACAATAAATTCCGATCCTTCAAAACATAATGCAACATCTGAGGATCCTTTGATGTATCTAAGAGTCCTCTTAACAGCATTCCAATGCTCTTTACCAGGATCTGCCATGAACCTACTAACCGCTCCCACTGCTTGTGCAATGTCTGGTCTTGTACAAATCATGACGTACATAAGGCTTCCCACTGCTGATGCATACGGTACTCGAGACATTTCCATCCTCTTTGCTTCATTGCTAGGACTTATACTTGAGGATAACTTATAATTGACAGCAAGTGGGGTAGAAATTGGCTTACAGTCTTGCATGTTGAAGCACCGCAAGACCCTCTGTAAGTAATTCTTTTGAGAAAGCCAAAATTTCCTATCTTTTTTGTCTCGGTGAATTTGCATCCCTAAAATCTTGTTTGCGGGTCCCAAGTCCTTCATATCAAACTCCCTAGCCAACTCTACCTTCAATTCTTGGATTCGATCTTTGTTGGGGCCTACCACCAACATGTCATCCACATACAACAGAAAAATGATGAAATCATTATCATCAAACCTATTGTAGTATGTATAATGGTCTGAACTCAGTCTGTTGTAACCAAGGCTAATAATGAAGGAATCAAATCTCTTGTACCAACATCTTGGCGCTTGCTTTAGACCGTATAGAGATTTGGTCAACCTACAAACCAAGTTTTCTTTTCCTTGTTCTTTAAAGCCTTCCGGTTGGAGCATATATATCTCCTCTTCAAGTTCTCCATGGAGAAAAACAGTCTTTACATCAAGTTGCTCAAGATGTAAATCAAATACAACACACATAGCCAGAACAACTCTAATTGTTGTCAATCGAACAACTAGCGGAAATATCTCATTGAAATCAACACCTTCTTTATGAGCATATCCTTTTACCACCAATCTTGCACGATATCGTTCCACTTGATCATTGCCTTCTCATTTGATCTTGTATACCCATTTGTTTCCGAAGGCTTTTCGACCCTTTGGAAGTTCAACAAGTTCCCATGTCTTGTTTCTATGCAAGGCTTCCATTTCTTCATGCATTATTGCCATCCATTGAAAAGCATCTGAACTACTCAGGGCTTCTTGAAAGGTTGATGGTTCTCCTTCTTCAGTTAGAAGACAGTACGCATCATGGCTTGCCATGACAAACTGTGAGTGCCAACTTGGTTTAGATTTTTGTCGAGCTAATCGTCGAAGACCTCCTCCGTCATTGACCTCATTTGGCCCTTGTTCTTCATACTCTTGTTCTGCTTTAGAAAAGTCATCTTCTCCAGACATCTTCTCTATCTGTACTATAGTAGTGTCTTTGGTAGTGCTGTCATTTTTTTGCTTACTTTGCAATTCATTTTCTCCAAAAACTACATCCTTGCTAACAACAACCTTGCGGGCAGTGGGATCCCACAAGCGATACCCCTTAACATTGTCAGCATAACCCAAGAATATACATTTACTGGATTTTGGATCAAACTTTGTTCTTTCTTGGGAGTTGTACATCACATACATAGGACATCCAAACACATGTAAGAAAGAATAATCAGCTGGTTTGCCTTTTCACATCTCCATCGGCATATTTAAACCAATCGCCGTTGATGGTGATCGATTATCACAAAACAGGCGGTTTTAACTGCTTCTGCCCAGAAAGATTTGGCTACTCCCGCTGTTCTCAACATAGCTTTTGTTCTATCTAGGAGAGTTCTGTTCATTCGCTCTGCCACACCATTCTGCTGAAGTGTATGTGAAACTGTGAATTGTCTTAAAATACCATCTTGTTTGCAGAATGTTAGAAAGTCACCATCTACATATTCCCCTCCATTGTCTGTCCTTAAGCACTTAATTCTTTTTCCAGTTTCCAGCTCCACTTGTGCTTTGAATTCCTTAAATACTAGAAACACATATGACTTCTTCTTGATTGGGTACACTCACAATCTCCTGGAATAATCATCAATGAATGATACAAAATACTTTGCTCCTCCTAGGGATACTTCTGGTGATTCCCACACATCCGAATGGACCAAGTCTAGTATGTGTTTGCTTCTAGTAGTTACTTTAGCAAACTTTAATCTATGTTGCTTACTTATCACACAATGCTCACAAAATGGTAAATTGATCATTTTGAGCTCAGGCAGGAGATTACGTTCCGCAAGGACTTTTAGGCCTCGCTCTGACATATGTCCAAGTCTACAATGCCACATCATCGTTGCTTCTTCTTGACTTATTGTTGCAACTGATGAATCTACTTCTTGCAACGTATCTCCCAAAAGCATGTATAGATTAGCTGTGATCTTCTCAGCTTTCATCATTACAAGATTGCCTTTCACTACCTTTATGATCCCACCTTCAGTATGGATCTTGCACCCAAGGTTATCCAATTGCCCAACGGATAATAAGTTCTTCTTTAAGCCCTTCACATGTCATACCCATTGAAGTGTGCAAACAATATCATCATACATTTTTAATTTGACAGTACCGACTCCAGCAATTTCTAAGGCATGATCATTTCCCATGAACACGGATTCTTCCGAGATAGGCTCATAAGTGTAAAACCAATCTCGACGTTGACTCATGTGTCAGGTTGCACCTGAATCCAATATCCAACAATCATGAAGTTGTCTTCCGCCTTTAGAACTAATTGCTGCTTCACTATATCCGAGGTACTTGCAACGCAACCTTGGGAGGTTGATGCTTCAGAATTCTTTCTTGCATTCTTCTTGTTGTGCCAACAATGCTTCTTCAAGTGCCCTCTCATGCCACAATTGAAGCATTTGATGTTCTTCCTTCTTTGAGACTTTGATCTACCATGATTTTGATTCCCACTGGAGCCACGTTCCGTTGATCTGCCTCTCGTCATCGTTAAAGCTTCTGCTTGCCTGAAATTTTCCAGTTATCTTCCTTATTCTTTCGCCTGGATTCTTCTTCAAGAATAGCTCCAACAACATCATCAAAGGTTAGACGGCCGATAATATTATTGTCCGTTATGTTGATGATGAGTTGATCATATGAATATGGTAAATTCTGATGTAGAAGCTTCACCCACTCATTTTCTTCTACGTTGAAATCTGACGCAGAAAGCTGAGCGAATAGAGTATTATCAGATTGTTGATGTGGTTCGTCACCAAAGTGGACTCACTCATTTGAAGAGTGTAGAGTTTCCTCTTCAAGAATATTCTGGTGTGAAGTGACTTGACCTCGTACAATTTGTGGAGAGTATCCCAAATCTCCTTCGCGATCTTTTTCTCTGCAACACTGGACAAAATCGAATCTGCCATTGCTAAGTGCAAATTGGCAACAACATTATCATCCATCTCTTTCCACCTTTCATCAGTGATCTCCGTAGGTCTGCCTTCAATTGCATCTTGACAATTGTCCTTCCTCAAAATTGCCTTTATTCTCAATTTCCACAGGGAGAAATTACTCCCGTTGAACTTATCAATCTCGTACTTTGCTGCCATGGTTTCACACTAAAGAACCGACTTACACAACTTCCACTGTATATAGTACCGCTTACTGGAATAGTGACTGTAGACCGTAAACCAGTGCACCAGGTAAGTTCTCAGGAAAGAGAGGTGTGTCACCAACGGACACCCTTAAATACCAAGTCTTTCCTTAGCTAGAACTTTCACACTTTCTGATGTAGTAGATCAGACTATACTGCAACCACAGAGCATACTAAGAATTATCTCCGACACTATACCAACGTACCAATGTGTATCGCAGCAGAACAATATCAGAACCTATTGGCTCTGATACCATTGTTGGGTACCAGAGTAACAAAATAATAATACGCAACTAAAATAAGAGATGAGAAAAATAGGAGTTGATATATAATATTTTAACGTGGAAAACTCTCAACTGATAAGGGAAAAACCATTGGTAAGACCAAAGAAATATTTTTACTAAGTGAAAGAAAATTACATCCTCTCTCTAAATATATGGAGAGAACAATTACACACTCTCTTATAATAGGAGAACACACACCCCACTATGTTGCTAACTCTCTAGGATGAAATTACTACAATTATAGTGGGATGCCAAATCTGATGGAGGGGAGGTGCTATTTATAACTAAAGATGGAAGCTCAAGCATTTAATGCATTGCAATATTTTTCTACCCTCCAACCAAGTTTTACAGGCCTAGCATAGTAGAGTTGGGATTTTACTCCAAGCCTTTTTGTCTTATGCCAGAAAAGTGGCTTTACGCCCTCTACGGGTTCAATAAATTACTATACATAGTTCTAAACTTTTAATTTTTTGAGTTCTTACTTTCCTGATTTATATTATCTAAAATCATCATGCCAATTTGAAGTTGGTTCACAAGTTGAATATGTCTTGTTGCTGCAACCGATTCTGAATGTCCAATGATGCTACTTGATATCAACAGATGAGGCCTATGAAAATGTCCAAGGAAGCCAATTAAAGGTACATATATTGTATACCAATGTCCAATGATGCTACTTGATATCACTAAAACTGCTTGTTGATTAGATGAGCTAATGAAACGCACAAATGTGGATTCCTCTCTCCACCATAATACTTGAACCCATTTGTTCCAAATTTCCAATAGAAATGTTTTAAAGCTAGACATGTATTTGATTCTCCTTCCAAAATCTGATGGACTCAATAACTTTTCCTTTCAGGGGACGTTTGGTAGGGAGAAGTTTTTTTATACCCGGGAATGATGACTCATGGGAAAGTCAATTCCTGAGAATCGTGATTCTTGGGAATGGTTAAAATATGTTTGGTTAGTCATAGTATGTTTCTTGGGAATTAAAGTTTCCTATGTTTGATTATAGTAGAACTTTCCTGGGTATATAACAAATTTTTACAAATATACCCTTTATTAAAAATAACTTCATTAATATAATAATATTATTATGAATTACTATCATATTGAGGTTGAATTATAATATTATAATATTATTATGAATTACTATTATATTAGATGTTGAATTATAATATTATAATATAATAATACAAAAGATGAAATAATAAATAGTGAGATAAACTTAGATAATAAAGTACTTGGGATCTATGTTTAAAAAAAAGATAAAGATAAAAAATTACAAATTTTAAAATTAATATTTTTTTCAAAATTAAAGAAAGATAAAATCACATGGATAATTGCAACGTTCAACAATGGAGATAATCTTATAGATAAATATGAACCCTAGGTGTGGATATTTTGTACTTAAAAAATGGGGTAATGTGGTCTTTTCATATTATTAAAACTTTCTCCCTAGTCGGGAAAGTTAGGTGGCGTTTACTAGCAATTCTGTTTTCGTGGGAAACAAAAAACTGAAAACAGAAAATGAAAACAGAAAACAGAATTGCAAGTAAACGCCACCTTAGATTCCCACCTCCCCCATGGGAAAGTTTTCGTGGGAAACTAATTAAAAATCATTCCCAGGAAATATCCTTTGCCAGAAATCTTATTTTTTTAAAATAGAAACCAAACATGGAAAATTAACATTCCCAACCTAACATTCCTGAGAATCTAAAAATTTCTCCTCTACCAAACGCTCCCTTAAAGCTAGAAATTAATGTTTTAAAGCTAGAAATGAAGAAATTTTCTTCACTTTGATAAACTGATATTGCAGTTGTATATCATTGAAGCATATTTATTTACTATGGGATTGCTGACCTATCTCACACTTGTGATGTACATTACTTTATGTTAGGATACATATGGACGTCCCCTGAAGCTTGTAACGTTTCAACTAAATACTGGCATATCTGTCAATCTCTTTGTTTGGAAAATGGCAACTGAAGAACCCAATAACCAGACTCCATCTAAGAGGGCTTTACAAATGGATGAGGCGGTTGATGTTTCCAAGAAAGCAAAGATGGATCCAAATATTGAAGAGGATGATGCCTCCACTGGCTTTGGCAAGTATGACACTGATGCCCATTCGAATGAGATTGAAGCAAAGTGAATTGGAGATTGAAGCATTGAGGAAACAGTTGACACAAAAAGATTTTGAAATATCCATGCTGCATAAAATGATATCCTCCTTAAAAAACCGAAATAAGTAAACAGTGTACCCATGGCATGGAATGCTGGATTGTTTGGTCAAATGAATTCAAAGGCATGCTGCTCAGCTGAGTCCTTATAAATTTATGGTAATTTCTTAAAAACCGCTTGGGGAGTTGTCATGTTAGGACCTTTTTAGCTAAGTTTATCCAGAAGCACTTTTATAAGAAGAAAAACATGAAATGAATTTTTTCATAAGCTAAAATTAACTAACTTGTAGAAGTTATCTCATATAACTTATGTGAAACCTTTTATAAATTAGTTTATGTATAAGCTAATTTTAACTTATAGAGAAACTTATTTTTTTTTTCTGGTTAATTATGTTTTTAGTCCCTGAACTTTTTCGAGTTTTCATTTTTAGTCTCTGAACAAAAAATTGACCGGTCTTAGTTCATGATGTTTTTGTCCGTCAATGATTTTAATCCTTGCCGTCAAATGTTGGCGTTAAAGGGTGACGTGACATGAATTTTATTATTATTATATTATATTTTCTGGCGGTTAATTTTTTAGAGGTTCAAAATGCCAAAAATTGTCTGGCAAATTTTTTTAAAAAGGTATTGAAATTTTTCTGGAGCCAGAAAATGCTTCACACCGGCTCCACAACTTGCGTAGGAATATCCCAACTCTTCCATTGTTTTGTTTCTGCATCTCTCAAAATTGAAAATCCATCAACATTATTCATTGAACCAAATGCCCAAATCCCAAAAGAAATCAAATTACAAAGTTATTCTACTTTGCCGCATGTATCTAGGTTCGGCTAGACAATCAATTTTTTTTTATTTGTGAATATAGCTCTTCTACTCTACCGCATTTCCTCGAGCAGCTTACCCTCAACCGTAGTGTCGTATTTCCCTTCACCCAAACCTTTCGGTTTCTTCTTGAACCATTTATTCATCATCTCCAACGGGGTTATCGTTGCTCGTTCTAGCATTTGGGATTTGGGCGTGAAAAGCTCGGGGACGGCGAGCAGAAGTTTGCGGCGGCGGCGGCACGCCTCCATGACCTTAGCCAGACGGCGATTTTGGAATGGGGGCGTTGATGATGCCAAGGATGCTGCGTGCTATGAAAACTTCAGCAACCATTTTCAGATCTTGCTCAATTCCATTTGGGAGTTTTGTTTTATCAAATGGGTCTCTGTTTTCCATTGGGTCTTGATTTTTTTGAAATTGATTTTTTCTTTTTTTGCTTGCTTCTTAATTTCAATGCTCTCTGAAGGTACCACCCAAATTTAATCACTGTATCTATCAATTTCCTATGTGCTACTGCTATGAATTTGTGTTAATTATTAAAAAAATGATGAAACTTTGCTGGAAATCTGTGATGGCCAATTATTATGAAGAAGCAACGTCAAAATCTAAAGAAGAGATGCGAGTGCGCCACGGATCTGGTCTCCAATGGTTTCATAATGTGGGTTTCGTTCTTCATTTTCATTTTTGTTTTTCTTTACTTGGTTTAGATACTGAAACTTGAAGCTTGATTATGTGATTGCTTCGTGAAACCCTCTAGCATTGTCGAGGAAGATGATTCAGAGCTTGAAGGAGATTGTGGCTTTATAGGTCCTTTTTAACCTTCAGAAAATGAACGCCGCAAAAAAATAACACGTGGCACTCATAAAAGCTTGTCACATCATCCATTAACGGCAGCATGGACTAAAAACGTTAATGGGTAAAAACTTTAAGGACTAAGACCAGTCATTTTTTTGTTTAGAGACTAAAAGTGAAAACTCGAAAAAATTCAGGAACTAAAAACATAATTAATCCTTTTTTTTTTCTTCTATAAGTATTTTTGGATAAGTTAATCCAAATAGACATTCCAAATCTGGAATTAAAATTTTACCCCTGATAGATGAGGAAGTGGACTGCTGAATGTTTTTGTCCACAACGAACGTTTCACCTTAGTATCATAATTAGTCATTACTTTAATTATATGTTCTATTGACATTCCGTCATGTGTAACTATGTCATTGTTTGAAACTTTTCTTTAAATATTGATTAAGTTTGTAGTTGTCGCTTTTTTGGTTTGGACTGCATATAGCTGTAAAAGTTGTAAATTGGTGTTTGTTTTTTTTTTTTTGGATGATGTTAACTCGTGGTGTGTTTATCTATTATAGCCTTGTCAATTTTTTTTATTTTATATAATTCAAATATAGAAAGGGGAAAAAGACAAAAAAAAGTCTATCCCTCTAGGCTTTTAGCAAAGAAAAAGAAAGAATTTGGGATGATAAAGTACTTATGGACTCGAAGTAAAAAAAAAAAAAAAAAGCTTTTATGGACTTCACTATTCCCTCTTGAAAGAAAGAAAAATGATATGACAAAGTATTTATAAATCTCGTCACTCAGTTTTTCACACCTTGTAAAGTTATTCTTGTAAAAATTTTATGTTGAATGAAAGTTGGTCTAAAATATAGTATTTATTAACTTGATAATATGTTTAATAATATTTTTTTGTCTCTACAATCTATGTGCTGTGATTTTAATTCCTATAATGTTAATTGTTTATATTTTGTTTTCATAATTTTTTAATTGTTAAAACTCGAAACTAAATCCTTTATTTCAAATTCATCTAATAATTTTTCTTTGGTTTATATTGAGAAAATCTCTCAACTAATAGTCAAAAACTAATTTCTTTGAGGTGTAAAAATTACTAAAGTGAATAGTATTATTGTTTTCAACAATGTCTTTTCTATAACACGGTCAAAAATTGAACCTCTGAGGGCTCTTTTTTTTTTTTTTCTTTATTTCATTTTCAATTTCTATATAGGTGGGCAAATGCCTCTTATTCCTGAATTAGTAGTCAAATACCGAGAATTTTAGATAGCTTGTGTAGAATGAAACCTCCTTCGTTTCTTGCAATGCGTTGTACTGATATATCTTATTGTATTGTATATATTTATTTTAATCAACTTGATTTTTAGGAACTTTATTTTCTAGAAATAAGGTCATGCAAATGCAATAGAGTCATTTTGGATATTATTTTCAACAAATAATTATAGGAGAATAAAATAAAGGTTTAATTACCAAATTGGTCCCCAAATTATTTAAAATATTTCAATTTAGTCCATAAATTTTAAAACGCGTCAATTTGGTCCCAAACTAATAAAACTACTAAGGATGAGTTTTTAAAATTTTCTTCAAAATTCTATTATTAAAAATCTTAACCCTCTTTAATTTGTGGATGACAAATTACATCATCTTTAAAGTGAAAATAAAGAAATTTTGCAACAGCCCAGTGAAAACCTTGTTATTTGACCCCTTTCATGATTTTTGTGGTAAATCATATTCGCTACATGTTACTGACGTTATAACTTGCTCTGTTGAAAACTTGAAGTCAACATGTGTTGGATCGAGGAGGTGTCCATTTTGTCTTCCGATCTATAGGCTCAGCCTTTTACTCTTCCAACTTTTCACCCTTAAAAAAATTAGACTTAATTACAAATTTTATCATCCAATTTTTAATATTTTATAAATTTTATCATCTAAGTTTCTTTTTTTTTTTACTAATTTTACCACCCAAACTATCAATTTTAAGCTCATTTTATCACTGTATATGTCACAAAAAAAGTTAAAGAAAAACACGTCGTTTTATTACCAATGTGATGATAAAATACGCAAAAATTTAAAACTTGAATGGTAAAATTTATGAAATGATGAAAGTTGGGTGGTAAAATTCGTGAAAAAAAAATGGATGATAAAATTCACAAATAGATGAAAGTTGAGTGATAAAATTCGAGAAAAAAAAACTTTGATGGTAAAATTTACAAATTATGTAATTAAACCTAAAAAATAAAATAAAATAATGGATTTTGCCTTTCAGATAAGCTCTTTCTCCCTTCAAGGTTTTTAATTTCTTCCCCTTGGTTAGTTTTTTTTTTAAATTTTCTATATATTTTGCAAAATAGAAATATGTATTTGGTTTGTTAGAGCTAATTTCACGTGACAACATGAAATTATAATAAGAAACTCCTTTTGCCGGCGGTTGTTGTGGTCACTGAAAACCGCCAGAAAATAATAAGAATTCTGGCAGAAATCCAACCCGCCACAATTTCATCTTTTCTTGGTGCTTTTGTAGTGGTTTGAAAATTGAAACGGCTACTTTTCAAATATTTTAATATTTTAATTTTTCAAATCATTAATTAATTTAATTAATTATTTCGACATGGCTTCGCCACGTGTTTAGTCTTTGAAACTTTTTTGACGACGTCGTATTGGCGCACCCCTCATTACCCCAATCGCCAATCGAAGCCTTGAATAAGCAGCAACTCCGTAGTCCCAATTTTTCTTCTTCGTCGCTGATTACTGCTCCACATTAAGGTTTTCCTCTTCTTCTTCTTCATTCTACTCCCATTTTATCGTTTTAATTTCAATATTTCCTTTTTTTTTTGTTTCATTTCTTTAATCATTATGCTAGACTCCAAGTGTTGTCCAGCAAAGTACATAGATTGAAGGGAAGGAACCTGATGGACTTCTGCAAATACATGTTCCAAAGGCAGGCTCTGGTTCAGGCAATAATAGCATATCACAAAGGCTTGGCTAACAATTACTTAATTTTAGTTCTTTCTTTAGTTTTTTATTTCACTCTTCAATTTTCATTTTTAATATGAATTTCTATTAAAAATTTTATTAAACAGTGCTGAAAGTCGTTCAGAGGGTTCAATATCAAATGCTTGTGTGCTCTGATTGACTGTCCTATCTTGATGTAGAGTTATTGCAAACTCTTGATGTGACTGTAATTTTTCTATTTCTATGTCTTGCATCTCCTCTAGTGTTGAAGTTATTAGCATATAAGTAGAGAATCACATAAACTATGTTACTCAATTGTGAGGTTAGTTTAAATTTGAAATACAATAATTTACCAAAAATTGTGGTGAAAGAATAATCAGTTCATATCTCTTCTATACTAGAATTACGAGTTGTGGCTAGTTTCATGTTAATATTCCCAAATCTAGTGTCACTGGATGTTATTGGAGACAAGGGTATAATGTTCTTTTTCCCATTTTATCCGCTAATTCAATTTCAAATTTACTTTATCGATTAATCGTCACATTTAAAAAAAAAAAAAAGAGAAAACATAAGGAAATGTATTAACTTCTGCATTTACTATAGTACAGTACAGTCACACAAATAAAAAAGATACAATGACTATTGTTGTGGTCAACAGAGACAGGCAATACAAATTGCACGATGTACCTTGTAAATAACTCGAGTAAGTTAGATTCTCACTTTCTTGGAAAAAATTTTGTAGAAAACCTAGCTTTCTCCCTACCAAATGTCTCCTTAAGGTTTTTACGTAGAAATCAAGCAATGCAATAAATTTTCTTGATCCTAATAAAATAGTTATTGAAATTTCTATTTTATCCTTTTTCATTTGCATTCTGCAATAAATACATGTGTAAATTAATTAAAGACTAAATGAAAAGGAAGGGTATAATTGACAAAAAATAATTGATGTTATCTTGAATTTTGAAAATGACGGATAAATAGAAACAAATTTTTTTAAAAATCCGACAATTAAAAAGGAACAGAAGGAGTAGTTTACTTTCCACCTAATATTTAATTAATTTCACACATGCATTTATTGTTAAGTAGAAATGAAAAAGATAAAATAGAAAATCTCAACTATTTTATTAAAATAAAGAAAATTTATTGCATTTTTTTGTACGTAGAAACTTTAAAAGACAAATAAAAAAGAATGAAAAGAAAAATACTTTTATTTTTTTGCACAATCAAATTTTAAGTTGAGTTTTATTTAACCTTACACTCACATGATACTCTTCAAAGTTTGCTTAAGATGTTTAGTGTAGTGGAGGATTAGGTCTTCATGATAGTGCCTAATGATGATAGTCATATATAGAGATTTTGGGCTAAAAGATAAAATAGGGTGAAAAAAATAACAATTTACAAAAGAAGGGTAGAAAAAAAAAACATATTAACTGCAGGGGTTGTTTTTGACACGTAGCAACATGAGACGCCAACTAAGTTGGCGCCTCCTATATTTATTTTTGTTTCGTACCGGGAGGCGAGCCAACTTAGTGTGCACTTCCCGACCTATATAGTCTGACCACACAGGTGTACGAAATGCAGAAGGGGGTGGCGCCAGTCTGAAAATTGCTTCGTATGGGAGGCGCCAATTGGACATGCTTCTCCTTGCAGGTGGCGTGAGCACGTATTATGCACGAATTTGACAAGCCAGGGCAGGTTTTTTGCATCTGTTACATTGCTTTGCAAAATGTGTTTTGCTGTGACAATTGCATGGTACAATTTTGTAAGGAGAATCTGTAGATCGAACGCACCAGTTTAGACTTCTTCACGGACCTGTTAGCTTTTACTCCTCCTTATGCAGATCCGTAACATGTTGCTGCATTGTCCAAAATTAAATGCAATTTTTTTTGCTACAAATATGAAAGTTGAACGTTGCAAATTCACACTTTCATTTCAGCTAGCCCATTTGAGCATTTTAGCTTCTTCTTATCTGTTTCAAGCGTGAAGTGGTGGATTGAAGTTTTGTGTTTTTATTACATAAGTGAGTAGTTTTTATGTTAGTGGGATATATTTGTTTTTTTATTTGAGATATATAGATAATTTTGTTATTATTAGCTTTTATTATGAGTAAGCATAAATAGATTAATTTCTTTAATAAAGATAGTGGGATATTTTATTTTATTTTATTATTTGAGATATGTAGATAATTTTTTATTATTAGCTTTTATTATTAGTGAGTTAGAAATAGAATTAATTTTTAATGTATCAAGTTGGTGCATTTTTATTACATAAGTGAGTAGTTTTTATGTTAGTGAGATATGTTTTCTTTTTTTATTTATTTGAGATTTATAGATAATTTTGTTATTATTAGCTTTTATTATGAGTAAGCAGAAATAGATTAATTTCTTTAATAAAGTTAGTGGGATATTTTATTTTATTATTTGAGATATGTAGATAATTTTTTATTGTTAGCTTTTATTATTAGTGAGTTAGAAATAGAATTAATTTTTAATGAATAAAGTTAGTGGGATATTTTTTTTATTATTTAAGATATGTAGATTAATTTTTATTATTAGTGAGCATAAAATATTAGCAACATTATTACCAACAAATAATAATTATTTTTTTGTATTGATAAAATTTCAGGTTTGAATTAAGGCGTTAATATGGAGCAAGGTCAAATTGTGCATCCCGGTCCACGTGACCCTTCACTGTTACATCTGCAACATTTGCATGTTTCCTAACATGTGTGGAATAGTCACCAAAACCGTGTTTTACGAGTTAGGCGAGCTCAATGTCTACAGCAACGTTTGAGAGGGGCTCCAGGACCAATAAGAAAAATGTTAAGGGATGTTGGCTTTTTAGATGTAGCCGAGATTTTATTTTTCCAAATTGATCATCAGTTGATATCAGCATTAGTTGAGCGCTGGAGGCCAGAGACTCACATGTTTCACATGCCAGTTGGGAAATGCACCATCACATTAGAAGATGTTGGTATTTTGTTAGGTTTACCCATTGCCCGTGAACCTGTCACTGACATTGCTAAGCGTAAATGGTGCGAAGAAGTGTTCGAGCAGTTGGGCATAATGCCTGAGGGTGACAATGTAACTGGAGGAAGAATTAAAATGAAATGGCTTAATGAGCATTTTGGTGATATCTCTGTGGATCGACATAGCCAGTTGCAATTGTAACGATTTACTCGAGTTTATATTTTACGTATGCTTGGAGGGTTTTAATTGCATATCATTATGGCATATATGCACCACTGAAATTTCTTCCAATGCTTCACGACCTACATCAATCTGGCACATATTCCTGGGGATCAGTTGTGCTAAGTAATTTGTACCGGGAATTATGTAAGGCCGATGACTACAATGAGCGTGAAATGGGCAGAGCAGTTGCGCTAATACAACTATGGGCATGGCAAAGGTTTCCATTCATTGCACTTGTTGATTCGCCCATTCCAATTGATGATGTTTCACTTGGTGCTAGGAATGTGTGATTTATAGAAATCATTTTTTGTGTAATTTTTAATGGTGATAACTTTATGTTTCAATCAATAGGTGGATTGGTGGATATGAGACCAATTTCACGTCTCGTAGATGGGATATCAGTAGATATCGAGAGATGTTTGACAAGATGAAGAAAACTGACGTAAGTTGTTTTAAATTATACAATTTTTTAAGGTTACGAAATTTGTAACACAATGTGTTGTTGTGCAGATTATGTGGGATCCGTACACAACCCACTATGAGGGGTTACCAGTATACTATTTTCAAGGGAGTCAAATTTGGCGTTCTGTAGTGTCGTTGATTTGTTTTCAAATTATTGAGTGGCATCAACCGGACTGCGTCCTTCGACAATTTCGAATGCAACAACATATCCTGGGAAATCCACTTCAAGATGACAAACTTCATGATCTCACCTTGAAGGGAAAAAAAAGCACAAACTGGATGACAACTCATGCTGTGTACGTGAATGCATGGAATGAAAGATATCAAAGAGTGTATGTCGGTGCAAAATTGGATAACCCTTATTTGTCGAAAAGCTATAGGTACATGTTATGGTATCGGGCACGCACTCGACTATACATTGGACAAGTAGCTACAAGAGAACCTTTAATGGTAAGTGATATATGTAACATTGTTTGTGGTGTGTTTAGTAATTACGTTTACTATTGATCCATTTATTTATTTATTTTTTAATTTTTTTCTACATTTGTAGGTTGATATAATGGAGCGACTGTATCACAGAACAACAACCCAACATTGGGATAGGTGCTCCAATGATGTTGTTAGAACTGGAATTACAAGTTGCTTGTAGGCATGGGATGGCATTGATACTATAACACAACCCTCTCAAGAGGCCCCTCCTCCACCACAACAGTTGCCAAACCCACCAGATAACATCAATATTAGAGTAGGGCGCAGGGAAAGACAAGGACTCCAGCGACGTAAAAGGTGCGTTTAACACCAGCCTATTCAGTTGCCACCTCTTCCAGCTGAACCTAGTGATGGGACATATTATGTCACTCCTAGCCAACCTTTTGCAGACTTCACACCATATATGTATCAAGCCCAACATCATCTGTCACCTACACCTGCAAATGCATCATCTGCACATGCAAATGAAGATTACTATGTTCCTCAACCAGTTGATACATTCATAGATTTTACTCCACCTCCGTATCAACCTAGTATGATTGCGCCAGAAGCCCTCAATCAAATTTTCCATCCATGGGATGGGGCACCTATTTTCTCTCCAACATCAGGGGGTGCAATGTTTCGAGCTGGTAGTTCCTCAATACAACCTACAATACAATGGGATTTAATTTGAACGAATCATTTATCGATGATGTCACCCCTCAACATGATTGTAGGCAAACAGGGGGTGATGATCATTGCAATTGAATTTATGTGTTTGAATCTCTGTACTGTTGTTACCGACGTGTGTACTACTTTTTCAATTAATTATATATCACGTTTGCATTCATGATAAAATACAAATAAGGGTTCATCATAAGGTGGGAATTACAAAAATTAACAACATACACGCAATGGAAAACTAAGATACTTAATAGAAAAACAAAACAACAATAACAATAGACCATGATTCTTCATGAACTAAATGAATAAAAACGCTTACAACTTGCACATATTAGGATAAATTACATTTGTGGTGATTTCTATTACAATCTAGTAATAAAGTTCATAAATAATATCTCCTTCGTACTCTCTTTCGTGATGATGCAGTATCGGCTTGAGCTATGTAATTCCATGACGATAACTTTTGGAGGGGAGCGACCAGTATCGGCTTTAACAAGCCTCCACGTATTGAAGAAATTAAGTGAACTTCGTAACTTGAAATAGTACACTTGGATATATTTTTAACCTGAAATAGTACACTTGAGTAAATGCCCATAACAATGACATCATGTATAGCCAAAGCAATCTAGAAACAAAATGAACAAAGGAATTCCTTCATAATAACAAGTTGTTGGATAGTATCTTTGTCGGCTTTGTGAATGCATAATTTTATATCATCATTTGATACCTCTTGAATACATACATACATATATATGTATGTATATATATATATATATATATATATATATAAAGTCCATTTATTTAATTAATTACCCGAATTATTCAATAGCTTTATCTAGTTTGCATAATACACCCCATAATATTATGTTAGATATAAAAATGTTAGATGATAGATGTAATCCTAACTCAGGACCCATCTCAATAATATATAGAATTTATTATAAAGTAATGAAAACCCAATTAGCTCCAGGATCTATAATGATGTCTCCTACAGATAAAACCACCCTATTATTAGTAAATCCTGAAAAGGTAAATGCTACTGTACCTAAAACATTAAATCATGAAGAAGTCACCAGTGGTCTAAAATGGAAATTAGAAGATTTACTTTCCCCTGAAAAGCCTGACCCAGTAGTATTAAATGAAATAACTGAATATAAGTCTGGAAATGTTGAAATCAGTTTTGCTCCATTAAAAAGAAGTAGTTCTTTAAGAATTCCTCAATACAATAGCCCCTTTACTGCTAGGAGATCAGTAGATTGATTTACTGTACCTAGAGGACTATCTTTAAAAGGAATTAGAACTGACCCTTTAATACCTACCCCTGAATATGAAGTAGAACCTTCACCCTCGCAATATGAATCAGTACCACAACAGAATTCCCCTACTCAATCGGACATAAATCAATTAAATGTTATTAAACAATTTGAAATAAATAAAACTTTACTTAGAATTCTTAAAAGAAGAAAATAAAGAAAAAAGAAAATGGTTTTTCGAAACTTTTAGTCAAGAAGAGTTAAAAATATATAGAGAAAAGTATTATACTCACTTAGAAGAAATTCAAGAAAATATTTCCTATTTTAAATGGTTTGAAATAAACTACCTACCTAATTTACAAGTAAATATGTTAAAATCTGCAAAAAAGATTTGGAAAACTTCTAAAGGAGAAATTATGGGAAACATCCCTCCCCTAGAAGATATTAAGTTTCCTAATGTTCAAAATAATGAAGTAATAGCTTCCCCATTAAAATGATAGTAGAAAACAAAGAATTATTAGGAAAACAAGCTGTTAATAGAAATGATATACAGAAAATTCATTATCAACTGAATTACACTAATCAATTACTATATCAAGTAGCTTTAGAAGTAAATAATTCAGATAAAAAAGAAAATATAAGACCTAAAGAAAGTAGTTCTAAATTAGATCGTCCCTTAATAAAACCTTATAAGTTTTCTGACATCGAATTAAAAAATCTAAAAATTGGAAAAGAATTAGCTCTAGATGAAATAAACGATAAACTTAATAAATTAAATATTAATAAAATAAATACTATTCTGAACAGTCCAAGCGAAGAATTAGACGAAGAATTAGAACAATTCGAAGACTCTATATTCAAGTTAAAAGCAAGAAATAATTATGGCCGAGATTATAATAAATTTAGTCCAATGCCCACTACAAGAAATTTCTATAGAAGACCAACCATCCCTGACATTCAATTTGAAGAATGGGAGTTAGAGCATCCGTCAAGTTTTGATGGATCGGCTATTTATGAATGGAATATTGATGGAATGACAGACCATCAAATATTGAGGAAAACAAATGAAATGACCATGGTAGCTTCTGCCTATAGAGTCAAACATTCAGAACAACAAACCCTAACTTTAGTCGTAGCAGGATTCACTGGTATGCTTAAAAGTTGGTGGGATAATTATTTAACCACTGAAAATAAATATATAATTAATAATAATGTAAAACAAGAACAAGACCAAACCATTCCTATAATGGTAGAAACCTTAATTATTGCAATAATTCATAATTTTATAGGAGATACTAACCTATTTAATGAACGAACTCAATGTTACTTCATAATCTAAAATGTCCAACCTTAGGAGATTTTAGATGGTATGCTGATAATTTTATGGCGATGGTCTTAACCAGACATGATTGCCGTGAAGTTTTCTGGAAAGAAAAATTTATAGTTGGGTTATCTATAAATTTTGGAATTAAAGTAAGAGAACACTTACAACAAGAATATCCAAATATGCCCATTTCTGAATTAACCTATGGAAGAATTATCTCTACTGTAAAAAATACTGGCTTAGAATTATGTAACAATATGAAAATAGAAAATAGAATTAAGAAAAATCAGGCTAAAGGAATAACAGAATTAGGAAATTTTTGTGCTCAATACGGGTACGAAAGACTTTCTCCCCCTTCAACGAAAACAAAAAAGATTATAAAAAGAAATAAACCTGTTAGAACTAACAACAGGACTCCTTTTAGAAAAAGAAAACCCTATCCTCACAAAACCTGAAAACACCACCAACACCTCACCACAAAATAAACGAAAAACTAATATTGTTTGTTATAATTGTGGCAGATTTGGTCATACGAAAAAAGATTGTAGAGTAAAAGAAAAAATTAATGAATTAAACATGAGTGATGAATTAAAAGAACAAATAACTAAAATAATGTTAAATGATATAGAAGAATAAACGAGATTTAATTGGAAGATTATATGAAGCCACAATTTTCTCAAAATTTGACATGAAATCAGGATATTACCAAATAAAAATCGAAGAAAAAGATAAATACAAAACAACTTTTGCTGTACCTTTTGGGCATTATGAATGGAATGTAATGCTAATGGGATTAAAAAATGCTCCATCTAAATTTCAAAATATCATGAATTCTATAATTAATCCTCATAGCCAATATGCTTTAGTTTATCTAGATGATGTATTAATTTACTCCACTTCAATAGATCAACATCTAAAGCATTTAAAAATATTCAAAAACATTATTAAGCAAAACGGAATTGTTATTTCTCAAAAGAAAATGAAATTAGCACAAACAAAAATAAGATTTTTAGGACATGAAATATATCAAGGAAAAATTACCCAAATAACTAGGAGTATTGAATTTGCTTCAAAATTTCCAGATGAAATAAAAGATAAAAATCAATTACAACGATTTTTGGGTTGTCTGAATTATGTGTCTGATTTCATCCCTAATATTAGGGTTATATGTAAACCTCTGTTTAATAGGCTTAGAAAAAATCCCAAACCTTGGTCATCTGAACATACTGAAGTAGTAATTAAAGTTAAAACTCTGGTTAAAAGTCTCCCTTGTTTAGGTATCCCTAACCCAGATGCCTTTATGATAGTTGAAACTGATTTCTCTGAAGTTGGATTCGGAGGTATTCTAAAGCAAAAATTGTCTGAAAAATCAATAGAACAGATTGTCAGGTTTCATTCTGGAGCTTGGATGGAAGCTCAGTCTAAATACAACACTATTAAAAAAAGAAATTTTATCTATAGTATTATGTATTATGAAATTCCAAAGTGATTTAATAAATAAAAGGCTTTTATTAAGAATTGACTGCCAATCAGCCAAAAATGTTTTAGAAAAAGATGTTAAAAAAATTGTTTCAAAACAAATCTTTGCCAGATGGCAAAGTCTTTTATCCTGTTTTGATTTTAAAATTGAATTTATAAAAGGGAAAAATAATTCCATTCCTGATTTTTTTACCTGTGAATTTTTGCAGGGAAAGAATCCAAGAAGATGAGGCCCACTACCTCATCAAAGCCAAAGCCATTATCATTAGATGATTTGGCCCCGACCTTTGCCCAAAAACTTGAAAAGACCTCTTCTAATTCCAGAATTCTCCCTGCCTCCATCACTTCTACCTCGAATAGATTTACTCCTCTAATTCCAGCCCAAACCTCCAAGGGAAAAGAAAAGGCTGTTTCTACAAGCCAAACCCTTGAAGAACCTTTAGATCACTTTATGAAAGAAGAATACTGAAAAATATTATATCTTGAACTTGAATTTGAGTCACTCTCAACATATGAAATAATCCAAAGGTTCTCTCCCCCAGGCTGGGGATGGATCCCGAAAGACCAGTCCTTGAACAAATCCATGAAATTTTATCAGTTAATTTTAATGGATACCTATTATGTTGAAATTACCCATAATTTTAAAAATATTGACCCTTTGACAATAAGCTACTCTAGCATGAAGATTTTAAAAGTAATTACCTTTTCTGAATGGTCGCAAAATCCTTTGACGGCCAAAAGATTTTCTAGAAATTTTGAACCTTCATCATATAATTACTTTGATTACCAAGAAGCCTGGTATAAGGTTCTTTTACAACCTAATCCCACTCATTCCTGGTATATCTGCTTTAAAATTGCCATTAATTATGAATTACCTACCTGGTTTCAAGATTGGTTCCACTCAATGGGACCAGTAAAAGCCATCTTCGCCAAAGAAGTAGCCAAATTTTATATTAAATACAAAGAATTAACCCCCAGAACTCCTGGTCATTTGAAATTGTTATCTTTCTGCTCTACCATGGGAATTAGTTGGTTACTTCTGAACAAATATGAATTCCATCAACACCGACCAGACTTATTCCCCAAAGCTTTATGCCACCGGGTCAAAGTATTCTAGTGGGGCAAATATACCATTGAATTCTTAATTACCAAGTTCAATAATTGGAAAAATGGAAAAGAAAGTATGCCTCCCACTCCTAAAAAGAAGACCGTCTGTGAAAAAACTTTTGTTGAACAACTGGCTGAATTAACAAAAGAAGATAGAAAAAGTATAATTGCTGCCTTATCCTCCCTAGGATCGGATGAAGAAACTGAAGAAACTGAAAATAGTAATCATTATCTCCAAAATGAGGATGACTGTTTTGGAATTCAGAATATTCCAGGCCTTGATGAATTATGAAGACCAGTTGTCGATAGAGTCATTCAAAAAGACTCCTCGACTGTCCTCACTGAACAATTGAAGATCAGAATAATTGATTATTGGCCCCCCGAATTTTTGGAAATACTCAAAAGTTTGAAAAGTAGTGAAGACTTTGGGTTACTGGCCGACAAACTTTTTATAAAGTAGCTATCAGTCAGCCACCAACCCTGTTGATAAATTTGAAATCCGGTTTTGAAGTTCGTCGACACTTTGAAGTCCGAATTTGGCGTTTGTCGACACTTTGAAGTCCGTATTTGAAATCCGTTTGTAATTTTGAATTCTATAAATAGATGTAAGAGGTCTAGAGCAAGGCATCGATTGCTTAGCCTTCTCTCTAAACTTCTCTCTTCTTTGTAAACTTCTCTCTTTCTCTTCTTTGTAATTCTGAAGTATTCTCTGCTGTTTCCTCTGGAATTTATAAAGAATTTGAAAAGCTTTGAAGTAAGATTTCTGATTTCTTGTCTACTCGTTAATTTTATCTTGTATCCTATTTTACCTATATATATATATATATATATATATATATATATATATATATATATATATATATATATGTATGTATATGGGGGCTGCTAATATCCACCCTAGTTGGTGTGTATTAGCAAGTTCCACCAAAATTTTGTTACAAAAATACCCAATTACCTCTTCTTTTAATTAATTTTTTTATGCCTATTATAGTAATTAAATATTTAATGTTTTTAAAAAATAAAAAAAGTATTTCTCTCTCCTCCCCATCTCTCTCCCACGTAGCATTCAGGTGTTCTCTGTTTTGTTACTCACGTAGAATTTGAGTTGCTCTTCTTGCTGATAATTCTCTCGTCGCACCAAAAATTTATAGGCAGGTTTTCTTCCTAAAGGCTGTTTTGTTTTTTCACTCTCTTCTCCCATTTAGCATTTTCAGGCGGTGCCCCAAGAAAAGGGGAGAAGCGTAAATGAAAATTTCGTCGCGGTCTCATGCGTGACATTTAAAAATTGATGATCCGTAATCTTTTGGTGAACATCTAAATAAACATATTATACCTGTATCGGCGATGCTACGCCTAGGTTCTTGAACAGTTTCAGAATTATCATCATCCTAAGCAGAGGTTGTGCAAGCACTTTATGGCTGCACTCATTGCCACATTCTCAGAAGTTAGAATGCTCTCTCAAGGAACTAAACCAGTTAACCATTCATAAATCAGAGAACAAAACGTATTATGCCTATAAATTTTTTGTGGACGAGACAATTATGAGGAAGTTACAAGGAAGAAGAACGATTCTTAATGCTGGATGAATAAAGCAACCGATAGAAAAAACAAAACAGCCTTTAGGAAGAAAACCTGCCTATAAATTTTTGGTGCAACGGGAGAATTATCAGCAAGAAGATAAATTCTACGTGAGTAACAAAATAGAGAACACCTGAATGCTACGTGAGAGAGAGATGGGGAGGAGAGAGAAATAATTTTTTTATTTTTTAAAAATATTAAATATTTAATTACTATAATAGGCATGAAAAAAATTAATTAAAAGAAGAGATAATTGGGTATTTTTGTAATAAAATTTTGGTGGAACTTGTTAATACACACCAACTATGGTGGATATTAGCATCCCTATATATATATATATATATATATATATATATATATATATATATACTGAGCCTTAGGAAGGGATATGAGTAGTAGGTCACACCAACTCAATCTTTGCTTCCTCCTTTGATTTTTATGGGTGGTGCCATATGTCAATATTCGCTACCTGTTGGGTGGTGCCAACTCAATTGGTGCCACCAATTTTTTCATAATATTTTATGGAGCCCGTGGTCCTCATGCAGGTTGGGTGGTGCCAACTCAAATGGTGCCACTAAATTTTTCCATAAATTATGTTGCTCGTGACTAGGTGACGCCAATTCAAATGGTGCTACCAATGTTTTGCCCATTATTTTATGTCCCACATGGTTTGCATGCAACATTGGATGGGATGGGAATTGAGAATCCCTGCAACTCAAATGAACCGAAATGACTAAATGGGTAAGGGAATCCCTGCATGCAACAAGTAACAAAGTTCATTATTTTCAAAGATTCATTCAGAATTGAGGGGAAGTGAAAAGACCATACACAATTAATTTACTAATAAAACTTAAAAGTGGACGATTTTGAACTCTATATATTTCATTGATGTATCTGTTGTTTTGATATGCTTTTTTAACACTATATATTTAGTGTTCTTGATTTTTTTGTGTCGCTACTTAACTTTGTTTTGCAATGAGTTCAATTGTATCTTTTATTTATTCGAATGATAGAATATTTGTAGGTCTGGAAGGACTTACATTTGAAGGTTCTAAAAGAAGCATTCAATTTAGTCCAAAAATTACTTTTCAAAATTAAAAAAAATCACAAAAAATTAAGGCTTTCTAATGACCAAATCATTAGTAAGTTGACGTGTAGATTTTTGGTCAGTTCCAATCCACCCTCTTATTCTGGCCTATAAATTTGTGATGATGAAGATGTTCAATGTATGATTAATGGTTTCCAAAAACATTCTTTTGCAACAACAATTAAGCTTTACGTGCACATAGATCATGCAGGTACTTCATTATTACTAGCTCATATGACTTCTGAGGCGGGTTGTACATCATTACCAGTTTCACAAACTTATGAAGCTGGTTGTTCATCATTTCCAGTGGACACAATTGGACGTCTTGGTTTAGATGAACAGTTAACCAACAATGAATTTGTGACACACTCGAGTGATGATGATTTAGGTCATCATGGTGCCGACGATGCCCACGACAATGATGGAGACGACAATGGAGGTGAAGAAGATCAAGGAATTCCATACGCAAATTCATCCGACACAGAAGAGGAAGCTCATGTGAATGCCATTGATCAACAACACGTTCAAGTTCCAAGTAACGAACATTACTGATTTACGGAATCTGTAAAACAACACAGCATGCAACTTCCCATAATTTTTTTTAAATTGACAGGACAAGCACAAGGGCAACTGTTGACTTCCTCAACACATTATTCATATATTAATTGGGATCATCCTGACCAAGAAATGGATTTTACTGGTCTGGATGTACACGGTGGCTGGGAACTCGGAGATGAGTTGTATGAAGGTTTACATTTTAATACAAAAGACGATGTTAAGATGGTTGTTGCGCATTATTCAATGAAGGTGCACCAATCATACGACATGGTTGAAACAAGACCAATAGTATTGGACTTACAATGTCCAAATACTCAAGCAGGATGCCCTTGGAGGATGAGAGCAATATTGTCCCGCAAAACCAACAACTGGACGATTTGAAAATAGGGAGGTCGACATGAATGTATCATCGCAAACTTATCCCAGGATCATGTGAAGCTGACCTTGGAAATTATCAGCAATCACATTCTAGGTACAAAGTAATTTATGTATCTTTTAATTATTTTACTCCTTAATTTACTCAATATTGTGTATTTGTAGGCATGATTCGAAATGACCCATCGATGGCTAATTCAATGATTCAAGAACGACTTTCCAACTACCTATCTTATAAAGTTTCATATTGAAAGGCGTGGCTTGCCAAACAAAAAGCTTTAGCAAAGGTGTTTGGTGATTGGGAAGATTCTTATGATATATTGACTTGCTGCTTGACGTGGATGGTTGATAAATGCCCAGGATCCGCCTATGAAATCGACGATATAGAATATTTCGTTGAAAATGTTCTATGCACCTGATTTCGTCATTTTAAACGCATCTTTTGGACGTTTAAACCTGTTGTTGACGCATTTAACTCCTGCAAGCCAATAATACAAATTGATGGGACTTTTTTGTATGGCAAATATCACGACACCCTGTTGATTTGCGACCTCACAAGATGGAAACAGTTGTGTTTTGCCCATAGCCTTTGCAATTGTTGAAGGCGAAACGCTAAACGATTGGTCCTTATTCTTGTCAAAGATACGACAACATGTGACCCAAAAATAAGAAATATGTCTGATATCATATTGACATAAGAGCATAAAATCTGCTGTGGCGAGATCAACCCAATGGCAACCACCCAATGCTTATCACATTTATTGCATTTGTCACATAGCAAGCAACTTCAACCACAAATTCAAAAATGCAAAGTTAAAGCAAGAGTTGATAACAATGCGTAATTAAAAATATTGCATTCTATTTTCAAAAACATGTTGCTAACCTCAAAAAGTTGATGTTTTTCTTATTACCAATCATGCAGGTTATACAACATGTTTACACCGATTTGACCGAAGGCTTGAAAGATTTCGTGAGACTAGCCCAGAAGTTCAGCATTGGATTGATGTCATACTGAAAGAAAAATGGACCTTGGCGCATGACGATGAAGGGCGGAGATATGGGCATATGGCAACAAATTTGTCAGAAGCTATTACTAAAATTTTAAAAGGTGCATGAAATATGCCCATAACCGCTTTGGTTAAGTGCACGCATGACAGGTTAGTCGAGTATTTTGTAAAAAGAGGTGCAGTAGCCACGACTGACTTTGCGGTCGACCGATGTTACTGCAGAAAGTTATTGGATGCACTGGAAAAAAAATCACGTCGATGCCTGTGCTCATGTTGTGAAAAGATACGACATTCGAAGAACAAAATTTGACGTTGAAGAGCCCTTCAATCATCTTACACAAAGGGGAGGGAAAACATGGGCAATTAACTTGAATAAACGTTACTGTCGGTGTGGAGCTTTTCAAGCATACAAATATCCATGCTCCCATGTCATAGCCGTGTGTGCTAATTTTAACATCAACCAGTACCAATACGTAGATTGAACGTACTCAATCCAAAGCATTATTGAAGCATATTCTGGCTAGTGGAATTCCCTTGGCAACAATGAGACAATCCCTACAAGGAGTGGCCTTGTTATTGTTCCAGACGAGTCCATGATTCATGGGAAAGGTCGCCCAAAATCTACACGAGTAAGAAACGAAATGGACTGGACAGAGTCACAGCTTACACAGACTTGTAGCCATTGCAGATATGAAGGGCACAACAGGAGTAACTGTCGGCGTTTTCTAGTAGGGTACGGTATCATTGACGACGAAAATCAAGACATTCCATGATTGTAATTTGAACACAATTATGTGGTGGTTTGGTTTCCTAATGTGTTACTTTTCCTATCTTATGTTTTTGTTACCAAAAAACCAGTGTTATGTTTGAATTAGGTGGGATATTCATGTTGATTTATATATTTATTCGTTTTCCAATTTTCGTGTCTTCATTTGAACAAAAACCACACTTCACAAGCTTAATAAAATTATATATTACATTACCAAATAAAAACATGAAACAAAATACATCACTACAAAAAAAAAAACATGAAATTATAACATTTTTTCCAACATGAAATTTAAAAAACTCACAAACACAAACATAAATCAAATCCAATGACTGGGAGACAAATTTAACTTATGTCATTCTGAAGAGGTTGGACTTCCATACAATCCCTGATACCATGGACGACTTTCCTCGAAATCTGTTTTTTCTTCCAGTAAGTCCCTCATCACCTGTGCATTTGGATATGCTTCTGGTACAATGTCTTCTACATTGGCGAATACCTCAGCACAAGTGAGGTTTGGGTCTTTCGCATTGATAGAAAACATTTGACCCACATCAGCATCGTCTTCAAGATCCATTGCCATGTATTTTATAGGATCTTCACCCACTTCAGATATAGGTGCACGAAAACGAAGTTGGGTCACCCTTCTTGCAGATGAAGGTGTACTTTTCATCTGGACAGATTCCTTCAGTTCATCAAGTTTTATGTCATCCTTAACTCCAAAATACTCTAGGTCATTACTAACAAATTTGACACATTCATCTGCAGTAGAGATGATTTCTCCATTGTAATAAACTAAAACATAAATAGTTGAAGAATTCATGATTATCAGCAAAAAAAAAATCCACTAACATAGCAGAACAATGAAGGAGAAAGCATAATAAACTGCAGTAGAGATGTAATTTTCATCAAGTTTTATGTCATCCTTAACTCCAAAATACTCTGGGTCATTACTAACAAATTTGACACATTCATCTGTAGTAGGGACGATTTCTCCATTGTAATAAACTAAAACAGAAACAGTTGAAGAATTCATGATTATCAGCACAAAAAAAATCCACTAATACAGCAGAACAATGAAGGAGAAAACGTATTTCAATTCTTAACGGGTGTAACTACAAACCGCATTCAATATCAATTTATGCAAAACAATTTTGCAACATTTTCTACGTTGTTGAACTCATGAGCAAACAGTACCATTAAATTTTACTTGCCAAATTCACATTGGATATTGGAAAAGGTTGCCTGTTGCAAAAAGACATGTCTCGTCAGGGCAGAATAAAAAGCAAACAAGGTGTCAGATGAGTTGGCACCTCCCAACAGTCAGACTATATAAGTTGGGAAGTGCACACTAAATTGGTGCCTCCCGCTATGAAACAAAAAAAATATAGGAGGCGCTAACTCAATTGGCGTCTCATGTTGCTACGTGTCAATAACAACTCCTGCAGGTAATATGTTTTTTTTTTTACCATTCTTTTATAAATTATTTTTTTTTACCCTGTTTTGTTTTTTAGCCAAGATTTCGACGTCAAAGTAACAGTGCTAAAAAGTGACTGTTTATATGATAAGAACACATACCTAAAAAAAAGGTCTACTAAAAAAAGGTTATAATAGAACGCAAAGGGTCCATGCTGGTATCAAAACTGCAGACTAGGAACTAAAACTAAAGGGAATGATTAAATATCAACTACAATTGTAGTCCAAATTCACTTATGCAAGGTGTAAGGTAGCTGTTTAGTCCGGCTAACACCATGTCCAGAACAAGTTTTATTCACCTCAAATGTGACACAATTCCTAATTTGAAGCTTAATTTACGAGCTTTCAAACATGGATAGGTCTCCAAACTAACTTATTACGTGAGTTTACTTACTCGTTTATTATGCGTCTTTCTCAATTTTTTCACGTCCAATTCAAAGTTTATGCAAAAGCTACGAGGAGCAACTTCAATTCAACGTTGGCAACCGTGTTAGAAAATTGGAACCAAACATGCAATCAACCTTTGAGCTTTGTACGTAACTTGACTTGAGTATGGATGAAAAAGCACATAAATGATTGTGGATCCCCCTGACCTAAATTTTCATTTTGGTGGACACAAATCATTTCTTAATCACAATAATGTTATTATCAAAAGAAGTCAAATTTGAACCCAATAATTTCGTGATCAATTTTCAAATCGTATCACTCAATTGACCCACACCGACGGCCCCGTCACTTTCGTTCGGTTTTAAACAAAAGAGAAAACCCCGGCACCCAAAAAGCGAAAGCCCCAACCAAAGTCACGTCGTCTATCAAATTGAAAGGATAGAAAATCCACAAAAGAATTTCGCAAAATTGACCAATTCAAAAGAAAAAAAAATTAAAAAAAGAAATAGAGAGATAGAGAAATATACATTATCTGAAGCAAAAAAAAAAGAGAAATATACATTATACACCACTCTTCCTGTTTACTAGTTACTACAATTATTACTACAATAAATAAACAATTTTTTTTTTTCCCGTTTCTTCCTTCTCATTGCTCAAAACGCAGCGTTTCCCTGTCTTGCATCGGCGCGGCTTGCCAAGCCGAAGCCGCAATTAAAGGACGGCTATGCCACCCCAAAGTCAAGCACCCTTGATTCTCTTCCACGCAGTACCCCTCGGCTGAGAAGAGCGTCAACAACATGCTGGCTTGCTTGTACGCGTTGGACCCCAAATGCAGCGGCTTGAAGCCGGCTTTCCCGAGCCGCTCCCTCCACTTAGCCAGCGGCTCGTGCCTCTCGACTCGCGCCGGTCCCTCGCAGCACACCACGTTGCATATCTCCCTCTGCAGGTACATCTCCGCCAGAGCCTTGTCCGGTTCGACCGGACACGCCGCCAGCGAGTCGAAAACGGTCGAGTAGTAATGCAACGCTTCCGTGAACCGCTCCAAGAACCCTTCTCCGTTGTGGCTCGCTTCCTGTTCCACAACGGTGACGATCTTGGGGTTCAAACTTCGGATCCAACCGAGGACAGTTTCCACGCCAGAACTCGGGCCCGACCCGAGTAACCGGTGCAGCTGCATGATGGAGTTCACCGCCACCGCCTCGTTCGGACTCACCTGCAGCATCCACGGCTTCACGTCTTCCAACCTGCACGCCGCCACGCCACGAAATGCAAATCTAACATTTACCGACCGCGCCAGCTCGGCGAGCCTCAGCCCGATCTCACGTAGCGTGTCGCGGTTGTCGGACGAGGGAGGCCCAATGCCCGTGAGCCTCAGCAGCGGAGGCCCGCCGGGCCGAAGCGCGAGGGCCTGAATCAGCGCGGGCCACTGGAGCCCCTGCATGAGGTTGAAGTCAATCACATGGACACACTCATGGCCACTGAAGGCTTCCAAGATAGCCTGATTTGCAGTAAAGTGCGCGAACTTTAAGTAAGGGCACGCCTCGTAGTAGTGGTGGTAGAGAACATCATCCTCGTGCGGGGACGAGGATGTTAGGAACGCGCTTTGCCCGAAGATGCGGCGGCGCAAGGCGTCGATGAAGTATCCAGCGACTTTGCCGATGCCGAGGTTGGTGTTCACGTGCGCCAGCAGCCCTTGCATGTTCTCGATGAGGGAGCCGGCGAATGGGAGGTCGCCACGTTGCACGGAATCCGCACACGTCATCAGCATGTGGACGAGTCTTATCCCCGAGTCTTCTTCCACGGTGGTGGTTACCAGCGTTGGTTTCTGGTTTTGTTGATCCGTGTCGAGATCAGGTAAATCCGAAAAATCGTAGGGCAACAACACCGTTTGGTCGAATTCGGAGAGGAGCGTGTCGACCCAGGAACCTATGTCGGAGGGGTTGTAGAAGACCGTGTCGGAGGCAAGTTGAGATATGTTGTTGTTGGTGGATGAGTTCACAATGTCCATGACGTTCTCTAAACGCTCCATGTTCTCAGCCACTTGATGCAGCTCCGATGACCGGACTTTGTAGCCGAAACCGGCGAGGTCGCCGTCGATGTCCCTCGCCTTGCTTCCGCTGGAACTGCCTTTGGAGGAAGATGAAGCCATTTTCATAGACTTTGTGTGTTTAAATAAAAGGAAATTAATTAATCAATTAATTAATCAATCAATTAATCCCCTACTCGCTCAAGCAGGTTTGAGTTTAGGTTTGTTGACGTATAGAGAGAATTGTGGACAGAGATAGATAGATATAACTGATTTATGGCACTAAGGAGAGGGGTTGAGGTTGGGAATGAAAAGTGAGTGATGAGAAAGAGAAAGAGAGAGGGAAAGAGGGAAAGGGATGTGTGAGGAAATTAACGGAGAGGTTGCCTCGTATAATGTATGACCATGATGTGTTGCTACTTGCTATAGTTTGTGTTTAGTAGCTATCCAGTATCCACAGTACTAATGCCTCTAAATTGATAGATACTACTAGTCTTGTATAATTCGTGCCTTTTTTTTTTTTTTAAAAGGTACCCCTAATGCCACGTTAACGTGCCCTTGATTTTGAGTAGGCTAGATGCGGTGTCGCCAGTCTTATCTTGGGATTTGGGAGGGGGCATTGACGCCAACAAGTGGCGTCTGGGTCTACTACCGGTACCACCATTCACCATTGTGATTTGTGTGGATTTCTGGGGCCAGACCCCAAAAGTACAACACCCTGTGAAAACAGTGAATTACTGTAGTTTACCTGACCTACCCACCGCCCATTTAAAATTATAAACACCGATGTATTGATATGTTAATTCCGATTTGCTCCCACTGTAATTTCACATGCAGCTTGATTTTGTTTCTAGATTTATTTGATTTCTTATACCTGCTATCCATGCACAGGTAATTTTTTTTTTTTGTGTTGATTTGAAACATGAGAATCTGACACTTGACAGCCCTTGGTTTCACGAGTTTGCTCCATTTAGCACCCACGGTATAATGCAGTGCAGATGAACTGTACCTCCTAAGAAATTATTAGATAGTCTTGCATCATCATTTGTTTATGATCCTGACCAATCTTTATATAACATTTGATTATATGTCATTAGTTAGGACCATAAATTGGTGATGGTTCATGATTACTTAATTGATTACTTAATAATTTATCGTACCTCACAGGGTGTTCATAGCAAATTAAACACACATAAACACATTTTATGTTTTAATTGCACATTGGGTTTGATTTGGATACCCGACCCTAGTGGCAGAGGTTGATGATGGGTCATATTTAGGTTTCCCAGTTGCCACATGATCTATTTGTGATGCTTATTCTATGCAGGGCACTAATTGGAGAATGCTAATTCATTTTGGTGAAAATATTTGTAGTGTTGTCGCTGTCTTTTGCCTCAAATCATAAGTTGTCCAAGTTAAGAGGCACGTTACAAATTAATCCATGCCGAAAACCCTTTTTTGAGTGTAATGAACTCAACGTTAAATTGTCATTGTCCAAGTACTTATTACTATCCCCATTAGATTTACATTTAAAGGTTGTGAAGTTAAAATATGCTGCTGTGTAATGTCACTTGTGTATCGCTCTTACTGGAAAGTTTTGAGTGAATCTCTCTTTCTATGCTTGTCCTTTTCTAGATTGCGCAGCTAATAATTTGCGCGTTTTGTGCAATGGCCTTGTTCACACAAGGTTGTTTTAGATTGATCAAACTTTCTACAACTTAATGGTGGATAGTCTTTTTCCCAATTTGTGTTTCTATTGGAAGTGGCTCTCTGCCTCTGCTACAAGTCCTCTTATTACTTGCTTGATGAAAGTTTACTTGCCCTGAGAAAAACAATAGATTAATGTGCATTGCTAGGCAGCACAAAAGTAGAGTCTTTTTTTCTCATGGGTATGACGTTATAGTAATTAGAATATTCCCCTTAGAGCCATGTGTCACAGAAAAGCATCTACGGGTATATTTGCTGCTAAACCATTTTAAAAACTATAGCATCCAACGTCACATGAAGTAACATTTAACAACGTATTAAAGTATGTGATTAATAGCGTAATCAGGACAAGAAATAAATTAGTTACTAATTTAATTGCGATATTTACAACTTATGCTACTTAAAAAAATTTGTGTACCTAGCCTGCCTTGGCGTTATATAACAACATGTCCGTGATGAGATTGAGAAGAACTACTTATAATCATTGAGCGCGTGGATCAAGTGGTGTGAGTTGTTCTAACTTAACCAATGGTCTCGAATTTAAGTATGGGTATGTAGTTATGTTAAGTGGTCCTATCTAGTTCAAACATTATTGTCTCCAATGAATACATGTGATCCAGATCAAAAAAAGAACTACTTGTAGTAATATTAAACCACAAACCAAGTGGTCAGTCAGGTTTCCTGACAAAGATTAATCATTGATAAAGTCAATAAATATTTCGTACCAATAACATGGTAACAAAAAAAAAAAAACCCACAAACCTAATTATCTATACCCTCAATCATTCTCACAAAGACGTAGACATTCAGGTATTGCATTAGAATAGCCAAGAGTCAATTGTTAATTAACTCGACGAGTCAATTTTAGACAGCGTCCGGCTTATAATATGATGTTCTTGCTGCTATGTGTATGTTTTGAGGACCTCTACGGTGATAACTTTCGTGTTCTCTCGAGCATTAATTCAATTGTATATTCTCTTTCATCCTATGAATTGGGAATAATAAAGCATGAATTTTCAGGCATATAATATAAGCAATTATTGGGAGAGAGAAACAGAGAGATCAATGGACATTAATGTAACAAAAAGGTCATTGCACGTTGGTATGCTCAAGAAGGGATTATATTAGTGTAATTCATTAAACAACTTATGCCAATCCAAAACCGTAAAAGCCATTTGTACGTGGGTGACTAATGTGGTCCACATATTAGGGACCATTTCAGAAGCCCCAAAAGGCTAAAATACCAGGATTGCTTAGGTGAAAAAAACAATCGTTTTCTAGGAATTTGAAAGTGAAAAGTGAAAACCATCTACCATAAGAGAAATTACCAAAATTGAAACAAAAAATATATAGTACTACATAGATATTTTTTTTTTACTATGTTATTGGTATGGAGTATCCATCGGCTTTGCCGATGACTAATCTTTTGAACCCGAGATCTTAACACAACTCGGACCAACAACTTGGTATATAATAGTAGATATTATTATTATTGAGCATAACTTATTTTATATTTTTAATATAAATAAAGTATTGCTATGCATAAAAGGTGGTTTGTTTTTTAAGCCTCGGAATTCTTGAGGGCTTGTTAAAATTGATTCGAGTTCCTCAAATAGGATGAGTTTGTGAGCTGTAAAATGTGGTCCAAGAAGGTTAACATGAAAATTTGGGACCATTTACAAAGCTCAAAGTGCACGGACTTAAGAGAAGTGCCAGCATCGAGGGAAATAGAATGAGGTCACGTTTAAGTGTGTGTGTGTGAGTGTGAGAATCAAGAACATTTTGAATTTAATTCAAGTTAGCTCTTATTGTGTTCGAAAACAATTGTGTGTATGTGTATGCGTGCGTGTATAATTTTTTTTATTCGTAAAAATTAAAAATAGTATTAAGAAATTTATAACACTTACGTATCAACTGAACTAGATCTTCTTAGTGTGTGTTTGTGTATGATAAGGAAAGAGGGTGAAGCTGTTGTGACCAAATACCAAAGGATTTTTTTTCTGTCTCTGAGAACGTGTTATGTTTGGAACAACCAAGTCTATGATTTGCCTCCATTCCGTTCCTTTTGCTGACACCATCACGTTATTGCATCTCCCCTATTTGATACAGAACAAGTAGGTGAGAAAAGGAGAGAAAGGGAAGTGGTTCATTGTTGGATGTGGACATGGCTCGAGATTTCAATTTGCTTTAATGGGTATTTCATCATATCCTTTTGAGTGGAATTTGAATTTGGTTAAACCTCCTTAGCTTTTCCTTAACTAAGATTTGCACGAAATGACCTTTAAGTTGAAGCTATTTAATCACACATCTTTTCCTAATTCCTACCACTTGAATATCATAAGAAAAAGGTCTTGCATCGCTTTCAAGTAACGTGTTCGCCGAATACTTGAACCTTATTTCACACTTTGGATTCTATTAAAGGTGAATAACTAACAGTCTAATATTTCCCACAGTAATTTCCCTTTCGTTTTCAATACCATATACTATTGCTAATCCAGTCAATAGTTTTTAATAAAATATGGGTCAAATTATACACTAAGTCCCTAAATTTTTTGTGAATTTTCAAATGTAATTTTAAAAACCCTACAGACTCGACTAAAAATATTATAAAATAGGGATCCAATTAAAATTCATAATTTAGAAACCTATTTAAAAATTCACAAATATTTCAGGAATATACCTAAAAATTTAACCTAAAATATAATAATATTTTTCACACTTTGGATACTACTAAATTAAAGGTGCAGGTATATAGGCTGCTTCCATGAAAAAGAAACATGATGCGTTGGATTAAGACCTTCCTCGAGATAAGTAGAAGACTGTGGTAGGCATGTTCATACTGGAATAAATTTAAAAAAAAAATAAAGAATTAGCAGATGAGAGTCGTTCCTTCTTTTTCCCGTTCCTATTCCTTTGTTGCAGATCACGCGCCACCTCCAAAATTTTCTTCTTTTTTCTTTTTCTTTTTTCTCTTTTTTACTCCCTTTTCCCAATTTTGTCCCAGAACCCCTTCTCTTTGTCGATCTCTCTTCCTCTCCACCTTCCTCCCCGGCGGCGGACCACATCCTTGTCGGCCATCATTGATTGATTTTTTCTGACTGGGATCATCTTTGCTACTGCCATGCTTTGTTCATCTTCCCCACCCAACAAACAAGTTGAAAACTATTGTTTTTTGAAGCTTGAGATTTGATTTGCAATCTGATTTTTTTGTCTTGAATCTGATTGTTTATTGTTTTTCAAACAATTGATTCTCGTTTGAGATCTGAAACAACACGGAGCAATGTTATTGAGATCCAAATCGTCTAAATACAAATCGTCATCGAGATCTAGAACAAGAATGAAGCGTTTGTTTGCGATTTGATATTTTTTATTTATTGGATTTGATTCAAACGAGTATTTGCTTTTGAAATCTGAATCGATGTGGTTTTTGCAGTTCTTAAAAGGAAGTAGCGAGGTTGGAAGTGGTGGAGGTATCATTGTCGCCGCGGAGTTTCCGATGATTTTTTTTCAAATCTGTTACACTCCATCAAGATCTGAGATTGGTGGTTCTTTGGAGGTGGCGACGATCGATAATGGCAGTATGTCTGGAAGTGGTGGAGGTGTTACCGTCAACGGCGGCTTCGGGGTCGTCGCGGTTGCATGAATGAGAGAGAAGGAGTAGGGACAATTCCGGAAAGACAAAGAAACAGAAAAAGAAGAAAAAAAGAAAAAAGAACAGTCCCCTCTTTTATTTTTTTCTTTTTTTTTTAAATTTATTCAGTGTGGACATTCCTACCATAGTCCTTCTCTTATCTTAAGGAATATCTTAATCCAACGTACCATATTTCTTTCTCCTGGTGGGAGATATTATTAACTCTCCCACCCTAGAAGCAGCCTATCAGACTCGACTAAAAATATTATAAAATAGGGATCCAATTAAAATTAATAATTTAGAAACCTATTTAAAAATTCACAAATATTTCAGGAATATACCTAAAAATTTAACATAAAATATAATAATATTTTTCACACTTTGGATACTACTAAATTAAAGATGCAGGTATATATGATAAGCTATCATATGGCCCAAAACTAGCATTACTCGGAATCACAAATTTTGAGTACCACAGGATAACAATATAGTCTATATATTTCATCCATTAAACGGTTTTGATAAGCTCATTTATTTCAGTTACACTATCACAATCATATTAACATAGCTTTCCATCCTCTGAGCTTTTAGACTTGTATACATACATGCTTATGCACAATTGGCATGCCTCATGCCTCATACAACAATAGGAAAAAAGAAAAACCAAAACAAAATAAGACTAGATGCAAGAAACCGAATAAATACCACAAGGAGAATCATTAATCAGGTGTTTGTGTTTGTTGAAGTGTAACATAACATGTTGGATGTTGGGACATTCTGATTGTGTTGGGATCATGGCAAAGTGAGTCCAGAGGAGAAGCTTATTCCAGCCATGTTCCAACCCTTCATTTTGCAATCAGGGAGAGGCATCCATGTCCACCGGTTCCACTTGGTATCAAAAGAGAGCCACGTCATGTCCCAAACACCCTCACAATTGGAAACCAACGCAGCCCGAACGATCCCATTTTTCTCTTCCAAACAACCCATCATTGCCGCATAAGGCTTCTCAATCACGCCAGGAACCGCAGACACAAACTCCCACCAGCTTCCATCCAGACTCAAACCCCAAAGCTCCACACCCTTCAGCACCCTCACGTTCCTCGCATCCCCCTCCGATTTCACAATCATCATGTACCCATCACCGTACACGTGTAACCGGTCAATCACGTTCCCCCAGCTGAATCCAACCGTTAAGTTACCTCCAACACCGTTAAATCTGGGCCGGAGAACCACGGGCGCGTCGTCGCATTCGTGCGACGACGCGACCAGAACGCTCTCCCGAGGCCCGTGAACCACGTTGAGAAACACGTGACCCGTGCCACGTGGCAAGAACTGGTGATTGAACTGGTTATTGTTTTCCTCGGCCTCGGTTGACTTCCACGTGTCGGCTTCCGAGTCGTACACGAACAGGACGGGGCGGTTGGCGACGAACTCCGCGAACATGAAGCGGAACTGGCCCGAGCCGGAGGGGTCGGCGACGAGCTTCATTCCGGAGCGTCGCCACGAGGAGGTGCCACGTGGACCCAAGGGGGAGGGAGGGATCTTCTTGACGGTGACGGCGATTAGGTTAACGGCGACGACTTCGCGGACGGTGTTGGAGGCGAAGAGGAAGACGTTGTTGGAGGCGGCGAGGAAGTAGAGGTCCTCGCCGTGGAAGTGGAGCGGTTTGAGGAGCTCCGCGATGGGGATGCGGAACCAGCGGTCGGAGCTCCGGTCGGTGAAGGCGTGAAGCACGGCGTCGCGGAGCCAGCGTTTCTTGTAGACGAAGAGCCACGTGGTGGAGGTGGATAAACTGTTGCACTGGCGAACGAAGGTGTGGTCGGAGATGATTTCGGAGAAGGACTTGTTGACGAGTTTTAAGCGAATTATTTCGGGGAGTACTAGGGAGAGGAAGATGTTTTGGATTAGCTCCTGCGGGAGGAGGCAGAGGCCAATGGCGTTTTTGGGTGTCGAGTTTCGGTGGTCGTCCATGTAAAGAAAGTTACAGTGAAATGTGTTAGCGGTTTTGGGTTTTAGGTGGGCGTGGATGGGGTTGTGGGATGAAAAATTTATACGACAGAGTCGTTGTCACAGTGTCTAAGGATGCAGCTCAGTTTTTTTTTATACGTAAAAATAGAAGAAAGTACCAAGCATTTATAATACTTACGCACAACCAACTGAATTTCAGGTTTAATTTTGTGGAAAGGAATGCAGAAACTTTAAATATGACTGAGTCTTAAATTACACATTGGTCATGTAGTTGGTTTCGAAGGACTGAAGTTTGTAAAGATAGATATTATGAGAAACAAAGGCTTTAATTACTGTGTTTATTTAAAAAAAAAGAAAAATAGAAAGTCGTAGTCTGAGTGTGGTTGGGTTTTGACAAGGATGTATAGGATGATGAGGGTTTTTTATTGGTTGGACAAGGACATTTGGATTTGATAAAAATTTTCAAGGCCACATAGGACAAGCGTCCCACAAGGATCCTAAACTATAGCCATCGTCATGGGCGGTTGTCGTTGTTGCTAGCCATTTGACTTGTTAGATGGGAAATTTTGTGTTGAGGTTACTGGCTGGGGTGTTGTGTGTGAGAGTTTTAAAATGGTTTGAGGGAGTACTGAGCTGCTACTATTTTGTAATGTGGAATTATTGAATTAAGAATAAGAAGCATGAAAAAGAGAATGAATGAGAACCAGTAGTAGTGTCGAGGCGTTCCCCAAATAAAGGTCCTCAGCACACCACGCGTGCTATGTGATAGTGGTGGGATGAGTCATAATGCATAGTCAACACAATGGAAATGACGCTGAATCTGACCTTGCCTCTCCTAATGACGACAATGAGATTAATAAATTGGTAAAGTTTAGGTCGAAGTCTAGTGGACTTTGTTGAGACTTTTTTGAGTCGAAACTGAATAAGCTAGTTAACTTTAATCAATCGGTAAGAATTGGGCTACAGGCCCAATGCTGAGACCATGACACATGACAACATATCATCTATGTGGGATTTGCTATTCCCACCACGAATTCTGCTCTTCCCACCATATAACTTGTTTGGTTTTTATGGTTTCCAAAAATATCCTTCACGGAATTGCGAATCTGTTGAATAAAACACACAACGAAATCGTGTAACCGCTGTGCAAGAGGGGTGCAATCAATATATACAGTGGAATGATGTTTCTGTTGTATATTTTGCTCAACGGAATCATGATTTCGTTTTATATTTTGCTCAACCGAATCACAATTTCGTGGTGTATTGGAATTGCATCTCCCAACACAATAAAAATGGGATTCCTTTCAACAAAATACACAAAGAAAAATGTGTTTTCGATATGTATTTTGTAATCATATATAATGAAAATGCAATTCGGTTGTGTATTTTTTAGTTATTTTTAATATTAATTTTTTTATCTACTGGAGGATTTTAATGAATAACTGGCAATCGTTCAATGAGTATTCTAATCCTAGATGGTTGCAGTGCTATGTGTCATTTTGTCGCTTGCATTAATTTGTAACAATGTAATAGTAAAGACAATGATGCAATAAGTCTAACATAGATAAAATAATAAATGTTAAATAAAATATAACTTAGAGCAGAAAAGTAGAGAAGAAGAGAAGAGATGAGAGTTCAGAGAGAATGAGAATTGTATATATTCTTTCCAGGAGGAGTAGCCTATTTATAGATACAAGAGATAACTAGAAAGTTACAAAAGATAAATAGAAATAAGAAAATATCATAAAAGATAATACAAAACGATATAGACAGTCACAAATAGATTATTCATAACACTCCCCCTTGGATGTCCATTATTTAAGAATGTGGCTCATTAAAACCTTAATAGGAAAATACTTGTGGGATAAAAACCTAGTGAAGGAAAAAAAGTACATCATCCTTCAATACGTTATCACCTGCCTCATTAAAAACCTTGCCAGGAAAATCCAATGGGACAAAACCATGGCGAAGGGAAAAAGAGTGCATAATGTATTTATTTCTCCCCCTTATGCAGACAATCATCTTTAAGATGACAAAATCCAATCTTGTGGGCCAGTTGCTCAAAAGTCTTCCTTGGTAATGACTTTGTAAAGAGATCCACTAGATTCTTACACGAACGAACTTGTTGAACATTTATGTCACCATTCTTTTGGAGATCATGAGTGAAATAGAATTTTGGTAGAATATGCTTTGTTTTATCTCCTTTAATGTATCCTTCTTTCAACTAAGCGATATAGGCAGCATTGCCTTCACATATAATTGTCGATGCCATTTTTCCTGAGGATAAACCGCAAGTTTCTCGCACATGTTGAATTACAAATCTCAACCAAATACATTCACGATTTGCCTCGTGTAATGCTAAAATTTTGCATGATTAGATGATGTTGCTGTTATGGTTTATTTCACAAACCGCCATGAAATAGTTATACCACCGCATGTAAACAAATATCCTGTCTGTGATCTACCATTATGAGGATCTAATAAATATCCTCTAAAATAATGAAGTACATGCTTAACTTCATTCCAATATCTTCGTATTGGTGAAGAACAATATTTTGCTAGTAAATTAGTGAGAAAAGATATATCAGGTCAAGTATACATAGTAAGATACATTAGTGTTGCAATAGCACTAAGACATGGTACTTTAGGACCAAGTAGTTCTTCATCCTTTTCTCAAGATCTAAAAGAATCTTAGTTCTCATCTATAGACCTTACAGTCATTGGAGTGTACAATGAATGCGATTTGCTCATATAAAACCTTTTGAGCACCTTTGCCATATAAGCTTCTTGATGCACAAAAACACCTTTATTTAAATACTCAATTTGTAATCCCAAGCAGAAGTTTGTCCTTCCTAGATCCTTCATCTCAAACTCTTTCTTTAAGCAATCAATAGCTTTTGGAAGCTCTTCAGGAGTTCCAATGATGTTTATGTCATCTACATAAATAGCAATTGTGGGAAATCCCTTGTTGGATCTTTTCATAAAAATATAAGGATAAATGAGATCATTTTTATACCCATTTTTTAACAAATACTCACTGAGACGATTATGCCACATGCGTCCTGATTATTTTAATCCATAAAGAGACTTATTCAATTTGATTGAGTAATCTTCTCTAGAACTTGCACTGCTGGGTAAATCAAATCCTTCGAGGAGTTTCATATAAATGTCATTTTCCAGAGAGCCATACAAATTGGCTGTAACAACATCCATTATATGTAAATTGAGTCCTTCATGAGCAACCATTAAATATAAAAAAAATACTTACATCTACTACAGGTGAATATGTCTCTTTATAATCAATATTAGGTCTTTGTGAAAATCCTTAAGTAACTAGTCGTGTTTTGTATCTCACAATTTCACCATTCTCATTTTGCCTTTGCACAAAAACCCATTTGTATCCAACTGGTTTTACGCCTTCAGGCGTACGAACTACAAGTCCAAAAATGATTCGCTTAGCAAGCGAGTCTAATTCTGCTTCAATAGCATCTTTCCATTTTGGCCAATAACTTCTTTGTCGATAATATTTAATGGACTTTGGTTCTTGATCCTCAATATCATTTATTACATTTAGCGCTATATTATATGCAAACACTTTGTCAAAGTTGACTTCATTTTGGTTCCATCATATTCCATTCATGACATAATTTGAGATCTCTTTTATTTTAACTAATTTTAGGTACTTGAGTTCTTCTGGAACTAAAATATTAATTATGTCAGAAAATTCTATTAAAGTTTTCATAACCTCAATTTGGCCATTTAACTTTTCAGCTCCTTTTCTTAATTGAGGATTTTTATCTTTGGAACCAACGGGTCTACCATGCTTCATGCGTACCACACTTCATGTGTGTCTGAAACTCGTTTTGCAATTATATATTATCCAACAAGGACATTAAATTTTATTGGAGCATTAGCAGTTGGTACATATGATTAAGCCATTCTTTTGGTTAAACTTTGTAAGTGAATTATCTTTTGAACTTCTGGTTCACATTGTTTTGTTCGAGGATGAAGATGATAATTCATTCAACTAATCTCCTTTTTCCAACTGCTTACTATCTCCCCCTCATGTTAGGAAAACTAATTCAAAATAACATTTGACACATTAAGTCATCTATTGTTGATGATTTAACATATTTTATTACATATGGAGATTCATACCCAACATATATTTCCATCCTTCTTTTAGGACTCATCTTTAGTGTGGTGTGGTGTAACAATTGGAATATACAACACATCCACAAATTCTCGAATGGAAAATATTAGGTTGCTCACCAAAAATCAATTGAGAACTAATTATAACTTATTGGCGTGATGCAAATCAATACATCAACATGCAAGATTGCATGTCCCCAATAAGATATTGGAAGTTTTGATCTCATGAATAATGGTCTTGCAATCAACTTTAGATATTTACTAATTGATTCTGCAAGTCCATCTTATTTATGAACATGTGCTACAAGATGTTTAATATCAATTCCAATAGACATACAATACTCGTTAAAAACATGAGATGTAAACTCACCAGTATTATTAAGACAAATTTCCTTAATTGGATAATCAGGAAAATGAGCTCTTAGTCGAATTAATTGAGCTAACAATCTCGCAAACGCCTGGTTGCGAGTTGACAATAAACAAACATGTGACCATATATAGTTGATGCATCAATTAAAACCATAAAATATCTAAATAGTCCACATGGTGGGTGTATGTTCCACAAATTTCTCCTTGTATTCGTTCTAAAAATGGAATGGATTCATTCCTAATTTTCCTGATGATGGTCTAATTATCAACTTCCCTTGGAAACAAATAATACATGAGAAATCATTGGACTGAAGAATCTTCAGGCTCTTCAATGGGTGTCCGTATGAATTTTCATTTTTTTTTGCATCATAATAGACACGGTATGGCCCAATCGGTCATGCCAAATAACAAATTTATTTTGATTCGTAAACTTCTGGTTTACGACACTATGCTTTTCTATTGTATTAATATTCGCGTAGTACAAACCATAAGAAAAGACATGTAATTTTTCCAATACATAATTAAGTCTCATGATATAAAGATATTTCACATTATTTATTTTAATATGGTATCCATTTAGATGAATATTCTTGAAACTTAACAAGTTTCTATGACACTTAAGAGAACAAAATACATTTTTAATGTGTAGCTTTGTTTCGCTAGGTAATAATATATTAACTTTTCTGGAGCCTTCAATTATATATATGTAGTACTAGAAATAGTACTAACATTGACTTCTCGCATTACTAAACAAGAGAAACTTTATTATTCTTGATAGAAACAAGGAGTATAAATAATCAATGTTAGAAAGTTGTGTAAAGATAACAATCCTATTAAAAAAAATTTATTGCCTTAGATAAAATTCACATAAGGTTTAGTAACATAAAAAACATAAGGAACACAAAACATTCTATTAATCATAAATTCAAGAACATAGTATGAGAAAATTTATTTCTTGACACTCTCATGACATATTAGGTGATCAATTTTTCACATTACTTTTTCACTTCTGATGGAAAAAAGTATTCTTAAAATTTCTTTCATGACCATGTCCATGACCACAGCCTCAACCACGAGATTGTCCATAAGCATAATAATTAGATATTGCTGCATTCACTTATGGGAATGGAGCAGAACCGGTCGGGTGGACATCATGATTTTTCATTAAAAGTTCATTATTTTGCTCAGCCACATTAAGACAGAATATCTATATATGCTTTATATAAATATCTACAATTATACTTATACACATGGTAATCCAACATGGTTGAATGCGAGTAATAGGGGAATAAAAAAGCATAACATATAGTATACCCAAGCACAATTCGTCATCCCAAATAATTATCTCAAACACTTCGCATCAATCATAGTTCTTAAAATCTCGCCATGCCAGTACCAAATTCTCATAAACATCGATTAACCATATGGATAATGCATCATGCAATGTCTATAATTAAATAGATATAAATATAAACAAATGTATATATTCAAGTGCAAGGCATAAACACGCTGGAGAAAAATTCATAAAGTAAATTCAATGTATAACAATGTATTTATATGTATATATATATCACCATCGAAACATCTATTCCAAATTATATAATAAAATATTCTAAAACAGATATGTAACCCATAGCCATAGTCTAAATAATTAGTCTTCAAATGAATATACGACCTTACGTACAAACTTTTATATGCTTACTTCACTGGAACTTTCAAAAGCAATTGATGAATAAAACCTTCACACATAATATGTAATATATTCACATATTAAATGCAAAACCCGAATACATAGATTCATGAATTTCAAATTGAATTCCTATGCATGTGTACATATATCTTTGCAAAAGCCTTTTTAATCAATTTCAACCCAAGTTATGCCACGTAACTTTCACCTTAATTTATCCTTATATGTCTATATGGTCAAAGAAAACCAAGATTCCAACTCTTTTTTCAAGGTGTTAATTTCGTGCATAGAGAAACAGCAAGCACCATCATGGTACCAAAATTAAAGTAAAGGTTACCACACAACCATACATTATATATAGATAAGATAGTGCAACCAATTAAAAATTACATTTAGTACACAGAAGCATTCACGTATAATTCAATTAATTTCACTAACCCCAAATTACTCTTATCCTGGACCCAAAAGAAAAATCACATTTTTCAAGAATATACCATGGAGGGTATAAAAAGATGTTTTACTCACGTACAGTATATCGAACAAAACTTTTGTATTATTTTCTCACTTCTGGTGAGAAATTGTTTTTATAGAGAAATATGACTAGTTCAGAGTTTTCAGGATTCTCAAATAATTTTCTTCTATGATAGAATCTTTAGGACTCTGAAATAATTTCCTTCTTTGATAGAGTCTTTAGGACTTTCAAATAATGAATTTGTAAATAGAACACAAATATTCTATCAAACACATAGTATGAATAATGAAATTAGGAAAAATAAAATCTAACCTTGCCACTAAGAGTTGGTTAGAGCATCGTACTGATAACGTGTTAAATAAAATATAACTTAGAGCAGAAAAGTAGAGAAGAAGAGAAGAAATGAGAGTTTAGAGAGAATGGGAATTGTATATATTCTTTCCAAGAGGAGTAGCCTATTTATAGATACAAAAGATAATTGGGAAGTTACAAAAGATAAATAAAAATAAGGAAATATCATAAAAAATAATATAAAAAGATATGAACAGTCATAAATAGATTATTCATAACAATAAATACATATTTTGTACATATCAACAGTCTATACATACACACATAAAATACTAAATATGAAGTTCGTACATAAAAAAGTCCATACATACAACATAATATATTAAATACATAAAAGTACAAAACAAGTTTGTACAATAATCAACCACCTCTACTGCTCTTGTTGTCCTATTAATCGTTCAACCTGTCTATCTTGATGCAGTGGCAGACCTACATACTCTGCACCCCCTGACTTTGCGGAAAATATAAGGATATATTTAGTGTTGTTGTGTTTTTGCCCCCTCTAATTTTGTAATTTGACCCCACTACCTTTAATTTTTTAGTTGTTATCAATTTTTATCCTTTATTGACTAGTTTCTTTCGTATGTTTTGTTCCTTTTACGCTTATTTGGTTGGACATTTCATTCTCTTTCATAGGGTAAAATATGGTTTTGGTCTCTCTAAAAATTTTTGTCCTTTTTTGTGTCTCAATTTTGAAATGCATCATTTTGGTTCTCAAAGTGCTATCTAAATCATTTTTGTCTCTCTATAAAGCATTATCTAAACCATTTTGAGAAGAAAAAGTGATGCATTTCAAAATTAGGAGATGAAAAGTGGACAAATTTTTTTTTTAAAGGGACTAAAATTGAAATTAATTTTTAAAGCAGTGAATTAAATTGTGTTAAAGTGAAATAATGCGAGTTTAATTGTGTTCAAAGGTTAAGGTTTAATTGCCCTATTATAGGAGTCAAATTTGTGAAGTATAGTGATCATAATCTTTGATTAAAGGCTAAATGTCAGTTTTGGTCATTTATGTTTTAGCATTTTTTTGTTTTGGTACATTAAGTTTTAAAAGTCTCATTTTGGTCCTTTATGTTTTCGAAAGTTTCATTTTGGTCATTTCTTCTGTTTTCCGTTAGAAACGTTAGTGTTTCATTAACTTTTAAATTTTGAAATAATTAATTTAAAATAGTGATGGCTAAAAATCGCCACTATGTGCTTTTTTTTTATTTAAAAAAAGTGCATTGCAATTGACGATGGATCACCATCTTTAAGGAGACAGAACTAGCCAAAAGGGGAATATCAAGAGCTGGTACAAAGAGTATTGAACAACAACATTCGCGATTCATTCATAATTTCATATACAGTAGCAAACAAACTAATTGAAAGGAAACATAAGAAACCAACTATTATATATGACTACAGACGGAGTCTACGGTGCAAGAGCAGTATAAGTCTTGCACTGTGCCTGAGAAATAAAGACCGTCGGATCTTGTATGTGAATATTTGACAGATGAGAAATTGATCAATATAATGGTTCCTAATGCATCTGAACATGGTTAAAAGTCACGTGGTTGCCCTTCTCCAACAAGTTGAGTGAAAGTTTTTTTTTTCACATTATTTTCTTTTAAAAAACTTAACACCACGCGCCCCTGGTGTTAATGTTCACGGAATCACAGGTTGGGTTATGCCTTTACCCTTTCACAGCACCATCGCCGAACCTGGTATTCCTTAACCTAATCGATTAGGATTTGTTGTTGCTGGTCAGAAATCTGATTGCGCTCGGTATCATGGCAGATTCATCATGGTGGCTTCGATCGCGTTCTGATTACGTCAATTTAGGTTGCTATGCATTGCTGATGTTTTCTGCATCTCCGACGTGGTAGTTGACAGTGGTGTTGAAGTCGGTATAACTTAGAACAGATCTGATTAATTAGTGGTTTAATTTGTAATGATAGTTAAATTTTCACAATTTGATGAAACCTAAATTTCTGTTAATATGAGTTTACGGTGAGTGTATGCTGAACCGAAATTGTGAGTTCATGGTAAACTGAAATTGATACTGTTCATTGGTGTGTACAATTGATATTTTAACATTCTGGTAATTTTATTTGCAGTGATTGTTACATTTGGTAAATTTGCTGAAACCCTTGTTGACATTATATGATCTCAAAGTTGGACGGAGGTGGTGTCTGTGATGTTCATTGAGGTTAGAATGATGGTGTTCTGTGAAGTGAGCCAACCTATATTATTTTGTTTTAAATTTAGTCATGTTCAGATACATAACCATTATACTGATCAATTTTTCATCCGTCAGATAATCACATACAACATCTAACGGTCCTTATTTCTCATGCACGGTGCAAGACCTATATTGCTCTTGCACCGTAGACTCCGTCTTCGTCTATGACTACGTTACAACATGGCTTTGGAGTGAAGCCATGTGCAACAATGTGTTGTCGTAATCCCTAGCCTTCACCTATTGATTGATGTCGTTTTGTTGCTTTGTTTCTACTTAATCCTATGCTGCTCATTACTTGCTTGTTGATTTGTTTTTAGTCTATTGTCTTGTTCATCATTGATTGGTTTGGTGAATGGTTTTTTTTTTTTCATTTTCGTTCTTATTGATTGCTTTATTTCTATTAATTTTTGTTCTCTGGTTTGCCTTACGTCTTTTGCTTCGTATTTTTAATTTTTCTTGTCATTATCTTTTTATTGGGACATTGAGACTTTGATTCATTGGTGATGGTATAAAAATGCAATATTGGTGGTATGGTACATGGAATGATTGTTTTACAACAATTTAGAAGAACAACCATTGTGCAAACCTCCATTTTTTTTTTAGCTTGGAGCAATTGCTATGTAAAAGGAAGGGGGGTGAGGGCATTTTTGGTAAAAGAAATTCATTAAAAGACATATGCCGCTTATATGTCTGTTCCAAGTTAATGGTTTTGACGTCTAAAATGATCAGGGGGCAAGAATGAACACCCAACAATTAAGGGGTTTTTTTGTAGGGATAAAAAAAAGCAAGGGTGTCGGGTGTAATTAAGCCAAATCTCAAGGGGTCGTTGTAATCTACTTTTGTTATTATAATAATGGTTAAGGTTAATTAGTGTAAATTTGTGTAAAACTAGTTATGTTTGTTGTTATTATTGCAATGGTTAAGGTGATAATTAGTGTAAAATTGTGTAAAACTAGTTATATGTTTGTTATTATTATGGTAACAATTAAGGTTATTATCATTTAAAATAAAAATTAGTTTCAATTTTATGTGTAAAAATAGTAAATATTTTTAAAAATTATTATTTATTAAAAGTTAGACATATAAACAATTATAAAGGAAGAAAAAAAATGCAACCCCTTTAATAGGTTTCTGGATCCGTCCCTGGAAGTTGTGTATATTAAATCTATTAAATTATATAACAGATAATGTATATAAATAACTTTTTTCATATATGAACCAAATTGACAATGTGGTGTAGTTTTTATAAACACTTTATAAAACCAAAGGGCCAAGGTTTGAATCCCACTATATAAATTTTTTCATGTATCTTTATTCACATTTTAACAGATTGTTTTCTAGTTTTGCTTTCTCTATTTGTTCAACAGATGCATGAAAAAAAAAAAAAATCAACAAAACAAAAAGTTAGTGTCAAATATAATATAGGTGAGTGATTAAAGGATGGATAACATTTTCATTGCAAAGAAAGTTAATAGTACCTCAACAACCAAGATGACCATCTTCAATCCTCGCAATCGAAAAAGACTCTTTTCCATGGGAAAGAGACTGAATAGGGAGGTTAGGGACGTACACATGTTCATTGTGGGATCTTTTAGGCACCTGTAATGGTCTTTTATGTCCTTGTAATGGATCTTTTAATTACTGAATAATTGTGGGATATAACAACTTTTATAACTTGATGGTTTGGTCTCTTTCAAGCACGTCTTGTGCTTTGAAATTGACATATTTTAATAAATTTTTTCATTTGCCTTTAAAAAAGAATATTTATTTTTATTTAATAAGATCTGATTTTGTAGACAATAAGTATTTAAGTATTTTTTAACATAATGACATATTTTCTTCTGTTTTTAAATAAATATTTTATTTTCTTTTTATAATCGTAGATCTATATAAAAAATAAAGATGTTTAGTTTGTCTTATTTCAATATTTTCTATAAATATATTGTCTTATTACAATATTAGGAAAAAAATCTTGACTTGAATATAAAAAAATAGCATACATAATTTGCAAATTCTTCTTTAGTAATGTTTATTTTCAATATATTAAAATAATGTTTGTTATACTGGTTTTTTTAGAAAAATATTTATTTTAGAAACAAAATTGCTAAAAAAAATTAGTGTATATTTAAGTATAGATAATCTTCTAATAAAAAGTATACATAATTTTCATTATACACATGAGATACATTTTGATATATTATTAATGTAATTAATGCTTTAAAATATATAATTACAAATATTATATGTATTATTAGATGAACTTTAAAATTTTCATACCAAAAATAAAAATGATCTTTTAAGTTTTTGGCCCCCCACATATCCCGGTCTGGCTCCGCCCATGAGGGAGGTGAAATCTTCTTTTTCTTTTGAAAAAAGATTGAAAAGGGAAAGGTGAAAAGGATAAGGTAGCATCGGGTAGGGGTGGTGGCGGCAAGCACAGTAACCATACAGTTGTTCTTGAGAAGAAGTGGGAGGAAGAAAGTAGACGGGAGAGGTGCGGAATAGAGAAAAAAGAGAGATGTAGGAATACTTTTGTTTTTTTAACATTTTGTATTTAGACAAAAAGTTGTCCTATGATTTTCTTAATAGGGTTAACTATGCTTTTATTTAGTCCCTAAGCTTTTCAAAATTTAATTTTTAGTCTCTAAATAAAAGTTTGACTTATTAAAGTCCCCAAACTTTTATCCGTTAAGGTTTTTAATCCCAAAACAAAAGTTTGATGATTAAGGTTCTTAAACTTTTTAAAAATTCAGTTTTTAAAAATTGAATTTTTAAAAAGTTTAGAGATCTAGACTGGTCAAACCTTTGTTTAGGTAACGAAAAAAATTGTAGAACCTTAACTAGTCAAACTTTTGTTTAGGACTAAAAATTTAATGGATCTGTATCAAAGTCAGATTAAATTTGCAAGATAAATTAAAAAGAAAACAGTAAAGATTTATCTACTGTGAGTCAAAGATGATCATTCAAACACCAGAGCCACAAAATATATGCAACATAATTATGGTTTGCAACAAAAGTATCCGTCATAATCAGTAGTGGATCTATAGGAAATCATTTATATATATATATATATAAACTTATTTATATGTTTAGTTATTATTATTAATATTTTTAAATAGTCTTTTAAATTATTTATTCCTTAATTAATTATTGAATTTAAAGTAATATATAGAAAACTTTAATTTGTATATTTTTAGCCATGGAAAAAATATAAAAAAGGTAATAATTAGTTATTTTCTTTATTATTATTATTATTATTATAAAAAATTATGTAAATATTATACTTTAAGTTTTTGTTTTCTATAACATTAACCCTTATGCCTGATTTAATAACACCTTTTTTTATATAATTATCTATTTAATTAATTAATGTTATTTTCTAATACAAAAGTACTTTTTTGCATTTTAAAGTTCATTTTCTATAACTTTTATATCTTCAATGGGGGCGTAGAAAAGCTTATACAATATGATTCAAATTTTCTTATGACTTTTTATGCAGAATTTTCTATTATTTTTTTGTAATTTTTTCTATAAAAAATTTCTGCAAATTTTGACAAAAATATGATTATTTTCTTAAATTTATTGAAAATTCATAAAAAAAATATTTTTTTGTGTGTATTCTCATACAATTTTTGTTTTGTATAAAAAAATAATGTTTTTTGTAATGTTTTTACAAAAAAAGATTAAAGATAAATTTTCCACCTTTTTTATTCAGTAGCAAATGCAAGTATAAAAGTCATAAGAAAAAAGAAATTTTTGTAGCATTATTAATAAAGAAAAAATTAATATTTTTTTATCAGTTAAAGAAAATAAATAAATTAATATCATATAAAAGACAATTAATTAAAAAAATAATTAATACTAAAATAATATCACATTAAATGCTTAAAACAAACCATAAAAGATAATATTATCAAATTATATTTAATTTATATATTATAATTTTAATTATTTTAGTCCCTCCAAACTTTTTTCTCAAACTCCGCAACTGATCATAATCCTCATCACCGTTATCTTCCTTCTCAAGTAGATGAAAGAAGGAAATGATGAAAAAATTAAGGAGAAATATTGTGAATATGACTTAACGTGCCGCCACATTCTAATCATGATTTGAAAAATAGAGTAGCAACGAATATTAAACAAATGACTTTCTATATTAGGAAAAGAAGAATTATGAAAAGAGGCTTGTTTGAGCGGTTAAAGCACGACTTTTTTCCAATAATATTTACTTTTTTTTTTTTAATTCCTCAATTGACCCTCTCTTATAATTATTTCCATGAATGACCTCTTTTACTGTAGCAAGTATTAAATTATTTAAATAATTAACAATATATATTAATAAATTAAATTAATATATTAAAAAGTTGATTTAAATAATATAAATAATTATTAAATTTGTAAAATATAAACTAATCATATAACCAAATGATATAATTATTTTTTTGTAATTAAATATAAATAAATAATTAAATTAATTTCTTTACATTATATTCTATTATAATGTTTATTAAATTTAATTATATTTTTTTCAAGTATATTTAAAATATAAATTTGTACATTTGAATATAATTAGGTAATTATGAATTATGAATTAATAACAAAGATGCACAAAGTTATCCACATGTAATGAAGTTTTGCATCAAAAGTTAATTTTTTAAGTTTTTGGGGCAGTGTTTTCTTGCATTTTTAGACTAATTGAAGTTTCAAACGTTGTATTGTTAGCTCCATCGACATGAAAACTATGGGAATGAATGCTTCATTGAACCAGAAAAACTAGTATACATTACCATAAATAATTGCGAATAAATAAAATCAAAATAAAAATAACAACAATTTTTTTAACAAAGTAATTGCGAATAAATAAAATCAAAATAAATAAATTAATTCCCAAAGTGGGAACCAGTTCCACACGGCCTAGGTTTCCTAATACGCGGAGGATTTTAAATATACTTGAAAAAAATATAATTAAATTTAATAAACATTATAATAGAATATAATGTAAAGAAATTAATTTAATTATTTATTTATATTTAATTACAAAAATTAATTATATCATTTGGTTATATGATTAGTTTATATTTTACAAATTTAATAATTATTTATATTATTTAAATCAACTTTTTAATATATTAATTTAATTTATTAATATATATTGTTAATTATTTAAATAATTTAATATTTGCTACAGTAAAAGAGGCCATTCATGGAAATAATTATAAGAGAGGGTCAATTGAGGAATTAAAAAAAAAAAAGTAAATATTATTGGAAAAAAGTCGTTAAAGCACTCATTCACCTGCGATTCAAGGAGAACCATGACAAAGATTTGTTGGAGATGTGAATAAAAAGAGGATTTTTTTTTTTTTTTTTGTTACAAGAATAAAAAGAGAATGAATTAGTAGTATTAGCAAGAGGAGATTTTAAATATAAAAAAAAAATGGGAATTACATGCTTTATTGTTCTGTTAGAGTATTTAATTGCTTGCGCCCAAGAATGACATGTTATATCCATGTTCGATCATGCAAAAATTTCTCATTCATTAAACTATAATTGGTTTCCAACTCACAATTTCTGTATGAATAATGCTTTACTACATCTTTAGGGGTTTTTGTTTTCAATCAATTTAATGGTAGAAAATTTCTAACGTTTAGCTTTATTTAACGGTAGATATTTACTAGTATTATACCAACAATAAAAAGAGATTTACTAGTACACGAAAATTCTAAGACTCTCTAAAATTGACCCACAACGATCATTAGTATCAATAGTCATCATGATAATCCACTAACTTCAAAGTTGAAAATTAAAATACAAAAATTAATTAATCATTTAATAACTTTATAATTTAACTTTCAAATTCTTATAATTAATATCTTTTAATATCTTTTTATTTCATTTGAATATAATATATAAATAAAATGAATTCAAATGAAAGTAAAAAAAATAAAATAGAAAGATAAAGTATAAATTGCATATAAATATATGCAAACAATATGCGTCCGATAGGATTTAAACTTATGAGTTAATTACACTGACCCCCCTTAAGGTTTGCTCTTATTACACTTAGTACCTCTCCATTTTTTGACATTACTTTGAGTACCCCTAAAGAGGGGTCTGTGTAAGATTTTTCAAACTCAAGAGGGGGGGTCGGTGTAACAATTTAAACTTAAGAGGGGGGTCCGTATAACGAAAATCCAAAAATTATGGGAGGTTTCTGTAGGGTTCAAAAATGAAGAGGTATCAGGTGTAATTAAGACAAACCTCAGAAGAGGTCCGTGTAATTTACTATAAACTTATACCTAAAGTTTAGAAGACCTCTATCCTATCCATGGGCTGGAAGTTGCTAAAACTCGGGACACTAGCAAAGAAAGTCCTAGAGGAGAATGACACAAAGTCAAACAATTGAATTGTAGGTTTTGGTGTATTTCAATAAAGGAAAAATTAATAAATTAATGATTACAAGAATAAAACAATTTTTTATTCCAATGTATACCCCCAATTTGGGGAGAGGGATAAGATGAGATTTCACTCTATTTCATTAGAATTTGCCAATCCAAATAATGAAATCAATGCTACTTTATTCTTCTTCAACAAATCTAATATCCTAAATGTGCTTTATAATTTTTAAATGCACTTTCATATAATTTTCTATAAAATATTTCTTTTTTTAATTCCTTAAGCAGTATTCTAAGTTAGCAAGACCCTTATTCTATTTCAATCTATCTCATTCTTTATTATCAATCCAAACATTATGACAATCATAAACTTATAAAACACCTTTCCTACGGGCACATTTATTGTTCAAGATCATGTAACCTGTCATAAAATTTGGATTCTTTGGGAAAATGCCAGTGTTTGTATTTTTCGGGAATCTAGTATTGCAATTTGCAAGTGGACATCCATAGCTATATGTAACCCACTTGTTACGTAAGTATACTATATACACTTGATACAGCTTATGAAGATCAGAAAGGTAGTAAAATAATAATTCAGGGTTAGAGGACAAGAAGGGTAACTAATGCACGTGTATACATTTGATTAGAAGAAACCTCCAAATCAGACGCAGAGCAAATCAAATACCCTGTAGTTGCTCTGCTTTTATCTTGCACATTTTTTTTTTCATTCTCTTTTTTCTCGTATATGATCTCCATTTGGTTATCTTTTTTAGCCTTAACTTTATACAGTCTATTTCATCCTATGGCCTGCCTCGAATTAGATGGTCAAATTGGTAGATACGACAAAAAGAAAACCTTGTTCACATGACATGCGTACCATTAAGTGCCTTGGTTTATGACTTGTGAAAATATTTGTCTCGTCTAGTTTTTGACAATATGGAGTTCCAACTAGGAGGAATAAATATATATGAAAAACTGAACTAGGAGAGTAAACTGAACTAGTATATAATGATAAAGAAGGTAAGTAGTGACCTTACTGGTACCGATATGATAAAGCAAAGTATGGTGTATGACATAAATTAGTCAACTGCATATAGTGGCCACCAAGGTTTTAAATATCACTCCATGTTGGCAATATCGTCCGCAACAACACGGTATCGGAGCTGGACGAAACCGATACGGAACGAAATCACAGTGAAGTTAAAAATCACATATAACGGTCGCAACGGAACAGTGTTGCGGTCGCAACGGACCGCAACATGTTATAAGACATTCACGCCATAACAACCACAATCCTCATCGCAGAATTTGCAATACTCATAATTACGAAAATCTTAACGCGACCGCAACCGCAATTTAAAACCTTGGTGGTCACCTAATATTACTTGCTCTTGGTTACAAAAGTTGGAGGGTCTTTTAATGGATTGCGAGCCCAAAAACTTTTTTTTGTAAGAAAAAATTTTCATTAATAACAAAATTGACTTGAGACACAAGATGTACTCAAGCCGATATACAGAAAGTTACAAAATGGTGAGCAATGTATTGTAAAAGATAGCAACCCCTTTATACTAACAATAGCCCCAAAACCAAAATTTGGAGTAGACATTTTGTTAATACTAGAGAATACTAATCAAACTGAGTTTATGCTGCGGGAGCATAGTCATAAATATCATCATCATCATCATCACCTTCCATGTATGCAATAGGGGCAAAGCCAGAATCTCGATACCCTTTATGATGATCTCCTTCAGTGCAAGCTGTAGGTGCATAAAGATACCAATCACTGTCTTTGTTGCCACATTTAATGGCCCTGGAAATGGACGCCATTTAGCTTTGTTGACTGGGTTTTGAACAACTGGGTGTCCTGAATTGGAATTGGAAAAGAACAGTTAATTATAAGATACTATCTTCTGTCTTTATTATAAGGTCCAAGTTAAAAGTGTGGTTTGATTCTTTTTATAAGATTTAATCTAAAATGTTTTATGCGTTAATTATTTTTTCATAAAAATATCCTTAATTAAAGTCAATTATAAAATGACGTGATAGTGGGAGAAATATATCTCATCAAGACAAATTTAATGCTTTCAACTAAATTAACCAATTTCTTAATCCTGGTGAATTAGTTTTTTGGACCTTATAATAAAGATAGGAGGTGGTACTAGTTAGTAGTTGAGTTGAGTTGAGTTGAGTTGTTCCAGACTTGTGTTGTTTATATAGAAAGAAGGGAAAGTGTTGGACTCGTTTCGGCACATGCAGGCCATGAGGAGAGTGTGGATTTTTGTTCATGACTCAGTGCCCGGATGTGTGATGCAATTTTGTGGAGCCACATTGGAAATCCTCTTGACAATTCATAAACATGTTGGAGAGAGAGTGTAATCAGGAATTTCAGTATATATGCGTGTTGTCTGAGGTAGGGACAATAACAAAGTGAATAAATCATAAAAAAAAAAAATAACAAAGCGAATTTTGTCTTGGATATATAGTTGGGTCATATAAAGTGTAAGGTTAGGGGTAAAAGGATACACTAGTGGATTGGTCTTCAACATTTGGCTTGTCAATCACTTAGCTTGGAATATTTATTGCTCTACTGGTAAATCAATGGTCTTAACTATCATTATTTTTCTTCTGTTTTAAGGAATTTTCTATTTGGGTTAAATCATAAATCATCTGTAGTCAAAGGAATGTTCAAGGATAAAATTGTACCTAAGACGAATTTTAACTAAGGTTTGCACTAAAGTATTAAAGTATTTAAATTCTTAATATATTAATCTTCTAAAGTTGAAAGTTGAAATTGATTTGTTTACTTTGTTCCAAAATGTTTTTTACGTTGTCTACTGAATTGCTTTTATTTTGTAGAATAATATAGATAGAGAAGAGAATGCAACAACTGAGAACGTGTTCTCACACTACAAGCCAACTAATTAAATTACTAGGACAACAAGAAAAACTTAAACATAGTTTCTAGGGGCACACTTACTGTTGAAGGATCCATAACCTGTCTTATAGTTATAGTTTGGATTGCTTCTGAAAGAATGTCACTGTTTGGAGTTCTGGGAATTTATTTGCTAGTTGGAATCCATTCCTACAATACAAGTAATCCATACGCTACATGAGCAAACAAAATGCTTGGTGTTTAATTCGGAGAGAACGCATACTCAGATGCAGAGCTAGTATTTTTACCCTATTGTGTTGCACTCTTTTTTACACTCTCTTCTTCTCTGATATGATCTCCATCTCTTTATCATTTGAATTTTGATGTCTTGACTTTATATATAGATAGAGTCTTTTTCGTCTCATGGCTTGCCGTGAATTAAATGGTCAGAGCATGGTTTTAAATTGCGGTCGCGGTCGCGATTGCGGCTACTGCGGTTGCTGACATTGCGGCTACTGCAATGCGGATTGCGGCTGTTGCTGTGTGAAATTATTTCATGTTTGCACCAAACATAAAAAAAAAAACTATAATTATTGTAATTATTGGAACATCTTTTATTTATAAGATTGTATAAATTTTCATTCATTTTAAAGATTTTGCATCATTTTAATGAATAATTTATAATAGATTTGTAATAAAAATAATGGTATATAAATCTAAAATTAATTTTCTTAAAGAATTTAATTCCTCAAATCTTCTTCTTTACTAATTACTATTTTTTTCTTCATAATTTCTTTAATCTCTCAAGTTAAAATTTCCTTTCTAATCATCCCTTTCTCAACTACTTGGCTCTATCGTGTAAAAAATTTATCTTTTTTCCCAATACTTTATTCCATTTTATCAAATAATCTTTCCCCTACAAATTTTCTAATTTTTTCCTCTATTCTCTCCACAAAATAATCTCTCTCAGTCCCTTCCCTCTAATATTTTGAAGTTGAAATTTCATTCTCTCTTCTAGTCTCTTTGTCATGTCACCGTAAATAGCCAAGGCTCATAGAGTATTGGTACGTGGGGGTATACATAATCGGTACGCTTTGGTGCATTGTTTGAATTTATAAATTAGTGTCAATACTTTATTTATCTTGTTAGAAATTATAAATTACATATATAATGTAAGCATTATTATAAATGTTATTTTATTCTGCTAGCCTTTTATAATTAATAATATTATTTTATTTTGTTAGTCTTTAATAATTAATATTATTTTATTTTATTAGCCTTTAATAATTTATAGTATTATTTATTATGCTAACCTTGAACATTTAAAATTATTAACTACTGTGCTTTTTTCAAGAGAACTGGTGCCCAGCTGTATGGCACCATTCTCCAACTACAATTCTGGCGGAGGCTAGGGTGAAGTACCAAAAAACTGCTGCACCTGTAGATCACTTGTTTGCACCGTCCGATATATTATTTTTTTAATCAACGTTTCAGATTTGTTACCGGTTACCTGATCTATTTAAATGGTTAAGTTGGATTTAAGTGCAAAAAATAATTTTTAAATCGCAATTTGGGGCCTATAGAAAAAAAAATCGATGCCTGGATTGGTGAAGAGAAAGCCATGAGAGGAGGTGAATTAGGTTTCCCTTCAAATCCCACTTTCGGTTCTTGCAAACCTCAATTGCTTCTTCCACTCTCTTTAACAACCCTCTGAACGACTTGTTCGTCTGCGAAGTCACCATCGTGAGGCTATGAAATGCTTTCAAGCGGAGAGGGTCTTCTACAGACGGTCAAAAAACCCCCAAATGCTTCGTCGGGATTGCTGCTGAGTTGCTCTTCGTCAACACACTCTCTGTTTCTACCACCACCCACGAAGAAGAACACGGTGGCAGCGATGACGATGCAGATGGAAATGAGTTTAGGGTTTGGAGAAGCGGGGGTAGGGAGGGGGCGTTTCTTGGGTTGTGAAATGCGGAGCCGTTTGGGGAAGGCGAGGATGGGGCTCTGATGGAAGGGTATTGCAGTTGGAAGACAATTAAGCACAGAGATTTTGTTGGCACTGGAGGCGATGGGGGTTTGATCGATGATGTTGAGTCTGTAGAGCATTTTATTTAATTTTTCTTTATTTTTCATTTTATTTTGGTTTTGTTGTCGATCATTATAAAGATTTGTGAGGTTATTGCAACTTTTTGTTTAAGCTTATCTGCAGAACAGATAGAGATCTTGGTTCTTACCTTTGAAGCGAAAGGGTTCCATAGTTTGATTTTGATTTAGCTGTGCAATGGTTGGAGGATGGAGAGAAAGGGATGAACAACGATGGTTGTGTCGGAAATGAACAATGATTTTTTTGATTATTGGATTTGCATTTTTCTGTTTTGCTGGATTTATAGGATCGTTCCTCTATCACACATGCTTGAGTGGTGTTATTAGCAAATTTCTTTGATCTAACTTTTCCTTTCCTTTATGAATTTATGAAATAAATGACGTGGGGGATGTTGCCGGAGATATAGGAAGAAGAATTGTGAGAGTGAGAATGTTGTCGGAGAAGGAAAAGAAGAAGTAAGAGGAACAAGACCCATATTTGCAAATTTAATTTTTTTAGGTAACCGGCAGTTACCTATTATAGACGGTAATATTTCAATGCCTCATGTGCAGCACTTTGTTTGGTACTTCACGCTAGCCTCTGCCCTACAATTCTAGACTCTTCGGTAAAATCAAAAGCTTTTCAGCTTTCTTACTTTTCAACTTTCAATCCCGTTTTTCCTTAACTTGCCTAACCTAGCTGCTGCTCTGCCTTACACTACAATGCCTCACTAGTCACCGTCTTTATCATTCTTCATCTTCTATTATTACATTCTGCATCCTCCATTGCTGCATAGTGCTTCTCACTACCAAACAGAACGCCCCATTGCCAAGAATGGGCCAATCCTTCACCTTCACGAATTCAACAACGAATTTGGGTGTACCGGTTCGTAAATTAACTGCGAATTGGTACGTATGAACCAATTCGCGGTTCTCTGTCAGTTGGACGAATTATGTGACTATGCTCGCAAGTCCAATCTAGTTATTTTGAGAAAAAAGGTGGACCAGGATCGTGTTCAGTTCTGTTGTGGACGTTGCGGTTCCGTTACGGCTTTGTTGCGGACGCAACGGTGTTTCGTTGCGGCGTTTCATGTGAATTTGATTCACACCACAAATTACGGTCGCAACCAGTGTTGCGGTCCACAATTTAAAACCATGGGTCAGGGTTTCAAATTGGCAAAGTTTTTTTTTTTTTTTATCTGAAATTGGACTCAGGAGTATTTTTTTTACAGTAAGAAACTATGGAAGTAATCTTGAGAGAATAAAGTACCAGTTAAGGAGAAATTCTATCATAGGTGCTATATTATTTATTCGCATATATGACACATTGACACGTGTACTAATAAGTGATCTTGGTTTATGACTCTGATCACTTTTATACATTGGTAACTTGTTAATCGTTTTATCTTCTCCTACGTCCTGTCGTTTTACAGTATGACTTCTACAGAGTTTCAATTAAATTGCAGTTCAATTAAATTACAGAGTTACAATTTGAGTTGCTGGCCACTCAAATTGCAGCCACACACACATATATATTAAACAAAAGAACAAATATTTCAATTCATTCAAGAGCGCCTTCTTGCTATGGCAAAAAAATAATCATTTTATTTAATTCATAAGAATTAGATTAAAAGTAGTTTAAGAAAAAAAAAATCAGATTAAAAGTAAACTAAATACAACGACGACATCTTGATTGAAGAGTACTAGTACTCTAACAGTCTGCTGCTGCTGACTGTTCCATTAATATATCACTCCCGCTTAGTCGTCATATATTTCAAATCAATTAAACACTTAAATATGTTTAAGATTCATGATAAATTAGTAAATTTTGTTTTGGGTCCCTAATAAATTTTTTCTTTGCATCAAGTTTCTAATAAAACAAAAATTTTGTTTTTGGCTCTTGTTATTTTGTTTTAATCATTCTAATATATCTATTTTTTATTTTTGTCCCTAAAATATGTAGATCATTTGTTATGAGTTCCTATCAAATATTTTTCAAAGGGACTAATACAAAATAAATAAAATATTATAAGGATTCAAATGAAAAAAATAAATATATTAGAAGGACTATAAAACAAAATAACAAGAACTAAAAACAAAATATTTGTTTTATTAGGGACTTAACATAAAAACAATTATTAGAGACTCGATCAAAATAAAATTCGTTAATTTATCATGGACTTAAAACATATTTAAGCCTTAATTATATAAAAACTTCCGCATTTTATAAATAAGTTCACATTGAAAGTGTTGCCCGAAAGTAATAAGTTAATATAAGAAGCCATTGCATACAAAACTTGGGGAGTCTTTGGGTGGATAGAGAGCACCAAAACTAATATTCAGGGCAGACATTTTGTTAAAACTAAGGGGGTCTCTAGTTATAAGCAAGCCGCATAAATTTTAATGTTTATGCTGCAGGAGCATAGTCATAACCAACATCATCATCATCATCACCTTCCATGCATGCAACGAGGTTAAAGCCAGAATCTCCTCCAATGCAAACTGTAGGTGCATAATCATACCAATCATCGCCATAAATGTTGCATGAATGCTTCTTGCACCCTGGATTAATTGCCTTGGAAATGGATGCCATTTTGTTTCGAGACTGACTATTGAACAATAACCACGGGAAATTAAACGAGTATTCTAAATTGGGACTAGGAAAGTGAAAACTATAATATTACTTCCTCCGTATGAGATTATATGACATTTTAGAGAAAAAATTTTATTCCAAAATAGATATCGTTTTACAAAATCAATGCTACATTAAATATCTTTTTCCAAGACTACCCTTAATCAATACTTAGTGAGAGTAGTGTATAATGAGTAATTAATTAGAGAGATAAAGGGTATAGTAGGAAGTTACTTAATATTTTCTAGGAAATTCAATAAATTAATTACATTCCTTAATACCTGTGCCAAAATCTTAAACGTTATATAAACTGGAACGAAGGGAGTAGGATCTTGCTAATTACTCCCTCCGTTCCAGATTATATGACGTTTTAGAAGAAAAAAAATTGTTCCAAAATAGATGACGTTTTACAAAACCAATGCTGCATTAAATATCTTTTTCCAAGACTACCCTTAATTAGTACTTAGTGAGAGTAGTGTAGTATGAGTAATTAATTAGAGTGATAAAGGGTATATTAAGAAATTACCTAATGTTTTCTAGAAAATTTAACAAATTAATTGCATTCCTTGATACCTGTGCCAAAATCTTAAACGTCATATAAATTGGAACGGAGGAAGTATTGTCCTAAGAGCACTGATTAAGAAATTAAAAGGGGAAAGATTTTGTTGGAAATTACATGAGAGTGCATTTTAAAATTATAGGAGAGCATATTTTTTCTTATCCTAATAAAAATCTTTTCTCTTTTACTTTCTTATTTTAGGACATTGGTTAACATTTATGATGATATTATACAAAATAGTGGTCTAAGTTGATTGAGATGGCTTTAAGACTCACTGTATATATAGAAAGAAGAGAAAGTGTTGGACTCGTTTTGGCACTAGCAAGACACGGGGAGAGTGTGGATTTTTGCTTAGGGAGTGAGACCCCGTTACTGGATATGCACTTGCAATCCTTGTCTAGCCACATTGGAAATTCTCTTGACAATTAAGCAACACACGTTGGACAGGAGAAAACATTGGTGCTATGAGATACTAGTGGAAATAAAATAAAAGGGAATCCTGCAGTACTGTAGAAAAATGTTTGGTTTAAATATGTTTTTAGTCTTTTAAATTTGGGATAAGTTTGATTTTGGTCCTCCAAGTTTTAAATTGATCTTACAAGTCATTTACATGACAATCTATTTTGATTTTGCACTCTTATCATCAAACACCCTACCACATGTTTATTTCCCTTTCAAAATATTCATTATGATTGCTTTTAGGTATAGGACGTTTGGATAGAGGAACTAAAACAATTTTTTTTTTCAAATTACAAGGACTAAAAATATCAATTTTAAATTTGAAAGATTAAAAATAAATTTATCCCAAATTTAAAGGATTAAAAACATATTTAAGTACAAAATATTTTTTCAAACAATTAGAATATGTGATACAACTTTTGTTATCTATTCCTTTGATTTTGAGGATATTTTTAAGATATGTTTGTACATGAAAACAAAAAAATAAAAATAATTATATACAGTGTCACATACTGTATCAATTAGGAATAGGTTGTTAATTCAATTAATTTATCCACTAATCATATGAAGCGTAAGGAAGGCTAGGGGAAGAAAGTAGACGACCATATTACTGGGTGGCTTCTACCAAAAGAATATTACTGGGTGGCCTTTAATGATGCTTGGTTTATCAAAAGTTTGGCTTGGAAACTTTGTCGCTTCATGTAAGTCAATGGTCATTCAGTTTGTTTAGATAAACTTTTGCACGAGTACATATAGAAAATAAATAAATAAGGTAAAATAAATCAAATTTCACTTATATATAACTTAAAAATTAAATTATATATTTGAATTTTTTGAGAAGTTAAATGAGAAATTTTTTAAGAAAGTTAATGTATATAAGTTGATTTTAAACTAAGAAAAAAGCTTATTTAATTTTATCTTTTTATTCTCTTCTCCTATAAATGTTTATTTAGAAATTAATCTAAATAAAGTCTTTGGTTATTTTTTTCATCTATTTAATACACCTTTAAGTGATTTTTAATACTTTCAGTTTAATTAAGAAATTTATAAATTAAGTCTTTCACCTAGTGTGCTTTTACGTGATTTTTTAATCAATTTAATAGTAGAAATTTTTTTAAAATTTCGCTTTCTTTGAAGATAATAAGATTTATAGTATGTTTGACAAATTACTCTAATAGCTTATAAGTAATTAGTTTGACTAAAATATACTTATTTGGTACATAAACTTAATTTTAGTTGTTAACTTCTAACTTATTTTTGGAAGCTACTTCAACAACTTATAAGCTCTTTTTTTTCCTTTTTTTTTTTTTTCATTTCTAGCATCACTAATTTACTTAAAATCCCTTTTTACATTTTTTTCATTTTCAAAACCCTTTTGCCTCCCTTGTCAATATTATGTTTTTTTTATCATGAATTTTATGTTATTTTACATTTATTAGTTAACTTATTAGTTAACCAAATACTTTCAAGTGAATTAGTTAACTTTTCAGCTTTTTAGTTTCTAACTTACAACTTATAAATTGTTAGCTAATTTATAAGTTTTTAACTAAGTTATGAGTTAGTTTTTACCAAACACATCCTTATTAATATACCAAAATACTAAAAACAGATATATAAGTTTTATTTGGTGGTTGGAAAGGAAAGACTTAAGGTGAAGGGAAAAGGGAGGAGAAAGAGGTCACAGGATAAAATTCCTCTTAAAATATAAAATACATTAAAAAAGAAATATGTTAAAAGGTGTATTGTTAATGCTTCTACTCTTAAAATATGCTCTGAGCTCGGGTCCCAAGTCATAGCAAATAAAAAACTAAAAACTATAGAATGCATTTAAAAAAAATGTATTAGGAGGTGTATTGTTAACACTCCTCCTCTTAAAAATGCTCTTAGCTCGGGTCCTAAGTCATAGCAACTATCCATGAGTTTTACTTTGAATTGGTGGGTTCAAGTGACACATACGATAAAGAAAGAAAACCGTGTTCAAGTGACACGTGTAGTATTAAGTGGTCTCTTTTTATGCCATGTGAAATTTTGTCTCATCTAGTCTGTTTACAATCTGATTCTTTCATGGAGTTCCAAATATGAGCCAGTTTCCGGTCACTCAAATTGCAGATACATAAATGGAAAAAGTTAAGTAAACTGAGCAAGTATATAATTAATTATGATTTAGCAAAATATGGTGTATGACATAAATTAGTTAACTGCATAAAGTGGCCACCTAATATTGCCCTTGGGTACAAAACTTGGGGACCCTTTTCTGCGAGCCCCAAAACTAATTAACATTTGAAGTAGACGTTTTGTTACTTAATACTAGCTGACTACAAAGTAAACCGAGTTTATGCTGCGGGGGCATAGTCATAAACATCATCATCATCATCATCATCATCACCTTCCATGTATGCAATAGGAGCAAAGCCAGAATCTCCATACCCTTTATGATCATCTCCTTCAGTGCAAGCTGTAGGTGCATAAAGATACCAATCACTGTCTTTGTTGCCACATGCATGCTTCTTGCACTCTGGGTTAATGGCCTTGGAAATGGATGCCATATTTAGCTTTGTAGACTGGGTGTCCTGAATTGGGATTGGAAAAGAACAAGGTGGAAGTTATAAGATACTAGTGACTGTGAGTGGTGTAAGTTGAGTTGGGTTGTTTGAGAATTGAGACTTGTGTTGTTTATATAGAAAGAAGGGAAAGTGTTGGACTCGTTTTGGCACATGCAAGCCATGAGGAGAGTGTGGATTTTTGCTCATGACTCAGTGTCTGGATGAGGGATGCAATTTATTCCAGCCACATTGGAAGTTCCCTTGACAATTCAGCAACACGTTGGAAAGAGGGTGAAGTTGGGAATTTCAGTATATATGCGTGTTGTGGTTGTGGGGTAGTGACAGTAGCAAAGCGAATTTTGAGTTGGATATGTAGGTCATGTAAAGTTAAGGTTAGTGATAGAAAGATACTAGTGGACTGGCCTTCTTCAACGTTTGGCTTGTCAACCCCTTAGCTTGGAATATTTATTGCTTACCAATATGCTCCTTATTTATTTATTTTGTCTTTCTTCTTTCTTCTGTTTTTAAGGACGTTTCTGTACTGGGATAGATCAGAAATCATCTGTAGTCAAAGCAATGTTCGAAGATGAAGTTGAACCAAGGACGAAATTTACTAATTAAGGTTTGCACTTCAGAGAAAAATAATTAAAGTGTAGTTATAACTATAAATTGGGGAAAAATATGTTAAAAAAATTACTAGTTGAATTAAGGACCGAAAAGTTAAATTTTTTTATTGGGAACTAAAACAAAAATTCAGTCATTTATCAGGGACCATAAACATATTTAAGGCAATAACTTATCCCTTTTTATAGTTGAGTATTAAAATTCAATGTATGTTGCATATCACAACTAACCCTACAGTATGAGTGTGTTTGATAAGACTTTTGAGGAATTTATAAGCTTCTTTGACTAGCTTTTAAACTACTTTGACCAAAATAAGCTTGTTTGGTACACGAGTTTATTTTAGTAGCTTATAGCTTATTTTGATAAGCTACTTCAAGTAACTTGTGGAAAATAAGCTAGCTTATAAGCTATTAGATTTTTCTTCTTCTTAATTTTATCCTCACTAATTTATTTGAAACTCTTTTTTACCCTTTTATTCAATTTTAAAACTCTTTAACCTATTTTAACATTCTTTCACGAGACACACACTCATGAGACGCGCATACGACGCGACAATCAACTTGTTCATTGTCATTGCTACACCGTTTGTTAAGTTAAGAAAAAAACAATTTTTATTTTTTGTTATAAAATAATATTATTAATAAAATATTTAAATATAAAAAAAATGATTTTAAATTATATAAGTTCATTTAATTTAATTCTACTTTTTAAAAAAAAAATTGATTTAAAACAATATTAGTTTATTAAAAATTTGATTTTAAATAATGAGTAAAATTACCAAATCTTTACCATTTTTTTATAATACAAAATTTTAAAAATTATTATCCTACTTTTTAAGATGATAGTAAGTTATTAGAAATAAATTCAAATATTAAAAATATTAACTATGTCCTTTTACGTCATTTGACATTTATCAGTTAATCTTACCAAACACTTTCAATTAAATCAGCTAGCTTATAAGCTTTCAGCTTTTCAGCTACTAGCTTATAACTTATAAGCTTTTAGCTAGCTTATAAGTTTTCAGCTAGCTTATAAGCTAGTTTTACCAAACATAGCCTATGTTAGCATTTTTTTAGCATTATCAAAATGTCTTCTACCTCCTATTCCAAAATCAAGATTACTTTATCAATCATTAGCTATAAATTGTTGGCCATTAATTGTCAATTTTTAGTTGAATTTTAGTTATGGGATATTGATCATCAATTGTCAACTATCAATTAATTGTTAGTTTAATGTTTAAATGTTTTTTTTGCAAATATGTAACTTTTTGTTTGTCTTTGTACTTTTTTTTTTGTTTTAAGTTCTTGCAAATATGCCATTATTTTTTTGCTTTTAGTCTCTATATTTTTTTAGTCCCTGCAAATATGTAATTTTTTTATTATTATAATCCCTGCAAATATATAACTTTTTATTTTAGTCCTTTCAAATATAATATTTTTTTAGTCCCTATTGGTGTCATCATCATGATGACGTGACACTTTTGATGACTTAATCATTTGCTAACTTGACACTTTTGATATCATCAAGTGATTTTTGTTGACCTAGCACGTGATGACGTTATTACTTGATGGCATGACACGTGATGACATCATTATGACATCATGATGACGCCATCAACGTTAGTTACGTCAGCACTTGACGAAGTAGACTAACGACATGGACTAATCCAACAACAAAAATTTATAATGGACTAAAAAAAGTTTTAGACTAACAAAAAATAGGATATTTTATAGGGACCAAATTGTTATTTAAGCCAAAAAACTTTCACGCTTTATGTATTTCAATTTGAGTCAAATCCGAATATGATGATTTTCCACTTTTTTTTTCCTATAACAAAGAGGTATCGAAGGCTTCTATTTTGCACCCAACTAATTCTTTTCATATTGGGTCAACCCATTTTGGAATAAAGTAGTACCTCCAATCGCGACTCTATTCCTAAGTCGAAATTGAACACATACCTTGATTAAGAGACCCAAGTGCCGAATCACTTGTGCCAACAACTTTTGGTGATGATTTTCCACCTTGATTCTAACAAATACTCCCTCCAATTCTTTATATAAGAAATAAATGGATGCATTTTTTTTTTATCTTAATTATAAGAAATATGAACCTACTATTTGGTCTCCACGTCACCCACAGGTTAGGTGGGGGTGGCCTTTGATCATCATTAGCCCTTCCATCAATGTTTGTCATGCTCCTTGTCTCTACCATGATCTCGTGGCCGGAGGAAAGTTTTCCTTGGCCCTAGAGTGGGTGCCAAATGAACCTACAATGAGTGCTAGGTTCTCCTTCTCTTCCTCGTGTGGCCTCCTTCCTCCTCTGTTGACAACAAAACAAGATACCTGCAATGACACTCTGTCGCACTAGTCAAGAAGGTGTTTTAGGAAACAAGTATATAAAAAAGTATTATGATTATATGATTAGAGTATTGACGTCTTTACTTCTACCTTCTTATATAACACTAGATGACGCATCTTATTTATGGTGAGATAAGATTACCTAATCTTAATGTGTAGACTTGGGAATGAATCCCGGATATGGTGGTTATACGCCAATCTTTCTGTTATTATCATAATCTCTTATCTCTTATCTCTTGCCAAATTTTCCTTTTTAAACATTGGTATTTTCTGCGCTAGGTCGAGTATAGTTTAATGTGTAAAAAAATGTATATCTTTTTCATTAAACTACAATTAGTCTCCAACTCATCAATTCTGTATCAATAGTGCTTTAGTGCATCTTTACTTATTTTTTTCAATCAATTCAATGACCACTGGTTATGACTTGGGACACTAGCTAAGAGCATCCTCGACAGGGACGGATACAGGAAATCATGAGAGGGGGGGCTGGAGATTTTTTTTTCATTTTAATTATTTAAATATTTAACTTCTAATAAATAAATATTTAATAAATAATGAATTTTATAAAATTATTTATTAATTTTACATGTAAAACTAAATCAAATGATTCAAGAAGGAAATACATGTCTTAATTTGTTTGAAAGGATTGTAGCTAAAAATTTTATATATTATAACTCATACTAATTTTTTGTTTCATATATTATCAGAAGGAAATATCACTTTAATTTTTTTTCGTCCTTACTTTTAATCTCTTAAAAGAACTAAAAGTAAGGACAAAATATTTTTTAAGGACTTAAAAACATAAATAAAAAGTTTTTTTTATAGATAAATAAAAAGTCTAGGAATTAAAAACAGAAATTCTTAAAAATTTAGGGACTAAAAAAATAGTAAATTCTATATTATTAAAAAAAAGTAGCATATAATCAATGGTAACATATATTATCAGATTTATTAATTAGTATATATTATTATTATATTTTTTTACTAAAAAAAATATTATATTGAATTTAGGTTATAAGGTACCCACCCCAAAACAGAGCCTGATAATAGTTAAATACAAATGAAAATCTACCAAAATACCTATGGACTTTGCAATTTCTACACTAATTAATACACCAGTGAAAAAATCAGAGAGAATATATTTGCTTATATCACATGTTATGGGTGTTTTGTACTGCACCCCCATTATTTGTCCATGTTGCATTTTACTTTATCCCGAAAATGAATACTGCAGCACTATACGTGTATCCAATATCTGCATAAAACAATGGTGTTACACCATATTTCATGACAACTGGTATGCTTGACCCGCCAAGTTACTGTGATCATTATACAGAAAAACATGTTACATATTTTATTATTATAATATATATAGTATACCCGAAATTGGGGAGGGGGACAAAAACATGGAAATTAGATAGAATAAAATGAGATTTGTTTTGTTAAATTTCATCAACATTTTGAGGATCCAAATAATGAAATCACTTAAATTATCACTCTATTTCAATTCATCAAATTTGTTAGGCTTAAATGTAATTTTGGTCCTCCTATTTTGCATAATCCACAATTTTAGTCCCCTTGTTTTAAAATTGAGACATTTAGTCCCCCTATTTTGCACAATCTGCAATTTTAGTCCCCCTGTTTTAAAATTGGGACATTTAGTCTCCCAATTTTGTAAAATCCGTGATTTTGGTCCTTCTGTCAAATTATAATCATTGACCGTTAAGAGATTAACATTGACTACGATGTGACATGTGCTTTAGTGACGTGAAAATAGTTTAAAATAAATGATTAAGACTCATGATTTTCATATTAAGACTCACGAGTCATGACTACTCCAACCATTAAAATAAATTATTTTTCCTTTTTTTAAAATATATTTTTCATCAATTTATTTACTCAGTATTTAAAATAATTAAAAAAATAAGCAAATAATCTTGTGCCACATCATTATTTGGGTTACATCAGGGTCAACGTTATTCTCTTAAACTATAACAAGAAGGCTTGCAGCTTTCCATGTCCGAGGTATCCCCCACCTTGCTAGGTACGAAGTTGGTAGGTCCCCCTATAACCACTGAGGGGTTGTGTACCTCTATCGGTCATCCGTCGACCGACCCTTCATTGCTCTTAAGGTCATCTGCCGACCGAGAGACCTGTTGAGAGTCCGTCGACCATATACCTGTCTGGATTCTGACTGTTTCCTTGTATCCTCCAGGCACCAAAACAGCTTGATAAGCAGTATCATAACCGCTCATATACGTGCCCGGGATTCTCGGGATGACGTTTAAATCAGATATGGAAAACCGTTCTGGGAATCTTGGAGCTTGGGGTCGAATCCAACTTGATAGGGCGAATATATGATTTTAGTGGATGGTTATGATTTTAAATTGTGATTGAGATCATGATTTTGTCATAATTCTTAATATTGCCACGATATGTAAATGCAATCTTGTCTAGCCACATTGGAAATTCTTTTGACAATTAAGCAACACGTTGGAAAGAGCAGGAGACAACATATTTATGTTGTGACTGTGAGATAGTGACAATAAAAGGGAATCTTGGAGTGGATGATAGTTGGGTCATATATAAAGTGTACAAAAATGTTTTGTTAAAAACAACTAGAATGTATGATACAACTTTTTCCATTTATTCCCTTAATTTGATTTTGAGTGTATTTTTTAGATGCTCGTACATGAAAAAGTTAAAAGATATCAATAATATATAGTGTCAAATACTGTATCAATTATATTTAATGTTCAACTAACTAATAAAACTTTAAAATACTAGGTTAGGGATAAAAAGTAGATAATTAGGAGTAGGGTTGGTAATTCCATCAGTTTATCCACCAATCATAAGAAGCGTAAGGAAGGTCAGGGGTAGAAAGTAAACAACCAAACTAGTGAGTGACATTTAATGACAGATTATTGATTATCGTTCACATGTAAATTGTGTACCCGGTGTCTATCCAGTATAATTACGTATATAAATATATGATTAATTTTATTTTATAAGTGGTTAACTATTATTAGATATTTTTTTTATAAAAAAAATTACTATTAGATATTTTAATAATCTCGTAACACAATTAACCACTTATAAAACAATGTTAACCATTATTACATATTTCAATAACTATTTAAGAAACAAAATTAATCATATTTATATATGTAGTTAATCACGTGTGATGATCAATATTCTCATAACACTATTAACCACCTGGAAGACAAAGTTAACCATATTTAATTACGCTTGTAGTTAACCATATAGTGTGATGATTAATAACTTCATAACACTATTAACCACTTGTGAGACAAAGTTCAGCATAATTAGACATTTCAGTAACCTTGTGACACTATTAACCATATATTAATAATTGTATATAATCATGTTCATTTATCCTTAGCCACTTATAAGAAAAAATTAAACACATTTACATATGTACTTAACCACGTGTGTGTGACGATAGGTCAATTTTTCTATCTTTTCATCATACCTTAATTTGATCTAACTCGGCCAACAATACTTCCGAATTTCCTGTACAGATATAATCACCTTTATACTCTTGGTAGGTTGTAACTTCCAAGGATTTTTTGTAACACCCATTCACTTCTTTTGGATATCCTTTCAGGGTTACTACTTGCATTTTATCACTGATAAATTTCATTGCTAGATGTGTCATGGAAATTACAGCTCCTAACCTGGTTAAAGTCGGCTTTCCCAAGATAACATAATATGAGGACTTAATGTCAACCACTATGAATTTGATCATGATTGTTTTAGTGTTAGGTTTCCTCCCAAACGTGACAGGTAACTTTACATATCCAACAAGGGTGATATGGTGTCCTGAACACCCTATTAAATCCTCATGATAAGGGAAGCATCCCTTTTTGAGGGATTTTCAACTTTTTGGATAGATCATAAAACATAATGTCGACTGAACTTCCTATGTCAACCAACAATCTATGCACCTCTTTGTTAGCAATTGGAGTCGCTATCACTAAAGGATCATCATGATTTGGAAGAGTGTCTGTAAAGTTGGACTCATCGAAAGATATAGTCGACAAACATCTCTTGTTTGGGATAACCGACCTAGTGGCAGAAGAAGTATTAAATATTCCCTACTGCTCTGGCCTCTTGATTGAACTGGCTTAAGTATTCCCTTAGTGGTTCTTGTGTTCAATTCCTTGCCTAATTTTCTTCAAATCCTCTTTGGTTTTTTTGCCTCACTTGGCTAGCGACGAAAATGGCACGAAATTTTTCTCTCAAATTGATATCCATGAATAAATGGATTTCAAAGGTAGTGATTGGAACCACTTCAATGCTAAACTTTTGAGAGGGAGAAAGGAAAAGCTCTGCACATCAACAAAGCAGAGGCACACCTTTATATGATAACACAAATTTGGATGCACTGAGGTGATCGTTTCAGATCAGTAGATCCATTGTATAACTCCATAGTTGGGAGTTGTTGTAGCTGCTTGGGAACCTTCAGATTCAAAATCCGTGATGAAAATGGCATATTGAACAGAATCACCTCGTTGTCTTCGACCGTGACCACGTTATCTGCTTTCATTTCAGCAATCAAACTTTGCACAGCTTTGGATGCAGCCAAAGATGACATCAGACAAGTTGATAAGCGATTAAAAACACAATTAACCAAAAGAAAAATTACATGTGGCTATCCCATCAAACTCCTTGATGATGTGACAAGTCAATAGACTGCCAACATCGCTATTATGTCATTAGTTAATGTTGTTACTTAACAACAAATATTAAAACAAAAAAAAAATAACGAAGGGATATCAGGCGCAATTCGCAAAAAACACAGGAGGTGCGAGTAGAGGGGAGGGGTGCCCAGTGTCATACAAGGGAAAAATTAGAGATTTTTTTGTAGGGTTACAAAACATAGGGGTATCAGATGTAGTAAGTGAAAATCTCAGGAGGTCCATGTAATTTACTCTATAATTTATTACATATATTTAATATTACCAAAATAAAAAAAAAACATATATTTAATATTAATTGTGCTATAGATTTTTTAGTTAATTTTTATAATTTAAAAATGAAATAATATTTTAAAAGTTAAAAACTTAAATATGTTTAGTTCTTTAAATTTGGAGTGATAAGTTTATTTTTTGTCCTCCAAATTTAAAATTGATCTTTTTAATTTCTGTAATTTTAAAAAAGAAAATTGTTTTAGTCCTTCTACGTATCCTCGTTTTTCTCCTTTTCTTTCCTAAATTCTCGGATCAGTCGTTCCTGCTTTTTCAAAGTTTCTTCTTGTTGTCATAGTAACGCCACGAGTGCGACAACTGAAACAGCTGGAGATTAATCTCCGTTCTCAGGGACATCCTCATTAATTGTGAAGAGTAACTGAAGCTTCTTCTCCATCAACACAAGGCGGCGCGCGCGGTAACTGCTTTGCTTGAGAAAGTGTTGAAGCCCTTCTTTGATTCCTCATGCTCACCATCATTGATCAAGAAATTTTGATGAATCAATGAAATATTTCTCACAGATGGCGCCAATAATGGTGATCCTTGAAGGAACTCGAATTGCTCCAGTGATGGTTAGAAAGTGTTTGAGAAATGATTAGAATGAGTGAAGTTGTTCGTACATGAGGAGGGGGGGGGGGGAAGTCTCAGTATTTATAGACGTGTTTAAGCAGAAAAATTCATTAAATTAATTATTCTTTGTGTAGGAGGACACGTGGCCTTATGCTTAAATATTAGTTGCATAAACATACCTACCTTTCTCCTTCTCCTTCTCAATTGCAGACAATTTTATGCTATCCTTGCAGCTTCCGCTTACTACTATGTTTACAAAATCAGCTACCGGCCGGCAAGGAAATCAAATCTGCCACTGGTATCCACTTTTTCCACCATTATTTATTTATTTTTATTTTAAATTAATAGTTATCCACTTTTCTCTAACAATATATATGACTATTTTAAGAGAGAGTTGTCACTCAAATTGCAGCTACCAGGACCGGCCTATTGGTGAATGAGGTCTAAAGTCAATTTTTACTTTAAATGAAGAAGTTATATAATATTGGGACTTTTTACTAACATATGTTATCTTTTTATCAACATGTAAGACCTTTTTTACTTTATAAAAATTAAAAACAAATATATTTTTTGTTGATAGGCTTAAAATATAAGTTTTAGTTACTTTATTCTTAGACTGGTCTTGTGAGCTACATATATATTAAACAAAAGGAAAAACAAATATTGCAGCTCATTCAAAAAGCGCCTTAATTCTTGCTATGGAAAACAATAATCAATTTATTTAATTCAAACAGATTAAAAGTAAATTAAAGTATTAAACTATATAATGATGACATCTTGATTGCTGGATTTCAATAAGACTATAGCGGTGACGTTATTGGTGCCAACATAATGGAGCAAATTAAACCGCATAAAGGGGTCTCACCTGACAGTATTCACGTAATAATTATCTGGAGTATTCACCTTTCATAAATAAAAAAATGTATTAACCTTTTTTTGTTTTTTGTTTTTTCAGCCAAAGAAAGAAATTATATTAAATAAGAGGTACAAGGGTACCCCAACCCTTATACATAAACTTAATCATTTTCCAGCATCATGCATTTACACCAGAACCAGTTCCTCATTTTTCTTCCTACATAGAAACAAAAACAGAACCTGATTTTTCTTCCTGCGCAGCTGTAAAATTTTGTTCATTCCTTCTACTTTGCCTAAAGAACCTGATTTACTTCCTACGCAACATTGTAAAATGAGAATACACAAGTATGTATACACACACCTTATAATTTCAGGGAGTCTACTACGTCACGAATCACGATATACTTCAAATTAAATTAAAACTTGCACACTTTATAAATAATTTCACATTGAAGAGTGTTGCCTGAACTTAATATAATTTTTTTTGGAAGGCAAACTAGTATAGTGTTAACATATATATATATATATATATATATATATATATAAAAGAATCGAAAAGAGATATCAAGAATTTACAATAACTCACATACTTACTCAACCAACTGAGCTAGATTTCTCGACATGCCTGAACTTACTATAATAACTAGCCATTGCGAGCAAAACTTGGGGGGATCTTTGAGTAGATTAAGAGCCCAAAAACCAAGATTCAGAGCAGACAACATGTTAAAGTTTATGCTGCGGGAGCATAGTCATAATCAACGTCGTCGTCGTCGTCACCTTCCTTGTATGCAACAAGGGCGAAGCCGGAATTATGATCTCCTTCAATGCAAGTTGTAGATGCATGATCATAGCAATGATCATCACCATTATTGTCGTGTGCATTTTTCTTGTTCTTGCACCCTAGATTAATGGCTTTTGAAATAATGGATGCCATTTTGATTTTGAGACTAGCTATTGAACAATAAGCACAGGAAATTAAACTGAGTATTCTGAATTGGGACTGGGGAAAATGATGAAAGCTATAAGATACAATACAATCTAGTGGTGTTATAAGTTGAATTTGAGATGGGTTTAAGACTCATTGTATATATAGAAAGAAGAGAAAGTGTTGGACTCGTTTTGGCACAAGCAAGCCACGGGGGGAGTGTGGATTTTTGCTTAGGGTGTGAGCATGACTCCGTGCCTGGATATGTGACATGCAATCTTGTCCAGCCACATAGGAAATCCTCTTGAAAATTAACCAACACGTTGGAGAGAGCAGTAGTAAGGGACAACATATATTCGTGCTGTGAGATAGTGGCACAAAAAGAGAATCTTGAAGTGGATAGTTGGGTCATATAAAGTATACACAAATATTTTTTCAAACAACTATAGAATATATGATACAACTTTCGTTATTTATTCCCTTTGATTTTGAAGGTATTTAAATTTTTTAGATGTTTGTACATGAAAAAGATAAAGGATAGAAGAAAGATAAAATAATTACATAGCGTCACATATAATATTAATTATTTAATGTTCAACTAATCAAACCGAAAAATACAAGGTCAGGGGTAGAAAGTGGAATAGGGGTAGGGTTGGTAATTCAATGTCTTAAATATAATTTTTGTCCCCTTATGGCTTAAATATAATTTTTGTCCCCTTATTTTTTTTGTTCAATATGTAATTTTGGTCCTTCCATTTTAAAATAGAAATATTTGGTTCCTCTATTTTAGAAAATTCACAATTTTGGTTCTATATTCAATTTTTTCTATGTTTTTATTTTTTTTTATTTTGGTCCAATTAAACTCTAGACCTAACATATTCATTTAAGGTACTATCAAGAAATGATTTAATTAATTAAAGTATAAGAAATAAAAGAAATAAATTTAGGCAAAATTAAGAATTGGACCAAAAATTGTAGATTTTCTATAATAAGGGGACCAAATGTCTTTATTTTAAAATAGGAGAATCAAAATTACAGATTTAACAAAATAGGGAGACCAAAATTGTATGAATGGTAAGGAGGGTAAGGGGTAGAAAGTAGACAACCATACTAGTGGTTGGCCTTTTATCAAAGGAGTAAGGAAAAAGCTAAACGTACATCCATCCCAAATTTTACACCTAGCATCCACCTGGAAATGTGGTTAATTATATGTATAAATGTGGTTAATTTGTTTTTTAAGGGCAAATGCTAACAAGTGCCCGTAGGGTACTGGTTTAAAAACTAAAAGGAGAAAATTTTTTATAGGGATGCGTAAAATTGCGTTGTCCATAGTTTTTTTTGCGCTCTCCTATAATTTACATAGTAAATACTTTCTTCTTTTAATTCCTCAACCAGTGCCCTAAGAGCATTGGTTAGCAAGACCCTTTTTTAAGTGGTCAAAAGTAAATAAATGTAATTGTATACAATTATCAATATATGGTTAAAAAAGTCATGAGGTTATTGAAATATTTAATGATGGTTAACTTTGTTTCACAAGTGGTTAATAATGTTACGAAGTTATTGATTATCACACATGGTTATTAATTTAATATGTAAATATGATTAATTTTATCTCACAAGTGATTAAAATTAAATGAATGTAGTTGTATTAATTATTGATACGTGATTAATAGTATCCCAAGATTATTGAAATATTTAATGGTTGTTAACTTTATTTTACAAGTGATTAATAGTGTTACAAGGTTATTAAAATGTCTAATAATAGTTAACCACTTGCGAAACAAAATTAATCATATTTACATATGCAATTAAACACATGTGCTGGGTGGACACCAGGTGTATGATTTCCGAGTATATGATAATCAGTACTCAAGGAGTAATGATATTCATCCCACTCTTATAACTCATTTTCACCCCCATTTTTCTCTTTATCTCTCTTTACCTTTTTTTATCACATCACATATCATATATATCATTTAAAGACAAATATATATTATACATATTATTAAGAGTGACTTCTGAACTTAATTAATCAATATATATATATTATACATACTATTAAGTAAAGTTCTAAATGATTGTTATCTAGACTTTAATTTTATAAAAATAAGTATCTCATGTAAAGTATACTATATTTCAAATAAAATTTAAAAATAATAACAAAAGAAAAAATATTTAAGAGATAAAGTTTTAAAAAATATGAAAAAAGATACATTGCTTGTGAAAATCAAAATAAAACTTATAAGCAATAATACTTGGGACTAGTAAATGATAGAAAACAATCCTAAGCTGAATGCTTGAAACGATGGCAGGTAAATGGAAGAGACGAGACAGATAGTGACTAATACTTGAAATTTATTTGGGAGCCAACGAAAGTAATGCATGGAGGAAGAAATTTGGTCCTAATTTTTTATGATTTATTATGTGTTACTAAAAAACTAAAATAAAAATCAATTAATTGAATATGAATGTGTATAAATTTAAATTAATTTTAAATTTATATTTATCGTTCAACTAATATGTATTTATACATATTATTAATTAAAGAGGTTTTTAAAATTAGGCTTAAATACTTTTTTAGTCCTTATAATTTAGCGGTTTTTTATTTTTTGTCATTGCAATTTTTTTTTGTTTTAGTCCTTATAAATTATATTTATTTTATTTTTCGTCCTTAAAGTGGTTTGGATAGCGTTTTTTTCACTATTCGAATCGTTTTTTTCACTTTTCAAAGCGTTATCTAAACTGCTTTAAGGACGAAAAATAAAAAAACACTAAATTGCAAGGACTAAAATGGTATTTAAGCCTTAAAATTATTATATAAGTACTATAATATTATTTGAATTTGCCTCTAAATTCTGTCTTTCAACATTTTCTATAGTAGTGTTTTTGCACTTAATGCATATATTCACATTGAACTCGTATCTCTCCAAACAAAAAAGTTAGTTTTCATAAGTTGATAAGCTGAATTAAGCAAAGAAGCAAAGGCGACAGTGTACCGTTAACTAGGAAATTTTTATTCTTAACATAGAAAAAAAAAAAAAAAAAAAAAAAAAAAGCCATTGCGTTTGCGTATACAAAACTTGTGGGGTCTTGTGAGTGGATTGAGAGGCCAAAAACTAATCAAGTTCAAAGCAGACATTTTGTTAACAATTAGCATTTCTAGTAAGCAAGCAGCACACATTAGAGTTTATGCTGCGGGAGCATAGTCATAACCAACATCATCATCACCTTCCATGTATGCAACAAGGGTAAAGCCAGAATCTCCATTCCCACAATGATTATAATTATCACCTTCAATGCAAGCTGTGTGTGCGTATAAATCACACCAACCATCGCCATTATTGTCGTATGCATGCTTCTTGCACCCTGCATTAACGGCCTTGGAAATGGATGCCATTTTGTTTTTGAGACTGGATATTGAACAGTAACCACAGGAAATTAAACTGAGGATTCGTCTAACTCAGTTGGTGGAGTAAGGTGTATGAGTTATTATAAACTTTCTGGTATCTGTTTTCGATTTCTACAGATTAAAAAAAAAAACTGAGGATTCTGAATTAGGAGTGGGGAAAGTGAAAGCTATAAGCTAGATACAAACTAGTGGTGTGAGTTGATTTTGAGATGGGTTTAAGACTCACTGTATATATAGAAAGAAGAAAGGTGTTGGACTCGTTTTGGCACAAGCAAGCCACGGGGAGAGTGTGGAGTTGTGCTTAGGGTGTGAGCATTACTCGGTGCCTGGATATCTACATGTAATCTTGTCCAGCCACATAGGAAATCTTGGAGAGAACAGTAGCATATATTTGTGCTGTGAGATAGTGGCAATAAAAAAGGGAATCTTGGAGTGGATAGTTGGGTCATATAAAGTATGCATAAATGTTTCTCTTTAAATTAAACAACTGGAATGGTGTAACTTTTGCTGTTTATTCCCTTTGATTTTGGCATATTTCGAGATTTCCATATACAAAAAGATAAAAGTTAAGATAAATAAAAATAATTATATATATCTTCACATACCATATTGGTTATTTAATGTTAAAAAAATAGAGCCTAAAATATAAGGTTAGGGGTAGAAAGTAGACAACGAGGATTAGGGGTGGTAATTCAATTCAATATATCCACTAATCATATGAAACATAAGGTTAGAGGTAAATAGACAAAGGTTGTTAAATTTCCCCCTATATATATAGTGGGAGTCTTTTAACAACCTTTGTGTTTTATCAAAGGTTTAGCTTGGAATCTTTGTTTCAAGGGTGAATTAATGGTATTTCGCTTAACTTTGCAGGAAAAATGGTCAAGACTTAAATAGTGTCAGTCAGATTAATACTAAATTAAATTTTATTAATACATTTTTTATATATATTTTTTTAACTTGTATAGGTATTAGTATAAAAATTGTTAGCCGTCGGAGTTGGGTCTAGTTGATGGCTAACGATTGATTTAGCCGACCACAAATTACTGGTCAGGCCCAAATGTGTGTTGAATTAAAGATAGGCCCGCCAATCAAGCCCCGATTCCTAAGTGGGAGCGTGGAAATGTTGGCATCAACGTTTAGCGATTCTATGAGAGGCTAAATGAATGTAATCCACTCCCCTAAAATTGTGGGAAGTGAGTAGTTATTTCTAGAGAACGAATGATTGTCCTTAAGCGGTATAAATAGGAGAATCTAGGATGTAATACAGGTCTACGACCAAAATCAATGCAAATTCTCTTATAGTCTTTACTTTTATATTCAGTTGTTTATAACTTTCTTTATTTTCCAAACCCTTAGGAGTAGAGTAACATAGAAACCTCTATCTTACAACTACTAGGAAGCTCTTGGAGTGGACTAGGAATCTGATTGAGGGACAAAATTCCTTCCTCAAGTCAATTGCCTATGTGGGAATCGACTGATATTTAGTCGTTATTAAGATTTTGGGATGGCAACGGGGCAGGGAAAGCACGAGTAGTAGCTACCTGCTACAGCCCCCACTGGAGAAATATTTGCTCCGTACCTGCACGGGTACTTGTAAACTTTCTTAATATTTGTGGGTATCCACAAATATCCATAGATATTTACTGAAAGATTAAAAATATTTTTAAAATATTTTAAAATACAATTTAACTAATTTTTTTATTTATTCCCACATTTTCTTCAAAAAATAGTTTAAAGGTCAAAATTAAAATTATTCAAATATTTTATAAAATTACTCTACACAATTATACTAATCAAGATTATTCAATTTAGAAACTAAATTTAAATTTTAAATGCTTCAATCTCATAAGTTCAAACAAAAGTTAATAAACTAAAATAAATCAATCTCATAAGTCTAAACAAAAGTTAATTAGGTACAACACTTCAATCTTACAAGTCGAAACAAAATTATTTAAATAAGGACATCTAAGTAATTTTATTATAACAGATATTTAACAGGTACTCGCGGGACGGGTACACTCATATCCATCCCTGCCTTGTTTATTAATGGGTAGTTGTTGAGTCATAAAATGAATCAGGCTTCTCATTTTGTTTTGATTAATGAAAATAAATATTAAGTTTAAAAGATTGTGTCTTATAGGAAACAGATGAAAAGCATGTTGAGTTTGCCTTTGTTCCGACAGACAAAAGCCAACAGACGTTGAGTATGTAGCATTTATAATCGAGATTAATGCACTATGTTTTTTATCCTTCATGCAAAGAATGTTCTTATTCTTCATATATAAGATCTGCCGAAGAACAAAGAGAAAGAGAGAAGTCAAATGATAAAGCTACCCATTGCATCAAAAGGCTGCCAAGTGTAAGTTGCGGTGCACTTGAGTGCACAAAAGTGACTGGACTTCTGACGCAACACATGGAGTGTGTAGAAAGAAAGATAAGCATAGTACTTCATCAAGTTATCTTAACAAGTTGGTGATGTGCATTTAATGTTCCAACGGAAAACCTCCATCAATAGACGAAGATAAGACAAAAAAAGAAGATCATTTAGAGACAATGGTTACTTGCTGATCAAGTCTATAAATACCTAAAGATTTTCAAAATGCTAAAGACAGAGAACTTATGCGCATTCATTTGTTAAGCATTCAAAAATCTTTGTAATAGTTTTCTAAGTTATTTGACTGTAAGCTTAATTTGTATACACGTCTATAAGACGATTGTTGTAGTCAATTGTGCACCAAACCTTAAACAAATATGCTAGATTTGTTTGAAGCCAAAAGTGGCTTTGTTGTAAAGAATACTTGGGAATTAACTTGGAGAGGCTAGTGTAAACATTACTTAGGTTAAGCTAGGAATGACTTGTAGAAAGAACACTTGTATAAGGGAAAAGAGCTTGTTGAAGAAGATGATCCCTCAGCTCAACGATTCATCAAAGTATGTAGAGGCAGACCCTACAAGCATGAGATTGAAGCAATATGTGGCAAGTTGAACAAGATCACTGAAGATCTTGCTTGGCTTAGATTATCAAAGGCTTGGTGCATCTATTTCTGGTTTGACTTCAGAAGAAAAGCCATCACTAGATGTTGCACACATCAAGGTTGGTAGAACGTTTATGGTCATTGCAAAAACCCATCACACAAAAAGCCACAAATCCGATAAAAAAAATGCGTGAATCAACGAACTCACCAAAAACGTTTATGGTCATTGGACGCTCTTCACTTGTAAATCCTGATCCTACCAATGCCATAGTTCCATGGAGAAGACACTTCTATTATCCTTCTCCCAGGCAATTCTCCTTCATCATCCCTATGCCTTACTCAGTTTTCGTCTTCACCCGTCAATAAGCCTACTTTGGGGTTGATTTTCTCCAAGATAGAATTCGATTTTGGTTTCTAATTAAGGTGTATGGATGAATTGTAGCGTTTTCAGCAAGCTTTCTAATGGAGCAAATGACACCTCAAACGGACATGTATAACTCAAGATATAAGGTGGTCTTTCTAGGGTTTTCATTATAAAACTAAGGCGTAAATGTGTTTAGTCCCTCGAATATGGGGGTATGTCTGTTTTAGTCCCCTAAATTAAAAGTTACTTTTTTTAGTCCCTCAAAGTCAAGAAATGCTTTTTTCGATCCCTCTCCATAGTAGGTATCAAACAGAGAATAACGGATTCACAATTTGTGGCTGGTTTTAGCCATCAAAATTTGATTTTGTAATTCAAATTTTAAAGTACAATTTCTGGGGGGGTTTAAAACCGTCACAAATTGCGAAAAGGAAAAATAAAAAATAAAAATGAACAAACTAACAATTACCACAAAACTTGCTCTATCAACAAAATCATTAATTTCTCTTAAAAAAAATAGTAAAAAGCAATGACTAACAATTGCCACAGATCTTCTATATTGAGCAACGATGGTGACTAAGGACGAGACAGAGTCACTGTAGCAACGCGACGATGGTGACGAAGACCTTCACTTTCACCGACTCCACCTCGATTGCTATTGATGTCTCTCTAATGATGCTTAAGTTGAACTCTGACAACGTTGCTACCCACCTTGCCGTCAGAGTCCCCTTTCATGCGCCACCGTACCAATTGGGGCTCGGGTTGGACTTGACCCAAAATCACTGGCTCGCAACTTCAAACACACACACTTACCTAGACGAAATGCAACACACACCCAGTGAGATCTTGTGCATAGATGAAACGTGGATCACATGTTGTTGATTGGTCGATAATGTAGAAGAGCGATGGCGGTGGCTTTTTTTCCCCCAAAAAATATCAATACCGTAATTATCAGTTCATCACCAAAGAGAAAACTAAAATTTGCAAAATTTTGGGACAGAACCAAAAACCCATCACACAAAAAGTCACAAATTAGACAAAAAAAAAGCGTGTGAATCAACGAACTCACCGAAAAAATCAAGAACTTTGGACATGGGCAAAAGGTGAATAAAACCCAAGTTGTGAAAAAAGGCCACAATTTCCTTCATTTTCCCTCTCCTTTGCAAACCCAGAAACACAAACACGAAAGAGATGGTTCCAAATTCTTTAATTTAATTTTTTTTTGTAATTTTTTAAAATTTTATAATATTAAATTTAAATAGTGGGACGAAATTAGTAATTAGCCTAAAAAATACTTAATGGTGTGCATGTGAGGTGCGTTTTGGTCAAGAATTTATTTTTTCCCTTTTCACAATTTGTGATGGTTTTAAACTCCCAGAAATCGTACTTTAAAATTTAAATTACAAAATCATATTAGCCACCTCAAATTGCAAATCCATTATGCCCTGTTTGGCACCTAGTTTGGAGAGGAACTAAAAAGAACAATTCTCGAATTCCAGGGACTAAAAAAAGCAAAATTAAATTTGGATGACTAAAAAAATGACCCATATTTAAGGGACTAAAAACATATTTAAGCCTAAAACTAACACTAGACTTCGGCAATTTTTCAAGTGTTTTAATTATAAGAACCCAATCTAATACTTCCTTTTAACACCACCACCACCACCACTACCAACAACAACAACAATAATAATAATAACGCAACAAAGTAATAATAATATCAACGATAACAACAAGGATAATAATAGCAATAATAACAACAATAACAAAAAAAATAGTACCTAATGTATCACTAATCAATTAATTTAATATAATAAAATAGCATGGTCCTAAAAAGGGCCTCCTTATGGTTTATTTCTAATACTCAAAATTTGGAGTGTTACAGGGGAGATGAAGGAGATTTAAAACATTTCAATTGAAATGACTAAAATATCTCTACTTGTATTTTGAAATTTAAAATTATAAAGATACAAAAATAAATTTATTTTTAAAACTCCTCTCCTCCCTTTGTGAACCAAACAAGATGGCTATCTCCCCTCCCTTCCTAATTTCAACCAAACATAATGTCTAATCAAAATTCTTCCCCTCCTTTCCCTTCCCCTCCCCACCCCTCCATTAAAATCCTTCCCCTCCCTTCCCTTCCTTTGAACCAAATACTCCATTTTTTCTTATGGACAAACAATTTTTTCATATAATTTGGTACAAGGGGTACCAAACCCACTTACAAGTGTAACAGTAAAATCCAAATGGACCCAGCAACAAAAAAAAAAAAACATGTGTATCAGTTAAACTAACACTAGAATATATACCAGTTGAACCAAATACTCTGTAAGTGTAGAAAATATTTTGTCGATAATAAATGATAATATATAGGTAAATTGAATAAAATTTTATATATATATATATATATATATATATATATATATATATATATATATATATATTAGATTGTTAAAATCATGTTATTCACTTAATGTCATAAAACATATAATTTTTAATAAAATTATTTATCTATTTTTTGTATAAAATATATGTTTATATTTTAAGCAAATTACACTGACACTCCCTGAGATTTTGTTGAATTACACAAAATATTCCTTTTTTTTTTTACCCTCACAATGACCTCCTTTACAGGGGTACATAGTGTAATATTTTTTAAAACTTAAGGGGTGTGTGTAATGTAAAAGGAGGTGTCAATGTAATGTTTTTCAAACAATTAAGGGAGGTTTGTATAAGGGTAAAAAAAGTAGGAGTATTTTATATAATTTGACAAAATCTCAAAAAATGTCAATATAATTTGCTCTTACATTTTTAAATACTATTTATATACAAAAGACAACTATTATTCCACCTAGAATATATAAAATATGAAGACAGCCCTCGAACAAGCCAAATAAATACTTCTTCAATTTGCAGTTACATTAGCTGGCAAGTGAAGAAATAAAATTAGAAAAGTGTTAGAACCTTCAAAAAATTAAAATGTTTTAACATTTTTTTTTTTCTAAAAGCTCACCGACACTCATGAATTTAGGAATGATTCAAATATTTCTGATTTATATACATTTTTACTATTTGATGAAATTTAATTGTCTTATTTTTTCCCATGCTTATTTATACTTTAATTTTGCTATCTAATTTTATACACGAGAAAGATTTTAAATTGATGTGAAATAGGCATGATCCTAAATTTAATAGTATTAGTCAATATAAAATTGAATGGCTCACACTATTAGAGTCTCTTTGTTACAGAATTTTTGAGTAAATACTGTAGAAAGGAAAGAAGAGACAATAAGATCGAGGATCACGTACTATCTAATGTACCTTCGCAGACGAAATAAAGGATACAATTAATATGATAACAATATTGGGGTCCAAGTCTAACCACTTTTCTATTTTTTGAATCTATTAAATGAACACTTCATTATTAGGGTGTATGGGTGGAAGTTGAGAGAAATAAAGAGAGATAATAAAAGAATGAAACTAACCCAAAACTCTCACTGTAGACTCCAAAGTCCAGCACTCATTGTAGGCGTTAGGGATCAATAAATGCGTCTCAGACCAAAAAATTCTCATATCATCACAAAATCCTCATATCACAATACACACGAAACTAAAGCTAGCTAGACTCAAATGGCGGAAATGGCAGTGTCCTTTGCTCGAGACAAATTGCTTCCACTCATAAGAGATGAAGCAAATCTGCTTTGGGACGTCCCCAAAGAATTTGCAGACATAAAAAATGAACTAGAATACATTCAAGCCTTCCTGAAGGATGCAGATAGAAGGGCTGCAGAAGGAGACAACACAAACGAGGGGATCAGAGCATGGGTCAAGCAGTTGAGGGAAGCATCTTTTCGCATTGAAGATGTCATTGATGAATACTTGATTTATGTGGAACAACAGCAGCCTCGTGATCCTGGATGTGCAGCTTCACTCTGTCAGATTGTTCATTTTATTGAAACTTTGATGCCTCGGCATCGAATAGCATCGGAGATTCAGCAGATCAAGTCATTTGTTCATGGAATCAAGCAAAGAAGCGTAGATTATCAGTTCCAGATCCAGCCTTCTGCAGAACAAGGACAGAGCAGTAATAGCGGTAACCAAACTTTCCATTGGCACGACCCTCGAATGGCTTCCCGTTACCTGGAGGAAGATGAAGTCGTTGGCTTTGAAGGCCCCAGAGATGAACTGATTGATTGGTTAGTAGAGGGACCGGCAGAGCGCGCTGTCATCTCTGTGGTGGGAATGGGAGGGCTTGGAAAAACCACTCTTGTCAGCAGAGTTTTTAACAACCAGAAGGTGGTTGGACACTTCGATTCCCATGCATGGGTCACAGTGTCTCAATCCTACACTGTGGAAGGGATGATGAGAGACTTGTTGAAGAAGTTGTGCAAAGAAAAAAGGGAGAATCCTCCTCAAGATATTTCAGAAATGGACCGGGATTCGTTGATCAGTGAAGTGAGAAACTATTTGCAACAAAAGAGGTATGTTGTCATTTTTGATGATGTATGGAGTGTAGAACTTTGGGGTCAGATTAAAAGTGCCATGTTTGATAATAAAAATGGAAGTAGAATATTGATCACAACTATGAAGAAGGGTGTTGTGGAATCTTGTAAGAACTTTCCCTTTGATAAGGTGCATGAGCTGAAACCTTTATCTTCAGAAAAATCCAAGGAACTCTTTTACAGAAAGGCATTTCAATGTGATTTCAATGGATGTTGCCCAGACCATCTCATGAATATATCTTCTGAAATTGTTAAAAAATGCAAGGGTTTACCACTGGCAATTGTGGCTATTGGTGGTCTTTTATCTAGCAAAGAAAAGACTACATTTGAATGGTAGAAAATTAGGCAAAGCCTAAATTCAGAGATGGAGAAAAACCACCATTTAATTGGTATAACAAAGATTTTAGGTTTTAGTTATGATGATTTGCCATACTATCTTAAATCATGCTTATTGTATTTCGGAATATATCCCGAAGACTATGAAGTGAAATCGACAAGACTAATCCGGCAGTGGATAGCAGAAGGATTTGTAAAAGATGAAGAAGGAAAAACTTTGGAAGATGTTGCACAACAATATTTAGCAGAGTTGATTGGTAGAAGTTTAGTGCAAGTGTCTTCTGTTACCATTGATGGAAAAGCCAAGAGTTGTCATGTTCATGACTTATTACGGGATATGATCCTCAGAAAATTCAAGGATTTAAGTTTCTGCCAGCATATTAGTAAAGAAGATGAGTGGATGTCAAGTGGTATGATTCGACGCTTATCAATAGCAACCAATTCCAATGATTTAATATGGAGTACTGAAAGCTCACACATTCGGTCACTACTTGTTTTTGCTGGCAAAGAATCAGCATTAACTGATGAATTTGTGCAAAGAATCTCTACGAAATGCAGGCTATTGAAGGTACTTGATTTTGAAGATGGTCAATTGCCTTTTGTTCCTGAAAATTGGGGAAATCTAGCACACTTGAAGTATTTAAGCTTAAGGCGGTTAGGGATGGCAACTGAAAGTCTTACGAAATTTGTTGGTAAGCTCCAGAACCTCGAAACCCTAGACTTGAGACATGTAGCTTTTGGGGAATTGCCAAAGGAAATTTGCAAGCTTACAAAGCTACGACATCTTTTGGGTGATTTTATGAGGTTGTTTCAATTGAAGAATAGTCTTGGAGGCATGAAATCCCTACAAACACTGCATCAAGTAAATGTAGATCCTGATGAAGAGGAGCTAATTAAGGATGATGATGTAGTAGAGTTAATAAGAGAATTGGGAAAAATGAAGCAATTAAGGACCTTAGGCTTGAGTGGTGTTAAGGAAGGAATGGGAAACGCTCTATGTTCGTCAATAAATGAGATGCAAAACTTGGAGAAACTACATATTCGCTCAGCATCTGATTTTTATGGCTTTTATGTGATTGATTTGCCTGTTATTTCATCCCTACCTATGCTGCGGAAACTTAAGCTAGAAGGGAAGTTAAATGAGTTTCCAGAGTGGGTTCCACAACTCCAAAATCTTGTAAAATTGACCTTGATATGTTCCCACTTGACAATTGATCCATTGAAATCACTACAGAATATGCCACATTTGTTGCTCCTCCGTATTGGCCCCTTAGCCTATGGAGGGGAAAAATTGTATTTTGAAGATGGAGGGTTTACGCAACTAAAGGAACTATATCTTAGATATTTATCTAACTTGAATTCCATCATCATCGATCAAGGAGCACTGCATTCTTTGGAAACACTACACTTTGAGGGAATAGGCCAACTCAAGACAGTACCTCCTAGCATTCCACACTTAGAAAAACTTCAACTTTTCTGTGTAGTTGACATGCCAGATGAATTCATGCAATGCATTGCTCCAAAAGGAGGACCAGAGAACCTAAGCATCCAGCATGTGCCCCTTGTAAGAATTACTACCTATGGAGGAATAACGCATGTTATTCATCACTCAAAGTCAAGGCATTAGAATTCATAAAAAGGTATGTCTTTTCTTCCTATAATATATGTGGAATGGGATTCAAATTACAAAATGTATTTAATATTTGTGTCTCCTTCATTTCTTAACTAACAACACTTTCTCTCAACACTTTCTCTTAATTATAAGTTTTTTTTTAACTTAAGTGTATTTTTTAATTAAAATAATATTAAAAGGATAAGTAAAGGATATAATTGATTTGATTTTCAATAAAATGATACTTTAGGTATTATTTACCGTTTAGTTATGGTTAAATTAATCTATAGGTCCCTAAACTATTTGAAAATTTTTAATTAGGTCCTTAAATTATTTTTTTAATTAAGTCCCTAAATTTTTATTTATTTTTAATTAGGTCCCTATCGTTAACACCGTTTTAATTAGGTCCCTCCCATTAACAACCTGTTAACGGCAGGGACCTAATTAAAAAACAAATAAAAGTTTAGGGACCTAATTGAAAAAATTGTTTAGGGGCCTAATTAAAAAAAATTCAAATAGTTCAAGGACCTATTGAATAATTTAAAGATAATTAAAAATCATACAAAAAATATCACTTAATTGAAGAATGTATTCAAAATGAGTGCATTAGGTATGTCCAAACAAAACTTGTAAGGGGAAACTAGAAGTGTACTCAGGGGGTTGATGCTTCCGGAGTTTGAGAATATTGGTTGGAGTACTTGCAAAGATTGAGAATATTGGTTGAAGTACTTGCAAAGATTGAGAATACTGAGTTTAGAACTTGCAAATATGATAATACTAAACTGGAGAAGTGAGAATACTGACCTGGAAAGATGAGAATACTCAGTGCAGTTTTGCATAGTTGACAATACTGGATTTAGAAGTAGTGTGCAGAGACTCGAGAAGTATACTATGAAAACCCGGGTAGAATTTGAGAATTATTCGGTAGGTTCCTTAACTATTTGAAAATTTTTAATTAGGTCCCTAAACAATTTTTTCAATTGGGTCTCTGAACTTTTATTTGTATTTGGTTTTTAATTAGGTCTCTACCGTTAACTCCGCTTATAGTAGTTAATGGCAGATACCTAATTAAAAAATAAATAAAAGTTTAGGGACCCAATTGAAAAAATAAAATAGTTTAGGGACCTAATTAAAAATTGTCAAACAATTCAATGACCGATTAATTTAACCTTTAGTTATCATGAAATGTAATTTATATTTAATTCCTAAAATAACACTATTTTTACTTTTGAGTCCTTTTATTTGTTGTCATACGCTTTATTTTTTTTATATTCTATATATATCACTTATTAGAAATTAAGGATAAAATTGTCTAATCTATAACAAGAAATTCTATGATTTTTTTTTTGTTCCCTTAGTAGCTATTTAGTAGCAATTTTTTTTCACTATTAAAAGTATGGTCATTGTAATGCTCTCTACTAATATTGTTCTTTGAATTGGCATAGGAATTGGGCTTCCAATGTCGAAATTTAGATTCTCCATGCGCTTTCAACAATGCCCTGTATCTTTTGTTACAAAATTGACTCTTTGGTCCTTGCATCAAAAGAATATGTGGAATTGTCTTTCATTATCAACGTCATGTTTATGACAGCTTGTAATGTATAATAATGTGGAACAATATGCTTCCAGGCATTGCGAAATCTTATTTTCTAATTGACTTATGTCTTTCTATTTAAGAATAAGAAGAAAAAAATATTCAAATAATTTCTTTGTTTTATTGTAAAGTTTCCTTTTTTTAGTTTAAAGAATATGTCGATTTGTCTTTCTTTAACAAAGTCAATTAAGTTTATAACAGTTTGTGATGCATAACAAATAGCAGAACATGTTACAACAATGTGCCTTTCATTCACAAAAAAAGGACAATAGGTTAATATTATGAAATAAACAGAAATCTCATAATTTTTCAACCTTAACATATATTTTCATCCTCTTAAATTAGTTGGTTACTTGTGCATTTACACAAGTCGCACTCATCTTTTTTTTTTATCCGTGGGAAGAATCGAAGACAGATACCGAAGGTTACAACAATTCACGCACTCTGCTCAACCAACTGAGCTAGACTCCCTCGGTAGTCGCACTCATCTTTATACATGTTCTAAAATGACTAATGTATAATTATTTATTTGAAAAATAAATAATAGAACATATGAAAAAACTAAATATTAAAACAATATAAGAAAAATATACTTATATTTACAAACATTAGAATTAATGTCCTTGTCCCGCGATGTCCAGAACTTTTATGTATTTATATTTAAAATATAAAAAATTAATGTGATACTAAATGAAATTAATTTTTAATGTAAAATATTTTAAATCACAGTAAAATTACACATTTTAAAATAAATGATGATATGATGAAAAATTATCTTAGTTTTAAATTTGGATAATAATATTGTAGATTTATTTCAATAAGACTTTATTGAGTAAATTCTTTTTATGCATTTTTATTTTTCTAAATTAATTCAAAATATTTAAAATTACATTTACAAATAAAAAATTATAAAACTTAATCATAAAAAAGTAATAAATTGAAAATTAAAAAAAAAATCAATCAAAATTAAATAAAATCAAATAAAAAAAATTAAAGGTCAATGCCTAAAAATGTGTAGTAGTTTTATAACATATTACCTGTTTATATGCAAGTATATATACTAATTTTTTTCCTATGATCTATTGAATTGATTCTCTTTTTCTACCCGAAACAATTAAGTATCTTATCCTACAATGCAAAGGCTTAACATGATATAAAAAGCAATCAAATTTTAAAATAAAATATTTTAAATTAAAGTTACATATTTTAAGAATTACACATAAAATATAGAATTATACTTCACTTGCATTTATAAACTTATTATACCGGTATGGCCAAATACCTCCTTGCTTACCAGGCACCGAGAACCTTTTCGACCCATATCAGGGACACCCTTGGTAGGCCGAGACCATGTCGGCTCATGCACACTCGACCCACCTAAAGAATCATACATTAAAGATAAACTAATCATTTATTTTATATAATCACCGAGTAAACCTAGATTAGCAAAGATGGTAATCACAAGGTAAGGCCATGGACCCCTTGGCCCATTAAGATATGTATAAAAGAGGTTAGTTTTTCGAGGTAAAATAATTGTTCATCATCATTTATTACATCATTTACTATATTGGTCTGATATTTGACTTGAGTGTTGGAGTGCCTTTTGTAGGTACCCCACCTGCCAAGTACTCATCAAACCGAGAGAAAGAGAAACAGATCTCTTTTCAGCACACAAGATCAAAGCATAGAGTAGGAAGGATGTTACAAAAGTACCCTTGTGCAGGTACACTTATTTTATATTTTTCTCTTATCTTTTTTATAACTTTTATATAAAATATTGGAACTAATACAATTTGTCATCTAACTGTGTACTTGAAAAATAAGGATGTTAGTGTCTACTATATACAATTTTTTGTTAAATTATATCTATTTTCATTGCTTTATTTTTTTAATGAGTTTACATACCATCTGTATATAAAATAAAGAGTAAATTACACTAACATTTTCTGAGATTTTGTCAAATAACACAAAATATCCTCTCTTTTTTTTACCCCTACGCAAACCTCCTCTGATTGTTTGAAAAATATTACATTGACACCCCTTTTTACATTACACCCCCTTAAGTTTTAAAAAACATTACACTGTGGTTTGTGTACCCTGTAAGGAGGGTCATTGTAACGGTTAAAAAAGTAGGGGTATTTTGTGTAATTCGACAATATCTCAAGCGATGTCAGTGTAATTACTCTTTTTTTTGTCTCTATTAGTTTTTTATTTTATTTTCATCCCTTTAGCTAGTTTGTTCTGTTAAGTTCAACGGTGATGACATCATCAAATGTGCCAAGTCAACAAATAATGACGTCTTCAAAAGTGTCGTCATCAATGACTAAAAAAGCGACATTTGCAAGGACTAAAAAAAAGTAACACATTTACGGGGACTAAAATTAAAAAAAAAAAAAAAGTAACATATTTGAGGGAATAAAAACAAAAAGTAACATATTTTCAGGGACTAAAAAAAAAAAAAAAAAAGTGACATATATGCAAGGTCTAAAAACAAAAAAGTAACATTTGCATAAACTAAAGCAGAAAGTAACATATTTATGAAAAAAAATATTTGAGCATTAAACTAACAATTAATTGATGGCTGACGATTGATGACCAATATCTCGCAACTAATATTCAACAACTAAAAATTGTTAATTAATGACCAACGATTGATAGCTAATGACTGATAGAATGATCTTGGTTTTAGAATTGGAGGCAAAAGACATTTTGATAATGGAATTCAAGGATACAAGTGGAAGATTTAAGGATTTAGAAAAGACTTAGAAGAAAATCCAGATTCCAAATGGTTGTTGTCAATTTTTAGTAATGATAAGCATTGTCATAGTTGAACGAGGCGAAAAAAAGGGATAAATAATGTTAATGCTAAAAATGACTAATTTAGTCATTTTTCACACAACTGATTGTGGCCCAACACAGATAGATCTAAGGTGGCTCAACAACCAAGATCAATCTAAAAAAAGTCTAAATGAGAAGCAAAGCTTGAATATGGGATGCAATTGGAAGCCATTTTTCAAGTCAAATTTTCATAATATCACGGCCTCCTAAATAGGGAAGTAGTGGGTAGTTATCGTAGGAAAAACTAATAAATGCCAATCAATTTTATTCCCAGTTATTTATCTTTATTTATTAATCAAATTTAGTTTAATGCATAATTTTTTTTTGTTGCAAAAATGTCACTTTTTACTTTAGTCTTTGTATATTTTTTTGTTTTTAGTTCTTGTAAGTAAATATGTCATTTTTTTGCTTCCAGTCTCTCTGTAATTTTATTTTTATTGTCAGTTCCTACAAATATGTCACTTTTTTATTTTAATTTCTACAAATATGTTACTTTTTTGTTTTTAGTCCTTATAAATATGTCATTTTTTTTATTTTAATCACTGCAAATATGTTATTTTTTTTTTATTTTAATCATTCATTATGTTATCATGATGACGTGACACTTTTGTTAATGCCATTATTTGTTGACTTGACACATTTGATGACGTGACATGTGATAACATCATCATTATTACACTTAACAAAATAGATTAACAAGGACAAAAACAAAAAACAAAATTAATAGGGACTAAAAGAATAAGGAGAAAAACACAAAATTCCTGTAAGGACCATAGTTATTAAACCCAGCTCGAACCGTCCGGTCGAACCGGTCCGACTGGGAACCGGAGATAAGATCGAGCCGAGCCTGTATTCGGATCGGTTATGCATGACCAGGCTATGATGTCATCAAACCGGATAAAACTGGCTTGAAACCGGTTAAACTCGGTTCCAGGCGAACCTGTGTGGCTGACTGCAGTTTTCAATGTTTGCGGTATATGCTGGGTGCTTGTCCACACATTGCACGCGAGCCAAGGCGCTGCTGAAAGCTGTCCACATTGCACGCTGCCCAAGAGTGCTTTTTCCACCAAGTACACGCTGTTGTGTTGTTCATATTTATTAAAACACAAAAAAAACACCCCATGCCAGGTTCGAAACATGACCTCAAGCTTGAAGTCTAATGTTTAACTACTGAACCACCACAACAATTTAACAATTAAAAGCGAAAAATAATATATCTATAGATTATTCTAATTTACATGTTATTTAAATTGATTCATACAGTTCAATTAGCGATCCACTTATTCTATTACAGACCCATTGACCCAGTATCTTCATCGGATCAATGACTGGACTGATTTTAATAACATTAGTAGGGACTGAAAAATTATGGACAATTATATTTAGACACCCACATTTTTTAAACATCTAACCAAACATTTGACATTTTTCTTTGTCTTTCTCCTTCTATCACATTAGATAACCTATAATACCTATATTTTTTCTATCTCTCACTAGATGTCATGGAGTATTTAGGGTGTCCAAAAATTATTTTCCAATAGTTACTTAAGCAAGAAAAATAAAATACAGCAATATTCAATTATTAAAAGTGGCAAAATTCGTGGTGTCAGTTCTCAAACTCACATACCCATGTGGACTACTTGGGACCATTTGTTCCTCCAATTATCTGGTATGTGGCTATGATTCACTCTCTTCACATTCCATCCTCATGGCCACGTCCAACCTCTCCCACCAAACTTCACGGCCATTCCCCACGGCATGCATCAGCTCCCGGCCACCACGCACCGCCGTTAACCTCCGGCGGCACCTCCCACCTCTTCCCAAGCCCAGAAAACTGACCCTCAAACCCAAAACCAACAACCGCTTCAAGTGGGCCATTCAACTGAGCCTAGTGGAGCAAAGCCCACCAAAATCAACGTTCGACATGCAGCAACTCGTGGGCTTTCTCTACGACGATCTCACGCACCTCTTCGACGATCAAGGTATCGACCAAACGGCCTACGACGAACGTGTCTTCTTTCGAGACCCAATCACCAAACACGACACTTTGTGTGGCTACCTCTTCAACATTGCACTTCTCAAAAATCTCTTCAGGCCCCAGTTTCAGTTGCATTGGGTCAAACCGGTCCGTTTCAAATTTAACCACACTTAAATTTTTTTTGTCTATATATATTATTTGTTGGGTAAAATATGTAGTTGGTTCCTTGTTTTTAGTGACTCATAATTTATTGTTTTTAGTCTCTCATAATTTATTCTAATAAAAAAAATTCTCTCATAAATTATTCCATTTTGTTTGTAGTCTCTCACGTTAATTTCATCAATGAAGTTTAAGTTTTTGATGATTTTTAATTGTTACAAATTTTTTGGTAGTCTTAGACCACTAAAAATGTTTATTTTTGTAACATTTCTGGTGGTTTGAGAAAATCTAGTATTTGGGATTTTGATTTTTTTTTTGTTACATTTTTTACAGTTTTTGTCTACCAGAAAATTTGCGATAGTTAAAAACTGATCTCGAAAGTTAAACAGAAAATTTTCAAATGCAAATTCTACTAGCCACATCATCACTTATGAGAGACTAAATTAGTAAAAAAACATTATGAAGAACTAAGAATAGAAATTAAGATAAAACGAGTGACAAAAATATATTTTACTCTTGTTTGTTCAATTGGACTAATGGAATTGTTATAGACAGGACCGTATGAGATAACTACAAGGTGGACCATGGTTATGAAATTCGTGCTACTTCCGTGGAAACCGGAATTGATCTTTACAGGGACTTCCGTTATGGGAATTAACCCAGAAAATGGCAAGTTTTGTAGCCACGTGGTAGGTTCCAAGTTCCAACTATCTAGTAGTGATGCTATGCTATCAAATGATGAGTTTTTAAATGACAAAATTTACATGTTTAGTGCATTTGGTGCTATCTTCCTAACTTTTCACTTTGGTAATTTGCTTAATAAATGTTTGCATTTTACTGAATTGAAACTCTAATTTTAACTGGAGAACAACACTTAGGCTGTGTTTGATTTTGGTTGAACGCCAAAGCTTCGTCTCATAGAAATTGTGTTGAATGTGCCTTGGAATGCGTGATTTGTGTAAAACAAACACATACTTAGCAGTGCTTAAACTGCATCTTAGTTTTGTTTGCCTATTTTTAAATGGAGAGATATTACTACTTTCATGTTGGCATTGAACTTCTTATTTCTCAATTTTCCAGGACTTTTGGGATTCAATAGACAAAAATGAGTATTTTTCTTTTGAAGGTTTATTGGATGTAATCAAACAGGTAGCCCTTCTGTTTCACAATAGTTGGATGCATGCCTTGGATGTTCATTATCCCAAAGTCTCCTGAAAATTATTCTAACAAGGAAGCCTTGGCACTTTGCAGTTGAGGATTTATAAGACACCGGAATTGGAATCACCCAAATATCAAGTATTGAGAAGGACGGCAAATTATGAGGTCAATCTTGTTATTCATCAACATAATTGTTCCTGCATTGATAGTTTAATATATTATCTGTCATTTCTGATGTAGAAGTCTGTTCCAAGATTAAATAATGTGCCATTTTGTTTAAAGGATTGCATTAATGCTAAATCAAAAGGTAAAAATTCATTATTTGTGATTACATCTACGTCAACACTGCACCACACTACTGCACATCAAACGTTAATACACAGATGGTTCATCACTTCATCGTCATCAACCACCATGTAACATTTTCAAGTTGCAAAATATAAAGATTAGTAAATGTCTGAGTACCAGATTGAATTTTCACAATTATTATCTGATGCATTTTTATTTTTATTTTTTATTTTCCATTTTGAATGATGAAACAGGTTAGACAGTATGATCCATTCATAGTAGTAGAAACAAATGGAGACAAGCTATCTGGGTCTACTGGCTTTAATGATGTTGCCGGGTAAGATATAACAAATCAAATGAAGCTTTCATTTGTTCTTAGACTCAGCCTTAGATAATGCATAAATTTAATCTTCCCCTACACAGATATATATTTGGAAAGAATTCCACAATGGAGAAGATACCAATGACTACTCCTGTATTCACTCAAGCCAATGATGCTGATCTGTCCAAAGTATCAATCCAAATAGTTCTTCCATTGGACAAAGAAACAGAAAGGTATGTCTACTGAGTTTTGCTTGTTTTAAAATTTGAAATTTTGTGCTAAGAGATGCATGTCTTAGCTTTATAAAGAAATGCAGTTTTGTAGAAAATAATAAACATAAAAAAAGTGTAATATATCTTTAGTTGAATTTAAAGGTTTGTGCTTACTGTTTAATCTTGACCAGTTTACCAAATCCTAATCAAGAAACAGTTCGCTTGAGAAAGGTTGAAGGAGGCATTGCTGCAGTAATGAAGTTTAGTGGAAAACCCGTAGAGGATATTGTTCGTGAAAAGGAGAAAACCCTGCGCTCCAATATCATTAAAGATGGTCTTAAACCTCAGCCTGGTTGTTTGCTTGCACGGTACAATGATCCAGGTCGAACATGGACCTTTATAATGGTATGCTACAAAACCTGCTTGAGTGTGTCAGTTGATTCTAATATGCACAGTGCTTTCTCTACTGTAACTAATTCCCAGTGTAGATACCTGATGTACGGTTTGGATGCATTATTTAGTTATAGAGATTAGGTTCGAGAATAATAACAAAGAAGAAAAGAGAATGAGCCCTATTTTGGGAGTGACCTTGTGTTCTTGATGTGTTCTCAATATTTTCCCCAGTATCAAGCCAAGAACTTGAAGTGTGACTAGTCAAGTTTATATCCAACCAAAAATTGATAGTATAATCTATTTCAGTTGAGTATAAGTCATTCCTAGATAAAATATGGCTTAAGCAATAGATAATTTGAGGGTGTTATAGATAAGAGATTAAAATAGACTGGTTAACTCGATAAGAGTTTAATTTTGTAAATAGATTGAGATGCAAAGAATAAAGACTGGTTAAATGATTACTCTCCACTACTATTAGACTTAAACAGGATAAGACAAACCACTAATGAGAATTCGGTTTCATTTCAATACTATTCTTTCAATCCTACTTGAACCTAACAATGGGAGATAGCCAGAAGTGCTCTACATTGCCCCCAAATCCCAATCTTTCCTTTGTCGTTGGGCAGGAAAGTGCTTAACTACCTAATCCTTTTCCATCAAGCAATCTCACTTTTCATGAGGTAGATCACGAGGTTCAAGATGGCTCTCTCTCTCAAAATCCCTTATTATGTGCCTCTTGATGTCTATTTATGCTTATGTTTCCCTTTAGAATCCTGTAGGCAAGTCTTTATTTTCTAGGCAGAGTCTATGTCAAAATAGGGGTATGATAGGTCTTCTATTAGGCCTTTCTTCTTCTATTTTAATGAGATGAGATGGACTGATGCTAAGGATACACACTTGTACCTTGGACATCTGATCACACAGCTAGGCTGTGCCAGTTACTAGGAAAAAGCATGACTGTGCTCTTTGATGCTATTTTAGAACAACTAAACAATGGAATTAGCTTTCTGGCTAACAATGGAATTAGCTTTCTGGCTAAACATGAAAGTGGTAGAACTCTGTTTTAGCTTTCCAACATTGATAGAATCACCTTGATTGCATTTGTGTAACTCAAGTTATACCCATTTTGCTGAAGCAAGGTCAGAATAAGCAAGAATCTGCAGCTGATTTGATCTAGAACTGAACTTTTTCACCAAATTCTCGATTAATTAATTCAAATATGCTATTAAGGCCAAATATAATGAACACAATCATTGATTCATCTCAAACTGTGCAATAAAAGGCATAGATTTATCTAGATTTTTTCATAATAATGGCAAATCACAGTATAAAAGTAGAATTACAGAGGGACTTGATGTGTTGTTAATTTGCAAAAGCTGCTTTTGTTTCCACTTGTCATGCTGCAACTGAACAACTTTCTCAAAAATTTGTATATAACATCAAAATTGACAGAACAAGAAACAATTTGAAACTAGTTGTTTCTTGGAGGGAATCACCATAATTAAGCTTTGCTATTCACGTCATGGTGGAATTAAGTGTCCATTTTGGTTGAGTTTTTCTGCTACATGCATGATTTGTAATATATATTGGTCTTCTTTTATTCCCATCTATTTTCTTATTTTAATGCATCCAACGAATTTCAATGCTTCTCAGAGTATTATTTTCCCTACTGGAAATATGGATTTCAACTTTTTCTTTTTTAATTGTATACTGTTCCTGCATTTAAGTCTTCTACTGTAATGCAACTGAAAGAACATGTTCAGTGAGTAATATACCCCATGTAAGTTAGGGTGCATGGATGCACTTTTACATTTTAGTCCTCAAAACTTATTTTACATTTTAATATCTTATTCTTATTTTTACAATTTAATACTCAATAAAAAGTTTATCGGCTGTGCAAAGTTGGTGGAACTTGGTTAGTAGAAGCTTGTTGGCTGTGGTAAGTGCACCCATTTGTTATAAACCTTTTCCCACCCCTTCATGGAGAGGGGAGTGAGGTTGGTAAGTGATTAAACTTTATATTAAGGACTAAAATAAAAAAATAAAATGTAAATAAATTTTGATGACTAAAATGTAAAGGTACATCCATGAATTTTAACCTACATGATGCATAGTAGAATTACTCCATGTTCAACAATGATCTAATCTTTCCTTTTGAATAGTTACCTTAATTTGATATTCATCTGCTTAAGTATTGACAATTGCTTCATTTGTTTGGTGGTTCATGACATGGAAGAGGAATGAAGTGCTCATATGGCTAGATGACTTCTCGTTGGATTAGCATCAATGCAATTATCCTCTCTGCTTTTTGTCATCACTGCACACAGCAAATTTTTCTATCATATCTTTTGGTTGAGTATTTGAAAGATATGGTTAGAAATTCTCTCATCAAGGAGGGATGTTTGGAACCAAAAATAGGCAATATACTACACATTGAAAGTAAAAAGTTAAGTAGGGGATGATTAAGGTACAAGTTGTAAAAGAACAGTAAGTGTACAGTAAGCAGTTTCATTTATTATTGGTTTAAATACTTTTTTAGTCCTTACAATTTAACATTTTTTTTGTTTTTTGTCCTTAAAAAAAAATTAGTTTTAGTCATTACAAATTATGTTTGTTTTGTTTTTTGTCCTTAATGCAATTTAAATAGCATTTTTTTCATTGTTCAAAGTGTTTTTTTTCTACTGTTCAAAACGCTGTCTGAACCGCTTTAAGGACAAAAAAACAAAACAAACATAATTTGCAATGACTAAAATAAAAAAAATTATTAGGATGGAAAGCAAAAAAATGCTAAATTACAATAACTAAAAAGATATTTAAACCTTTTTAATTCAACAAAAAGAAAACGTGCTGCGTTATGATAACTACTTTTAAATTCGAATTCTCTTTAACATTCAAGATACTTCACACTGAAATAGACCAGCGCACATGGATAGTGTCAAGATAGTAATGAGTGTCAAAATCTCACAAAGATTGAGCAAACTTATCAACTATTACTAAATTAGATTATTTGAGTAATCAAAGAATTCGATTTTCGAGTAATGATTATTTGAGTAATGAGCAATGGAAACAAAAGAAACAATCACAACAACTAGAGAATTCGATTTTCTTTTGGCAATTTGGGTATAAATCTTTCTCTTCATCATAAGTAACAGTTCAATTTAATATTATATAATCCTTGTTATTGTAGTTTAAATCAATGGAAATAGATTTAATCCAATTTCTTAGGGCAGAACCCCTTTATCTAAATATGAATTTATATAATTGTATTCCTTAGGTAAATATCAAATCTGGTTAAGCAATGAAAACAAAAGATTTCCAATAATTCACAAATTCGATGTTCTATTCTTAGATATAACCAAAGCTATGACAAATTAACTCAGTTCTAGCCTATGTTTAATTTTTCGATTGTCGTTCTATCAAAAGATCGATTTCTAAATTGGCTTAATTGTATATTTTACCACCCAACTTTCATTATTTTGCGAATTTTACCACCAAACTTTCATCATTTTGCGAATTTTATTATTCAAGTTATTTTTTTCGCAAATTTTACCATCCAACTTTCATCATTTTACGAATTTTACTACCTAAATTTTCAATTTTTGCGCATTTTACCACCCTCATGTTTCACAAAAAAAAAGTTTTGAATTCTTTAAATTTTTTTTGTGAAATATCATAGTGGTAAAATGTGCAAAAATTGAAAACTTAGGTGGTAAAATTTGCAAAAATAAAACTTGGGTGGTAAAATTCGCAAAATTATGAAAGTTGGGTGATAAAATTTACAATTAAGCCTTCTAAATTTATAGAAACTAAGGGGCATTTGTTTTAAGTCATAAAATTGTATTTTCAAAAATCATATATTTAGGAATATTATGTCTGTGAATATTATTTCCATAAATATGTTTGGTTGTCATTAGTAATTTAAAAAAATTATTTAATTAAAAAATAAAAAATAAAAGTGAAATAAAAATGTGGAAGAATGAAGTGAGGCGAGATAGTTACGATAGAAAATAACTTTCATTCTATGAGAATACAATATACTCACCTCTCACCATGAGAATAGGAAGTAACAATGGGAATGTGACATTTCCAAATCTACATCTTTGGAAATCTTTCTTGATGCCTCAAAACAAGGCCAATTCTACGGTGGGAAAGTTGTTCTTGTTTCCCACTGTGGGAAAGTTTTAATAGCCATCAAATTATAAGATTAGTGTGGACTACAATAGGTATACATGCACCAGAATATTTTTTTTCAAAAAAAAAGGAAAAGACACTCCTTCCTCTCGATTGCAACCACTCCCTCTCCGCCCTCTCTACCACACCTTTCCCTCATTGCCACTGCCACTACAACCTTTTCCTCTCTCTACCCATTCCCTCCGCCTCTCTTCCTTCACTTCGACCATGCCTTCACCGACGTCGTGATACCTGCGAGGTTGGGGGAGATCTGGAATCTAGATCTAGATCTAGATCTGGAATCTAGATCTAGATCTAGATCTAAAACAAAATCACGCGCTGGCCGTGGTAGAGGAAGCACGCGGCGAAGAGCTCGCCGGAGTTCGGATCCTCCAGGCGGACCTCGCAGCGGTTCTGGCGCGACATGACGTGGATCTGACCCAACCAGATCTTGTCGGACTGGAGCCACTCGCTGCACTTGTAGCCGCCGGAGGTGCTGCGCAGTGGGATCTTGTACACCGACACCTCGCGCACCACCAGGAGCATGTGCTCGAACACCTCCTCCTCCTCAACCTCGAACGACATCGTTTTCGGGGAGGGAAAGAAATTTGAGTTTGAGAGGAATTTAATGTGAATTTGATATGCTTTGTGTTGCGGTGGTTTGCAAATTGTGATTTGAGGAATGAATTGAGGGTGGTGTTGTGTCTGTGTCTCACAAGGCTTGCCATCGGAAACGCGAAGAAGGAGATGACGACGGCGGTGGCACAGTGGCCTTGCCATCGGAAACAGGGAGGAGAAAAAGAAAAAAGAAAAATATAAAAATATTTTTTTTAAGATATTTCGGTACATTTATTCCTACGATAGTCTTCACTTATTTTAACCATTGATTATAATATAACACATCATATTTTATTTCCCATGGTGAAAAATTTGGTGAAATTTCCCACCGTAGAATTGGCCCTCAAAACAAAATCCTCCTAAAGAAACACAAAAAGTATAGATATAGAAGCAGAAAGCATAAGAATCAAATTAACCAAATTACATAGAAATTCAAGTCAGGTTCATTATCCATAGCCTAAAGTGTTTTTAATTACATATGAAAAACAAAGTAATGGAGACGAAAGTCATTTGACTGCTTGCATTAGCTCTGGAGATTTTTCTCTTGTTGATGTGAAACTGAAAATATGGTCAAAAGTCGTGGAAAGCCTCATAAAACTTCATCCAATGACATTTAAATAATGTTTGGCTCCGCTTGACACATGGCTTCAATGCCTAATGCTTTAGACCAATAGCTCTGTGCCAATCCAAACGCCAATGCGGCAATGCCCTCTTGATGTCAGCCACCTGACATTGCCTCTAAATTCATTAAATTCAGTAAAAAAAAAAAAACCTAATAAAAACACTAAAAAATAAAATTAATTTCTAAAAATATAAAATAATAAAAATATGTAAATTTATGCTAAGATATAATTATAAGAAGGTCAAATTCTAATTTTAAAGACAAAAATATATAATAAATTTATATCAATTGTAGATTTATCACTTATTATCAGTGTGGTGAAAATCGGACCGGACCGGCTGGTTCAACCGGGAACAGACCTGGTGACCGGTCCGAATACTCTATAAAATCGGAGGGTTCCAGAATTGGTCAAGAACCGGTCAAACCGATCAAGAACCGGTGCAAAAAACCGGTTTGAATCGGTATTTTTTTAAGTTTTGTAATTTTATTTTATTTTCTTTAAATTTTTTATAAAATATTTTAAAGATAAATAAAAACTCATATTTAATAAGTATTTCAAATAGATATAAATTATTTTATCAATTATTATTAACTTTTTTCTTGTAAAACATATAATTTGCTCATTTATATTAATTTATAATTTTTTTATATCTTGATTTTTGATAATTTTATATTTTATTAATTTGTCATTTTCTTTTTTTATTCTAAATAGAAACTTGTTATTGTTAATGAACATTATTGTATTTTATTAAAATTTGTACTTAAGTATTATGGTATATTTGATTAGGCTTTTTTATATATATATTTTTTGAATGTTAAAAACTTGTAAAATGATCTTTTAAGTTTTATTTTAGTTTTTAATGTTATAAAGTTATGTGATATTATATTTATTTAATATTATTTTATAAATTATTTTATTATTATTATTTTATTAATACTGGTTTGACCACGGTTCAATAATTGAATCTTGAACCAGCACCTTGACTGGTTCAATCACCGGTCCAATTTTAAAAACATTGCTTATTATATTGCATTCATTAGTTGAGAGGATTAAAATGCTTACTTTCTCACAATTGGAAAAAAAATAAAATTATAACACCTAATTCACCCCACTCTTAAGTGATCGTTGTGCGTCATGGCCAATATTATAGATATATTACCACCGGTATTGTTAAGTTTATAATTTTTTTTTTTAAAGGAGCATGACTGTTGCCTAAAATTGCCTTAGTGAAAATACTACTTTATTGATTAAGTTCATAGTTACCGGTGTAATAAAAGCAATAAGCACTTGATAAGGGCAAGTCATGTATATATTATGAGATAGGTGGTTTTACATTATCAAATGGAATAAATGGTGGAGTAACTGTGGGTAGGGCGGAACTATGTTAAGGAGTAGGGGGCCTTGGCCCCCCTAACTTTTTAGAATTTTAGTATCAATGATTATATCGGTGGGGTATTCAGCTATATGAATAGTCGAATACCCCCCACCACAAGCATCCGAATACATCCCACAAACAAGAAGGTGTTCGGCCTAAATCTGGCTGAACACTCTTGTTCCTTACACTCAACTAGTTATATCGCCGAATACCATCACAGGAGTATTCGGCATCACTATGGCCGAATACTAGGTATAGTATTCGGATAAGGCAGATCCTATTAAGAGACTATTATCAAGGTAAATCTAAGATTAGGAGATAATTAAACAACCTTAATTAGTATGGATCGATCATTAAGGAATGGTCAGGACCCATAAGGGTCCAGGCTCAATAAGATAAGTATAAAAGGGGGTACATCCCTCAAGGTAAATGACTTTTGACCCTCATTTATTATGCACATTAAATGCTCTGAGCCGAAACCTGACTTGAGCATTGGAGTGCCTTTTGCAAGTACCCCCTTTCGGACAAATATAGAAGATCTTGAACAAAAGACATCAGCTGAAGACCATCCCAGCACCCTCAGATAGGAACAATGATATTTTAATTTTATGGTGATTTTTTTTATTTGGTGGAATAATTTTAAAGATAATAATATTTAAGTGCCATTACTTTTTTTACTTTTTGACATAATATTTTGTCCTCCTTTTATTGTTTTCATTATAAAGATAATAATATTTTTTTAGATAAATATTTTTCTCTTTTTTTTCATCATTCAGAAAGAAATAAAAGGACTAACACCTAACAAAACTAATTCCTATGGCATCAGCCAAGAGGAGGGAAGAAATATCCTGAGGGCAAGAATACCAAATGAACAAAGAATCGGACGAAGATGATCCATGTTTAGCCAACCAGTCAGCGCACAAATTGCCTTCTCTCAAAGTATGTTGAATAGAGAGCTGCCATTGTCTTTGCTTCAAGTCCTTGATCATGTTAATCAAAGAAGCATAAGGATGCCAGATTTAAACCTCATATGATAACAGTTTGATTGCTGCTAGGGAGTTAGTCTTGAGAATAACCTTTCTGAAGCCCTTGTTCCACGCCAATGATAATCCATTAAAAATGCCTTGCAGTTCAGCATTCATTATTTTTCCCTTTTTATAGCAAAGATAAATAGATAATGACATTTTTTTAGATAAACATTTTGCTTCCCTTTTTATAGTTTTTATTATAGAGATAATTGCATTTTTTTTTCTTTTTTCTAGACAAAATATTTGAGTATCATTTTTTAATAGTTTTTTTTCTTTTATAATATATTATTTGAGAAAAAGGGCTATGTACTGACAATGTAAAAAAGTTTTACACCGTTATTCAATCACAACCTACCATGTATGGTAAGTTTGTTGATTTTTACAAAATTACCTTAAAAGTAATATTAACGGTAATTTATGATTGGATGACTGTGTAAAATAGTTTTACACCATCAGTGTATCACCATTAAACTCATATTATTTCTATTTTAAACACTATAAATGATTGCAATGACAATCAAACAACTTTGTTAGTGTTTCATTTATATTGATTTGATCAAAATTGATGTAAGAACTAATTAAAGACTCTTTATTAACTCTTTTTTTCCCACCAAAGCAAGTTTATGAACACTAGTGTAAAGGATTAAGAGCTTAAATTTTGAGACACACCATCAAATATTTTGGTTTCTATCACAATTCTTTGTATATTCTCTTTGTTTTTCTCTTCTTGTTTTTTATCTTGAGTGTACATGTCTAAACAACTGATATGTAAATCTTGGAAAAGAAAAATGGAATTTAGTTAAAACAATTTGTTTATTTTTATTTAGTTAAAATCATTTCATTTTCTATGTGTTAAAAGTAATGTTTGTTCTATTGATTTTTGTTTAAAAATATATTAATATTTAAAGGAATAATACTGAAAAATTTAGTGTAAATTTAATTATAAATGATTTTCGGATGTACAAAAGAAATAATTTGATAAATTATTGATGTGATTATTGTTTTGAAATATATAATTATAAATTTTGTATAAAATTTAATAATTAGTATAATATAATTATTATTTTTTTATATTCGGCCCCCCTTACATCAGAACCTGGGTCCGCCCCTGATTTGTGGGGAGTTTCAAGCATTAAGGTTTCAATGTTCTTATGTCATTTAATTGTGTTCACATTTGAATTTGGATAATCAATTTATTGACCTTGTGCATAGGTCAGAAAACATCTTCGAAGCTCATGAGCTTAAGGTCCATCCACTTGGAAATTATGATTACTAGCCTGCTTATTGAAGTCCCATTTTTATGTTTGATTCTATCACGCAGAAAGATACCTCAAGAAGACCAAAAACTTTTCATGTATGTAATGAGATGGATGTATTGGTTCTCAGTAGAAATTAAAAAAAAAAAGAAAAAAGAGTGAGATTAGTAGAAGTGAAGGACATAATCAAAGTAATTACCCATATAGGCAATGTAATGTTGAATGTTAATATAATTTGTTTGTAATATGTATCATTTTGTAACTACATGTGCCTTCTTTCAGTGTGGAATTTTGAACTTTAGTGTGTGATTATTTGTAAACTCGACAAGCATGGTTTTTACTTTTTTAAATATATGATTATACTTATTCTTAATTATAAATTATTAAAATATATAATTATTGATTTATCGTTAGGAATCGTGGAATGTAAATAGAAAACGCACCTTAATGTAAAAAAGTCTCATTGTAAAATTAAAGAGTGTGCTAGTAACACATTCGTCAACACATTCATTCTAACACACCGTCTACTATTTATTAAAATTTATTAAAAATTACAAAATTACAATTCATATTCATTAAATAAGAAGTAAAACTCATAAAATTTTATAAATTTCAGTAAATTTTAAATTATAGTAGAGAGTATATGTTAGAGATCACATATCGACTAGTGATGGACTAAAATAATATATATAAGTGGGGGGACAACCCTCACCTTACAAGCCAATTTTGTAAGGTTGAGTTAAACCGATAACCCACTTTGTAAGAGTGTATTATCAAAAATAGTGTGTTACTAACATTTCTCTTAAGGAGCGTTTGGTACAAGCAGAGCTTTCAATTTCTTATAAATTTGAAGTTGAAAATGTTTCTTTCCTATGTTTGATTTATTATTTAAAAAAATAACATTTTCAAAAAAACATTGTTTCTCGAATTTCTTTTTACCTATGTTTCTCACAGTTCACATGGAAATGTAGGAATCTAACTTTCTTGAGTTGAGAAAAAAGTTTATTGTGATAAAAATATCATAGTGTTCTTATTAAATCATTTGACGCGATAACTAATTAAAGTTTCTAAGAAAGTTCTATTAAAACTAAACACCAAAATCTTTGGTTCCCAAGTAACATATATTTTTTTGATTCATAGGAATCGAAGACAAGTACCAGGGGTTTACAACATCTCACGCACCCTGCTCAATCACCCTACTCAATCAACTGAGCTAGACTCTCTCGATCCCAAGTAACAAATATAAATATCCTCAAGAATATTTATGACCAACTTTAGTCATTTCTATGAATTTTGATTATCATGATTCATGATTCCTAAAAATTATGATTTTCGGCCATGAAAAAATCTTCTTTATACCAAACTATCCGAAGGTCCTGTTTGATAGAGAGGAGAGAAATAGGGTGAATGAAAATAAAAAGGATGAACAAAAATAGGTGAGATATAAAATATAAATTAAAGGTGTTTGGTTGAAAAGAAATAGAAAAAGAGATGAGAAGAGAGATAGAGAGATAAGTAAAAATAGGTAAAAAATAATACAATAGGTCTTACCATTTCTAAAATTATTTTCACCTTATTTCTTCTCCTGCAAACATTACAAATTAATTTGAGTTTAATGGTCATGCATCAACAATGTAAAGTAGTTTTACACTATTATCCAATTACAAATTACTGTTAATATGACTTTTAAAGTGTCTATCATAAAAGTTAACAAACTTAACAATAATGATGGGTTGTGATTGGATAACGGTGTAAAATTATTTTGCACTATCAATACATAGCATATTTTTTCAATTAATTTCATCCTCTCCTCCTCTCCTATTTTTGTCCTACCAAAGGAGTAAGAATAAATGGTAATGACTCTAGTTTCAAAAGTATATCTATTGATGCCCAAACCAAACAATAAACACCGCAATCACTGAAGCTCTTAGAATGTGGGTTTGGACCTAACTCAACCCCAAAAGCTAGCTCATAGGGAGAGGGTTGCCCCCACTTATATATTGTATTTTGGCCTTATCTCTAGCCAATGTGGGACTTGGATTTTTCCCAATACATCCCCTCACGCCCAGCACTTTTGGGCTTGGTGTGTGGATAACAATGGTGGGTGGCCCTTTTAATGAATCTAGAATAGGCTCTGATACCATCTTAGAATGTGAGTTTGAACCTAACTCAACCCCAAAAGCTAGCTCATAGGGTGAGAGTTGCCCCCCACTTATATATTATATTTTTGCCTTATTTTTAGCCGATGTGAGACTTGGGTTTTTCCCAATAGAAGCACACAAAAATAGTGTCACATTTATGTAATCCACATGACCAAGACCATAACCCTCAGTTTGGATTGCAGGAAAGAAAATGGGAGATGAAAGAAAAATTATAAATTTAAATTGAGAGGAAAGAAAAATTTTAATTTTAATTTCTCAAAGTCAACATTTCTTTCTCTTTTCTTTTCTATTTCTCTCCAACCAAACGAAGGAAAATATATCGTTATTCGTGTTTTCTTTCCTTCCATCTAAACATAGGGTAACTGTCGCATGTTCACGTGCTTGGAACGTGTCTTCTAACAGTGCTAGCTGTGAAAAAGTGTTTAAGGCAATTTTTTTTTTTTTTATAACGTTTCTCTTCTCACACTCTAATGTACAGGGTACAGCTAGAATTTTCTGTGTGACACAACACCTTGAATGATGTTACTTACAATAACTCCTTAGTGAGAAAACGAGAGAGTCTGAAATGCCAATTTAAATTAATATATTTATAATTTATAATTATTACATATAACTAATGTGTATAATTGATTAATAAGTAAAAGAAGTATTATTTCAAGCATATTTACAATTACTGAGTTCATTTTTTATTTAATTATTTATTATTTAGTTATATATAAAGGTTCAAAATAATTTAATGAAATGAAATTTTAATTTATTTATAGGAAATTTAATTTAAATTTCAGTGATTATAATAGTAATTAATCTTTCTAGAAATTCACTAATAAAAATAAAATGAGTGAAATAAGAAAGTAAATTAAAACACACACGTAATTTATATTACATCATATAATATGTCTAGTACAAGTCAAAAGTGCACATGCATAGTCAGAAGGATTGGGTGCAGTCATGACAGGTGATCAAAATATAGTCAAACATAAAAAAAAAATAGTTATTGAAGAGAATCAACTCATAACATTTTAATTTTATGCAATATTTGATTAACTTGATTGATCAAAATTATAAGAGAAAAATTAATTTAAATTATAAAATTTAATTAATTGAATTTATGTAATTTTTTTGTGAAAGTTTAAGTTTCAATAAAAAAAATTCAACTAAAATTTAGATTATGACACTGCATTGTAAAACAAACAATGTAGAATAACATTAAAATTGTGAGAATACAATCAAATATTTCATGATAATTATAATTATTCATTAATAGTTCTAATTAAATTCATGTGAAATTTTGAATTAATTATTACTATTGATTAAAATGTTAATATTTTAATTTGGAATAAAAAATGCTCTTTCCAAGAAGCTTTTCTAAGATAAGAAAAATACTTTTGACCAACTTATAATATTTAGGTTAAATTGTAATTTTGATCTCCCTTTAATAATCGAGACACAATTTTGGTCCTCCTTTTTTTTTCACAATTTTAGTCCCCACAATTTAAAAAATCCATAATTTTGGATCAATTCTCAAGTTTGCATACATTTTATTTCTTTTATTTTGGTCCAATTGAGCCCTAGATCTAAATATTTATTTAAGGTACCATCAAGAAATAATTTAATTAAAAATGTAAAAAAATAAAAGAAATAAACATATGGAAAATTGAGAATAAGACCAAAATTATTAATTTTCTAAAATGTGGAGACTAAAATCGTGAAAAAAAATAGGAAAACCAAAATTGCAGATAAGGAATTAAAGGAGAACAAAACTTACAATTTAGCCTAATATTTATTAATGACTAATTTATGTCATTAGCATACCAATTTAGTTAACACAAAGATTTATAATTAATAAAGTTCTTCCATCAAAATAGCCAAATCACCTTTTCTTCTAATTCACTGTCTTACAACAATCGCTCAAATAGTAGACATTCAAGCTATGCCTTCTCATTGGCAAAAAAAATTCTAGGGCACCAAAGGCATGGAAATTATTTCAATTAAGACCAAAATGCCCCCTCCAAAAAAGAAACTAACTTACATTATTATCAATATGAGGACACTCTTTACTTTTGTATATTTTCTTAAGGATAAATAAAGTTTTAAGTTTAGGATGGTGATAATTTTTTGATTATCTATTTTACTAATATTATGTTAGATAAATTATGGCATTCATTTGAATTATTTCACTAAATTTGTCCTTGAAATAGTGAATTTTGTGATATTAAGAAAGGAAAATCATTCTATTAAAATTTGTTCTAATTTTAGGTAACAATGAAAGGAACAAAAAAAGGAATAATTAAGCACAAAAGGAGAAATAAGAGTCATAAAATAGATCTTAAAAATGTCAAGAACAAATTCCAAAATGTATCACTTGAAAGATGATCAAAATATTGGCCGCTCAAGAACTTCTTGGGGGTGTTAAAACATCAAGAGCACAAGATTCCCATCTTGGTTAGCAAGGGCATTGAGCATTCACTATGAAAACCAAGCATTGGGTGCCCCTTTATAAATGCTAGGTATGCATGTCATTCTAATCTCATAAATTTTTTGGACATTGAGTGCCCCTTTTTCTTATGCATTGGCTTTCCCTCTCTATATAAATTCTTGTGAAAATGTTAAAGAAAACCATTAGTCATTTTACAGTCGACACACCTCTTTTTGAGGGATTTTTCTAGGAGTTCTACGAGTACGAGAAGGATGGAAGCAATGGAAGTTCACATCTCTTCAATGATCTAATAGAGTTTTTCGTCTCTTCAATCCTCGTCTCTCTCTCTCTCTCTTTTTACTTTCCCTATGTCTAGCTAAATCCCTTATTGTTGGGATTGAGTGAAATTATATAGATCCTATAAACCTTTTATTTGGGCAATTTATAAAATTTGGTTTCTTTGCATTTTGTGTTCATATTTCCTTATCTTAGAACATTCTAAGAATTGGTCACTCTTTGAATGAATTTTGATTTGTATGTTGGATGGAAATTTAATATATGAAGGTGCTCTAAGAATTGAACCTTGTGATTTTTTAAGATAGGAATAGTCATTTGACACTTGCTACCCCTTAGAGATTCTTGATCTTCATGCTCCTTCCTCCTTAATTTCACCTAAGGATTTAGGGCTTTTAGTTAAGGATAAAAGTTTCTTTGCTTAAGAAATTAGTATCTAAATAAATTTTTGAATATGGTAGGAAAATTATAAAACCAAATTAAATTAACCCCAACTTAGAATTCATATATAAAATAGATTGGCAAACAGTGTTGGAACAAAAGATGTATAAGCGTCCATACCCTATTATATATTTTGATGATAACAAAGACTATTAAAATTCATGGACTGCTAACAATGTATTTCATGGGCATATCATACATTAAAATGTCATTTTATATCATGCTTAACATATCTTTAATTTTATTTTAAGTAAGTGTTGGAGGATATATGGAATAGAAAATGCTCAAGACAATATTGTTGCATGTTGGCTAGCTATTATATATGGAATTTCAATGGAATAATGCTAAAAAGGACGGAGTGTTGGGGGTGTGGTTGAAAGTCTATTTACTAATTTGGGTCTCAGTGTAGAGTGCATTTGGTGGTAAAAAATAGTTTGTGACACTAATTAATTTGTGTGTGAAAATTGAGGGAGGGAATTTGTCAAAAAAATTTATGCAGATTGTATTTGTTTAACATAAGGAAAAGTAGGCGACGAGAAGGAGTGGTTGCAACACATGGTTTTTCATTTTAACATATGGTCTAATGTGCTTTGAAACATTTGTGTACCAAGGCTTTGTGCTCTAATGTATTACATGTTTACTTTGGTTGGGGGAAAGGTTGGCGATTTATACACTATGTGTAGCAGTGTATCCTTACACTTGGAGATGTACTTTCTACTTGGTGGGCCACATCTTGTGGTCTTATTCAAGTCCATGATTGTTAATAAAATTTTACCTTTGCCTTTCAAAAAAAAATATCATGCTTAACATAAGAATGAAATGCAGGAAATCACACTAGAAGGGGGGGTTGAATAGTGTGTTAGATAAGTTTAAAAACTTTTCGCAAAGATGGAGATATTTAAACTTAGGTTTTACAAGGAACTTACAAAACAAAATATTGCAGGTATCGTCCAATAGTTCAAAATAACAATTCAATGGAACTGCATTTTAGATTGTCGTCCAAGCGAGAAATAAATGTTTTTCACAAAGAACTTTAAAATAAAACTTGCGCGTCTAATGCCACGAAATATCTTAAGAGATAACTGGAAAGCTAAAAGAAATAGAGTAAAAACACTTGGTTTATACTGGTTCACTCAACTTGAGCTATGTCCTGTTCTCCTTCAAAAATAACCTTTTGAAGGGTTCCACTAATCAAAACTTTGATTTCAAAACAAGTATTCTCTACCCTACCACTTCTGGCTACAAGTATTCTCTAGGCCACTTCTGGCACACCTTTAATCTCCCCCAGAGATTAAAGAACACCCAAGTATTCTTTGTCACTAAGCCACTCCTGGCTTTCCAAACAACAGTTTGATTACGAGTTCAATAACAACTCTCACAAAGAGGATATTACAATGTAAACAAAATACACAAAGTAACTTAGCAAGGCTAAGAAGATTGCTCTTTTAGCACAAGTGTAGATCATCCAATCATTTTGGCAGAGTTTCAGCTCTTTGAAAACTTGAATGCTTCGTTGTTGATTTCGTGAGCTGGATCCTCTATTTATAGGCAGCTGGGTGAAGATATCCGTTGTGGGATCTGAGCCTTTGCCAATAATCGTTCTCTCACAATCATATGACTGTTGCTAGTGTCAACTTGGGGTGGAGAGAGAGAGGAGACAAGAGTACATGCAACGCCTCCACTTCAGTACAGTTTCTGCAGAGAGAAGCTTTTATGTTTCCTGTGGTACACTTTCGAATTTTCAAATGAAATGTCACATATGATAAAAAGGGAATAAGGAACATTTAAGAGAATCATCATCGAAAAGCTTAAGTGTACTTTCACACATAATGGATGCATTATATAACTTGTTAGATAGAATAGGTAGTGTAAGTTATATAAGTGAGTGGACGCTTCTCGAATGGACGCAGTGTTTGCACACTAGTTTTCACAATGCATTGGACGCTTGTTTTATTACAGCGTATTGGACGCTGGATTTATACTTTATAAAAACAAGTTCCAGTTACACATTGGACGCGTTATACACATAGAGATATATTGTTTGAGCTTGAGAAATACAATACCATTGAGGAATTGGACGGTTTGGTACCTATAATACTCAAACATAGATCATTATATCAAAACCAAAGTTTGAGGGATTAGACATCGTCCAAGGTCTTAGACTCCAACAATCTTCCCCTTTTTGATGATGACAAATAATGCTAAATTTTGATGAGAGCAAATACATAATCATATATATATATATATATATATATATCAGAGTATATGAGTAAAAAAGATTATGCAATGCCAGAAAGTGTTGACAGGGTGTAAAAAGGTGAAATGAAGTACTCCCCCTGAGTTCAACATTTCTCATGCCTTAAAAGGATAAGATATATCAGAGAATAACACATGTTAAAAGGTATCAGAGTTAAAAAGGTATCAGAGTGAAAAACATATCAAGGATATGAATGTTGAGCTTTTGATCAAAAAACACCTCATATATTAAAGGAACAGCCGAGGATACGAGAGTTTCACAGAATAGTGCAATTTAAAACTCTATGTCATCAAAATTCTAATTTCTCCCCCTTTTGCCATCAACAAAAAAAATAGGGTTTGAAAGATGGAAAAATGATTTGACCATCATGGTCACTTAAGGCTGTTGAGGTGGATCTTGTGGTGGAGGTGGTTGCTCTAGTGGTGCCTGAGTTGGTGGTGCTGGTTGTTCAACTGGTGGTTATTGATATTGCGGTGGAGGAACAAGTTGAACAGGATAAACCGGATGAGTAATAGTGCCAATGAGATTAGCAGATGTTGACTGAATTTGATTCACCAGCATCTGTGAGAGGTTCATGAATTGATCAACAATTTCATTCTGCATCATCCTTCTGTGTTGTTCAGCTTTAGCTTGTTGCCTCTCTTAAAATGCACGAAGAGCAGCTTCTGTTTCTGCTTGTTGTTGCCTGAGAGCTTGATGAACAATCTCTTGGACTTTATCTTTAGAAATGCCTTAAGGTTCAACAAATCACAAAGGAACAATAGCCCTTGGACTTGAGGAACTTGTAGGCATATCTTGTCTAGTTCCAGAGTGTGCTTCATTGGACGCATAAGCAACAAGCATATTTGTAGCAACCTCAGGGGTAGGTCTGTCAGCAGTGGATTCTGGTGGTTGTGTCACTTCAGTTTCAGCCACTGGTTGCATGTCAACATCCTTGGACGCATTAGATTGAACGATTTGTTCCTTATTGGAAGTAACGAAGTGTTCAGCGTCCACTTCGACTTCATTTTCTAAGTCCAATTGGATGAGCACCTCCTTTATCTTTGTAGAAGCTTCATCCAACTCTGCTTGTGTTGCTTTCGTTTTGGCGGCTTGTTCTGCTTGTGTTGCCATAACTCTTTCAGCTTCTTCTTTGGCAGCAATTTCAGCCTGTTCTTGTTCTATCTGTGTCAATCAAGCTTGTTCAACTAGTTGGAGTTCATGAAGAGTTTTCACTTCTTGTTCAAATATGGCTCTGTCCAACTGGCGAATATCAAATACTCTGTCGCTGCGAATCATTGGCAGTGTCTTCATGACTTCCAAGAAATCATCATCTCCGGTCAGGAAGCATGCATCAATATCACTCCAATGAAAAGTCATCACTGGACGCATGACTTCAAGACCTTCGGGAAGATGGATAAAATCTTCTTTAGAGCATCTTGAAGTTGAAGCTTTTTATGTATCTTCCCACAAAATTTGATGCCAGAATGTCTTGGCTTCAAACATGTCAAGGGGCCTTATGAGCTTGCCAGATTTATCAAAAAGGTGATTCCATTCCTTTGATGAGAATTGAAGTTGGACCTTCTCTTCTCTGGATGGCATCTCAGTGCCATAGAATTTGAATCCTTTCTTGCGTCCAGCATCATATAAGGGTAGTCTAGGACATACCTTATCAAGTACAAACTTGATATCAGTTGAGCGTCCGATGTGGAGGCGAGGAGGATATGCTAATGCTTGGTCTTGCAAGTACATTTGTTGAAGCAGCTTTCCAAGATCATCATAATCACTTGGCTGAAAATTCAGCACTGGAGTTCCTGGTGGAAGTGGAAGGAACTTGGTGATAGGAGTCCAAAGCTGAATATCCTTCACCCATCGTATTTTTGGAAGTTGTTTGAATTTGGAAGGATCTAGGCTTTCCTTGTTGGCTAGTTGCAATTCAGCAATCATTTCCTTGTCAATGTTGGAAATGACTGGTGTCTTGGGAGCAGGCTTCTTCTTTGTTTGCTGTTTGCCAGATTTATCAAGTAGCGGCTTGGCATATCTTGAAGCTATTTTGACTTTAGGTTCTGGAATTTCTTCAATCATTGGATGCACCATTTGCTGAGTACCAGTTGGGCATGAATAGGGGCGCTCCATCCTAACCATATTTGGATAAGATTGCCTTGTCCAAGTTGGTGGAGGATTACAAATAATAGACCCTTCTGGTAATGAAGCATAGGTTGCTGACTGAGGATGAACATAATCATACCTCGTCCAGTCTGGTGCAGATACTGAAGTGAAACTTCTCTCGAGAGGTTCCTGATGTGGTCTCTTGATGACATCACTTCTCTTACAGTAATTATGTTCATTTCTGGTGAAGTAAGCCGCAGGGAATCTTTCTTTGTTTTTCTCTTCCTCTGTCTTCTCTTAGACCTTTAGTGGAATGGTCCAAGGTGTCCATGCATCTCTCCAAGTGTCCCTTGGACGCACTGTTAGTGTAAGGTTCAACTTGAGAGGTGGACGTTGAGTTGGTGCAGATGTTGTAGCAGTTGGTGGAGCAGCTGGTGGAGCAATGGTTGATTCACTCTCAGTGTCATGAGAAGAAGGGGGTGGAACTGGAATTCTTCTAGGCATGGTTGCCTGAGTCTTCACCCTTCGAGGTACTACAGTAGGTATGACATAACTACTTGTTTTGGATGCTACAGCTACCTTCTGTTTCTTTTGGGGTCTAGACTCTACTTCTTCAGCTTACCTTTTGATTTGGCCAATAAGAATGTGATCATCATCGTCAGAGTCACTTACCATCTTCAACTTTCAGACTTTGGGCTTTTCTGGTGCAGGCTTGGATGAAGTAGTCTTTGGACGCTTCTCAGCAGAGGCAGAAGGATTGGACGGTGCAGAAGCAACATGCCTTTTCTTTGTTCTCTTTTCTTTTTCTGCTTCTTCTTGTTGCTGTTGTGACGTTTGTCTTGTCACCTTCCTTGTTTCTTGGTCTTTAATCAGCTTCTTTATCTTTCTTCCAAGACCCAAGAGGTCCATTTCCTCTTCTTCATCATTTAGAATGAGCCTGCTCTACTCATGTCTTTTCTTGTTGATGCTTTTCTCATCCTGTTCCCTCAGAACTTTGGTAGTCAGCTTAATTTTCATAGGCTTAATATTGGACTCTCCAAACTTCTGTTGGAGTGCAATCAGTTCTCCTTTCCTAATGATTGCTTCATTTTCCTTTTCGTTCAGTTCATCATAAAATCTATAGTAGACTTTCTAATCCCAGAAGATTTTATTCAGAAGAGCAGCATAGAAAATATCATCATTTCCTCCAATGGTCTTCATCATCTGCATAATGTTGATGTAGATGGTATGAGGAAGGTTGAATGGAATACCTTCCATCAAGTGAAACAACACGAACTTGTGTAAGTCTGTGACTGAATCCTTGGACCCAGCTTTATGCAGAATACCTTTGTTGCATATCTGCTGCCATATCTTGGCTTCTTCACACATATTCTTGTACTCTATCTTTGTTGAATATGTAGACTTGTCTTTGCAGAGTACCTTCCCGACATGATTACCATATTTCTCTACCCAGTCCGGCTTGTACTGATTTTGTTTCCTGATACAGCCAGTGACTTTGGCTATTGTCTCAGTGGACAGAACCACTTCCCCTCTAATCACCGCAGATACTATCTGTCGTTGAGTATTGAACTTGGCATTCCTCCAGAACATTCTGATCAGTTCTGGGTATATCTTCTGAGAGTAATTGAAGAACCCTTGAATGCCACTCTTCAGCAAATTTTCTTCAAGGTTGAGACCGAGACCTTCCAAAAATTTGATGTCAAAGAAATGTTCAATGTGAACAGTAGCAGCACCTTGGGTTACTATAGTGGTTTCAGGGTAGGTGGAGATGTCAAGAACAAAGGCGGTTGATTCACTGGAGTTTGCCATTGTGGTAAAGGTTGGATTTTTAGGTTAACAGTTGAGTGTTTGGGTGTGGTGTAAGAGAGAGAAGAAGGTTAAGGTAGTAAAGAAGGTTTCTGATTACTGAAAATAAGCAAAGTATTTTTAGAGTAGATGTGAATGCTTAAGTATGGGCTTTGTTTGGAGAAAATGAAACGGTTTTGGGCTTTTGAATTTTTGAAAGTGGAGGTTATGCCACTAAACCCGCCATGATGAGGCGCGCTGAGGTTATGGGTAACTATGTACGGTTATCAATAGCTAAGTGACTTAGCATAGAACATTAACTCACACTTACTCAAAACGAAACCATTTTAGCCACGTTGTAAAAACATGTTAAATGAAAACATATAACAGAAAACATCGTCCAGTCGTTGGACTTAAATGCAACACATGTAGTGTACATGCATGACTAAGTGACCTTTGGACGATATGTCCATTAGACGCTATAGTCATTGGACGCTACATATAAATGTTAATCATTCCTTTAGAAAGTCCATGCCAAGTCTATTCCTTAGAAGGACTAGCTTGTCTTCAGTAAGGGATTTTGTAAATATATCAGCTAGTTGATTATCTGTGGTTACAAACTGTAATTCCACAGTCCCTTTCTAAACATGATCTCTTATAAAGTGATGTTTAATTTCTATATGTTTTGTCCTTGAATGCAATATGGGGTTTTTGGAAAGATTAATTGTAGCAGTGCTATCACAAAAGATAGGAATGTTACTCTCATATATACTATAGTCCTCAAGTTGATGTTTGATCCATAAAATTTGAGAGCAGCATTTTGCAGCTGAGATATACTCTGCTTCAGCAGTGGATAAAGCAATCGTTCCTTGCTTCTTGCATATCCAGGAGACTAAGTTTCCACCAATGAAGTGACATCGTCCACTAGTGCTTTTTCTTTCAATTTTGTCTCCAGTATAGTCAGCATCACAGTATCCAACTAATCTAAAATCTTTCTGCCTTTTGAAATATAGACCAAGATTAGTTGTTCCAATAAGATATTTGAAAATTCTTTTAATAGCAGTTAAGTGAACTTTCCTTGGATCAGATTGAAATCTGCCAGATAGACATACACTGAACATTCCTCTGTATAATGTGTTGTCCACCTTCTTTGAACTTTCGTCCAGTCCAAGTACTGTTGTTGGATGCATAAGAGTTTTCATTGGTTTTGCATCATCCATCTTGAACTTCTTCAGAAGCTCCTTAACATACTTGGTTTGATGTATGTATATGCCTTTATCAATTTGCTTGATTTGCAGTCCAAGGAAGAATTTTAGTTCTCCCATCATGCTCATCTCAAACTCTGTCTGCATTAACTTAGCAAATTCCTCACATAGAGGTTCATTAGTAACACCGAATATGATATCATTAACATATATTTGAACAATGATAAAATCAAAATTGTAATCTTTGCGAAACAAAGTAGTGTCTACTTTTCCTCTTGAAAAGCCATTTTTAGAAAGAAATGAACTGAGTTTTTCATACCATGCTCTTGGTGCTTGCTTCAGTCCATATAAAGCTTTGTTAAGTTTGAAAACATGATTAGGAAAAGCATCACTCTAAAATCCTGGGGGTTGTTCCACATAGACTTCTTCTTTTATTAGTCCATTGAGGAATGCACTTTTTACATCCATTTGATATAGCTTCATATTGCTATGAGCTGCAAATGATAGTAAAATGCGAATTGCCTCCAAACGAGAAATAGGTGCATAAGTTTCAGTATAATCTATACCTTCCTGTTGTCAGTAACCTTTGGCTACCAGCCTGGCTTTGTTTCTCACAACTTTACCTATTTTGTCTAGCTTGTTTCTAAAATACCCACTTAGCTCCTACAACTTCTTTATCATCAGGTAGTTCAACAAGCTTCCAACCATCATTTTTCTGAAACTGGTCAAGTTCTTCTTGCATTGCTTTGACCCAGCTTTCATCTTCCAACACATCGTCCATAGTCTTAGGTTCTATCTGTGATATAAGTGTTGTGTGGCCTTGTTGTTGATGTGAAGATCTGGTTTTGACTTTATCCTTTGGATCACCAATGATCTGATCTTCTAGGTGACGCTTCTTCATTTGCCAACTGCGTCCAATTAGTTCTCTTTGTTCTTTCACTGGACCATCCAGGGGAGCATTGGACTCTTCAACTGAGACATCATCATTGGGTGCATCTAATGACTTCTTTTCATCGTGCAACCTGAGTTCTGCAAATGATTCATCTAGCTCTGATAATTCCTTATCAGGCTTAGTGTCATTGAACTTCACATGGATAGCTTCTTCTACAACTAAGGTTCTAGAATTATGCCTTTGAAGTTTCTGAGTATCCAAGCAATATTCCTTCATTACACTTAGAATCAAACTTTCCCAAATTGTCTTTAGTGTTTAGAATGAAACATTGACATCCGAATGGATGGAAGTAAGATATGTTGGGTCTTCTCCCTTTCCATAATTCATATGGAGTCTTTTTCATGATAGGTCTAACATAAATTATGTTCTGTAAATAACAGGCAGTATTCACTACTTCAGCCCAGAAGTGTTTAGGGGTTGAATTATCATTCAACATGGTTATGGCCAGCTCTTGGAGTGACCTGTTCTTCCTCTCAACAACACCATTTTCCTGAGGTGTCCTGAGTGTTAAGAAGTTGTGATGGATACCATTATCCTCATAGAACCTTTGAAAACTCTCATTTTCGAATTCACCCCCATGATCACTTCGGATCGAAGTAATGCATACTCCTTTTTTGTTTTGAAATCTTTTACAAAAGTTATAGAAGACCTTAAAAGACTAATCTTTGTGAGATAGGAACATGACCCATGTCCATCTTGTATAGTCGTCCACTACAATCAATCCGTATCTCTTACCACATACTAAGGCTATTCTTGTAGGTCCAAACAAATCAATATGTAACAGCTCAATAGGTCTAGAAGTGGAAACAATGTTTTTGCCTTTAAAAGAACTTTTTACTTATTTCCCTTTCTGACATGCATCACAAAGAAGATCATCTTTGTATGACATACTTGGTAATCCTCTCACGAGGTTATGCCTGTTAAGCTTTGAGATTAACCTCAAGCTTGCATGACCAAGGTTTTTGATGTCATAGCCAATGATTTTCTTTAACTGAAACTAAGCAAGATACATTTTGACTTGATAGTTCCCCAAGTTTAATCTTGTACAGATTACCTTGCCTCTTTGCAGTAAAGAGAAGGGATCCATCAGAGTTCTTGACTATACATTCACCTTTGTTAAAGGCAACATCATATCCACTATCACATAATTGACTTACGCTAAGTAGATTGTGTTTGAGACCTTTAACATAAAGAACATTATCAATAGAGGGATAGGATGGAATACCAATCTTACCCACGTCAGCTATCATCCCTTTCTAATTCCCTCCAAAAGTGACTGGCCCACCAGTCTTGGGTTGGAGGCTTTGGAACATACACATTTCTCCTGTCATGTGATGTGAGCACCCACTGTCCAAGTACCATGACTGGAGTTTCTTTTCTGCTGTTAAACATGTCTACAACAGGAACGATTTTATCTTTAGGTACCCAGATTGACTCATCTTCCTCTTCTGGTTCGGAAGAGTCTGATGTAGTGTTTGCCATCAAATATATGTTTGCTTCTTCTTCCTCTTCATTGTCCGATAAGGAGTCATTGTCCAAGTCTTCCCATGTGGACATTAGGACTTTCTTGCCCATCTTTATGATGAAGACTTTCTTCTTCTTGTCCTTGCTCTTCTTAAGTTCCGAGCATTCTGACTTGAAATGTCCGGGCTTCTTGCATTCGTAGCAGACGATTGGACTCTTCTCCCTCTTTTCTTTGAATCCTTTCTTGTTTAGGTTTCTCCAACTGGATCCACATTTCTTCTTCCATATAGAGTGGATTCTTTTGGATATGAAGGATAGCTCATCACCCTCATCTAAGTCTTCATCTTCAGATTGCTCATCTGATGACTCTTCTGCTTGCATGGCTTTGGACGTTGGTGCTTTCTTTAGCTTTCGGACGCTGAGTGCCAGAGACTTGCTTTTCTTTGTATCACCATCTTGTTGCAGTTCTAGCTCATGTACTTTTAGGATTCCCACAAGCTCTTCTAAGGACATCTCGTTCTGTCCTTTAGTTGCTCTCAAAGTTGTAACCTGTGGTCTCCATTGCGTTTTACCTGGGTGGAACCCCATACGTTAATGCAAGAGTGTTCCACATCTGTTTAGCTCTTTTGAAATTGTGCACCTTGTTGTATTCTTGTTCAGATAGTACACACGTGATGGTGTTTCTGGCTTTAGAGTTGAGATGAAATCTCTATTTTTGCTCCTCCATTCATCTAGCCTTAGGGATCTCGTTGACGTTCTCATCAAATGGGATGTAGTCACCCATCTCCACAACGTCCCAATATCAATATGACAAGACTCAAAGAATGCTATCATTCTTTGCTTCCAATAATCATATTCGACACCCTTGAAGAGTGGTGGTCTGTTCACAGCTTTTCCCTCATTTTCCATCTTTCTCAGGATCTGTTTTCCTCTGTACTGCTAAGTACTCAACCTAAGAGACCGAGCTCTGATGCCAACTGAAATGTAGGAAATCACATTAGAAGGGGGGTTGAATAGTGTGTTAGATAAGTTTAAAAACTTTTCACAAAGATGGAGATATTTCAACTTAGGTTTTACAAGGAACTTGCAAAACAGAAGATTGTAGGTATCGTCCAATAGTTCAAAATAACAATTCAATGGAACTGCGTTTTAGATTGTCGTCCAAGCGAGAAATAAATGTTTTTCACAAAGAACTTTAAAATAAAACTTGCACGTCTAGTGCCATAAAATAACTTAAGAGATAACTAGAAAGCTAAAAGCAATATAGTAAACACACTCAGTTTATATTGGTTCACTCAACCTGAGCTACGTCCAGTTCTCCTTCAAAAATAACCTTTTGAAGGGTTCCACTAATCAAAACTTTGATTACAAATAAGTATTCTCTACCCTGCCACTTCTAGCACACCTTTAATCTCCCCCTGAGATTAAAGAACACCCAAGTATTCTTTGTCACTAAGCCACTCCTGGCTTTCCAAACAATAGTTTGATTACGAGTTCAATAACAACTCTCACAGAGAGGATATTACAATGTAAACATAATACACAAAGTAACTTAGTAAGGCTAAGAATATTGCTCTTTTTGCACAAGTGTAGATCGTCCAATCGTTTAAGCAGAGTTTCAGCTCTTTGAAAACTTGAATGCTTCGTTGTTGATTTCGTGAGCTTGATCCTCTATTTATAGGCAGCTAGGTGAAGATATCCGTTGTGAGATCTGAGCCTTTTATCAATAACCGTTCTCTCATAATCATATGAACATTGCTACGCGTCAGCTTGGGGTGGAGAGAGAGAGAAAACAAGAGTACATGCAGTGCCTCCACTTCAGTACGGTTTCTGCAGAGAGAAGCTTTTCTATCCCCTGTGGTACACTTTCGAATTTTGAAATGAAATGTCACATATGATAAGAGAGGGAATAAGGAACATTTCAGAGAATCATCATCGAAAAGCTTATGTGTACTTTCACACATAATGGACGCATTATATAACTTGTTAGATAGAAAAGGTAGTGTAAGTTATATAAGCGAGTGGACGCTTCTCGAATGGATGCAGTGTTTGCACACTGGTTTTCACAATGCATTGGACACTTGTTTTATTACAGCGCATTGGACGCTGGATACTTTATAAAAGCAAGTTCTAGTTACACATTGGACGCGTTATACACATAGAGATATATTGTTTGAGCTTAAGAAATACAATACCATTGAGGTATTGGACGGTGTGGTACCTATAATACTCAAACATAAATCATTAGATACTTCAAAATTTAATCTCATTTGTTATCATCAAAACCGAAGTTTAAGGGATTGGACATCGTCCAAGGTCTTGGACTCCAACACAGAACATTTGTTTATCTAAATGGACTGAAACTTATATAAGTTTTATACCATGCATCCATTATGCATTTTTGAACTAAGCGTCCAATATGTTTTTACACTAAGCATCAACACATGTTTTACATATAAGCGTCCAAAGGATGTTGCTATCACAAGCTCTAATCTTTATATAAACCTGGATGATGCTTTCAAACATGTTACCTTGAATAAAATGTTTTTCGAAAATAGTAAGTGCTTAATGTTGGATCATTACCTTGTTATTCAAATATTTGATTCATTTATTATAAAGTTATGTTCGTATGTTTTATGGTACTAATAGAAGGCATGTTTCAAGTTAACCTTTTGTACTCAATTGTACCTTATGAAGAAAGAAGAAAAAAGCATAATGTTTTTTTAAGAAGTCGGTAATGTAGTTGTACCTTTTTTGTATAAATTGATAGTAATAAGGCTACTACACCTTTCCTCTCTTCTCTAGAGAAAACAACTAAAGCTCTTTATTTGGAAAATGTGCCCATGTATTTAGTGCATAATCGGAATGAGAAGAAGTTCTCCCTCAATGACTACACCTTCAACAAGAATATATAGAAAAAAAAAATGAGAGACAAGAACTGTTGAACAATTTTTTTTTTCATCTAATCTTTTTAAGTCTCAAACTCTTTTATTTTTGTGGATGTTACCTAAGCTTAAACCTTCATACTCTTTTCTTTTACATAGCTTTTGTATCTAAGCTCATTGTTGTATATCATTTCTATTGAGAGTTATCTTATAAACCTTAAAAATTTCATTTGGTTTATGAAAGCCTAGAAAGGATCAATGTCGAAGAATACTGGGTATAAGTGATCTTGGGTATAGATCACTCTGTTGTAAAGCCTGAAGAGGCTATGAAGAATACTCAATGTAACCAAGGGTTGGTTAGCAAAACTCCTTTTGAAGGAAGAGACTGGACGTAGTCTTAGTTTGGAGACAAACTAGTATAAAATCTCTATGTGCTTTTCTTTTTATCCTTTTTTTTTTTATCTTCGCATGTTTTTTAGTGGACGCTCTTGTTTTCAAACTTATACATGTAATTGTGAAAAGGTTTTTAAGTTCACAAACACACAATTCAACCTCCCTTCTTGTGTGTTATTTGTTTATTTCAAATAATGGATATTATCTAATAATACATCACTACTACCTAAGTAATGAATGTGTTAGTGATTTGATGTAACCCTTTCATGACCAATATTTCTATATAATTTTCTCTCCTTTGTCTAGATATCATAATTAAACACAAGGCATAAAACTTATCATCATTGTATAGTTAAATTATTCACTCCTTGATTAACATTATAAAAACAAATGAAGTAAAATATCATATTGATTTATTTCAACATAGTTGTGGATTTCACAGTCATATTTTATCAAGAGGCCTAAAGATATCACTTCTACTACATATGATGGATGAATCTCATCTAGGTCACTCATTCACTTAGCATGGTTCGTTGCATGTCCAATAACTAACTTTATATTTATCTTATTACATATTACATTTGTTAGCATTTTAAAACACAATTCACAACCTAAGAATCATAGGAATTTCATGTCAAAGGTATACACCATGATCACTTTAAGAAGCACTTATGATACTCATGTAACGTTTCATGCAATGTTCTTACGGTGGCTCAATCTAGTACATTAGTTTATAAATATACATCTATTGAAGACTTGATATCTCATTCATCACCTGTGCGATATGGTCTTCAATCTACATAGTACTAGTCTCAATGCATTATTGTTATCCCTATTAATAATACTTGACTAAGGATACTCTAGAATAGTGTTTGATTATTCAAAAGGATCTCACAACAAAGTCATGTACCTTATTTATATTCTTTTGGGCATTTTAGTTATATATCTTTAAAGAGAGACTTATAGTAACTATTTAGTCTTTTATCGTATTTATTCATCATAAGACAATAGTTGTGCTTTTCATTCTTTTATAAGCACTAAAGTGTGGGGATTCTAAAGAGAATTGTAAAACATATACTTGTTTGAAACCTAAAAAGACTTATTGAACAAAACTTGGGTTTAATCCTAGAGAATCTTGTGAAAGAATATTTGGGTTTAAGTGTAAAAATTCTTGTTACATGATTAGGTTTGATCCTAGAGAGGCTTGTGAACAAAATTTTGCTTTGTCAAGAGGTCATGATACACAAAATTGAATTGATTACATGATTCGAGCTACAAGAATTTCAAGAAAGGATCAATTCAAGTTTGAAGTCGAAAAAACTAGATAGCCAAGACATGTGAAGAAAATGGTTAAGTGTCAAAGTGGTGACAATTTCGAGTGAAGGAAATTAAAGAGGAACAAGTCAAATAACAGTTATTGAAATCGATCACTTAGGTCGAGTCAGATGTCAAGATCTCATATAGTTAATCTTGGACCCTTATATATACATGTGGATGAACTAGAAATCTATAACTAGAAATTATTAATGTCACTTTCAGTTGTTGAAATACATAAAACACATTATAACACCTACACATACTTCGAAAATGATTATTGGTTCAAGAGTTAATATGTCTATCTCCAACCAAGTTTAATTCAAGTATTTACAATTTTGCCATTTCCTTTACTACCGCAAATTAATTCTTTATATTTCAACATTCAATTTTCAACATTTTTCTTTCACTTTTATATATTTTCTTCTTCTATTTACATTTCTAATTTCTTATATTTCAATTCATTTAAATTTCTTACACTTCCTCATTTTCTCTACACTTTCTTTTCAAATTTTAATTTACTCTTGTGTCTTTATCTTGCCTTCATTTAAATTCTAGTTGTTTATATTTCTTGTCAATTTACATTTCATTGCACTTTATTCTTTAAAGCATTCAAGAATTTTGTATTTCCTTAAGATTCCAAGTATTTTCCAATTCGAAAAAGCCTTTTATGTTTTTAGAATTTAAATGCTTTATTGTTGATTTAAACATTTATTTTGAACTATTAAATTCCTATACATTCAAATTTTATAGTTTCAATTTATTCATAGTTTATCCAAAATCTTGATCAAGTTACACTTGGTAAATTTTTATCTTTTTCAAAGTCGGATTTATTTATATTCAATTCATATTTAGTCTAGAAAACAAATGTTTTGTGTACAAGTTCAAATAATTGTCCAAAACTATGAAGTTAAGATAATTGTCAAATTCAATTTTAACAAATCAAATTTTAAGTCTTACTTGTTAATCAACGTCTTAAACAAGAATATTGAATTAGGATTTGGACTCATATTTGTGCTATTAAATTGAAGGTTAAACATGATTGGTTTGTCAAAAAGAACTCACGACTAATTCTTTGATTTTAAGTATCTTGCATAAAAATATATTTCTTGCTATAATCAAAAGTGGAAAACTATCTACTTGAGATTTAATTCATAAATCAAATTACACAAGACTTAAAACAAATTTTCACCATTAACAATGAGAAAATAAATGGAAGACTAACATAAGGATAATTTGATAAGACAAAAGTATTTTACGAGAAACTTGTTAAAAAAATAAAAATGAATGCTTGAATGAAAAAACTATTTTCTAACACTATGACAAAATTGATTTTTGTTGACCATCATTTAACGGCAATACTCTTATTGCCAAGAATTAGATCTTTAATTTAAGACTTTTGTGGCTAATATAGATTAGTTACTAAAAATTAGATTTACACCGACAATTGTTCTTAATTGTCGGTATAAATTGTCAATTGTCAATACTTCTCTTTTAATATAGCATAATTTCCTTTTATTTTTTTTATATTGACAATTAATTTTTTTTTTAAAACAAGACAATTTCACATTAAAGAAATATTTATGTTAAAATATAAAACCTTTTTTTAAAAAAAAAACACATAACACCTATAATACTTCTCTCTCTCTCAAATCATAAAACCTTTTTTAAAAAAAATGCATAGCACCATCCTCTCTCTCGGATCATTGTCTTCCCCTATCAGATAATGACGCATAATCTTCATCTCTTTCTCTTTGTTCAATGTTCACAATGCTCTTTCTCACACAGTGACACTACATCTTCACCTTCCTCTCTCACACAGTGACGCATAACACCATTTTTCTTTTCACAAAGCTTTCTTCCACACAATTTGAATGAATCTGTTACTCTTTATACAATTTCATTTTTTATATTTTGTTTTACAAAATTTGAATCAATTTGGTGATCTCTCTTCACTAAGATTTGTCTATTTTAAATCTAAATCTTGAGTCTCAGTTGTCTATCTCAAATATGAATCAATTTGGATTCTACTTCTATTGTTTGAATCTTATTTTTTAAGTTTATTATGATTTTGTTTTCAATCTACATTTCATCTTTACTATTGCTCCAGCCACTTGCTCCATATCAACATTGAGTATTTTGACACCGATGATCTACTCCACTACATCACTAATTCATGAGTTCCGCTTCCTTCTATTATTTCATGCTTTAATCACATTTAGGTCTTTACTTTTCCCTAAATTTTGTAACGTTACATACTTGCATGTCCCTTTACCGATGCTAATTATACTTGCATGCAAACATTGAAATTATTATGAAAATTGGGGAAATTCTTGTTATTCAGTGAAATTCCGTGTGCGTATGGTGGGGTTTTATCTAATAATAGAGAAAATGTTAACAAGAGTGTCAAAGAGTGTTGTTCTTAGCATATCCTCTAAAGGAATATTTTAAGTTCTTATAATTTGGACATCTAAGTTGATGTATTCATGTGTTGAACCAACCATAATGAAAATTTATACATGTTTATTACATGATTTTTGTGTATTTGAATAATGGCAAGCACAAATGAATTAGGAGTCTCTATTTTTTCGTTGTGTAATATTTATCTCATTTCGAGGTGCATTAACTAGTTTGCTTCCAGCTTTTCTTTTGTTCAAGCATTTACTTATAAGCCCACTTTCTACTACTTGTCTGTTGGCAATCTTCTTTTGGTAGTCTCAACTTTGGGCTTTGTGAACACAACACCTCAACTTAGCTATTCCTTTCTCCCTTAGGGACTTAAAACAAGGTTCTAACATTTTGATGAGGTGTTTAATCGGGTGAAGTGAAAATTCACAAAGCAACAAATTATTAGACTACGTGGTTCTAAAGTTGTTGCACATTTTGATTGGTGAATATCATATATTAGTTTTATAATTGGACTTATATATTGGAAGGGGATCACTACTTGTTGCAAGTAGAGAGAAACGTAATAGATAGGTCATGTTACAACATTTTGCTTCTTATAGTGTGTACTCCTGGTTCAAGGAACACAAAACAAGACAATGTTTCTTAAGAGTATTGATAGTATGATGCAGGCTAAGAAGTAATAGGATATTCTTACATATGTATGTCCTAGGTGTTTGGGTCTATAAACTTATGTCTACAACTTCAGTTTTTGGTGAACAATTTGTGTTTAAGGTTGGCTCTTCACATAAATAAATTTTTAACTTATAAAAAAAAACTAACTAACCAGCAAAACTTCAATTTTCTAATTACTTAAATTAGAAATGAGTGAGATGAGTTTCTTCACATAAATAAATTTTAAGGTTGGCTCTTCACATAAATAAATTTTTAGCTCATTAAAAAGGCTATTTACATAAATAATTTGTATTTGGTGGTGGTTTTGAGAGCATCTAATGAGAAATGAGTGAAAGATGGTGATACTAAGCTCTATTTTTACATGTAACTAACTCTTCCCTCATAGTACATTTTCTATTTTTACATTTGTATACTTTCCATATTTTGGTTTGTCCATGAATAAAGCCCACATGTTGATCCATGTCTAATAAAACTTCATTTATTATAAGATTGTATAATTTTTGTGTGTTTGACATTCAAACAAGTTGTAGCAAGAGGATAAAATGACCCTTCGTTTCGTTTGATTCAAAACCACTTTGCAATTTCAAGAAATCTAGGAGAGGTAACAGTAAAGGTATATTTTCACTTTGGAAACTTATTTTAGAGTAGAAATATGTGATACTACAATATTTTAGAGTAGAAACTTTTTTGTAGTTTACATTTTTATAATTTCAATTGCCTTTTCTATGATAGTAAAATATTTTTTAATTTACTTTTTATAATATCAATTACCTTTTATGAACAGTCATGGACAATCCAAGTAGTAAAAGGTGGATGAAATGTGATAGAGTTAGTAAAGAATATTTGGATGAAGTAGAGAACTTTTTAGACTATACCTTTTGTTAAGAAAGTGGAGAAACAATTCAATGTCCTTGTAAAGGATGTGTGCTACATTATTCAGTAAATTGTGTCGTAGCTCATGACCACCTTGTGGTTAATGGTATTATGCCATCTTATTATAATTGGTTTTGTCAAGGAGAGTTTATAAATGTGTCAAACTATATCAAGGAAAGCAATTCCAAATAGGGAACTTCTAGGGGTGATGATATGGTAAGAATGATAAATGATGTTTTTGGAGGCTTTACCCAATTCAACAACATTAGTGAAATGGATGATATAGAGCCAAATTTGGAAGAAACCATTACTCATTCATCAACAAATCAATCTATCTAGTTATGGAGAAGTTTGAACAATTCCAGAAGGATGCTGATGAAGAGTTATATCCTGGATGCAATAAATTCAACAAACTTTCTTTCTTGCTACATCTATATCATATAAAGTCGATGTTCAAATGGTCAAATGGGTCTTTTAATTTTGCTTGGACTATTAGAGGATGCATTGCCTGAGGGAGAAAAATTACCTTCTCCTTCCTATTATGAGACTAAAAAGATAGTTGACAAATTGAGCTTAAAATTTGAAAAGATTCATGCTTATCCCAATGATTGCAAGCTTTTCAATAATGAATTTGTCAATATGAATGTTATTATATACTCAATTTGCAAGACTTCTCAATGGAAAAAAAGATGACAAGAAAATTCCTACCAAGGTCTTAACATATTTTCCTTTGAAACCAAGGTGGAAAAGATTATTTATGTCTTAAAAAACTTATAAATTGATGAGATGGCATGATGAAGAGTGCAATAAAGATGAGGATTTATGACAAAATGTTGATTCTGAAGCATGGATTTTTTTTTATAATAACCATATAGATTTTTCCAAAGATCCTCGTAATGTTCGCTTAGGATTAACTAGTGATAGCTTTAACCCTTATGGTAAAATGCATTCACCTCATAGTACATGGCTAGTAATTTTAATGCCATATAATCTTGTAGCATGGTTGTGCATGAAGTGACGATTTTTCATTCTAGGACCAAAAGGGCAGGAAATGATATTGATGTTTTTTTTAACCTTCAATAGAAGAATTAAAGGAATTATGGGATGTTGGGATAGAAACCTATGATGCCTTTGCTAAAGAGATATTTCAAATGCGAGCAACTCTTATGTGGACTATAAGTGATTTTCGAACATATTGTTTACTTCGCAACCAAGGCTAAAATTGCAGGGCCAATACATTATAGATGGATGTATCCAATTGAAAGGTACAAAGAAAGAATCAAATCAAATATTGTATTTATAACAAGTTCTAAGTACTAACATTATTTGTCATAGGTACTTGTGTACTTTAAAATCATATGTTTGTAATCGTGCATGCCCAAAAGGTTCAATAGCAAAAGCATATCTTGCAAATGAGTGTGTGACATTTTGCTCTCGATATATGGAGGGTGAAAATTCAAGGTATTGTTAGTAAAGAAAAGGTAAAAATGAGATTGAGCATCACATGGATAAAGAAGGATGTCTTTTCCCCACCATTGGACCACCATATGGAAAACTAAAAGTATTTTTTATGGATGATAAAACATGGTTGCAAACACATCAATATGTACTCTTCAACTATGAATCTAATATGGTCAAAAATTATAAAAGATAAGTGGTATATAATTATCTTACTGAATATAACTATTTTTTTATAGCAACATTCATATAAGTTATTTAAGTGAGATCCAATTGTAAACACTACCTTACACAACACCAAGTTGATCGTATGTATTTTGATTCATTTCATGAATGGTTCAAGGAGCAAGTAAGTAGTAATATTGATTAAACTCTAGTAATATATAATATTAATTTAATATTATTTAAGCACTATATTATATAATATATATTACTCATTAGTTAGGTTATGGAGTTATAACTCATATATGATGTCCCAAATGATCTAAAATCCCTTGCATAGGGTCCAAGTTACATTGCAAGAAGATTCAAAGCATTTGATGTAATTAATGCGTATCGATTTCAAACAAAACAATATAAAGAGTACACGAGGATACAAAATAGTGGTGTTTTGGTTGTTTCAAAGACTAAGAGTTACGTGAGTACAAGTTACAGTACTCCCAAGTCAACAAATATTTCTTATTATGGTAGATTGAATGATATTGTGGAGTTCAATTATTTTGATGAATTTAAGGTGGTTTTATTTAAATGTGATTGGGTTGATGTAATGTAACCCAAGGTAGAGGAGTCAAGGAAAATGCCTTTGGTTTCACACTTATGAACTTCTCACACCTAATACACTTAGTGATCGAGAAAGTGATGAACCTTTTGTATTTGCAAGCCAAGCTCAACAAGTGATATTTGTACAAGATCCTCATCATCATGAATGGTTTATTCCTAGGTAAATAAAATCTCGAGACATTTTTAACATGGGACGAAAAAAAAGAGTATAAGGTTTAAGTTATCAATGAATAATGATGTAAATGACTTGACTTTGTTTGAAAATATTTGTCACTAGAAACATGATAATAATGATTGGGTAAGAAGTAGTGTTGATGGAAATGTACTTGAATAAAATAGGTAATATTTGTTAAATTTTTATTTGTTAGATTTTTGTCTTTATATATTCATGCTATCATTGATATTTGTTAAAATTTAATTTTATCCATTATATAATTGATTAAATGTTATTTGACATATTGTCTTGATTTCTTATTAGATCCCATGGACTTAGAAAATAAGTTTGACAGTTTATTTCAGCAGTCAGAAGAGTGGTCACTTGCATGTAGGTAATGTATTACTTCTCAAAAGCTTCACTCCATTATAACTTGCTCCCTTTCTCTCTTTTTATCATGTCAAGGAGATTGCTATAATCTAAATTTGTAGTCTAAACATTCTAGTCTAGATCAGTTATAATCAATGTTAAAATAATTGTTTTATTAAGTTAAGAATAAAGATCAGTTTGAGTAAAAGCTTGAGTGTCTTGACTTAACATTCAACAAATAAACATATATTTATATAGGCAAAAAGAGTACAAAAGAAAAAGGGAAATGTGTTAGGATAAAACTAGTTTCTCTAACATTTTAGTTCATTCAATTTCATTTTTATTAAAATAATATTATCTTACAGGTTGCATTGATTGTTATTTACAAGAGATACTTTTTTATATCATAATACTTAAAAAAAATAGCCTTAGAATTGTTGACAAGCATCATGATGAAATGGAATCTTATATAGAGCAATTAATGAATACTCAAAATTATTGTGAGTCCTAATCAAATGGTAGCAATGATGTTAAACAAAATGTTGAATTAGGTGACACTAATGTAATGAATAACTATATTATATTATTAATTTTTCATTAATTGAATCATGAATTTAAATATTGTTATGTTAGGTTCTTGGGAGGCAAGGAAGGTTCGTGGACCTACCTTTTTAAAAGACATATGGAATATGTCTCCGGAAAAGACAATTGATGTGTAATTTAATAGTCACAATCAAGCCATAGGAAAGGAGGGTCGGAAGCTTTCTAGCTTTTTGGGCATTTTAGCTAGAAACCCAAGATTAACTCCTTTAAACATAAAGGATTGGAGAATTTTTTTATTAAGATAAAAAAAAGAGATTGGTGGAGCTTGTGAGGGTATGAAATAATTATTCTCAATAAGTGTTAATTTTATTCTATTTTATTTTTAAATTGTATTATATAACCTTATAACTACTTGTTTTATTTATGTAGATGAAATTCTCAATCTCTGTATGTGGTGAAGAATTTGCCAAAATTTTTTTGGAAAGAAATGAAAAGATTACAAATGTGAATTGAGGTGTACATTTATGACAAAGTACAAGACCAAAGATGCCTTAATGAAAAATAGACCAAATCGTATACTAATGGACCGATGGATTGATCTTGTTTCTTATTGGTTGTCTGACAAGGGAAAGGTAACAACTTTTATTGCTTTTATTGATACAATGTTTTTAATAGAGGTAATAGCTCTTAAATATGAACATGATGAGATAAGATGTTGTAGAAGGAATCGGTATATAATGTATTATTTTCTTAAATTAATTTTAGTTTGAATTGTTATAGTTTTTCATAACTATGGTGGGTCTTCCTTATTCATAATTTCACTAATAAATTGCTACTGTTTTCCATATGCACTTTATTATTCAATAGATATTGTTCACATTGGTTTTATGAATGGTTGTTGACTGGGATCCACATGCAATATGTTCCTTTTAACTAATGTTGAGTTCTATAAGATTAACACCATCCTCTCCTACCCTTTACTTCTAGTTCAGTTTGAAAATATGTCATTGCATCTTGAATGTTAGTACTTCTCATTATGTCACTAATATACTTCTAGTTTAGTTTTAAAATACCTTTAGTTTTGGTGCATCGTACTTATATACCCACTTTATAATTGGAGGGTGTTTGGTTCAATAGTAGTATTTTTTATTCTTCGAACTACTTAATGGAACAATTGGGTTTCCATGTTAAATATTTTCATGTAAATACCATTTCCTGAAATAATATTTGCCCAATATTTTTTCACTATTTTTTTATACATAGTATTCTCTCAATTTCTTTTGTTAATACAATTTTTTTAATAGAGGATTGGTGAATTTAGGCCCTTTTTTATTTAATATCTTATGATAAACTATTGTTCTTTAATGATAGAGGCATAGCCAAGCAAATAGATGCAATAGGACAAAGCAAAAGATGTCTCACACAAGTGGATCTAAAAGCTTTGGAACTTTAATGGCTCAAAAGGTATTTGTGGATAAATTGCAAAACATAATATTGTTATATTCTAAATAACATTTTGTCTTAAAAATTTATTTGACATTAACTCAACTCAACTCTACTAGGCCAAAGATGGGATAGAGCCTACTAGGGTAGAAATCTTCATATTAACTCATAAGAAACGTGAAGATGGAAGACCATTGGATGAGGAGTTTGCAAAAATAATGGTAAGATTTTTTAAGCAATTTTCTTAGTGGTAAGACTTTTGAATTTTTTATATTAGCTATGTTTGTGGCTTAGGACTTGGTCTAACTCCTTCTCATTTATAAGGTACTAAATCTAATATTCTTGCTGGTAACATGTCTAATGAGGTAGTACAAAAGTTGGAGCAAGAGTTGAGGGAGTTAAAGAAGTCAAAGGAGAAACATGATGAAAAAAATGGATTTGATGAAACAAAATCAAGACAAATTGGTATAAGAGTTATTTTTCATGAGAAAAGTGTTAAATAAACATTTTCCTAAGGAGTTATCTATGACTCAAAACTTTAGAAATTTATTTGGACAAGTTAGATTATAAATGGAAACATTTTTTTAAAACTTTGATTCTAAAAGGAAATTTTATTTTCTTATATCTTGATATTTGTTAGGTCTATGATACTAATAGTGATTTTGAACAAGCACATTATGTTGATAAGAGAATTTCAGCTCCTTATGGTAATATGTTCAAGTCGAGTGGTTCAATCAAGCCTGAGGTATGTTTTGTTTCCTTTTTCATTATATCACTTATCTTATTTAATATTTTATTTTCTTATATCTTGATATTCGTTAGGTCCAGGATACTAATAGTGGTTATGAACAAACACATCAAGTTGATCAGGAAATTCTAACTCCTCATAATGGAAATGTTTGTCTTTTGGGGACTTTTTTTTTTTTTTGACTTGCATACTACAATTTCATATTATGTATTTTTGCATTTGATCACTTCCTTCTATGTAAATAGGACTGGGCTTCTGATGTTGATATGCTTCTTTTTTATGCCAATAGGACCTTCCATTCAATCAAGGTCTGATTTTATTGTCTTTGGTATTGAGTAAGGTGAGAACTTGTTTTGTTTCTTGAAAATTACCATTTTGGTCTTGTCTAACATGGTAACAATAGATCCCCCTTGTCTAACATAAGTTTTTGTTGTTGCAATTGCAATTTAAACTGTCATGTGCAATGTGATTTCATGTCTTGTATTATTGGCAGGCTTTGAGCCAAAGTGATGGAAAATGGCATTATAGTTCTGATAATCCAGAGTCCAGTACCTATGTTGTTGGTAATGATTTATATGGCAATGTGTTGAGATTTTTTGTTTCTGGATCAAAACTAGCATTATGAAATTCTTGGAAATATTATTGTTTATCTATAATTATAACTTAAGCTACTCATATATTTCACTAGATTAGCACTTGAAGCTTTGGCTGGAGTGATCTCATTAGCATCTTCTGAAATTGATGTAATATAATTTCTTAATTTAGCTTTAGGTGATATTATTAATAATTGTCTGTATAATTGCTTGCTTAGTTGATTCTTGCCTAACTAGATAGAGCTTAATTGGTACTTGTTGTTATAGCTTCAGTTCAATTTACTGGTGTGTGTGATTTGTTGCTTGAAGTTGTGATCCAATTTATGCTTCTTTTTAGATTAAGTATGGTGAGATCAATGGTATCATGAAAGATTTTGATGAACTTGACCATCTTGCTCCTACTGGCCTCCACTTTGGGGACACCAAATGCATGGTAATCCAAGAAGAGCAAGAAGTCGTCATCCATGGGAAGAAGGTAACTTAGCTTCTAATACTCAAACTAATCAATCTTACACAAAAGGTAATATTAATATTATATTTGTTTGTATAAACTTTTAAGAATGTGGACCCTAAAACTAGAAAAAGGAAGAAAATTACTGCTTTTGCTGATGATGATATCGGGACTAACACAAATTTAGCAGATTTTGGGGATACCAAATGCATGGTAATCCATGAAGAGCCAAAAGTCATCATCCGTGGGAAGAAGGTAACTTAGCTTCTCATACTCAAACTAATCAATCTTACACAAAATGTGATATTAATATTATATTTGTTTGTATAAACTTTAAAGAATGTGGACCCTAAAACTAGAAAAATAAAATTACTGCTTCTACTGATGATGGTATCTGGACAAACACAAATTTAGCATATTTGGGAAAATTGAAGTCTACATTCTGGATGAATCCACAACAAAAGGTACTAAATAAAAAGACAATGTTCTAAAGAAATGTATGTTTTTATACTAAAGAAATTATTTATCAATCATGAGACGTAAAACTCCCAGAGAAATTATTAAATAATATATGTATGTAATTGTTATATTTAACATTGAGTTGTGTGTTTTTAATATGTAGAGGCAAATCAAAAGAGTATGGTTAAAGTTGGTGACATCACTTCTTTGCTAAAGCTTTGGAGAAAAGATAACGATGAAGCTGTTTAGAAACTAGCAGTAAGGACACTTGCCAATCTTGCCACGAATGGTAATGATTAATTTCATTTATTTTTTTAGAGATTTTGGTTACAATAAAACTCGGTTTTTTACTTCTGTCAGTATTGTCTTTCTTCATTATGCATTTGATAATTAAGGGCAATTGATTTTTCATTATACATGAGGTGTGCTGCAAAAGTTTAGTTATCATTCAAAATTTTGCCTCCAATCACGCACTATTAATCTAGAAATAAATTATGAATGTTAGCCTAAACGTTGTTGAGTTGTAGCTTGTGTAAATATTGAGGGGAGTGTGCATCTTGGATGTCATTTGTGGAGTCTGGTAGCTTAGAATTGGAATGTGGTCACATGATTACCCCAAGGCAGTGTCTAGCTACATGTCTTGGTATCTTAATTTCCAATTGTTAAACTTTGTCCTCCATGTTTAGACACTTAAATTGTTTGCTTAATAGTAATTGGTATCTTAATAGTAATTGTATTTTGTTAAAATTTCATAAAGTTACTGTCATACTACTGTGGCAGTTCCAGTACAATCAGCTCCAACTGAAAGTGCAGAGTACATAAAACAACTAGTTGAAAACTACGGTTTCAAGCAATTTGGAGACCAACTTTGAGATGATGCTACTTTTAAGTTTGTTATCAATTCCTTCTTAAGAAGGTGGATCTATTTGTGTGCAATTGTAGTATGCAAAGTCACCTCTTGGGTACTCTTTTTTTTTTTTGGTACATCACCTCTTGGGTACTCTATTATAATGGAATATTTTTTCGGTGTGCATAAAATAGCATTCTTTAGTTTTTATTGCTTGCATAGGAGAATAGTGAAAATGTTTCTAATATCAATATGGCATTTAAGTTTTCACTACAACAAAATAAAATCAAAATAAATAAATGACTACAGTCAACAGACTAAGGAGTTTAAGAAAATATTTGGTAAAACCATAACGGTAGCAAGAAATGCGTTAAACTTTAGTGGCCATTGTAATGGCTTCTAATTGAGTTGCAGGGTGGGGAAAGATAATTAACAATCATTTTTACTAACCATTTTAAATGCCGACAAGCCATTGTGTAAATGCCAGTAAACCTTTTGGTGGCTATTTTTATTGCCAAGAAAAGCAATATTAATTGCCACTACAAGTACTTTTTTTCGTATTGTAAATAAAAGGTAACAAATAATATATATACATATATATATATATATACATATATATATATGTATATATATATATTACTTTTTAGACGATGTCTAGGTTAAGTGGTCCACCATGCACCATTTTTAAGAGCCCTTAGATTAATCTAAGGCACACATTCTTATCATACACCCTCCACACCATAGTTTTACTCTCTTTAGTCTCCCTCCCTCCCTCTCTGACAACTCCTCCATTGTTACCAGCGACCAGTCACCACCCACCATTGTCATTCCCCTCCAATCATCACCCACCATCACCACGAACACCACCGTCACCCACCAACCCTCCTCCACTCCCTTCTTCCCCAAATCCCTTCTCCATTTCAACGAATTAGAAATCTGAACAACAAGAAACCCAAGTCTGGATTAACGCACAACACAACAAAAACCTAAATTTGAAACACAAAGGCTCAACACAGCAAAAATCCAAATCAAGAAATCAGATATGAAAGAAATGACACATAATATAGCAAAAACCCATATTTGAATTAGCACACAACAAACAAACACTATATTGAACCAGAAACGCTCCAAACTTTCAAATCTAAATCATACACTTTTGAAAAAATGAAATGCTCCAGGCAAAGGGTTGGCAAAATTGATTCGTGGTCACAAGCGAGGCAGAGCGCGGTGGCGACGACCTTGTAGGTGACATGTGTGGTGTCGTCGGCTTTGCTTGCAGATCTTGAGATAAAAGGGGGATTTGGGGGGAAAGGGGGAGAAGGGAGTGGAGGAGGGTTGGTGAGTAACGGTGGCGTTTGTGGCGGTGGTGGATGGTGACTGAGCGCTGGTAACAGTGAAGGAGCCACCGGAGAGGGAGGGAAACTATAAAGAGTAAAGCTATGGTGTGAAGGGTGTATGATAAAAATGTGTGCCTTAGATTAATCTAAGGGCTCTTAAAAATGGTGCATGGTGGACCACTTAAGATGGTGGTCCACCCTAGACACCGTCTACTTTTTATGAAAAAATTGTAAGAACTTTAAACATTTTCTCTAACACTAAAGAATGTTATTTATTAAAAAAAATGTTATGAATTGAAATTATTTTTGTTATTATTACATTTGTCTGATAAAAATTAATGTTAGTACACGTATTTTATTAATATTTGATGTGCTAATAACTTATATTATTTTTCTACACTAATAAAATTATTTGTTAACTTTATATATGATACTATATATTAAAATAAACTCGTCATATTTATTAATAGTTTAACTTTTATTAAACAAATGTTATGCTAACATAAACTAATCCAATATCTATCCATTGGTACCTGTCTTTTTTTTTAATGAAATTTTATACTTAAAACAAATTCATGTGTATCTTTAACAAAAACATGGATAGAGTAAGAATAAACGTTGAGAAAGAATAGGGAAAAAGAAGGTACGAAGGCAAAGAAAGTCAAAGTAAAAGCGAAAGAGAATGCAAAAATTAATGGTTGAATTAGCAGGTCCCCAGAGTTTGGGCACTTGTGTGTCTCTCCTAATTAGTATATAAAATAAATAAATAAATAAATTATATCAAGTATATAAATAGATAAAAAGATAGAGAACATGTATCAAGTAAGAGCATGAGATAAGAATTGTGAATTTGTGAGGAACAAATATTAACCGTAAAATTTTTGCATACAATTTATTTAGTAAAAAAAGAATATCTAAATTAAAATTAGATCAATATTACACATTTCTTTTATATCAAAATAAATTTACTTATAATATATTTTTTTAGAAATCTTTTTATACCAAAAATAAATAATTAAAAGGTGTTCTAGAAGAAGAGTGGAGTTAGACTAGGGATGGCAATGAGTAGGGTCCTATAGTACCCGTCCCCACGCGTTTAAAAAAAATACCCGTACCCGGCCCCATACCCGTGCGGGTAGCAACTTTAATCCCCATCCCCGTACCTGCTGGGTATCTATATACCCATACCCGCAACCGCTACCCGCACTTTACTTATGTATGAAGTTAATAAATCAATAAAAAAATAGACTTAAATGTAATTTTGGTCCCCGTATTTTGCACAATCCACAATTTTAGTTATTCTATTTTAAAATAGAGACATTTAGTCCTCCTATTTTGCACAATTAGCAATCTTGGTCCCTCTATAGAGACATTTAGTCTCTCAATTTTATAAAATCCGTAATTTTGGTCCTTTCATCAAATTGAAAGCATTGACAGTTAAAAGATTAATGTTGACCTTGACGTGACCCAAATATAGTGATGTGACACGATATTATTTATTTATTTTTTAATTATTTTAAATAATGAGTAATAATTATTTGTTTATCTACGTCACTAAAACACATGTCACATTGATTTTAATGGTTGGGGTAATCGTGAGTCCTAAAATAGAAATCACAAGTCTTAATCATTTATTTTAAATTAGTTCTACATTGTTGAAATACATGACACATCATAATCAAATAAATGATATTACTTTTTTATAAAATATATTTTTCATCAATTATTCTACTCAGTATTTAAAATAATTAAAAACTAAATAAATAATATCGTGTCACGTCATTATATTTGGACCACGTTAAGGTTAACGTTAATCTCTTAACAGTCAACGCTTTCAATTTGATGGAAGAACCAAAATTACATATTTTAGAAAATTAGGAGACTAAACGTCTCTATTTTAAAATAGGAGGACAAAAAATTGCGGATTATGCAAAATAGATGAACCAAAATTGCATTTAAGCTATAAAAATATTAATTAAAAAATTATTACAAATAAATTAAAAATTCACGCTTAAATAATTCAAACTTAACATTAAAAATATTCACACTTAATATTAAAAATATAAAATATAAAATTATTGTAAGTTATAACATAAATCTTTTACTATTAGTGTTAGTTTATGGAAAATATAAAATTATTTTTTTACAAAAAAGTATATATATAACATAATTATTTATTTAAGTTATTTTAATTATATATATATGATAGGTGCGGGGCGGGGCGGGGCGGGCCGGGTACTATAGTACCCGTACCCGCACCCGCAAAAGATTGCGGGTAAATACCCGGTCCCGGCCCCAGTCCCAATAAGCGGGTATTTACCCGACCCGTTTGCGGATATTTTTACGGATATCCGTAGGGTCTGGATACACTTTGCTATCCCTAAGTTAGACCGTGGAAGAATATTGGGAGGGCATGAGATTTCCAGCTCACCCCGACCTCAAGTCATAATGACCAAAGAAAGAATCACAAACAAAATGAAAACAAAAAAGTCAAAAATGGTTTAATGAACTAATTTGGAAGTGTCTTCTTTATTTAGATATTTATTAATATATACAAATTAATAAATTTAATTTGTATGCTTTGCATGAGTAAAAAATTTTAAATTTATTACTTAATAATACAGTATCCCGTTATTTAATAAATTCAATCATTTATGTATTATCAGTTCAAATTTATAAAATATAACGTATCAACATATTATCAAATAATAATGTAACTGTTTTAACATTAACTTCATATGTACTGTCAAAAACAAAACAAAAAAAATATTAACTTCATATGTAAATTAAATTTTGAATTAATTATATCAAATATACCAATTGTTATATATTACTTCTCTTTCTTTTTATCAGTTATTCAAGATTTTCGTAGACTGATTAAGAAAATACAATTAACATGTAAAAAATAATAATTTTCTACTATACTCTTTCTTTCTTTCCTCTTTCCTTTTCATAATTGTCTTAGCTAATTTATTAATTAAGTAAAATAACTAATTTATCTCTTTCTCAATATAAGAATAGAATTGAAAAGGTAATATAATTAATGTTATTTTAAACTTTCAAAATACTACTGGTCTTATATATAAGAAAAACACTGTGTTTTTCTTTTGTCTTAATTATAAGAAACAATGATTAGTTTTCAAACTTACTCAAGGTTAAATTTCTTTTATATTTTTAATTTATTGTTAACTCTATTTACTAGCATCCACTCATTGAATTATGAGTACTAACATTAAATGTAACTATCACTTATACCATTTAAACTTAAGGACATTTTGGGATTAAAATTTGAACTTATGATTGCATTAATTAAAAATAACTCATTTAACCACTTTCTTTAGTCTTGATGATTTGTCCTATATTTTTTATATATGAGACCATAGGTAGTAATAAATAAAAATTATATAAAAATAAATGCACAAAAATAAATATTTTCTTAAAAAAAACAGCTTAATATTTTTGACTGATAGAACTATTAATCAAAAATGAGTTCAAGTGAAACTAGACTCAACTCCTTTAAATAAAGTCTTCAGTTTGAGTCTTATAGATGAAAAAAATGGTTAAGAGAAGAAATCTCATTAAAAGTGGCTAACTAAGTTATCCAAAAGAGATTAGCCATCAACAAATTCGATGAATACTTTGCATCAATTACATGTTTATAGAAAAAGAGAAACATTAATCAAAATGAACTACTATAATTGAACACGAGTTCTCCCACTAAATAAATCGTTATTTCACATGTGAATGCAACGAGACCTTACATCACTGCACCAATCGTGTGGGTTAAATGAACTACTACTATATATATAATAGAAGGGAAAGTAGGACAGTAGGGTTGAGGCAGGCAGGAGAAACAACAATAAGAACCGTTGGATTTAACGCCAGTGACCGGCTGTGATGCGTACGGTCAAAGTTGGACTGCGCCGCCCTTGAAAAAAATAAACAATGCGAAAGAATCACTACGCGTTCTCAATGCCGTTTTGCCCTTAACGTTTCAAACTTACTTCCCCCCCACCCTTCTTTCTAGTGCCTCCCTATATATAGTTACATTATTTGATAATAATCCTATAATATTCGTTACTAACTCTCCTTTCATTTCGCTCCACTCTCTCTCTCTCACCCAACAATTTTAACTTTTTTTTTACTTTCCTCGTTTTAAACCAGTCCTTCAAATCTATTTAAATTCTCTCTCTCTCTAATCCGCGTCTCTCCATTTCACGGGCCACATTGCTGCGTTCTCTGGTGTCTTTGGCCTTTCAAGGTACCTTTTTTTTTTTTTTTTTTGAAACTGGGTTTTGTTTCACTGCTAGATTGATCTGTTTCTTATTTGTTTTATTTATTTAAATTAAAATCTAGCTAAAATGGTTTCCTGGCACTTTGGAGATATCGATTTATTGATGTAAATGAATGCCTCTTTCTTTTTCTTTTTTTAAATAAAACAGTGTTTAATATGTTTATCATCGTATATGTATGTATATGTATATGTATATTCCCCATTTGATATGGAATTAAGATCTGGATTTAGGCCTTGGTCTGCCATGGAAGCAACTTAATATGTTTGAAAACTTGAGCTTTGAATTTGTCCTTTTCAGTTTCGTTGACTTTGGTGAAAGCAACGAAATTGCTACCAGAGATGGTGTGTTTGGTTTAAGATTAAGATAAATAGACACACATTCTGATGCACGTTTTGTGAGAAGTGGGAATTTGGAGCTTTTGATTCAATAACCGTTTGGAGGTCTCCCAACGGAAAACCAAACATGCACAAAATTGTGTCATATCATTGTTAAGTTATAAAACTGTTTCACCTCTATCTATATGCATAAGTGCACATTTCAATCTCATAAATTAGAGAAAGCAACCTTATTTTGACCTTTTTTTTCATTCAAAATTTAGGATTATTTTGGGGACTTTATTGTATCATATCATTGTAAGCTATGAAATTGCTTCACCTAAATCTATATTCATAAATGCTCAATTTGATAGTATCAAGTTATGTGATGTAGCTAAATGTATTCAAATCAAATTTTGAACAGGTAAAAATGGCAGAGACAAAACCAGACACACCGTTGATGCCACCATCGTCCCGGAACCTTCCAGATTTCAAGAAGTCCGTGAAATTGAAGTATGTGAAGCTTGGTTATCATTACCTCATCACACATGGCATGTACCTCTTTCTTTCCCCTCTTGTGGTGGTCATTGCTGCACAGCTCTCAACCTTCTCCCTTGAAGATCTCCATGTCATTTGGGAGAATCTACAATACAATTTGATATCCGTTATTCTTTGTTCCACTCTCATTGTATTTTTGTCCACCCTTTACATTATGACCCGTCCACGGCCCGTGTACCTTGTCAATTTCTCGTGTTACAAGCCGGAAGAAGCTCGCAAATGCACAAAGAAGATATTCATGGACCAGTCCCGGAGGAGTGGTTTTTTCACTGAGGAAACTCTTGATTTCCAGCGGAAGATTCTGGAGAGGGCTGGCCTTGGGGAAAGCACTTACTTTCCAGAAGCTGTTCTCAATGATCCTCCCAACCCTTCAATGAAAGAGGCAAGAAAAGAGGCTGAGATTGTTATGTTTGGTGCAATTGATGAGCTGTTTGCTAAGACCTCTGTGAAGCCTAAGGACATTGGGATTCTGATTGTGAATTGCAGCCTCTTTTGCCCCACGCCATCGCTTTCGGCAATGATTATCAATCATTATAAGCTTAGAGGGAACATAAAGAGTCTCAACCTTGGTGGGATGGGATGCAGTGCAGGTCTCATTTCAATTGATCTTGCTAAGGACCTTCTCCAAGTCCACCCCAATTCCTATGCATTGGTTGTTAGCACAGAGAACATCACTTTGAATTGGTACTCTGGGAATGACCGATCGAAGCTTGTTTCCAATTGTTTGTTCCGTATGGGAGGGGCTGCCATTCTGCTTTCTAACAAATGCTCTGATAGGAGAAGATCCAAATACCAGCTGGTCGACACCGTTCGCACTAATAAGGCTTCTGATGACAAGTGCTTTGGCTGCGTTGTCCAAGAGGAAGATTCCAATGGCAAGATTGGTGTCACTTTGTCAAAAGATTTGATGGCAGTTGCTGGTGATGCTTTGAAAACCAACATCACCACATTGGGGCCTCTTGTCCTTCCAATGTCTGAACAGCTCCTGTTCTTCACCACATTGGTTGGGAAGAAGCTTTTCAAGATGAAGATCAAGCCTTACATTCCAGACTTCAAGCTGGCTTTTGAGCACTTCTGCATCCATGCCGGAGGCAGAGCTGTGTTGGATGAACTGGAGAAGAACCTGCAGCTGTCCACTTGGCATATGGAGCCATCAAGGATGACGCTATACCGTTTTGGAAACACCTCCAGCAGTTCCCTTTGGTATGAATTGGCTTACACAGAAGCCAAAGGGAGGATCAGGAGGGGTGACAGAACATGGCAGATAGCGTTCGGTTCCGGATTCAAGTGCAACAGTGCAGTGTGGAAGGCTCTCAGGACCATCAACCCTGCCAAGGAGAAGAACCCTTGGATGGATGAGATCCACAAGTTCCCAGTTGAAGTTCCAAGGATTTCGCCCCTCTAAACAATGCAGTTTAAAGTATTTTTTGGGTCAGCATTAGGTGGTAGCTGATGAAGTGGTGGAAGGGGATATGAGAGGTAGGTCTTGCTTGGGAGATAGATTTTGCTTGTTATTAAATCTAATTAATTTAGTCAAGGGCTGGTGCACGAGCTTTGGACTGCTGCTGGGTTTCTCAGCAATCTATTGCTCTGTGGTAGTGAAATGTGATTACAATTCTATTCTGGATTTGTCTGAACATTTACAATTCTTTCCCATTTTGACATGGAAAAAATTCATATATTCTTTAGTTATTGACATGTATTTGCGTCTTTACAATGATCATGAGCTACTAGGTGCTTTTTCACTTCATGACAGTCGTTGACTGCCAGTTGACAGAGCCTGTTATGTTGCAAGGGTGCAAAATAGACCGCAAAAGCCATTGAATTGAAATAGAGAAATACTCGGCGGTTTCATGACATTCTTCTTGGAATTGGAAAGTATACTAATCACTGCACTCACTTTGCTAATAACTTTACCTATATCAATTCTTCTTACCCGGCCTTTTATTGTCTTCTCATATTGCCAAATCCTAAACACACTTATCATATTTTCTAGAAATCACATACTAAAACACAAGAAGGAAATGTTGAATTATATTTCAAAACTTCTTTCCAGAAGAAAATAAATGTTTTCCATAAAAAGCAAGCATTTAGGAGAATTTTTCAAATAAGACAATAAGATGGTGAGGTAATTAAGAATTATTGTCTAGTGTTTCAGACAATGTCTTTGAACACTTTTTAAAGTTAAAATACTTTTTTTTTATAAAGTGAATAAAAACACTTTTCACAGGTCTACCCCTAAATTAGTAACATTGAAATTTATAAAAGAAAAAGAAGAGAAAATCATGCTATGCATTTATTCTGTTTCATTTTCAAACTATGTGGAACTAAGTCCTAACATATAGATTAGGATTTTTCACTGTACATAGTCTGAGAATACAAATAATTTCCTTACATCCAACTATTCTTTACAGAAGTCTCTCTAGTTAAGGTTGTTCATAGTGATCAGTTCAATACAAACAATCAAACTAAATCAAATCGAACCAAATTGAAAAATGATTTGCCTGAACTTAACTGTTTTTTTTTAGTGCACAGTTAAAAATAGTTCAATTTTTTAACTCCCAGTTCAGTTTGATTCTTGGTTCGATATGGTTCATTGATACTTTTTGAACAATCATGGTTTGATTCAATACAAAAAACCAAACCGAATTGCTGACTGAACTAGAATATGGTTCGCTAGAACTAAACTATTTTTTGGTTTGATGCATTGTTGAAAATGGTTTGATTTTTTAACTCCTGAATCAGTTTGATTCATGGTCCAATTTGGTTTGGTGGTACTTTTTGAACAACCCTGTCTCCAATTTCTAAACAAATGTATTCTTTCTTCAAGAAACCTTTTAGGCTCACTTTTACACTCAAAGTGTTTATAAGAATACAATAAAAAAGAAAATTAATGCTATTGGGAGATATACAATAAATGTTCAATGATAATTGAATGTATTTTCTAAAATTGAACAAAATGCACAAGAATTAATATAATGAAACTTAAAGAAATGAAGGAAAGAATGTTTGGTAGTTTTTTCTAATAGTAGCAAAACCTTCTTCATAAGCGATTCCTTTATATAAATTTTGGAGAAGATAAATGTTGTGACTTAAGGTTCTAGGATTGGAGGAATGTTTCGAATCTTCATTTAATACATAGAGTTATTGAGTTGTAAGGGCACCTCCAATGAGAGTTGTTCTTCCACTTTTTTTTTTTTTTTTTCTTCAAATTAGCAACTTAAAAAGCAATTTACACATAGTTAGAGAGAATTGAGGAAAGAGAGAGTTGCCAACAAAGCAATTGGAGCTCTCAAAATTTCAGGTCCCACTTGGATATGAAATGCTTTTTAAAGTAGAATTGTGGGTCCACTTAAGCAACTTTGTAGAATATTGGATTGGAGAAAAATCTTTTCTAAGTTGCTTAAAATAATAAAAATGATATGATATTACAAAAAAATATAAAATATTGTATATAGAAACTCCAATGAGTTGCTACATTCTAGATGCCCTAATTATCTTGTGCACTTTATCCACTAAGCAATTTTGTGTCAGTTTTCTTCTTCTTTTTTATTGCAACAATACTGCTCCATTTAATTCTTCCTCGTCTTTCATTTTATTTTATTTTTTTGTATTGAAGGTCTTTGCTAGATGTACTATGAGTGGATTTGTCCGAAAATTGATTTTAAACAAGATAGCATAAGCATTTAGGAAATCATCTCATCAAACGATCTTTAGACGATCCATGTAATTTGGTGCTTCAGACTATAGTTCTCACCATCTTGCTATTCAGGTGTCATCTAATTTTGTACACTTGACAATTTTGTTAATTCTTTTAAGATAATTTCATTCAAATATTTAAGTTATATTATCATAAAAAATTTTGGGACTTGTGAATATTTATGCTCTGTTTGAAACGTGTGAAAGGAGAATGAAAGAGTAGGAGAGGAAGGAAAAGGTAGGAAACAAGTTTTATTTCCTTTGTTTGGTTTCTTAAAAAATGAAAAGAAAGGATTGAAAAACATGTGAGACCCATTTGTTTAGTTTTCTTCTTACATTGGAAAGAAAAGGAGAGAGAAAATTGTCTTATATGTTAAATGACAAAAATAACATTTTTTTTGTTATTTTTTTAGTAGAAATATTTATGTCATTCTATACATATATTTAACTTTATTTTCTTTCATTTTCATTCTTATCAAACAACCTATAAAATCATCTGACTTTTCATTCATTTTCTTTCTTTTTTCTTTCTTTCTTTTCACTTTCTTTCCTTAACCAAATATACCCTTGACATCCTTAGTTTTAACAATTTTCTCTCCTTTTATGATGACAAACGTTAGTAATTTGATGACATAGATACAATTTTCTCAAAACATAAATAGGGTGAACTGTCACTTTGGTCCCCTAAAGTGTAATCCACTGTCACTTAAGTCCCTGAAAGTATGAAAATGTCACTTTAGTCCCTGAAAGTGCAATTTGTTTGTCACTTTAGTTCTTTTGATAAAAAAAAATTCTTTAAAAGGTACTAAAAAGATAGTTTACCCACATAAATATATATCCTGTGTTTCGAAGCTTGGGGGATATCAGAGTACGTATTTGTATTTAGATATATCAAAGACAAATATCGAAGTAAAAAAGATTAGACAAAAGTAAAGAACAGTAGTAAAAACTCATAAGATGTAGAAATACTCCTCTTGGTTGTTGCATCAAATCTTGGTGTTTACTCCCATTTTTGCCATTATCAAAAGACAATCAATATGCGCTTGAAGGACTATTCTAGTCTCAAGATTTCGTCTATAGGCTGGCTGAACTTCGTGCATAAGATAATCATTGTGCTCTTGAAGTTGGGCTTCCCATTGGTGATAATGTCTGAGCTCGCGTCTAATTTCAGAGTTGAACATGCGTGCAAGATCTTAAGACTTGTTTTGACGAGAGAAATCAAATGGAATAGGCATCCTAGAAACTATAAGTTTGTCTAATTTATAAAAGAGAGAGAGACAATTGAAAGAGGAGGTACTTCAAAAATAAGATCTTTCAGAAGAAACTTTTCTAGGAGAGCCAGTTGGATTGAAGAACATATTTTGAACAAAAATAAATTGAAAAAAAAAATGAAAGGATAATTGAAAGCATGTTTAAAAAAGATAAAATGATTTTCAAAGGGAAAAGGTGAGGGGGGGTAAGACTTGGTGAAGATGAAGGGGATGAGAGTCCAACCTTGTCTGGCTTCTGCACTGTTGTTCCAGATAATATTTATTTCTCGCTTTTTAATATATTACATGTTACCTGTCGCGGGTATATTCAACAAGTTTTTTATTTTGTAAAAAGTAGACACAAAGGAATGCAAGCAAAGGAATTTTATTTGATAAATGAAATTATGAAAAGGTATGCTCGTTAAGAAGGCTTGAGCAAAATATTCACAATTTGCCTGTATAAAGACTGGGTTTAGAATTTACTAGTCAGTAACTCTATGAACAGACAAACTAATTTATTTACTAAAATATTAAGTGATGAAAAATTGAAAATCATAATGAATGTAACCGCCGACATGATCGCTTCAGCAACATTGCTACCAGCACCCACTAAACTTGCATCACAAAAATTCAAAATAAACAAATAGATCTATGGTTGAAACTAACCATAGAATCAGATTGACTTATGACAATATCACCACAACCAACAAAAGCAATCCAATATCGTAATTCGTAACTACTTTGCTGCACTGCAACGCTGTTGTTATATCAACAAATGCAGAGTCCCATATCGCCACTTTGCATTTCACAATCATAGATGACATGCCAACAGCAATCACTACAATATTATCATCACCACTACCATTGTCATAATCATGTTGCCAGTGGACCCATACCAAAACTACATCAACGAATTTAATGCTTTACGTAACCCAAATATCGTCTCCTATAGGGTGACAATAATAAAGATAAAGAAACCTTTAACATGCACAAGCTATGTTAAGATGCAATGCTAAACAAAGGTTGAATCTAACCATAATCCAAATCATCAGATTGAATTATCCTCAATTAAGAATTTCAGTGATAGAGAGACATACTAATAAAGAGAAAGACTAAATATTATATCCATTGTCAACAACAGCAACTCAGTCATAAATAGAAGGCCCTACAATTTTTTTCAAGTGCATGCAACAAATACACAATTAGTAGAGAGAAATTTTCCATCAAGCAGCTATTATTATTCACTAGTAATCTACTCCTTGGAAGACTTGTTGATAAGAGACTTGTGAATGTGAGGAATCACTCCTCCTCCAGCAATTGTTCCTTTTATCAGGGTATCCAGCTCTTCGTCCCCACGGATCGCTAGCTGTAAATGCCGGGGAGTAATACGTTTGACCTTGAGATCCTTGCTAGCATTCCCCGCCAGCTCCAATACTTCAGCAGTGAGATACTCCAAGATGGCGGCAGAGTAGACAGCAGCTGTGGCTCCAACTCTGCCATTAGCGGTGGTCCTTGACTTCAATAGCCGGTGGATACGGCCAACTGGGAACTGTAAATTACAATATAGAAGAAGTTCTTGTAAGAGAAGAACATACCGGCTTGCTAGTCCCTTGCCTAAGGTATCAACAGTTAATGCAAACTACATGCTAGCATATTGTGTGGAATCAGAATAAAATGATTGGACCAAAATACAAAGGTTTGGTGGGATTAAAGTTATATACTTATATTTCATTACAAAGGTGATTTTGAAAATTTTGGAATGTGGTTCTGCTTCTGTGTCAACAGTAAAAACATCATAAATAAGATTATCATTATCAATGAGACTAGTCACAGTAACTAGCTTCAATCTACTAGCTAGCAAGAAGGAACACATTTCAATTTTTAAACCCAAAATATCACCTAAAACAGTGTCCTCAATAACACAAAAGGCAAAAGAACCAAATACAAAGGTGAATCTCTAATCACCATCAAGCTAAACAATATGCTAACTGTTGAATATCAGAACCACATCTGCGATGTTTTAAGAATTTGTAATAAGAACTAATTAATTGAAAATGAGAAAACAAACAACAAACCAAACTCATGTGTAAGTAAATTACCTGAATCTGGACAAGTTTGCTTAAACAATATAATGACCTACACCTAAACATCAGCGGCGGAAATTTTCAGGTCTAACTGGGCTTGAGTTGTCTTACTAGGACCCAATAAACGTATTTACATGTCTATGCAGTTCAAATAATTTCAAAACAATAATCCAAAAGCATACACATGTAGATATATATTATAAGCAAAATAATGTCACATAATCACAAAAGTTTGACATGTTTCAGTCAAATTTACAAAGACTCAACACTAAGTGTTAAATAAGTCAAAATAACAGTAACAAGTGATCTATTCAAGATTTAATCACACCGCCAAAATTTATAATAAATTTCGTTCCTTTTTATCTGTCATTTCAAAAGTTTGTCAGTTAATACACAATAAAGAAATTAATCAAATAATATAGATAAAAAGAAATATATAACATTATATTCCTATGGCACAATATCGTGGGTAGTATGTGGTAAAACCCTATTTTAAAGAGAGGGTAAAGTCTACAACACGTTGTCGTGACCAAATACGCTGTAATCAAACTCACTAACTCAGTAGTAGGCTCCTATTAATCCTTCCAGGTGATTAAAAAAAAAACGAAAATAATACCAAAAGTTGATTTTTTTTTTTCTCACGCTAGTCCAAACCAAATATCCAACCGAAAAGGCACACCAAATCTCTAAGAGACCCCAAAAAAAACGGTTCACATTGTGCAACCACAATAAAGAGGGTTTAAAAAACAAGAATAATTTACAGAATGAGTGTGTGGAGTTTTTGAAGCGGTGCAAGGGAATCAAAATTGGTGAAGGAGAGAGAAGGAGAGGGAGATCTGAGAAAACCTGAAGGCCGGCACGAGAAGAACGCGAAATGGGTTTCTTCTTGTCTTTGTCCTTGTTGGCTGCAGAGGTTTTGCCAGTGATCAACCCCTTCGCCCCTTTCCCCGACATCCTTAACCGCCAAAACAGTACGACGTGGTGGTGGTGGTGGTGTTGTTGCGCTGAGAGAGAGAGAGAGGGCAAAGGAAAGGACTCAGACTCTGGTGAAGGTAAATGTATCTAATCGACACAAGAAAGGGATTTGAGGTTGTTTCTTGGTCCTGCCTCTCACTCCTCTTTAATTTATTTATTTATTATTTAACTTTTTTTTTTATTGGACACACGCGTTGGTTGACCCTCGGACTTTCTGCAAATTACATCTTGAGCCCTCTTCTAAGAGTATTTATTTATGTGATAAAATTATGGGTTAATTAAATTTTTAGTCCTTAAATTTTTTCAAATTTTGATTTTTAGTCCTTGAATAAAATTTTGATCAGTTAAAGTCTCTAAATATTTTAAAAATTCAATTTTTAGTCCATAATTTTTTTAAAAAAATCAATTTTTAGTCCCTAAATTAATGAGAACTTCTGCGGCCTCTGTTTGAGTTTGGGTTATAAAAGGTGAGGATAAAATAATTAAAGTCAATTTTATCTTTATTGGATTTGATTGAATTTGGAAAAATCTATAGAGAATCTATCTCGCATCTTTTTAAAAAATTTAAATAAATTATCATTTTAATTCAAATAATATATAAAATTAATAAATAATAAAGAACTTAAAAATAAAAAGAAATAAGATTTAAATTATGTTTTCAGTTAAATATATAATTTTAATTTGTTGATAATTTTTTATTATATATATTAGAGTAGGTTCGGAGGTAGGTCCAGGGGATTGCATGTAACACTTGTATTTCTGTTAATCTTTTATTAATTAAATTTGCACCATTTATAAGTGAAAAATAATATTTAAAGTATAAAGTTTAATTTATTAAAAATGTTGTGAAGTTTTGTGTATGTTTTAGTGATTAATTCAACTAATTCAAATGAAACTTGGATTATATTATAAAACAGATAATATAAGTTTCTACTATAGGTTCTTGGCAATTAGTTTATTTAAATTATCTATATAAATATGGGCTGCATGCCTATGTCAAAGTCAAGAGTCATTGTTCTTACTCAACAAGCATTAGATGTTGTCAATCCTATTACCAATGAGTTTCACATCATTTGATGAACCACTACAAATTATGCAAAATTTAGAATTGAAAGATAACTTGAACTCTTTGTCACATAACTTATGCTAAGTAAATTATGTTTCAAGCCTACAACAAGTAAGGCATTTTCAGTGCATACATTTGTAGAATTTCGGATATTACCCATTCCTGGAATCCTTCCCTTGTTATTATCACCATAAGTCACAAATATATCTTGCTTTGAGGAGATTTCAGTGAATTTTGAAGCATTTTCTGTCATATGCTTTGAACACCCATTATCCAAATCCATAATGATCTTTGAGCCTACAAGCATACCTACAAAATAGATTTAAGGAAGTTGTTGAGATACCCAAGTTGTTATAGGTCCTTGATTATTAGTAGAGGTTTGGTTCCTTTTGGAATCCATACATATTTACCACTAGGAATGCTATATTTTCTAATATTACACATAGAAGTATGACCTTTCCTATTATAGTAAAAACATGTCACAAAAGGTGAACTAATTGCTTTTCTAAAGCTGAAAAAGTTTTTGTAAGACTTTTGTTGTGAGTGGTAATTATCCCTATTCTAACTTTGTCAAAAACACACTTTTGTTTCCCAAGGATAATGTCCAAATTGGCTTTACCCATGGTAAACTTAGCAAGGGTCTTCTTAAGATAAACATCTTCAGACTTTAGACCAATGCAACTATCACATTCAACCTTTTTAGACAATGATGTAGATACACAATCACAACTAGCATTTTTATAAATCAACTGTCATGTTTCATGTTCTAGCTTGAGGTCATCTAATTCCTTTTTAAGCATGCTAAGTTGAGTTTCATATTCCTTTACTTCTAAGCTTATTATTAGAAACAATAACTTTTTGAGCTTCCTCATGAATATCTGTAAAAGCTTGATACAAAACATCATAAGATTATTTTTCAGTTTCTTGATCATTTACAATGGATTCTTCATTTTGAGTAGCCATCAAGCAAAGGTTTGTCTCCTCTTCTTCACTAGAGTCGCTTGAGGAACTAACATTGTTGTCCTCCCAAGCTATGTAGGCTCTCTCTATCTTACTTGGCTTCTTTAACTTCTTTTCTCCCCATTGTTGCTTCTTTAGGTAAATTGGACAATCTGCCTTGATGTGACCTTGTTTTCCGCATTCAAAGCATGTGAAGTTTGGAGTTCCGAAATCACTTTTCTTTGTAGCCTTTTTTTTTAGAAGTTCCCTTGTCTTTTCCTTTCTTCCTCATAAACTTGGTGAAATTTTTGACAGGTAAGTTCAGATTTTCATTCTTTGAATTTTCAGACTATTCTTCATCACTTTCTTCATGATGCATAGTAGTTATCTTAAGAGTAATTGCCTTCATTTTCTTGTCAATTTCTTCTTCCCTTTTGAGTCTACTTAACTCCAACTCATGTTCTCGTAGTTTACCAAAAATTGTAGTCACATTCATATTTGTTAGATATTTTAATTTAGCTATGGATATAACTTTCAATTGCCACGTTCTATTGAGACATTTCAGCACTTTGATGTTGAGCTCCTCTCTATCAAAGGTTTTGCCAAGAGATAACAAGTGGTTGACAATATGTGTAAACCGTTTCTACACATCCGAAATTCTTTTTCTCCAGGTAGCATCCTAAACATTTTGTATTTAAGAGTGTTCTTCCTTGCTCTCTTGACTTTTGTTGTTCCTTCGTGTGTTACCTCTAAGTTGTCCCAAATCTCTTTTGCACTAGTACATTGAGAAACATGAAAATTCGTCAAGTGTTAAAGCAGAAGAAAGAATATTTTTAGCTCTAGCATCATATTGGGCTCTTCTATTTTCACCTTCTGTCCAAGTGGACCAATCTTTCTCGACAGTTTTTCCTTCAACTACATGTGTAGAAATAAAAAAAAAGGCCATTTGCAACAGCATCCCATACATACCTCTATCTACTTATTCAAGAAATATTTTCATTCAGATCTTCCAAAAAGGATAATTTTCACTAGCGAAAACAACAGGCCTATTAATCGAAGCTCCTTCGACAAATAGACGGTGATTTCCAGTCATTTTTAGTATTTTAAAATGTTGAAAGACTATCAACACAAGCTCTGATTACCAATTGTTGAAGACAATGACTAAATACCAAGAAGGGGTGAATTGGAATTTTTAAAAAACTTTTAGAAAACCTCTTTCTTTTGAAAACTTTTCAAGACATTTTCTTGGATTGATCCAAATCAAGATATTTAATGAATTATGTGAGTTGTTATGAAATTCTTCAAAATGGCTTTCTATCCCTTAATTCAATTTCAGATTTCTTAAAAGCAATTAAGGTGAATCAACTTAAGACATAGAAAGAACCAATGAAAGATACATGGCAAGATAAGAGATGAGAAAGAATGCACAAGACATTTTTACACTGGTTCAATCACAAACTGTGATCTACATCCAATTTATCCAAACAACTTTGTTAGAGTTAACCCTAGTGGCCAATCCATTTTAGACTATATTTGTATTACGACTTTGATTTATATATTTTATATATGAGGCATTTCAGTTACTATATTATATAATATGGTAACATCCTTAAAATAGGTGGGTTATTCGATGATGTGAGATTCATTGAATAATAGAACGTGATTCTTAAAGTGTATGTAGTCGAAGTATCATTGTTAACCAGGACGACAATGATACATCAAGACTATTGTGTGAGTAGCATGATGACCGCATCTCACAGGTCAGATATGGGATATCAGGCTAACACACATGTATAAATATTAGGAGTAATATTTATACTAGATAGACCCACTATGAGAAGGCTTTATAATAGTTATGTAAGTGTCATAAGCGCTTCTGATGACAACCATAAGGTGATAGTAGTTCTTCAACTTGGAGTCACTACGATTCCTACATGTAAGAATTGTATGCTTTAATGCTATCAAACACCATCTGTAACAAGGTGATTATAAAGGTAGGGCCTACAATAAATCATGTTGAGGAATGTGTGAGTGACGTAGATAGGATTCGTCCCTCCTTCATAATAGGAGTTATGTCTATTGGCCTCTCGATAGAGTGAGTCGTGCAATATGCGTGGCCACACGCAAATGGACTGATATGAGATATTGGATCCGTTTGTAATTAAATGTCTACTTGGGTATCAAGAAATAAACGATTGGACTTAACGAGGATGACACTCTTATGCCTCGTGTACAAATCGAGACATTTGGACGAAGGGACAAAGGCTACACAGTGGAAATGGTTGTTGTAAAGGTTGAAATCGGATCACCGATTATTCATAGGCTGGGTGGCAGCAATGCATTACTAGATGCCAATCATTGTCTATAGTATTATAGAGATAATGTTATCGCCATTATCTAGTGGGAGCCTGTAGGGTCACATTATTATAGTAATTTATTGGAACAGATGAATAAATTAAATGTGCTTTAATTTAGTTCATGATTAATTAATGTGATTTAATAATTAATCAACAAATTTAATTAAGTGAGATTTAATTAAATTTAATTAAATGAGATTTAATTAAATAAGACGGAAGATGATAAGATAAATGAGATTTGATAAGGTAATTATCTAATCAAATAAGATTTGATAAGACAATTATATGTATATCTAATCAAATAAGATTTGATAAGATCAAATAAGATTTGATAAAATATTTTATGGGATTAAGATAGAGCTCAGGTCTTAAAGAGGTACATACCTCAAAACATGACCATGAGAAAAACACTTTTGTGAGTTCTTCCTAAATCCCTACGCGTTTACCGTCGGCTAGCACCAAGACCCCACTCCAATAGTTGCTTGCGTGGACTGAGTAGAGGCGTCGTTACTTCGACGCTTGGTGATCAAGGGCAACCAGTTAATTGAAAGCATGCTACAAAGGTAATTGTCTAAACCCTTAGATATTCACGAGTAATGTGTAATTCATGGGAAAGGGGTTATTTCTGTAACACCCTGAAATTACAACTCAATTATATATATTCTTTGTAATTAAATTCTCTGTAGTTACTTCTCTGTATTGTTTGTCTGTGATTGAATCCTCTGTGGCTAATTACCTGCAATGTTTGCTTGTAATTAAATTGTTTGTGATTAATTGCCAGTAGTATTTTATTGAATTATTTAAAATTTCAGTGTTCTCTGATTAACTACCCACAATGTTGTCTGTGATAAATTGTTTGTAATGTTTGAGTTAAATTATTTAATTGTTATGTTTTGCCTGATAATTAATCTCTTGTAAAAATTTTGTCTGTAATTAATTTATTTATAGATAAAATTTTATTTAGACAATTAGAATTAAATCAATTACACAAGTGATGTATTAGATAACAAGTTTTATAAAAAAAAAATAATAAATTGTTTGATTTTAATTTCTAAAATTTAATTGAATTGCATCACAATTACATAGTGTAAAATTATACTGTGTAAACTAAACTCTGTGTACCTAAAACCCCTAATCCCCACTAAACCAACACCTCACAACATGCAACACACCACACTTCAACACCTCACCTCCACCTAACACCTAACCCACGGCCTAATCACCCAAAAACCCCACCCACATGCAAATTAAAAATAAAGAAACCTCTCACTAATCTCTCTCTCATTCCTAATACCACACTTAGTAAAAAAAAAAATAGTTCCATTTCTCTCTTTTCTTGCTGCTGGCTAAGAGACTCAAGGAGGAGGAGAAGAGGAAGATTCAACCATTGGTGATGCTTCAACCTTGCATGCAAGCCTAGACACACCACCTTATCACACTCTAGTGTCCATTCTCACCAACACATTTTCATCTTTTCTTTGTGTGAGCTCTAAACTAGGTAAGGGGATTTTCTTCCTTGTGGACTCAAAACTATGGTTGTCTTTGTGGGATTCAACCATGATTTTGCATGAATGCCTCCATTGTTGATGTTGTTTGTTTTGCATGTGACTTTGGTTGGAGGGAAAACCCTTGTTTTGTTGTTTTGTGTTTTGGCTATCTGGCTGTGCATGCCTTGCATGTACACTTTCATCTATCTTTTTTACTCTTTAATTATTTGGAAAGACTCTAAATACAAAGGAGACCATGCCCAAATTTTATCAAAATTTTTGACAAGGTTTTATCTTGAAACTCAAAGCCAAACCATGTGAGGCAATGGCTGGAATTTCGTTTTGGCTGGAACAAGCCCCACTGTCTCAAGGTTTTCTCAAAATCTAACTGTTGGATTTTTGTAAAATTTGTTTTAAATGAAACTAGACACAAAATACTACAACTTTTCTTTTATAGTTGTTGTGAGATAAGCTCAAATTGAGGCTCATCGGTGACATGCAAAACAGCCCATCTGTTCTCGTTTTTGAGCAGGACAGTGCTCTGTTTTATTTAATTCTGCACCTTTGTATTCATCTCCTTAAAAATGTGATTACATATATTAAAACTAGACAAAATAATCTTTCCAACCATGTATCCCAAGTTAATTATCAATTTCATCTTCTAAATTTAAAATTGAACTTTTGACAGAGAAGGAATGCTGTGAAATTGTTTCAAGTCTGGAAAATTTGCTTTAAATAAAAATTTACTGGGAATTGTAGAAAAAGAATTTGAGTGCAAATTTTACCTTTTTGAAAAGATAATTGTGTTAGATTTTAATATGGAAAGAGTCCAACTCCGTTTAGTTTGGGGAAGGTTTAGAAAAGTGCAACTCTTTGAACCAAGGTCATTTTGAAGTCAAAACTGTCTTACCGCCTTTTAGAATTTTTAGGAATTTTTGTAGATATTTGCTAGACAATTGGGATACCATCCCAGAAAATATATTTCAAGAGCTTTAACTCTATATAAAAATTTCATGTTTTAAAAATCATTTACTAATTTTACTTTGAGCCTACATTCTGTTCTGTTTTCAGGAGATTAAGCTTTTTAAACCTTTGCATTATCTATGAAAGTTAGTTGCCCTTTTACTAAGCTAAATTTAATTTATTTTGGTTGATTTATAAATGATTGTCTAGTCTGTTGTTTTTAACTTGATTGAAAGACCCGGGGGTGTGAACCTTGGACAATTGTTAATTGACATGTGCGATATATTTATTGAATTTAACTGTATTAGAGACTGGGAGGAGTGTGAACCTTGGACACTGAAATTGTGTGTGCATGTGATTGTCTGTGTGATACGATTGATTTTCAACTGTAGTATGAAATTGTTATTATTGTGATAATTGATATTGTGGTATTTTCACATGAACTCATGCGTGAGTACTTGTGACGACTAGAACTCTGTTATAGTATTTTGGTGATAAATGACAAATAAACTGTAAACAGAGTGTAAAAATATCTAGGCTATAAATTATTAATTTTAATAATAACTTTTACATAATTGGACTCTTTATTTGTGCTTTGGACATAAAATTGACTTAGGACCCTTGCACAGAGGAAAAAATGGTGAGTATAGATAATCATAAGATTTGATAGGGTGAGGTGTGCATAAAACTTAATAAAAATTGTTACGCGATATAAATTGTATGATATTGATATGTGTGTATGGAAACACGAGTGCACGACGGGATGCTGAAAGTACGAGATAAAGAGAGTCGTGTGGGGCATTCATGCTGGGAAGATTTCAGAGATTGTGAGACGGAGGTCGAATGGCGGTATTCACCCAGCATGGTGAGGGAGGCTAGTGTCCTCGTGTATGTTATGTTTTTGGAGCTAGAGACATGGTCTCAGGCTCGTACGCCAATTCGTCGTCGTTCAGTACCATGTGCAGCGGAACCCCATAGTGACAAAGAAAGGATAATACTAGTGAAGAGAGTTGTTGAGGAGTTAGTCCTCAGAGTTTGGATGGCCCCATAGAGTGGTACTTGAGGTATACTTGCTGACTTGCTATTTCTTGGGGATCTGGTGCTGAGTTTGTGGTCGTGTTTTCCACAGTGCCGACTTGGAAATCCCGACAAATGCGAGACATAACCATGTTGGTGAGAGCCTGCCATTGTACCATGGCGAAGGGTGTACTCCTAACAGTCATCCTACTTAACTGTTGTAAGACCACTGAGTTTTGGGAGTTCTAGTGGCAGTTGGCCAGTGAGAAATAATCCAAAGAGTTAGTAATGGAACTTATTAGGGTTGCAAGTGAGACCCGTTAGTAGATTGTGTGTGACTTCTTAAGTCATTTTGTGTGTGGCTTGACGAAGCAGGAAGATTCACCCTTATGTTTTATTTCTTTTAGGATCAGATGGCGGATTAGGAGCCGATGCTCCACCTAGAGGTTGATTGCATTATGGGAAGATGGATATTCGATGTGGTTCGGGGCATGGATTGTAACAGCCATAGGCTATCTTTATCTTGGCCTGGCGCCTCAAGAGCTTTCATATGCATTGTACTCATGGACTTCCCTGGGGTCCAACGGGGTTGTTTGCCTTCCGCGAGAATCGAACATGGGACCTAGACCCCTTAAGTACATGTGTTTATGGATTCCCACTACCAATTGAGCACGTGGGAATCCATGAACACGTGTACTTAAGGGGTCTAGGTCTCGTGTTCAATTCCCGCAGAAGGCATAAAACCCCGTTGGACCCCGGGGAAGTCCATGAGTGTAGTGCATGGGAAAGCTCTTGAGGTGCCAGGCCAAGATAGAGATAGCCCATGGCTGTTACATGGATCACTTTATCGGGTATCTCTACTACACTCTGACGCTCCTCGATGACCCTGAGGAGCAGCCCCAAACATTCGAGTACTATATGTGGTGGACTCAGCCCACCCCACCATACTATCGCCATGCTATGCCAGTTGAGATTGTGGAGATCTCAACATCTTCATCTTCATCTTCTTTATCTTCTTCATCTAATGGACCAGAGGGAGACTTCAAGGATTCTAAGTGCACCTTGATTGCCCCTCCTCTCTGACATCTGTGCTGCGGTAGTGTGTAACACCCCTTGTTATTATTAAAGATTTTCTTATTAATTAAGAAATTTGTGAAGTAATTTGATACCCAATTATTGAAAATAAACTTTAAAAAAAAATACGAGGAAATTTGTTTTCCTTTAAAACGTGATTGCTTCAAACTCCAAACAACAATCATCTATAATAACTTATGATTATATTAAAATACCTTTTGATGAAATATCGATATATCGGTCTTATAAAATCAAACTCATTTTTTTCAAGACATTAACTTCGTTGTAAACCATGAAACATAACAAAATCTTCCTTAATTAGGAACATCCTCAAATCCATCATTATACTATTGTATTACACAGGATATACTTATGCATATACATTCTTGGAATTGCACACATTATACATTTGAGTCACCTATAGGGAATTGATACATCATGATATTAAAACTTAGTCGACCCTCTTTTATATAAGAAAAGATTAAGACTCAGAGCAGTGACTCAATGAAAATCCAAAATACCCAATTGACTCATGAAGCATCCTAGAAGGATCATTTTCTTTCTCTTAAAACATCTACCCATGTCAACAGTGCTTGTCGTAGCTTTTCCATTTTATCTTCGTTGTTTGCACATGATCATTCATCTATATCTGAAAAATAAAGGCTTATAGAGTGAGTCTCCCTCCTCCTCTAAACCAACAACCAAACGACCTTACGGTCATAAACAAACAAACAAAATCAACCACCATATTGTGGTGCTCTCATGAGTCTCACTCGACAACCTCATCCCATTTCACTAATTTTCCAACTCATACAACTCATCATCACTTGGGCCCGCTGCCACCGAAACTCCTAGAACTCAGTGGACTTACACAATTTAAGCTAGATGACTATTAGAAGTACACCCTCATCACGATACAATGGTGGGCTCTCACTAACACGGTTATGCCTCGCATTTGTTGGGGTTGCCAAGTCAGCTCATGTGAACTCCATCACAACTCAGCGCCACACCCCTAAGAAAAAGCAAGTCAACGAGCGTACCTCAGGTACCACTCTGTGTGGTCATCCAATCTCTGAGGACTGACTCCTCAACCACTCTCCCTATTGGGATTGGGATTCATCTTTTACAGGTCCGTGTGGGCTTCTCAACCAAAGGTACTTGACGGCGGTCCTCAATCAAGATATGTCCCAGACATACAATACAGAGATCCAACTCCCCCACTATCACAATGGTTAAACATTACGACCCTGTTATCTCATAAGCACAATGCTCATCGTAGATAAAAGCCTCCACATGACCTCTCAACTTTTGCCCATTTGGCTTTTGATCACGTAAGGTTATCTTTCTCAATCATCGTGCAGCCTTTATCCATGAACGAATTCCATTTCAACAGTCACACACAACCCAACGATAGAAGTTCTTCCTCCTTTTTTCGTTTCTCACAACGTCTAGAAGCAAACAATAACTTTTCAACCACAAAACACACGTGCGTAATACACCTCACCCAATCATGACCCAATTCATGATTTTCTCTATCTTATTACATCTTATTGAATCCTTGTTCACTCTCAAGTTTTATGCTTGATTTAATTATTGGGTCTCAAAGTCCATGCAAAGGTCCTAATTTTCTTTCTAAGTCCAAATATCCGGCATCATCCATGTGCATAGGTACTTATTAATTACTAATCCATAATATTATTAGATCCACACTCTTTAATTGTAATGGATTCACTATTGTTCATAGTGAATATTATTAGTTACTAGATTGACATTCTAGTATTCACAAATGCGCTCCATTTGGAGTTCATTTGCTCCCACCCAAGATTTCAAGATTCTTGTTCCCCACAATCAACAAACCATCACAAAAATTCACATTCACATAGAAATTTTCCAGCACTCGATGTCAGAGGATCACATTCCTCCCGGTCTCCAATTTACAATTATAAATAAAATAAATGACAATAATCAATAACTCACAATTCAAGCACCAATCATCAATAATTAATATACTCACATTTATATGAAGTTTCCCCTTTTTAGGTGGAATACTTCGTCATTAACACAAATAAGTCAAACCACAACACATATGCAATTATTTCAAGTACATGATGAGTAAAATATGTTCGCTTAAGGGCAAGCGTACCCTACGCGGTAGTTACAGTGGACCTAAGTCCAGATATCATACCCAAAGGACTAGAGGAGTTCCCAAATAATTCAAAATTGTGTTAAACTAAACAATTTAATTTAATTGGCAGTTTGAGAAAGAATGTTCAATTACTCGTAGAAAAACATAGTTCAAAGAATGAGCAATAACAGTTCAAAAGATTTTCAGATAAGGAAGACTAGGGTTGTGATTTCAACTTCGCAATAAAATCCCTAAAAGCTTATTTTAATTGAAATTCAAGAGTGAACAATCAATTGCTAATCAACCCCCTTAAATTAATTAACAGACAATGGCCATGTACTGTTAATGCTCTTTTCCCAAATTTATTTCCTAGTTGATCATATAGGAATCAAATTAACGAAAAGGATAAATAACAGAGGGGGCAATTAAATATAAAATTTACCAAACAAGTTTGATCATGCATGTTTGTTTAAACAGAGGGGGCAATGAAATAATTCAATTGATAAAAGGAACAACAAAAATTCAATCAAAATAGCAAAATGGGATTACATGCTCGGTTTACATCACAACCCTAAGAAAAGTAATTAGCCAATCATAGGCACAGGAAGGCACAAACTTACAATCAAAGCCATAAAGAACAAAACATAGTAGAAACTTTACAGGTTAGGACCCTCGTCACGTTCCTCACGTTCTTCCCAAGCCTAAGCCTTTCTGTCTGTCACTAACTCTATCAGAGAGCACTATTTTCAAAACAGAGTAAAAGATGCCCAAACCCTTACTTCCAACTTTCTATTTATAATACAAAAAGTGTAACTGTCATGCGGAAGTCAGTACGGCCATGCTCTTTGAGTGGGCAAAATTCAAAATTCAAATATCTGCTTCAGCACAGCCGTGCTCTCAGAGCACGACCATTCTTGGAAAAGGTTGACGTTGAAGGCTTTTTTTGTGCAAATTAGAGCACGGTCGTTCTCTGAGGAGCATAGTCGTTCTCGAAAAATGATGACGTTGATAACTCCTTTTGTGCAAACCAGAGCACGGTCTCGAGCATGGCTATACTCATTTGAGCATAGTCTTGAGCATGGCCATGCTCTTCGGGAGATTCTCAAATATTCTTCAAATCATTCATTTTTAGGCTCTTTTCATGTTTATTCTCTTGGGGGCCTTCCTGTTACACACTTAGCATAAAAAAGGTGAGTTTTTCCAAAATAATTTACATAAAATAAAGTATTTTAGGGTCAAAACACATGTCACATTACGTACAAAATATGGTTTATCAATACATTACAATTAAGCATGTAGAGCTAAATTCACACTTAATAAATTATTAGATATACTAAATCAACTTGGAATTCCACAAAACTTTTCAGATATACACATTAATATACATACTTCCTTACATAATATTCTCAAGAAAAAATTCAATTCCTAAATAATTATTTTGATTTAAAAACAGAGGTTGGACATGCTCTATAAAACGCATTTAGAGATTTTTAGTAAATATAAGATCAACTACGTTTTCCACCAAATTTTACAGAGAGCGTTTCAAGCATGTAGATCATGACATATAATTTTTACAGTATCAAAAAACCACGAAAAATGTCCTTTTTGAATTTCAATATCGTTATTGCTCCAGAACAGAGTTTACATTAAGAAAATACCAATAAATACAAAAAGTGCTTGCAAAATTATGGAAAATTCATGAACAATATAAATAACTCAAAGTGCATCACATAATTTTCTCAAAGCCAATTTCTCATAAAAAGTAATTTTTTTCATTTATTCTCTGCAGTGTCCAGCTTTTTGATTTTCTAAAGATTAATTTGGTAAAAATAATTTCCACATTTTTATGACTTTACAAAAATTCAGGGATGGCACCCATGATGTATAAAACGTATCCATGATTCCCGTTTTCCAAAACTACATCCCAAAATGTTTATAAAAATCGAAACAGCCAATTTTTCAGATTCAACAGTCTTCAAATATAAATTTGGTAAAAATAGCTACAATGCTTTAAAAATTCTGAAAAAAATACCATGATATCCAGAGGCATCAAGACTTAGAAAAATATATTTACATCACCAAAATCATGCACGAAAATCAATAAGAAAATTCAAACACGGCTGTAGTGCAAAAATAGCATCTAGCACATTTTAAGGTTTTCATATGTTCTTGTGACACCCACTGGCGGATCCATAGTGGGGGAAATGGGGGCAATTGCCCCTAGAAAGTAAATTTTTTTACTTAATATGCCAAGTAATTATTTTTTTTGCCCCCATAAAAATATAAGTATTGCCCCCGTAAGATAATTATTTTAAAAAATGGATGTAAAAAGTTATAAAAGATAAAAGAGAAAATAAATTGACACTAATTTTACTTACAGAAAAATAAATTGGTTCTAATTTTACCCACTTTACCATTTTAATTTTAATTGTTTCCAATTTCTCTAATACCTAATATGAAAATGCATAGATTATAATTATTATTCGTAGAAATTTAAGCATTTTCATTTTTTGTATGTCATGAAATTATTATAGGAGCTTATAATATTTTTTGTCAGTGAAAATATTATAGACTATTTTTTTGCTCCCACTAAAGAAAATTTCTGGATCCGCCACTGGTGACACCCATGGTGTCTAAAGGCTACCAACAACAACAACAACCAACATTCAACAAGAAAAACAAAGAATAGCTTAGAGAAAAAGAGAAACTCCTCCATACCTCAACGAAATCAAAATCCAATTGGTTGGTTTTGAAGCTCTTGAGTTCCTCTCTAACATACTAGAATTTGGGAAAGAAAAGCTTTGATCTTGGTCATGAAAAACTAAAGAGAAGTTGGAGATTTTTTGAGAGAATAAGGAGAATTTTCATGAGTTCTAAAGAAGGAGAAAAAGCAACTCATACTTTCTCTCTCTTCCTTAAAGGTGGTGGCTAGGATTGTGGAGGAAGGAGTGTAACTTTTGCTTTTATAGGGGCCCCAAAACCCTAGTTAGAAGGGGTCCACTTTCTCTTAGGGTTAGGGTTAGGGTTTCACAGTGTCAATGTTTAGGTTTCTGTGTAGTTTTTCATCTGAGTCATTAGCAATCATGCAAATGGAATTTTAATTTAAACACCCTTCAATTATATTTTTTCTAGAACATAATTTAATTAATTAAATTCCTAAAAATTATTTCTATCAATTTTATTAATTCTTTAATTAATCTGACATTTGGAATTAATTCAATAGTGAAACAATTTAATTAAGTCATATAAATCACTAATTCTATTTTTATTTCTATCTAGTTCTTTCTAGACTTGAACTAATAAAATTGGGCTTATTTAAGTTTAAATACCTTAATTAAAAATTTCTAAATCACTAATTACTTTAGAACATTTAATTTCATTAATTAAAGTTATTACTAACTTATTAGTAAGTCATTTGTACCATTAAAACTCTAATTTTCCATTCTAGACAAAAGTTCCACATATTTACCATAATGTCATTAATGAGTTAACCAAATCCCTTCTCATTGACTTTTGACCAAGATGAGTCTATCTTTTGACTTTTCAAATTTTGAACTTTCCTCCACAAATTTTTAATGTCTCTACTTAACCATTATTAAGTAATACTTGATTTCTTTATTTTCCATTATTTTTCTTAATTACTAATTATATTTAATCACTCAAAACATATTTTTCTTATTTAAAACAAATAAATTCCAATCAGATTATTAAATCACTCAAGTACATACTTATTGAGTTGTAACTTTTAGGGTGTTACATAGTGCGCACTTTTCCTTTTGGCGTCGGACCCCGAGTGTTGTCTTTGGCTGGGGCTAGGGCTAGGATGGTAGCACCTCCGGTGGTAGAGCTTGGGGACTCTAATATTGAGGAGGACCTCAAGATGCTTGAGGAGGATCAAGCGGAGGAGGGAGAGCCAGAAGAGATGGAGGAAGTCCTTGTTGAGGGGGACCCAGAGGCACCCGTCGTTGCAGCAGAGTTGGGAGGAGAGGACTCGGTCGGAGGAGCGGGTTGGTTGGTGGAGGACTCCGGTGAGGACTCTGAGGAGGATCCTGAGGAGGATCTAGATGAAGATCTTCATGAGGTTTCTTCCAGGGGTCCTGCGGTTAGGATTCCTCTTACCATTGACCTTTGACTTAGGCTTTTTGGTGTAGTTCCTACACAGGGTTAGGTATTAGTGATGACTGCTCTAAGTTTAGGATCTTTTTCCTTTTTATGTATTTTGATATGGGTAGACCTAGACTTCATATTTTTGGCATATGTATATTCAATCATCTTACTTTATCACCATATGTATTTCTGCTCATACTTTGGGGTTGTACATATTACTCTTACTCAGGGAAACATCTATGTTATGACACTCTCTATTTCATGTATATATGTATATTTTGTAGCCAGAGATATCCCATTTTATTTATTCTGCTTTACTCATTTTTAAATGTATGCTTCTAAGTGAGACGACGCTACACTTTCTTTCTCGAAAATTTAAAGGACATGTTTTATTTACTACATGATACCAATTGTCGAAAATAATTAATAAACAGTTTTAAAAATTGTGTAAAATTCCAATCTACATTTTCTTAACTTACAATATTTGCGCAATTAAATTAATTACCACATTTTAGAAAATAAATAAAAAGAACATTTAATGCATATTTACAAAATCAGATATTAGGGTGTTACAATTTTTGCTCTTGGTCTTAAAAATTTAATATAGACCTTGAAACCCTAACAAACTTGAGTTCAGATTTACACTAATCATAAATCAATTATTACAAACAAACTCACAAGCAAAATGCACACCACATATGCTTACAATTTGTGAAACCTACAAGAATTCACCTAATCAATGTAGAAACCTACTACATTTAACAAGCTTTGAGAACCCTTCTCAAAGATACAACCTAAGAATGCAAAGATAAGGAATAATTTCACCTGAGAGAGATGAATATGAAATTTTTTTTGAAGCAGAACCCTTTATGAGCTAAAATGTTTTAATGACAACAAACTTTTAAGAAGCAAATTATAAGTCCTTTAGACTTATGCTACTAATGGTTTGCCTTGAGTGCTTTCAAAAGACATGACTTTATCAAGAAGCATGGAGAAAGGTGAAGCATTGGCCTACACTGAAGGTATCTCAAATCTAGAGATTGTTCAACTTCATAAGCACGAAACCAGAAGCAGAAGGGCAATCATAAGTTCTATGTCAAAGTGCAACTGCATATGACTAGAAGCATGATTCTGGAGGTAACTTGAGTTAAGGGGTAGACATTAGAAGCTACACATGACTTAAGGATCATTAGAAGATGCACTGCAAGGAAGAACAATGAAGACAGACGTGTCTACACAGTTCAGAAGCACGCATCAAAAGCTGTGAAAAAGACACCATGCAGCAGTGTCCTGAAGCATTGTCATATGAAGTGACATGCTCTTTTGAAGACACGAATCAGATTAAAGAAGAGAGAGCTAGTCACCAACAACAAGTCTTATACCAATAAGGCAACCGAGAACAAGAAAAGGAGTTTAAAAAAATATTTGGAATGGTTTAAAAAAGAGGAAGACTAACCTATAGAAGACTTACTTTTCTAGAGTAGCAAAACTTATGACTGTGCTAAAGAAAGGAGAAGTCACGAGCCACTAACAACTATAAGCACCAACAACACAATTTCAAATTTAAATTGTGTGCAAGCTATTCCATCTAAGGAAGAAAGAGGTGTATGATCGAGGCAACAGATCTAGAGGGGGGTGAATAGATCTTTCAAACTTTTTCAAACAAAAATTATTTTCTTTTCAAAAACTCTAATTCACCTACCTTCTTTAAGAAAGAATCCAAGAATTCTTTAGAAAGATTTCAGAAAAAATTTTAATAAAGATTCAATATCATAGTTATTCCAATTAAAGAGATGTTGATTAGGTAAATTTAATTGATCAACCTTGAACACTTGACAAAGATGAGAAAATAGAGTTGAAAGAGAGTTACTCAAGAATTTTATACTAGTTCAGTCTGAAGACCTACATCCAGTTGATCCAACTCCCTGTTAGATCTTCCACTATTTCAAATTTCAAGTTACAAGCACACTGCACACACAAGAAATTCAAAATACAAACTTTCTAGACTTGAACCCTACTACTAGGACCTCAAAAACTCTATTTCAGAAATCAATTACTTTCTAAAAAGATTAAGGTTTTGGAACAATTTCACCTTTAGTGAATGATCAATACGTTTCAGCTCTTCAAGAACCATTCATCTCTTCAAGCATAAGATCTTCCTTTAGATTTTCCATTTTCAAAATGATGAAGATCAAACACTCAGAACCTTTTGATGCTCTTCTCTCAATGTGTTTAAAAGAATTAGTTTCCGAAAAGCACTCACTAATGAGAGAGAAAGGTGCTGGTATAAAATTTTAAAGATATAACAAATTTAATCTGTTACATGGTCATGTAATATGTTAAAACGTTCTTAAAAGCACCTGGGTTCTGATCAAGAATCAATTTAATCTGTACACAACAATGTAATTTATTAAATTGTTCTTCAGGATCTTCATATGTGTTATGGGTTCGAATTAATCTGTTACATAGCAATGTAATCGATTGATTAACCTGAGCTTATCTCCCTTCTAAAACAACATTGATTAAACCGAGATGTAGTCGATTAAAACAGAGACAATTCAAATTATTTCAGAAACAAGATTGAAAGGCTAAAAAGCTTCATGTAACCGATTAACCTGTGTTGTAATCGATTACACTTCGTGTTTTAGCTTTTCCCAGATAACTAAAACTTATGGTAATCTGTTACATATAATATGTAATCGATTACTTCATAGAAAATTCTAAAGATCAATCAAATGACTTGTTTAGATATCAAGATTATCACTAGGCATCAATTAATCTAATCTAAGACTAATCACACAAATGCCTAAGTCTAAAACAATCAATACAATGCCACATCCTTTCATGTTTGGCATATTTAAAAGAAAATTAAAAACCAAAATGCTTAAAAGACTAGACTAACTAATCTTCATGTCAACATGAGGAATTAGCTGTATCGATGGAGACAACTCACGACGGATCTCCTTGTCCTCCAAGACTCTTAGGAAGGAGCAACGGTCATCTTCAAAGCTCTATTTAAGGGCAATGAAGTGCAACTGATGTTTCTTATCGGGAAGGAAAATAGGATAGAGAGGGTATAGATCAAAAGCTGCATTGTACTTATATATCATTTGCTTCTGATACTAGTCTTCCTTAGCCCAGACTCTCTAGAACTTTAGAGCCAAATCCATTTATCCATAGTATGTCTGTAAACATTTTCTCAAGGGGAGCTTACTGATGAGTTTTCCTTGAAAGGTGTATTAGGTACCTGTCCCTAAATAGAACTCATTTAGGATAAGGAACCTCAGGAGAGCAATCAGGGGATTGCTGTTTCTGAAGGTTTAGAGTGAGCCCAGCAAGGTGTTGTGTGAGTCAAGTAGTAGCTGCTACTTTGAGTCAAGCGCAACAATCTATCCATATTTGTTGGAATCATCGAGAACCAGTCCTACATAAGCGGGGAATACAATAGTTATATGTTTCCATAATAATTAAAAAAGTTAATAATGACAAAATTGCTTCTATTACCTTATAAGAGTAATCTGCACCGAGAATATAATCCTGTTGTTGGTTATTAGGCTGAGGTTGGGGCTATCGTCCGATCTGAGGGATATGAACAGGCCACGTGGTGCCTTTCCTTCCTTTGGCGGAATCATATATGGATATGAATGCAAATAATACCAAGGCAGATACTTAACAGTGTAAGTCCATGGAGTCTGTGGTCGAGGAAGGAGAGTGCGAAGGGTGAGAGGTGAGAGGGTGGAGATAGCATCTGCACCAACGTACGACATCACTTTCGACTAGGGCGCACGCATCGCATTGCCCTTTGTGACCCTACGCGCTAACCGTGAAGACGGAGCTTTTGCCGACAAAGTCACCTTTCACAGAGAAGCAGTTAGACCTTACCTGCATATTTATCATAAACTTTATTCGTGACCATTGCAAAGCATACAAATCATTCATCAAAAGATGGTTTCGTCGTAACAGGAAATCATCATCCTCTAGAGGTGCCTTTTACTAAAATTTTATTATTTTTTAAAAATCAATACATTCTTTTATATAAAAAAAAGAATTTTTAACAATTAGTTAGTAAAACTTTATAAAATTGTTCTTTATGATTTTAAGAATTTCAAAATAATTAGTGCCCTTGGTCCACGCCAAAGCCTTCAGTTTGAATCTGTCATTCATTTATGTACCTTTTACATATCAAATATTAACATTTATATCTAATTTTTTCCTTTAATTTAAATAAAAATATAGTTAAAAATTGTTGTCTAGATATGTTTTTTTTATATTGATTTTGGTGGCTTTTTACCACTAGAAACTGTAATTTAAAATTCTAAATAAATACTGGCAGTTTTTGAACCATTAGAAATCGCATTTTAAAATTTTTAACTGATACGTCATTGATCACTTAACTTACGGCAGGGACCCAAAACAAAAATTTAAATATATTAGGGATCCAAAGCAACACAAAAATTTATTAGGAACTCAAAACAAAATTCGCTAATTTATCAGGGATCTAAAACATATGGCTTAAATATGTTTTAAGTCCCTAATAAATTAGCGAATTTTGTTTTTGGTCCCTAATAAATTTTTTCTTTGCATTGAGTCCTTAATAAAACAAAAAATTTGTTTTGGGTCCTTGTTATTTTGTCTTAGTCCTTCTAATATATCTATTTTTTCATTTGAGTCCTTATAATATTTTGTTCATTTTGTATTAGTCCCTTTGAAAAATATTTGATAGAGACTAATAACAAATTATCTACATATTTTAGGGATTCAAACGAAAAAAATAGATATATTAGAAGGACTAAGACAAAATAACAAGGACCCAAAACAAATTTTTTGTTTTATTAGGAACTCAACTCAAAGAAAATTTTTATTAGGGATCCAAATTAAAATTCGCTAATTTAATAGGGACCCAAAACATATTTAAGCCAAAACATATTTAAGCCTATTCCAAAACACAAATTGTGGACCTAACAAGCTATGTTATATTACTAGACACCACCCTATGGCCAATAAAGGCATGAAGTAACATTTAACAAAGACTGAAAAACAATGATCATCGCATACTCTAACCAAGTTTAAATGTCACAATCAAACAACCATCTCAGTTCCCATTTGACTCTACCCGCTACTATTTCACCCTTGAAGTGTGTTTATATCCAGCAAGGTGAGTATCAAACTGTTTCAGGCTGTTACACACCACATCGCACAGATTGCAATATCTAACATCAGCTTCTGCAACCCCGCCTTTGACAAGTTTGCGTTTCTTCGTCGCAATCTCCGTTTGCGATGCCTTCTGTGATTCTGAATTTTCTGTATCTGTCTTTTCTTGTGGCTCGATTATTGGATTTGTTGGCTGTTGTGAAGTATTTGTAGTGGTGGTATTAGCACTAGCATCAGTTTTTGACTTTGACAAATTCTTCATGTTCTTTAGGTTTTTCTTCCCAGCTTTGTGTGTGTATTATACATTTCCCTGCTATTACCTTCAACCTTACAAACTTCACAGGATACAGATTGATCAATCCCATTATTTGTAGCGTCATTAATTCTGCTTTGGTCTGGCAACGCTACTGTAGCTTCATTAGTTACATATAGATGAGACCACCCACCATTCGTTGTGCCGAGAAAAGTTGCAGTTGATGTTTGTTGTAACGAAACAAGAGCCTACATATTCAATGTGTGGGGAAAAGTTGAAGTTGCAGTGTCTTGTAATGGAACCACAGCCTGCATATTAGAAGCATTGGAATTAAAACCATAATACATATATAGTCTCGACAATAATGTAAAAACCCAATACATTATCTGTGACTATTAGCTCTAATTTAAATAAAAACAAAATGTAGAACAACATAAGGGAAAGAAAAGGGCTAAATATATTGCATAGATAGATAGGCACAAAGCACCCCAAATGGCATAACATGAGAAAAAAAATGATTTTGTTCAGAAATTTGAAATGTTTGATCAAATGGGGGGCACTCACGTAATCATATATGAGGATCCAGTTTTGAGAATTTGATTTTGAGCAGTTATTGGATGGAGGATTGAAGGGAGGGAATGGAGAATAGAGAGACAGATGGAAGAGTCACAGAGGAACCAATGGTGAGTGATAGGCTAATTGCAAAACCGAAATCACTTGATGAGCCAGTTTTATTTTCAAGAGTTGCTCCTACTAATGGGGTTTTATACTACTAATGGGCATAATTTAGATTTTAAAAATAAAGTAGTAATATAGTAGTCAATGTTTTTATTAAGAATATTATTTAATGTTTATTAATGTAATATTTATAAGCAAATATATTTGTCTAGTATGGTATGATATAGTTTTGTTATTTAATTAAAATTTTAAAAAACTTAGTTTATAAAACATTTTGAAAATGAAAAGGTCAAACATGTATATAAGAAAATTAGATGTTTAAAAAGGATTAGTATAATAGAATTTATGGTAGCATACAGTTTTGTTATTTAAATAATTTTTTTAAAAAAAAAACTTAGCTTATAAAACATTTTGAAAAAGAAAAGGTCAAACATGTATATAAGAAAATTAGATTTGAAAAGAAAAAGTATTAGTATAATAGAATTTAAGGTATGATACAGTTTTGTTAGTTGAATAAAATTTTAAAAAAATTAGTTTATAAAAATTTTTGAAAAAGAAAAGGTCAAACAAGTATATTATGAAATTAAATTTGAAGAAAACAATATTAGTATAAAATAATTTATGGTATGATACAGTTCTATTATTTAATTAAAATTTTAACAAAATTTAGTTTATAAAACATTTTTAAAAAAGAAAAATTCAAACATATTCATAACAAAATTAGATTTGAAAAAAAAGAAGGTATTAGTGTAATATTTAATGCTATTAATATAATTTTTATACAAATATATAAATAAGTATATTTTGTCTTATATAGTATGTTACAATTTTTTTACAAATGTCACAATTTTGTTATTTAATTATTTTTTTAACAATAGATTATATAAGGCATACTTTAAAAAGAGACTTCCAAATATATATAAAAAAAATATTAACGTATCATTATTTTTTTGCTGACCATGTTATTAGTACGAATTATTCATCGCTAGAAGCAATGACTAAACTTCGTCGGGGACCATGTTAACATATCATTTAATTCTATTAATGTAATATGTTTACAAATATATAAATGAATAGATTTTTCTTTATCAGTATGATACAATTTTATTATTTTATTAAGATTTAAAAAAAATAGTTGATAAAATATATTTTGAAAAGGAAAATTTCAACTCTCTCTCTTGAGAGAGATTTTCTTATATAATAGGACACAATTTTTTTTATTTCATTAAGATTTGAAGAAAAAGATTGGTTTGTAGAATTTTTTTGAAAAAGTTCAAATCTATATCTATATGCATAAGTAAATTAAACCGAAAGTAATAATAAAGTAGTATTTGATATTATTAATTTTTTTTTGCTGAATTGATGTTATTAATTTAATACTTATACAATTATACAAATAAATAATTTTTTATATAGTATGACACAATTTTGTTTTTTTTAATTAAGACTTAAAAAATAGTTTATAAAACATTATTATAATTTTAAAATTATTTAAAAAATTATATACTAATTATTAATTTCATATAATCGTATTTTTACTTATTATAGTTTTACGACTTAAATATGTTTTTGGTTCCTCGAATTTGAGGATGTCTTTTTTAATCTCCCAAATTAAATTTTACAATTTCTTGTCCCTCAAATTCACAAATTGCTTTTTTAGTCCCTCCTAACTGATTTTTGACGGTTCAGATGCACAATATATAGACATGAAAGGATTATGAATGTAGTGGTTACTTGAGGTGAAAAATATGAGGAATAAGTAATGGAAGAGAGGGGCATATGGTGATAATTTACATGCAACGTAAAGCTTAATAGAAAATTTAAAAGTACTTTCAAGGACCAAAATGATAGTAAGTGGTTAAGTTCAGAAACCAAAATGATAGTAAGTGATCAAGTTCAGGGATTAAAATGACAGTAAGTCAACTTTCATTTAGTTCAGCTGACTGGATTGCCACGTGGATGACTCATGGCAACTGTCAGCTGCCATGTGTGCCACATAAGCAAGGACACATGGCAGTTAATTGGATTGCCACGTGGATAACAGTGGAAATTGTCAGCTGCCACGTGTCATCTACGTGTGCACACAAAACGTGCCACGTAAGCAATAACGGTAACGATAACGAATTAAACTTAACGACATGACTAAATTGGCACGCTTTTTACACTTTTAGGAACTATTTCATAATTTTTGTTCTTTCAGTAACTTAAGTGTCAGTGCCTCACATTTTCAAGGACCAAAGTGACTATTTACCCCTGAATAAATGAGCCACCTTTTTCTTTTTCTTTTGAAAAAAAAAAGTATACTAATCTAATCATAATAAATACATTATCATTTTGAATTATTTGACAACCACAAATTTAAGGCTGTTTGGCAAAACTAGTTGAAAAGCTAGTTGGAAACTGAAAGCTTATAGTTGGTAGCTTAAAGTTGTTAAGCTAGCTTATCAAATCATAAGTATTTGATAAAATTATTTATTCAAGTAGCTGGAAAATATAAAATGATAAAAATAGACATATTTATGTGATATTTTTATATAAATTTCAATTTTATTTAATTGATAAAAATATATTTTGAAGTATTTATAATTTTAGTTTTTAATTAACTTTTAAACACCTGTAATTTTTTATATATAGATCAATTATTTTAATTATATTTTTTATTTTCACTTATTATATATTTTACATATTATTTTTTTACTATTATCTTATACGATATTATAAAATATTTTCAATCAAATTTAAAATAAAATAAAAATAACATACTTTTGAGTATGTAGACATCACATTTTCATTAAGTTAATTAGTATAATATGGTTAAAATATCTTGAAGTATAATATTAAACATAATAGAAAAATAATGTATATAGAGTAATGATTAAAATAAATAATTTAATATTAAACCCTCTCTATCTCGTTGTGCATCATCCTAACAAACAGACCAATAAACTCATCACACAAGAGGTGTTACATAAAGTCATGTTTTAGAGTAAAGATTACATAAAACTATTAATCAACCATTGCTAACAATTTTATATGCAGATAATCAGAGTCTATCCATACAAATATAGCACTCTCCTAATGCAAATTAACTAAATGTTAAATGAATTCCCTTTGTACATTCAAGCAGGACAATAACTTTTTTAGTTTTCTTTAACCATTAACCAACTGATTAGAATATCAATTTTTTCCTTTCATGGCTTCAAACCAGATTAAACCGATGCAACTCAATTTGGGAAGACCAGTTGACTCAAAGGTAGACATTGAATGCTTCTGGCCATGGCCTAATGCGATGTGACTGGTTGTTGCAGTTCCTGCTATATGTGTAACCCAATTCCTATTGCCCGCAAGGCCCAATGCGTCATTATTAGTCGCTGCTTGGGATTTGCTATTCTCACCCCTCAATTGCTATTCGCAACCCACATGGTTGAAAATTGTTTTTATTCGAAAAATGTCCTTTTGACGGAAATATGATTCCGCTAAGCAAATTATACAACATAATCATATTTCCGTTTAAATAATTTTTTTTCACCCCCAACACACACAATGGAATCATATTTCCATTGTGTAGTACACAATAGAAATATGATTTCGTTGTGTTTTTTTTTTCAAAGTTTTTTTTTAAAAAAATGTGAATATTAAATGTTTAATATTTTATTTATTGACTGACACTTGAATGGTTAATATGTATGGATCGATGTGATGTGCATCGTTGATTTTTTAGGGTGAATCTGGACTGTTTCTCTTTTTGCTACACAGGACAACCATATTAATGATGATCTGACATATGAATAGTTCCCACATAAAAATCGATGCAATTTAAATCGTATATTTAGTTGGTGCAATCTTAATCGTTGACGAGTGAATAGTAGATCCTCTGATATAAAACAACAATGGTGGTCTAACGCAGCTCATTCCAGTGTGTTCATATTCACTATTTTCTTAAGAAGATGGAGGGATTCCTTGATGTTGTGTATTACTATGGTGATATGATACCATCTTCTGAGGGAGTTTTGTTTGAATGTCTTAATGGTCCTAAATTCATTAGAATAAGTGAGGACATACTGATTGTTGCTTTAAGAAAAGCAATTACGGATGCCATCAAAGGTAGCAGAATGTTACTTGACATTCATTTATGTCAACCTATATATGTAGGTGATGGTTGTGTTGAGTACGACTGTATGGATCTTAAAAACGACAATGACGTGGGAAAAATGTTTTTCATCTTTTGGGAATTTCATTCGAAAGGACCGATTGAATTATATGCGACATTAGACCGATCTCTTGAAGAAATCCTTGCCCTAGTGCATAAACCAAGATCTGTCAAAGAGATCCTTGCACTAATGTGTGAAACAATGGCGACAACTAGCTCTAATGAAGATAAATCTCTGTAGTAATGCTTTTAATTTTATGAAATCTATGTATGAGTGCTATTATGTTGGTTGTTGTTGTTTGTTTTATGAAATCTATGGAGAGATCGTCGTTTGTTATATTAATAGGCGCGTGTTCTTTAAGTAGTTGATAAAGAAAATAAATGTAATTTCGTCTCAATATAATTGTAAAATATAAGTTCATATGAAAAAAAAAAGTTTTCATACAAAATAACAAGTTACATACATAATAATAAATACAAATGTCTACTCAAATCAACTGCTTTTGCGGCCATTGCCCCTCCTCTTCTATCTTTGTCCCTGAGAGCTGCACCCAGCTACTGCACCTTCCTGTATGACCACCAATGTCTACTGCAGGAGCTCATGGTTGTTTGTGCCCTCTGGTACCACTCTCAAGTGCAACAATCTATCCAGATTTGTTAGAATCGTCTAGAACCGATCTTACATAAGCGGGGGGAATACAATTAGTTATATTTTTCCATAAAAATTTAAGAAGTTAATAATGACAAAATTGCTTCTATTACCTCAAATGAGCAATCTGCACCGAGAACGTAATCCTGTTGTTAGTTAATAGGTTGAGGTTGGGGTTGCTGTCTGATCTGAGGGATATGTACAGGGTCACGTGGTGCCTCTCCTTCCTTTGGCGGAACCATATATGGATATGAATGCAAATACTACCAAGACAGATACTCTATAGTGTAAGTCCATGGAGCCTGTGGTCGAGGAAGAAGAGTGCAGAGGGTGAGAGGTGAGAGGGTGGAGAAAGCGTCTGCGCCAACGTACGACATCACTTTCGACTAGGGTGCACGGATCGCATTGCCTTTCGTGACCCTACGCGCTGACAGTGAAGACAAAGCTTTTGCCGGCAAAGTCGCCTTTCATGGAGAAGCAGCTAGACCTTACCTGCATGTTTGGCATAAACTCAATTCGTGACTATTGCAAAGCATACAAATCATTCATCAAAAGATGGTTTCGTCGTAACAGGAAATCATCATCCTCTAGAGGTGCATTTTACTATTTTTTTTTTTAAATCAGTACTTTGTTTATATATAAAAAAAGAATTTTTAAAAATTAGTTAGTAAAATTTTATAAAACTATTTTTTTCTATGATCATTAAGAATTTCAAAAATAATTAGTGTCCTTGGTCCATGCCAAAGCCTTTAGTTTGAATCTGTCATTCATTTATGTACCTTTTACATATCAAATATTAACATTTATATCTTTTTTTTCTTTAATTTAAATAAAAATATAGTTAAAAATTGTTGTCCAAATCTGTTTCTTTTTTGTTTTGTTTTGTTTTTATTGATTCTGGCGGTTTTTGACATCTAGAAACTGTAATTTAAAATTCTAAATAAATATTGGTAGTTTTTGAGCTGCTAGAAATTTCATTTTAAAAGTTTTAACTGACACGTCATTGATCACTTAACTTAACTTATGACAGAGACCTAAAACAAAAATTTAATATATTAGGAATCCAAAGCAACACAAAAATTTATTAGAGACTTAAAACAAAATTCACTAATTTATCAGGGATCTAAAACATATTTAAACCATTTTAATATCATAAAATTATTAACTCTTACATAATATAATTTAATATTTATGCATTCATCATTTTATTAAATTACCCCACTAACCATTGCCATGGATCAGCCCTTGCACCCAAGGCAACCCACCCATTCTTTAAAGGATGTTTTTATTCTCACCTTAATTTTTGTTATTTTCACTCTCTTACTTTTTCAAAAACATGTAAAAAGACACTCTTGCTCTTTCCTGTTTCCCTACACCCCTTACTCTTTCCCTTCCCTTCACTCTTCACTTCCCAACACCCCGCTTTCTCTCTTTCCCTATTTTCCTCTTTTGCCTCCACACCTTTTCTTTCTTTCCTTTTTTTTTTTTTTAACTTTTAAATTCAACATAATCATGATTATGTTATGCCTAAATATACAATGAAATGACGGAATCACAATTCTGTTGTGTATCTAGATTAAGATCCATAACTAAATTGTGATTCCATTATATTTTTTATTTTACTTTTTAATTATTTAATTACAATATAAGTTACCTTTTTAACAATAATTAAATTAATTATGATACAAATTATCTTAATAACGACATTACCTTTTTAAACAGTAATAAAGTTAATTATTGTATAAATAAGTATCATAATTAATTCAATTACTATTAATAAAGGTAATTCATATAATAATTAATTTGATTACTTTCATAAATAGTAACTTCTATCTAATTAATTCAATTTTAATTAAAAAAGATAATCTATATGATACTTGCTACAATTAAAAATGGTAAATTGTATCTTAATTAATTTAATTTCAATTTAAAACAAATAATTTATATCACTATTAATTTGACTACTTTAAAAAAAGTAATTTATATCTAGAATTAATTACAATTTTTTTTGTAAAAAATTAACACAATGAAAACGCATTTTCGTTGAGTAAAATACACAACAGAATTGCATTTTCATTGTCTATTTTTTTGCACCCCTCTTACACAATAGAAATGTGATTCCGTTGTGTATTTTGTCAATGGAATCACATTTATGTGAAAAGGGTATTATTGGAATAAAAAATACAATAAAGCTAGGGGTGGAAATAGCAAAACTGGGGTGAGAATAGCAACTCCCTTCTTTATAAGTCACCAAGCCCTCGAGAATTGAATGTACTCCCAAAATTGCCACAAAGCCCAACCCATTCCTAGAACATCAAGAGCCACCATGAAAATAAAAAAAATTGTCAAGAATTGAACAAACACATTAGCCTTTGTAACGTGCATCATTGTGCTTACCTCCATGGCCAATTGTCATTGCTTCTCTGTGGCAACCATGCGTTCGCTTTACTCACTTTGCCATCTGGCTGTGTTTGATTAGCCGTTGAAATTCGTTCAACAGAAATTCTACAAATTCTTACAGTAGCTTAAGAACATGTGTAATGGATCACAAAACGTTAATACAAAATGCACCGTGGTTGGTTCTGAATGTTCATTATTCACAAAAAAAAAAAAAAAAAAAGCTCTGAATGCCCATTATCATCTATCCTATTTTGAGTCTCAGGAACTCTTTAAATTAATTTCAGATGGGTGAGTCACAGGCTTGTGAGAATTTAGAGAACTGAAAAGGAAGCTTTTTATTTCATTTCATTTTTTTAATTGCTTATCTAGGTTGTTGGGTTATGCGAGTCCCGTGGAGAACTAATTTTCTGGGACTTTTCCATTGAGCAAAATTCACAAGAGAATCACATTTTTTTTTTATGTATTTGATCAAAAACGTGTTTTCATTGTGTAGGAAAAGGTGTAAAAAAAAAAATACACAATGAAAATGCGATTCCATTGACAAAATACACAATGAAATTGTGTTTTCATTATGTGTTTTTTTTGCACCCCTCTTACACAACAGAAATGCGATTTAATTGTATATTTTATCAATGAAATCACGTTTATGTAAAAAGGGTATTATTAGAATAAAAAAATATACAATAAAGCTATAGGATGAGAATAGCAAAAATGGTGGGTGGAAATAGGCTAAGCCGAGCTAAGCTTTGCTAGTCCTGAGCCTGGCCTTAGTTAAAAGTACATGGTCTGAGTCTGACCTGTTTACCCGTCAAAGGCTTTTTTAAGGGTCTGGGCATGACCTATATAAAAGCCTGGTCTGACCTACAAGTCTGTTTAAGGGCCTAGTTTGCGATAACTTAACACCAAAATAGAGGTAAAAATATGTATGTCAAGCTTTATAAGAATCAAATCTAACATATTTAAATATATTTTTAAGGTTTAATATAACATTCATGATAACGTATTTAAAAATATATTTTGAAACAAGACAAATTTATTTTTCAATAAACTTAATTATAAGCTTTAGTTTGATTCTTTATGTAGATCAACATGATTATCATTTAAAAAGACAAATACATGTAAGATTTTAATGTATCATAACAAATTTAATATAATAATAACACTAACAATAAATATTTATTTATGATTTTTTAAATAGGTCAGCCTATTAGGCCTAAAAGGATTTTTGAATGGCCTAGGGCCTGACCTGTTTAACTAAATAGGCTTTACTAAAAGCCTTGGCCTGACCTATTTTCTGAAAAGACCTGGCCTGGCCAGGGCCTGATGTAGGCTAGGTCATAGACCCCTGTCGAGCGGCGTGGCCTATTTCCACCCCATGAGAATAGTATGTAGATATGGTTGGGCCTTGTAATGATAAGCCTGGTAAGGATAGTGCAAAATTTTAATTTTCTAGTTTATTTTAGACTAGTTGTTGGCCTCTTGCTCTGTTTTATCTACAATTAATTTCTAAAAAATTACACGATTTCGTCGTTTACAGGGATATGTTGGAGGGAAAGTTAAGATAAAATTAGTTTTATTTTTATTTTGTTCTATTATAAATGGAATACCCCTTTTGGTATCCATTTTTTATTAGATTACTTTACTCTTTAATTATTTTTTAAAGACTTAAATATGTTTTTAGTCATTCAAATTTGAAATATTTTTGGTTTTAATCACTCAATTAAAAAATTGCACTTTTTAGTCCCTGAAAGTCGCAAAATGTTGTTTTTAATCCCTTAGAGTGAATTTGAAGGACTAAAAAAAGCAGATTTTTAGTTCTCCAAAATGAAGTTGAGGGACTAAAAAAATATTTCGTAAATTTGAGGGACTAAAAAGAGTAAATTTTTAATTGGAGGATCGAAACCAAAAAACTCTAAACTTGAGGGACTAAAAACATATTTAAGCCTTTTTTAAATTATCCACTACTTTGTCCTTGAACTACTCTCTAAACTATCCACTTCACATACTATTCTTTTTCAGATTATCATATCAAATTAATCGATTAAAAAAATAGAATATAAAATGAGTAGTCAAATGAGTAGATCTAACCCATCATGTCTTATGGGTGAGTCAAATGAGTAGATCTAACCCATCATGTCTTATGGGAATTCTAGTAGGTTAATAAATAATGATTCTGAGAATGGTCCTCAGTCACATTGTTGTGTCCCTCATTCCCATTTAGAAAAGAGACCAAGATCCTAGTGAGGAGCTATGAAGATTTGGATGAGGAAGAGCCGTAAGACTACCTATTCTAGTTTGTTATTGATTGTTGTTGTTCTCCTGCTTGAGATAAATAGTCAATGGATCCAACTCTTTTAAAGTGAGAAACTCACTTTAGAGGGTAAAATGAGAAATTTTAGTTGATGAGAAAATCAACCGTTGATATTATGGCACATTCATAACAAATCATAATTGTGTTAAAAAATTAATCGTTAACTTTCTTATCAACGACAATGATTATTTACTTTATCCTTATACACTTTAAAGAAATCAAATCTTTAGTCAATATCTATATATTTACATACATTTATTGTATACAATAATCTGATACGATGTAAATCTTAAGATTCTCGATGTACTTTTCGAGGTTGGTCTTTGAGCCAATCTCACCCTTTTTAAGTCTCTTCGCTCTTCACACTTGAGGCGAGGTTAGTCTCTCAACCGATCTCACCATCCACTTATCAAGTCGGCCTCGTACCAATTTATACTAAGACAATTAGCTAATGGTTAAATTGTCTCATAAAAATTATCTCCAAAAGATTTAGAATCATGTTAAGCTCTATGCAAATAATACCTAGAGTTGGGAGTTAGCACACTTTGAATACTCTAGATTTGGGCAGTTTTTTTTTTTTTTCAACAAAAAAAAGGGAATATTATTAGGAAAGAGGAAATAGGATACAAGGTACCCTCCCTAACAATCACGTCCCACTTTACTCTAAGAACCAACCCTGACATACCATATCCTTTATATCCTCTAACCCAATAAATATTATGTATACTATACTACAAATCAACACAAAACAGCCACACGTAAGTGTTCCACTATTAAAGAAGTGCTATTCGCACCCCACCTTGTATTTCCCACCACCACGCTCACCATCCATTTACTCCTTCTCAATTGCTCCTTCAAAACATGCTCACCATCCAGCCACATACTCACCTTGTAATTCGAGCAGAGTGCGTGAGTTGTTGTAAATTCTATGATACTTGTGTCTTCGATTTTTACGGATAAAAAAAATTGCTCCATCAAAATTCTGTGCCGAATTGGGCAGCTTTCTTGGTCATCCCCTTAAAGTATTAACAAAAACAACGACCCACATAATGTCATATAGGAAAAAAAAAAGAAAAAAGAAAAGATAATTTCTAACACTTTACAGAAGAATTTCTGTTTTTTTTTCTGGGACCAAAGGAAGAATTTATCTTGAATACTACATACGAATTAATTACCACTTGACACAGTGTCTTGTTTGATTGAATTATTATTATTCAATTGCAGTTTCTGCGCCCACATACACTTACCAATTGCCATGTCTCCACAACTGGGAACCTGCAGCAAAGTAGGGGGGCCCAAATGGGCCCTCAGTGTCTTTGGTCCTTCACTTGGTTGAGGCCCATTAGGCATAACTCTTGTCCCCATCGATGTCGGCAAAACTTATATCTCGCACCAATAGGCCCATTTTGCTATTACTAATCTTCTGCATACTGTGCTCACAATGCCAGGCCACTAAACAATATACGTACCAACACAGGCCCAGAGTGGGTCATGTGAAAACTGATATTGATTATAACCTGCCAGCAGCATTTCTATGAAATGTGAGGGTGCATGTGGGCTCATGCCACAGATTTTTGACCATTCATCATTGGGGCACTATGCTGTCCACCTTGTTGAGCAACTTGAATAGCAGTTAGGAGATCAGCAACTCCCAATATTTATGGATCTGCCATTTTACATTAATTTTAATTCATATTAAATCGTGGATGGAAAAAACTCGATTGGGAGGAGAGATCCCACCAAAGGTGGGTCAGCCAAGTTTTTCGACAAAGATTAGTCATTGACAAAGTTGGTAGATACTCCGTACCAACAACAAGATAATAATAATAAAAAAACAAAATATAAAAACATGAGATGAATTGTTGACTACATTTAAAAAACATTTTAAAGTGATTAGGTTAGAGTAAAAATTTAATTGGGTTGGCTAAAATACCAAAAATTGTGTGATATTATACGAAAGTAAGAAAAATGATAAATAGCCTATTTAGTCCCTGAACTATGTGATATTATATGAAAGTAAGAAAAAGGAGAAGAGAGAAAGGGTTGGGCTAATTTATCGCAACATTTACAAATTTGTGGACTAAATTGATGAATTTGAAAATGTATGGACTAAATTGTCAACGAATGCATAGTTCAGAGACCAAATAGGCTATCTACCCTAAGAAAAATGATATGAAATGCAGCATTTTAACAACTTGTTGGAGATGTTTGATAGGAAATGGCCTTACAAACAACTTATTCACTAGGTCCCATGTGTAACAAGGAAATAAATATTCAGCTCTAATGGGTAGTCTTATAAGACACAAAGGGTGCTTTCAATGTCGGTTGAGTGGTCTGTTGCTTGGGGCTATAAGGGCCTAGATATAATTTATTAGTTATCTAACCATACTTAAGCCTGCTACTGCTCACTGCTATCATTCATTTCTATGAAGTCACTTCCTGTAGTTCCTGAAAAAGTTATAGGGGTCTCACTATGTTTTTAGGCCCATGCTGTCTTCCATATCCCTTTAGTAAAGTGGCTATTATGACCAATGTTTTTTTCTTCCAATCCTCGTCCATATCCATCTACCCTCTTGTGCCTACCAGTTTTGTTCTGTATTTGTTTTGGTACAATTTTGTTCTCTATTGATTAATTAGATTGCTTCTGGCATATGTTTAATTACAGCTAACGTTGTGTGTGTTTTTAAGAAAGGGTATGTGTGTCGCATTTATTGTTTTCCTTAGGATACTCGACAACTTGGTATAAATCTCAACTTAATTAACATAAGAGAGTTATACCCCAATGGCCGACCTACATTGATGAGTGTGCAAATGAATTTTCTCATTTTAAGAAAATTATACGTGAATATCTTAAATTTTTATATCTTGTGTCCCTTAATTTTATATATTTAAATTCCTTGTTCCTAATTTCTAACTCATGTGATGTATTTATTATTTATTATTTAAGCATTTGATTTAAAAGACTATTTTTTTTTAAAACAATAAATTGCCTCCATTGAATTAGGGTCTTGGATTTGCAACTAGTTATACATATTTTTTACAAGCTAATTTTTAGATTTTTTGACTAGTAATATTTAGTAAATAAGCTTATTTTAATAGTTTGTATCATTTTGTGAAATATTATTTCAAATAGAGTTTTGACATCATATCTTATATTTTATTTTCTTTTTAATCTTAAAATATTAATTAAATTCACTTTCCTTTTCCTTTCTTTTACATAAGATAGGATTTTATTATTCTTTTTAGTTTCTCTGTTTTCACTCATCTACATGTCCATAATCATACTAATCAATATAATGAAAGTAATGTTATTTTTATTTTATTTTAAATTTGTTTGAGAATATTTAAAATATAATATAAGAATGCATGATATAGAAAAATAGAATAATTGAAACTAAAAATTTAAATTAAAATGATTGATCCTTAAATAAAAATTACAAGAGTTCAAGATTAATTAAAAAACCAAAATTATACTTACTCAAAATATATTTTAATTCATAAAATAAATTTAAATTTATACAAAAATATCATATAAATATAGTCATTTATGCCATTTTATATTTATCGATTACTTAAATAGATAATTCTATCAAATAATTATAATTTAATAAGTTAGTTTAATAATTTTTAATTTTTAACTAACAATTTATAGTTGCCAACTAATTTTTCAATTTTCAGCAAACTTATCAACTAATTTTGCAAAAGTAACCTAAATAAGGCGTATAAAATTACGGAGATGTATGGAGGTAATTTCATGTGTGTTGTCTTTTTCTTTCTGACTATTTCTATGGCCTTTGTTTGGTTATATTTTTCCATTCGATTTATTCTTGTTTTCCTTTTGGTAATGAAAAAAGGATTGGTTAAGCTGTCCCTGCTCTTGTACAAGAGACCATTTAGTACATTCAAATTAATACAGCCATACTACTAATTACAAACAGGAATCCAATACTAGTGAGTGAGGATTATTAGGAGTTCAATTTTAAGATTTTTTTAGTGTAAAAAGTTTTATAAGAAATTATTTTAGATATAACTTTAAAGTAATTATTACAAAAATTAATAATCTTTCCATAAACGATAATCAATAATTAAATAATAGTGTAATTTTTATTTTATTTTATCAGTGTATTCAAAATTCTTTTATTTTAAGTCTCCTTCATAAAAGAAAAATTCTTTATTTTAACCACATTTCAAGTTGAAAACACCTAATCGATCCAGAGAAAAAAGAGTGAAATCTACTTTCTCCAGTGAAAAGAGTAAATTTCAAATTGAAAATCAGTCAATTTACCTAAATCAAAACAAGAATTTTTGAGCTTATGATAAAATTAAGAAATACGAAACCAACTTGGGTTCTCGTTAAATGAAAATTGTGAAGCTAGCATAATTTTTGCAGTTTGTGATATATTATAGGGTAAAATTTGTTTTTTGTCCCTCATTTTATCTTGATTTCTGTTTTTGGTCCCTCATAGATTTTTTTCTCTGTTTTTAGTTCCTAAAAAATTGTTTCATTTGATTTTTAGTCTCTGACATTAATTTCAACTGTTATGTGATGACATTGCAAGCAGAATTTGTGCTTGAAAAATTTCTTTTTAAATTTTTAGCAGTTTTTAACTCCTGCAAATTTTCTGACAAACTAAAACCGTTATAAATGTTAAAAAATAAAAAAAAATAAAACCTTGAACACCAGATTTTCTGAAATCACAAGAAATGTTACAAAAGTAAACAATTTTTACAATTTTTTTTTGTAGTGGTTAAAAGTCACTAGAAACTTAATAAGAAATTTTTTACACACAGTTTATATTCGCCATGTCATCACTTAATAGTTGAAATTAACGTCATGGATTAAAAATAGAACAAAACAATTTATAAGGGACTAAAAATAGAACATAACAATTTTTTAGGAACTAAAAATAGTAAATTTTTTTTATAAAAGACTAAAAATATAAATCAAGATAAAATAAGGGACAAAAACATATTTTATCCTATATTATATTATAAAGCCTGTCCACGCACCCACAACATCAATGAAAAGTAAGTGAGAAAAACAAACTAGTGTGGGAAGAGATGGAATAGCTAGTGATGAAAGAATGTGACGTATAATCACATGGCCCATCATGTGAGGATACATATTTTACAACAAATGTACCAGGAGAGTTCCTCATGGTAGGGTAGACAAGGAGGATGACAGTGAGAGAGAGAAAAAAAACTGATTAACTTTTTTTTTTTCTTTCAAAAGTAACACTAGCTGATATTAATTTTTATTGATTTTTTATTTATCTATTTGACTTATTTTATTCAATTAATTTTTTGAATTGTCAAAACTAGTGACTTGACCAATTTTTTGATCAAACTACCTAACTAGTTTGATAAGAATTTTAAATCTATGGTAAAATCTTAAAAGCCCTAATTTAATCTCACAAGACTTATCATAATCAAAATCAAAACTTATTCAAGAGTCTGTTTATATATCTTAAGTGTACGTGTATGTATATATAAAATTATATATAAAAGATATTTGTGACAAAATATCGGAGAGTGAAACAAGTTGAGGACATCTTCATCCAACCATTCAGTAGGAGAAATTATTATATAGTCTGATCTATAGTTGCAGTTAATCTCCATGTGATAGGTAAGCGAGTTTTTCAATTATAAGCAAAAAATTAATAAAAATTAATTATATGTTATCTTATTTTTGAACTATGTAATAATTTTTCATGCAAGTGGATGCAACATTACATTACAACTCAAAACACAAAATAATTAAATAATATATGAATCCTTGACAAGTATATTACTCAACTTGTTCATTTTCATCAAAAGTAGGGACTTTTCCTTCATTAGACACTCTAAGGGAAACCCTTTGGAAAGGGACGTAACTGGACAAGGATCGTTTTCGAATGGACAAAATGACAGCACACACAAAATGAATGCAGCAGTGCATGCCTTCTGTTCACCCTTCTTCATTTGTACACACATATAAAAGCAGACATGCATATGAACATTAAGCAACAATGACAATATATTACAAAGATCGATTTTGAGACGAAATATTGGGCAAGGCAGAGAAAAAAGTAAGCTTGGTCATCATGATGATGCCTGTTTCTTAACTGAAAAGGTGATAACACGGTCCCTCGATTCACGAGGGTTATACATGGTGGGTCGAAAAATACTACTATATATTGATACGTCCCTCGGTTAATAATAGTATTATTAAAATATTACTATATCTGATCCTAATTATAAGTAATATAAGATAAATAATCAATATCAAGAAAAGTAATTATTATATTTTTTTTAATTAATTCTACCACAAATTTAATTTTTATTCCAAAAATACCCTTTGCTTAAGTAGTTGTCACAGTGCATAAGAAATAGAGTAAACAATAAAGTAATGGTACAAAAGAAATTTATTTTAAAAATTAGTGATTCTTGCTTATAATTAGGACCAAAGAAAAAAATCAATTTGTTGCTTATAATTTCCATAGTTTTTTTTTGGTACGCATATGATTGCAAAGGAGTATCTCGGTCTGTCAACAATGATTTTTTCCCCTTCCAACAATGATTTTTTCCATATGCACCAGTCAGGATTCGAACCCCTGATCAAGTGCTTAAGGAGTCCAAGCCCCAGCCACTTGAACCAACCATTATTGGTTGTCCATAATTTTTTTTACACTCTCTTATAATTTTCACAATAAATATTTTCTCATTTTAATTTTTTAATATGTGCCTAGCTAGTAATATCCTTATTATTATTATATGCGTACAAATATGTTAGTATTAACATTAGAAGTACTGGTTATTGGCTTCTGTCTGCGATTCTTAGATATCACTTCTACTGGCAGAGTTTGTTATCTTTGTGTGCTCCAAAACAAACCTGACCCTTCTGTGGTGTGCTGCTTTCTCTCAGTGCAATGAAATGTATCATTTTGGAAACATGTGACTTGGAACCTTTCTTTGTTTCCTTTTTCCAAGGTTATACCCTTGTCCGTTTGCTTGTGTTAGGGCATGGGATGGGTGCCCAAAACATAATTAAGATAGATGGCATTTAATGAATTTACCAAAATATCACATATGAGTTCTTCCATTCTGGTTTATTCATATTTCAAATTTTCTTTTATCAGCAAAGCGATAATATTAAAATAAATAATATATACATTGACAATATAAAATATTTGTCATTCAATTATAAATCATTATGTATGATAAATTTGTTGACTTTTATAATTATTATTTTAAAACTCATGTCAACGATAATTTGTTATTGATTGACAACATAATTTTTTTTTACACCAACCCTATATATATATATAAATTAAACTCATAATATTATAGAAAATATAAGGATATTCAACCTGTATATATAAGAAATGTCTAGCAATTAACATCTATAATTTTTCTTTATCTTTGTTTTTATATTACTTATCATACTTATATATTTTTTATTTTTTATTCCTCAATAGCATTTTGAGTTTCTAAATAGAAAGTCCAAGGCAATCAAGTCAAAACCCAATATCAGTTTGATGTGATTTAAATCATATGATGGGGAAATTAAGCAAAGTAATGTAGAGAAGAAAGACATTTCATATTTGGAGGGAAGGAAAGGCTAATGTGGTAAGCCAAAGAGAACCAAAGAAACAAACAAGTAGGTATAGTATCTGCAGATGGATCGGGTAGGCCTGTGAGTTGATAAAAGGAAAAGGTAATTTTGTGTATTAAAAGGACAAACTAGACTGAAAAACTAAATGATTAGAAGACACGTGTCAGTTTCTGATTGGACATAGCTGTACGTACATGGCAAAAGAACGACGACGTTTGCAGCTTGTGAAGTGCCAAGTGCCATGGGACCAGTCAGGTGCAGAGAGGCTCAGGCAGTAGTGACTATAGCTACCCTCTCATTGCGTGGAAGAAAACTCGTTATTATTTTTTTGTGTGATGTTTATGCCTTTTGAGTTTTGATTCTCTGCACACAACTTATATAATATACGAATCTGCGTGATATATATGCTAAAGCTTTATGCTCTCTCTGCATACAATAAGGCCCTTTTTATGCCTTTTCTTTTCTTATGATCTTTATGTAATGAAAATTCAAGATATCTGCGGTTTGGCAGTATTCGTATGAATAATAATTGAAATTCTGGTTGTACATTTCAGTATATAATGTCCAACATTGATGTAACTACACAATGACTAGGGGGATTCCGGTATCATAGTGGCCAAATCGTAAATGATGAAACCCCCTTATAAAGATAATATAGTTAATTTCTTCTTTTTTATTAATTGTGGCTTTGATTAAGGTACCTACATCATTGTGAATTTGTTAATATTAATATTCTATAAACCCGTTTGGCATCTTCTTGATCCTTTCTACTTTTAAGAAAGAATTTCTTGTAGCAATAACTTGTCTATTGCAAAACCATGCATAGCATTGGTCCGATTTTTGAACTTTTCTTCATGTCTTTAGCTAAATTGCTTAAGCATGCGCAACCGCGTGCCTCTTTCGCTAATTGATCTTTAACTTTTTCCCCCATTGACCCTTCTAATAAGTGCGCATTTAATTTAATTACTTGACCAACGATTAATATATATTTAAACAAGAAATGCCGTGGCTATTCTCATCATTATTAGCTAGGCTACTACGACAATCTTTCAAAAGGCCTACTATTTTTCCCTCTTGGATTTGGCATTGAGTAGAAGTGGATTTAAATCCTCCACCCTATTATTTTTTTCGAAGGTCAAAAGTTTTCCCACATAGAAGCTATTTTACATTAGCATACTCAAACAACATGCTAAATTTAGAAAGACAAGTGGACGCATATCCTTACAGCATCTCCATTAATAACAAAAAAATTATAAAAGATCATGTGGTTGAAGTTATTGTTTAACAGATAACCGTAATCACAAAATGGAGATATGAGACATGATGGGGAGAGATTTGCTACCAAATCATATATGCATATCCCTTTTTTTGCTCTTAATTATAACTTCTCTAGTTGATATCAACTAAATATTTTTTTTTTTATTACTTCTTAAGTTTCTTACTTTGTGCTGTGTGGATGAAGCTAGGAGAAAATATATTTCATATTCGGGCGAATTATTGTCTATTATTTTCCTGGCTTTTGGTTGTAGTAGTACTCTATCATTGAGTTCAATTATCTGTTTTGTCTAATAATTCCAAAACTTCTTTTCCGCATATAGTATTTTAATCTAAGATTGATGCATGCTCCATAGTAGTCTATTAATAATCATATTAGATGTGTATTCCGCAATAAAGTGCAACACGGTTACCAAATATATAATTAAAATTTTTAAACATGGTGATCAATATTTAATTTCTATTCATATGTGTAAAGAAGAATACTTGATGTGTTAACCAAATCACCAGTAAAATTCAAGAGGAGTGAATTGAGTTTTAAAAACTATTTGTAAAAACAAATTTCTCAAACCATGAACGATATAAATCATGAAAATGTAAAAATAATAAATTCAATTAACAGTTATATATCAAATTAAACCTATAATTAATTGATTCAAAGTAATACAACAAAGAAAGCATAGTTAGAGAAGAGGAGTACATTAGGATTTATACTAGTTCAACCACCAATTGTAACCTACATCTAGTCCCCTAGCCAGTCTTGAGATTTTTCTATCATTGATAAAAGTTTACAATGCAACAAGTCTTTCACACTCAAGGAAACCCTCCATGACAACCCAACCCTGAAATGCTTCTCATTGTTCACTCTAATCGCCCACTATGGATCATACACCCTAGGGTATCACTAGGATCACACATCTTGCGAATTTGAGAGAACTCTAACTCTCAAAACCTAGGAAACCCCTTTTCCTAGAACAACAAAGGAAAAACCACCTTTGTTCTCAAAACAAGCAAGTCAAAGGCTAACAAACACTCTCTAAGTGGGGATATCATAAATTGAAGCTCTAAGTGACTCAACCTTAACCAAGAATGGCTCAAGAGAATAACTGTTTAATCCAAATTATTTCAACTCTCTTATAGAAATTAGGGTTTATAATTCCTTTATATAATGGATTAAAAGATAGGGCAAATTAATTTTTGAAATCCATTCATTAATTTGATTTGGTACAAGATAAGATAAGATAATAAGATTTTAGGCTAAAATGCATTTTTGGTCCCCATATATTTCTCAATCTGCAATTTTAGTCCCTCTATTTTAAAATCAAGACACTTAGTCCCCAAAATTTTCAAAATCAGCAATTTATAGTCTTTCTATTTTAAAATCAAGACATTTAGTCCTCCAATTTTTCAAAATCAGCAATTTTAGTCATTTTGTGGGTTGATGTGGCACCTATGTAAGCTGCTGACATGGTGCTTATGTGGCAATGGATTAAATAGTATGAAAAATAAAGCGTCCTAGTGGGAATTGAACCAAAGACTCCTTTCACAAAAACTAAACAATAAACCACTAGGTTACAAAGTTTCTTTAATTAATATTAAAAAAAATATTTGTTATATATCATTATTGCATGAGTTATCAATTTTTTCTTATTTTATTCTCATTATAAAAATTAATTAAATTAAGTAAATTATTAAGTAAATTAGTATGTAAATTATTTACATAAATTATTTTATGTAATTTACACAAATTATATAAATTTATATCAATGTGCAGTTTTGTTTATTTTTCTTACCGCACCAAAAAATAATTATAAAAAATAAACATTAAAATTTTATTAATTTGTATAATTTGAATAAAAATAATTTACATAAAAATAAATTTATGTAATTTGTATAAATTACCTGAAATGATTTATATAAATATTTTATATATTAATTTTTGTAATTATATTAATTTATATCTATATAATTAGAATAAAAATAATTTATAAATTAAATAAATTAAATATTTTTATTTTAAGTATACAAATTTTTTAATAATTTACACATTATAATTATACAAAATTATTTTGAGTAATTTACATATTTTAATTACATAAATTTATTTAACGTATTAATATATATTTTAATTAGAAAATTTAATTAATATATAAATTATTTTTATTCTAGAATTGTATAATTAAAATAATTTATATTTTAATTAAATTTTTATTATATATATATATATATATATATATATATATATATATATATATATATATATACTCTGTCTTCGAACTAAAGTATTCTGGTGGAAAAAATACAACATTGAATTTCTGGCCACAAAATTTCGATCTTGGAAAAATGGAAAAGTTGTGATGCCACCAACCCCTAAAAAGAAATTAATTAGTAGGGAAACAACTCCTTTTGAATTACAGCTTGCAGCCTTATCAAAAGAAGAAAAGAAAAGTCTGTTGGCCGCTTTGTCTTCAATAGATTCGGATGAAGACAAAGAAGAATCGGAAGACTGTAATCCTTAGTTTCAAAATGAGGATGACTGTTTTGGAATACAGCTGGCACCAGGCCTAGATGAATTATGAAGATCAGTAGACCGAGTCAGCAGAAAAGACTTAGCTGAAGGCCCTGTCATAATTACCCACCGAACAATAATTAAAGTTTTGAACTTTTGGCCGACAGAATATCAGGCCTTAATCAAAAGCTTTAAAGAAAAGTTGAAATCCGTGACGTTCTTTGAATCTGAAGATCTGATTTAAGTTTGAAATCTGAATTTGGTGTCCGTCGACACTTTGGAATCCGCATTTGAAGTCCGGAACACCTTAGAAATCCGTGTAATTTTTAGCTTTATAAATGCTTGTAATGTGAAGTAGGGCATCGCTTGCACCTCCCTTGCATAGCTTTCTCTCTCAAAACCTCCCTTCTCTTTAAATCTTTTGTAATTCAAGAGTGTTCTCTGAAATCTCTTTCTGAATTTGTAATCTTGAGGAATTGAATTGAAGAAATCTTTTGTAAGTACTGAATTCTATCTGTTTATATTTCTATCTTAATTTTAAATTATCCTTTGAATTTCTACTATTGTCCCTGAATTTACATATTATCCATCCATTATAAATATGTATGCATCGATCCTCGAACACACACACACATACACACACACACACACACACACATATATTGATATGTAAAATAAATTTGTATAATTAAAATATGTAAATTACTCAAAATAATTTTTATAATAATAATATGTAAATTTTTTTAAAAAAATGTATAAATTGTTAAAATAAGTGTTTTCTATCTATTGTATAGCTTTGTAAAAGCTGTTTTTGTATGTACTAGTTGTCATAGGCTGTAGCCTATGTTTCTTCTTTCTATATCTTTGATAGTACTATGTTTAGACTACCTTATATATATATATATATATATATATATATATATATATATATATATATATATATATATATATATATATATATATATATATATATATATATATATATATATATATTGCTGTTTAATCTTTTCAAGTTGGTATCAAAGCGGGAACGATCTCGCTCTGCTTTCTCTCGTCGGTCCGTCGCCTTCCGTCACCGGCGCCACCGTCCGTCGCCGGCTCCGCCGTCATTCTCACCGGTGAACCTAGGGTTCGGTTCGCCCTATTGAGCGCGACCCAACCCAAGTAGTCGCGTGACCTGAAACTCAAGCAAGCTCCCTCACACGCCAATCTTCTCCGGCGCCCTATTCAGCGCGTGAAGCCCATGCGCTGCCTTCTACTGGTTGGATCTTCTCCGCGTCAGGCCAGAAGCGTTCGTCGGCGCTTCCTTGTCCCAGATTTGGTCTTGAATCTCAGTTATCTCTCACTTTAAGTCGTGGGTCAAAAAGCTTGAACCTTTTCCGTGGTGTTCAAACTTCTATTTGTGCAGTTTCTGTCTTAAAAATGGCCTCTACAATCTCTTCTACAGGCTCATCTTCTGTTGGTCCCACTATTCCTTTCTCTGGAACACCCACCATCACAACTGAGAAACTCAACTGGATAAACTATCTGTCCTGGTCTGCCTCAGTTGAGTTGTGGTTCCTTGGTCAAGGATTTTATGATCACTTGGAGAAGGAAGCCACTAAAGTTGCAGATGAAAATAGAGCTCAATGGCAGAAACTTGACTTCCAACTCTGTGCAGTTTTATGCCAATCTGTAGACCTTGAATTGTTAGAGATACTTAGATCATTCAAGACCTGCTACTCCTTCTAGAACAACACTCAGGATATTTTTGCTAATGACATTCAATGTCTGTTTGATTCAACCCAAAGAGTAGTTTCTCTCAAACAGACTAACTGTGATATGACCTCACACATAGCTAAGGCTAAAACTGTTGTTGAAGAATTAAGAAAGTTTCTGATACATGACTCCTCGGAGGAAATGAAGAAAAGACTTGATAAGTTATTTATGGTTATGATTTTATGAAGTCTGCACCCCGACTTTGATCATGTGTGTGACCAAATTCTGGCTGGTGATCAGATTCCTTCAATGAACAGCCTAATAACCAGATTCTGTGTCCCTACTTTGGTGAAAAGTGAAAATTCAGCTGTAGCTACTGAAACTTCAATTGCAGCTGCTGAAACTTCAACAATGGTAGCATCACGTGGAAGAGGAGGTCATGGCAACCAGGGAGGACGTGGTGGTAGAGGTGGATGTCCTCAATGTACATACTGCAAAAGAACTGGTCATACCCAGGAGACTTGCTACTCCTTGCATAGTTTTCCTGATAAGGCAACACATGTAGCAAAATCTAAAAAATCAGAACCCAAGTTTTCTGATGAGGAATATCAGGAATATTTGAGGATGAAATCCAATAGTCAAGCTCTGTCTTCTTCAGTGTCAAGTGTCTCAACAGCATGTATTTCCCAATCTGTGGAAGGTCACGGTCCATGGATAATTGACTCTGATCATATTTCTGGTAATAACTCCTTGTTCTCATCTATTTCTCCACCTAAATTTTCTCACCTCATTACTTTAGCCAATGGATCCAAAGTTGCCTCTCAAGGAGTTGGTCAAGTTTCCCTTTCTTCTTCCTTAAATTTGAATTCTGTTTTGTACATTCTGAATTGTCCTTATAACTTAATATCTCTAAGCCAATTGACTCGTTCACTAAACTATTCAGTAACATTTGATGCTGATTCCTTTGTCATACAGGCTCGTGGTACGGGCCATCTGATTGGCGTAAGACATGAATCACGAGGCCTCTACCATCTTGAAGCGAGCCCGTCTGTATCCTGTTTTGCAGCCCCATCTCTAAAACTTTTGCATAAGCCATGATTGTTGAAATGTAGGCTCTTAAAACCAATGGCACGTGGGAGCTAGTACCTCTTCCCCCCGGTAAGAAGACTCTGGCTGCAGGTGGGTTTATGCCATTAAAGTTGGTCCTAATGGTGAAGTTGACCGTCTTAAGTCTTGATTGGTTGCCAAAGGGTACACTCAAATATATAGTCTTGATTATTGTGACACTTTCTCTCTTGTAGAAAAGATCACCACAGTTCGCATCTTCCTTGCTATGGCAGCTATTTGTCATTGGACTCTTCATCAACTAGACATCAAAAATGCCTTTCTTCATGGTGATCTAGAGGAGGAGATCTATATGGAGCAACCTCATGGGTTTGTTGCTCAGGGGGAGTATAGTCTAGTTTGTAAATTGCGTCGATCTCTCTACGGGCTCAAACAATCACCACAAGCCTGGTTTGGAAAATTTAGTCACATTGTGCAGGATTTTGGATTGAAAAGAAGTAAAGCAGATCATTCTGTCTTTTATTGTCATACTTCTCCTGGGAAGTGTGTTTACTTGGTTATCTATGTTGATGACATTGTTATCACGGGGAATGATGCTGCCAAAATTTCCCAACTAAAAGAACACTTATTCAGCCATTTTCAGACTAAAGACCTTGGCTGTCTAAGTACTTCCTTGGTATTGAGGTGGCTTAATCAAAGGAAGGTGTTGCTATTTCACAAAGGTAATATGCTTTGGATATTTTGGAGGAGACAGGTATGACAAATTGTAGGCCTATTGATAGTCCTATGGATCCAAATCAAAAGTTAACGGCGAAACAAGGCAAATCCTTTTCAGATCCAGAAAGGTATAGAAGGCTAGTTGGGAAGCTTATTTATCTCACAATTACGAGACCTGATCTCTCTTTTGCAGTTGGAGTTGTTAGTTAATTCATGCAGGATCCTCACATTGATCATTGGAATGCTGTGATTTGTATTCTTAGATACATTAAAAAGGCTCAAGGACAGGGATTATTGTATTAGGATAAAGGAAACACCCAAATTTCTGGGTATTGTGATGCTGATTGGGTAGGTTGCCCTATTGGTAGGAGATCCACCATTGGATACTTGTATCCATTGGAGGAAATATTGTCTCTTGGAAGGGCAAGAAACAAAATGTTGTTTCCTGGTCAAGTGCTGAAGCAGAATATAGGGCTATGGCTCTAGTTACTTATGAACTGGTGTGGATTAAACAACTTCTTCAAGAATTAAAATTCTGTGATGCTTAGTGAATGAAGTTGTATTGTGATAATCAGGCATCCCTTCATATTGCCTCCAATCCTGTATTTCATGAAAGAACCAAACATATAGAGATTGACTGCCATTTCGTTCGGGAAAAGCTGTTGTCCAAGGAAATTAGTGCTGAATTTATTAACTCCAATAACCAGCTGGCAGACATTCTGACTAAATCCCTAAGAGGACCTAGAATTAGTTTATATGTTCCAAGCTTGGTGCATACAATTTATATGCTCCAGCTTGAGGGGGAGTGTTAAAATAAGTGTTTTCTATCTGTTGTATAGCTTTGTAAAAGCTGTTTTTGTAATAGCTGTCATAGGCTATAGCCTATGTTTCTTCTTTCTATATCTCTGATTGTACTGTGTTCAGAGTACCTTATATATATATATATATATATTGTTGTTTAATCTTTTCAAGTTAAATAACATAAAAATATTTGATTTAATGTATAAATTGTTTTTATTCTAATTATATAAATCAATATAATTACATAAATTAATATGTAAAATATTTATATAAATCATTTTATGTAATTTTTACAAATTACATAATTTTTTTTATGTAAATTATTTTTATTCAAATTATACAAATTAATATTTTTTAATAATTTACATATTAATATAAATTTATGTAAATTACATATAATAATTTATGTAAATAATTTACATACTAATTTACGTAATTTAATTAATTTTAATAATTAGAATAAAATAAGAAAAATAATAAAAACTCCATTAGTTATGATATATGACAAATATTGTTTACAATATTAACTAAAGAAACTATGTAGCCTAGTGGTTCATTGTGTAGTTTTTGTCTAAGAGGTTTTGGGTTCAATTTCCATTAGGACACTTTATTTTTAATATTATTTAATCACTTGCCACATAAGCGTCAAGTCAACATCCTACATAAGTGCCATGGATGGTCAACTTTCGGAAGGACCAAAATTGCTAATTTTGAAAATTTGGATGACTAGATGTCATGATTTTAAAGCGGATTGAGAATTATAAGGGGACCAAAAGTGCATTTTAGCTAAGATTTTAATCCAAATATATTCAAAATCAGATAACGCCAATTAATTTTTAAATCAATTTATTAATTTGATTTGGGAGATACCTTATCAAGTGTATAAGAATCTTGAAATGTTATTTTACAAAATAGAAAACTCTGATTTTGCTTTTCGTATTCTTTGAGGGTTTTTAGTTTCTGCCTTTCTGGGTTGTTTCTAATTGTGGGGTTATGGGTTCTTTGGAGCAAAAGGGTTCGTTGATCCATATGGTTCAATTTGTTGTTGGGGTTTCAGGTTTGTGTGAGTAAGAGCTTGATATTTGGGTATGGAGGGTGGTTCGGAAGGAGAGAAGTAAAAGAAGGTACTGAAAGGAGAGAATAAGAACAAGCGCAAAATGAAGACGACTTCCCAGTTTGACATTTTCGTTTAGGAAAGGATATTTTCGTAATTGAACTTTCAAAGTAAATGTTTACTTTACACCATCAGAATAAGGGATGCCAAAGTAATTTCTACAAAAAGAGGGGGTGCATGTGTAATTAGAGTACAATTCAAAGGGTGTTATTGTAATTTGCTCTTATTTATATTACGAAGAGATCGAATAACCAAGCCACCAGACCTAATCGAAGTTCAAAATTTACTCCAAGCAACTGTAACCACTTTCCTCTTGTGGATATCGTCAGCAAAAGATCATAATATCATCAGCAAAGAACGCATGGCTCGTAACATGACAACCACGAGGCCCCACAATGGATTGAAGATAGCCTTACTAAGAGAGCCAAGTAATGCCTCTACTTAGAACCTCCTCTGCCAAACAGAAGAGAAGTGGCTAAAGCATGTCACCCTACTTGACTATGTATTTACACTCCAAAAAACCAGAGGTTTGCCATTCACAACAAAAGAAAGTTTTGTAGAGTGAAGAATAACGCTAATCCATCACCTAAAAATTGTTTTAAATACTTATACATTATGCTTATGATGAGTAATGGTATGAATTACATGTTTGGAATGCGAGGTGTTAATCCCCCCTTCCACATCAACAAGTCTCTATTAGTAGGATTTAATTGTCAACTCAAGGATCAAGTTTTCATGGTAACATAATTACAATCCAAAATAAGCACGAACCCATGCATACACACACCAGTACGAACTCTATAGGATCATCACCCAACATGCATCGTGAACACAGGACTCACAATCACAATTCGCAATTCATCACGAGTTGAAGCACAAAACATATTAGCAAGCAATCAATCGATCACAGTATTGTTAGAGTGAGCCCTAGTGGCCAATCCATTTTAGGCTACATTTGTATTACGACTTTGGTTTATATATTTATATATGAGGCATTTCAATTATTATTTTATCTGTTGTATGATATAGTAACGTCCTTAGAATAGGTGGGCTATTCGATGATGTGAGATTCATTGAATAATAGAATACGATTCTTAAAGTGTCTGTAGTCGAAGTATCATTATTAACTAGGACGACGATGATGCATCAAGGCTACTGTGTGAGCAACATGATGACTGCATCTCACAGGTCATGGATATGGGATATCAGGTTGTCACACAAGTATAAATATTAGAAGTAATATTTATTCTAGACAGACCCACTATGAGAAGGTTTCATAAGAGTTATGTAAGTGTAATAAGCGCTTCTCATGACGACCATAAGGTGATAATAGTCCTTTGACTTGAAGTCACTACTATTCCTACATGTGGGAGTTGTAGGCTTTAATGCTATCATATGTCATCAGTAACAAGGTGATTATAAAGGTAGTACTTGGACCTACAATGAATCATGTTGAGGAATGTGAGTGATGTATATAGGATTTGTCCCTCCTACATAACAGGAGTTATGTCTATAGGCTTCTCGATAGAGTGAGACGTGCAATATGCGTGGCCACGTGCAAATGGACTGATATGAGATATTGGGTCTATTTGTATTTAGACGTCTACTTACCAAGAAATAAAATGATTGGACTTAAAGAGGGTGACACTCTTATGCCTCGTGTTCAATTGAGACATTTGGACGAAGGGATAAAGGCTACATAATGGAAATGGTTGTCGTAAAGGTTGAAATCGGATCACCGATTATCTCATAGGCTGGGTGGCAGCAATGCATTGCTAGATGCCAATTACTGTCTATAATATTATAAAGATAATATTATTGTCAGTTTAGTGGGAGCCTATAGGGTCACACGCATAGGGGGCTTTTGGTACAAATAAAGTTTTTTCATGCCTGGGAATCATCATTCCTGGGAATCATGATTCCTAGGAATGACTAAATTTGTCAAATTAAGTTTCCTAGGAATAAAAGAGTAACATAGTATTTTTACCACAAATTTTAATTATTTACCGCATTAAATGGTTTATAAGAGTAATGTAATATTTTTACCACAGTAAAACTTAATTTTTAACTTGGGAAAGTTAGTTTCCTACCTCCCCCATGGGAATCTTTTCGTGGGAAACTTAGCCAAAAAAATTCTCAGGAAACATTGTTTCCTGGGAATGTTATTTTTTAAAAAACAAACCAAACATGGGAAACAAACTTTCCCAACTTAAGATTCACAGGAAACTAAAAATTTTCCTTGTACCAAACGCCCCCATAGAGTAATCACTTGGAGTAGATGAATAAATTAAATGTGATTTAATTTAATTCATGGATAATTAATAAAATACAATTTAATTAATTAACAACATATTTAATTAAGTGAGACACAATATGATAAGATAACTAATTAGATATGATTTAATTAATTATCTGTATATTTGATCAAATAAGATTTGATAAGTTAATTATCTAATCAAATAAGATTTGATAAGTTAATTACCTGTATATCTAATCAAATAAGATTTGATAAGATATGATTGGGATCTGGGTTATATAAATCTCCTATCAATATGAGAGAGGTTGACATAACATAACACATGAAAAATTCACTGCTGAGAGAGTAGTATGTCACACCAAATCCCTAAGCGTCTACCGTCGGCTAGCACCGAGACCCCGCTTCGATTGCTACTCGTGTGGACTAAGTAGAAGCACCGTAATTTTGACGCTTGGTGATAAAAAGCAACCCCGTGGTTTGAAAGCACACTACAAAGGTAACCTCTAAGCCCTTGGTGATTCTTGTGTAATGCGTGGTCCATGGGATGGGGTTGTTTCCACTCATGGTCTTTAGAAACATTTAAAATTATAGATTGTGAAACCCTAACAAGTATCCCATTACTATTCTGAATCCAATTTCCTAAATCTAATCATGATCATGATTTCAATTTCAAAAATTAAAAACAAAAAAGGGGAAGGGAAGAGCACAGATTCATGAATGAAGAATAGGGGACTCAAATGTTACCACATAATTGGATTTCTTGAGTTAGACTGGAACTTAGCCCTCCATTGAAGGGAAAAAACAAAAATTAAAGAAGAACAAAGAAGAAGGTAGAAGAAGGAAGAATGAGGAAAAATGAGAGCACCAAGCCCTTAATTAAAATTCTGAAAATGCAAAAGTGTAGTGTAAGTTGTGTCACAAAGAGTGTAGGGCTATTTTATTACAAGGGAAATAATAAAAAATGTGGGCTCTAATAATACATCTGAAGCCCACTCATTAATCCCTAAAAACCTATTAAAAAGTCTAATTGGGCTACTAAACACAAATAAAGCCCAAAATGCTAAAAAATGAAAATTCCAAGTGTAGGGCAACAACTTGAGCTCAAATTTGACCCCTGAAACCTCTGAATTAGCCTGAGCCTTTGAGAAACAAAATTTTAGAACTCCTCGTTAGCTTTCCAACAAGACCAAATTTTCTAAAATTGTAGTTTTGTGTAAAAGTGTTATGACTTATACACGAAAGTAGTATTAAGATAAGTAAAAGTGTGAAAATTAATAAAAATTCAACACTTGGGCTCAATGAAGCCTAATATCACAAAACTCAGCTAAAATGACAAAAAAATAACCACAAAATTATGCCAAAACATGTCCAAGATGAGCCACAAATCAATGCTAAAAAATGCTCTATCAATGACATAGACTAAAAAGGTAGTTGTTTCCTTTTTCTCTTATTTAGGACCCATAAGTCCTAAGCGTATGTATTATCTCAATTTGTTGAGATGAAGATGTAATCGCGATTGATCATGGAATACCGTTGGGATACGAGTTAAAGATCAAGTGTGATGACACATGAGATAAAGAATATGATAGAGGGGAATGATGGTGAGAGCAAGGTTCATTGCGGCCTTAGGGAGTGTGCATTCCTGTGTGGTGATCAATTTATGGAGGTTGCTACAAAGTGTAGACAACCGAGTGTTGTGGTAATCACCGAGGAAGTACTAGTTATAGCCAACACCGTATTTCCAATGGAGACATCCTTAAATGTATCCAGTAAGGAGTGGCGCGTGAGAGAGTGTCAAACCTTGAAGAGGAATGGGTTAACCACAGAAGGTACTTGAGGTATGTCCGTTGGCTCAAGGAGACCTCAAGGATAGATGGCGTTAAGTTGTGATAACTCGAATAGGGCGAAGTTTCGACTAGACGAGGGACTCACGCATGCCGACTTGGCATCCCCGACGAAGACGGAGCATAGCCAAGGTTGATTAGAGTGCTTAGTCTGTAGTACTAGGACGTGGATATGTACTCCTAATCGTCACCCAACGAAGTTATGTAAGACCTATATGGCTCGGATGGTCAAGAGGCATTGGGGCCCAAGATTTTAAAGTGTGAAACCTAAAGAGGAGAGTTTAGGCAATTAGGGAATGACGTTGCGTTAAATCACTTTAGGGTGATGGTTTGTATGTGAACCGTAAGGTTCGTTTTGCTTGTAGTATCTAGAGGAGTGGAGAATTAACCTCTTAAATTATGTTTTTCAAGCAAAGATGGATCGGAAGAAGGAGCCATTGTTCCACCTAGTTATCAAGACTCTTGACGACTATTGGGTCCATAACTAGGGTTGGCAAAACAGGCTGGCCCGACCTGTTTTGGCCCGGCCCGCCTGTGGCCCGCCGAAAACGGGTCGGGCCGGGCTGGCCCGCCCAGCTGCCACGGGCTGGTTGTCCTGGCCTGCCCCGCCATAGAGCGGGCTGGCGGGCTAGTTTTTTTTTTTTTTTTTTAATTTATTGTAAATAAAATATAAATAAAATAATTTTGCATCACTTGTATCATAAAAGGACAATAGAGAGTATTTTTGTTACTGTGAAGTGTGAACACAATTAAAAATTATTGCAATATTGTTTGATTTTCTTCAATAAATCACAAACTAATAGTCTTTTAACACCACAAGTTCAACATCATCATGAATAATATCTTAAAAAGGCTTACCACAAACTAATAGTCTTTCAAAAATACATCACAAAATATTAATAGTCCCTAATAATTTATATTATTTTAGATATATTAATTAAAAAAAAAAGTGCTGGCGGGCTGGCGGGCCAAAGCGGGCCGGCGGGCTGGAAACCCCACCTCGCCCTGCCAAAATGTTAGCGGGCTGGCGGGCCAGCTCGCCTGGCCCGGCCCGCTTTGCCATCCCTATCCATAACCCGTTCACTGATGAAGATACTTTTTACGGTGAGGTTCAGTTCTTATTTATGCCAGCTAGTAAGGGGCCACATACACTACCTGTGCTAGAATAGCTACCCATGATTCTGACTCGTCTCGTGACTATACCCCTGAATACGTGAAAGTACCCCCACTTCCACTTGCTACTTCATCGGATTCATCATCTTCCTCTGATTCGACAATTCTTTATGCTGAGATGGAGTCGACTGTGCAGCCCTCGGAGTCTCTGACATAGGGATGGCAACGGGTCGGGGCGGGCACGGATAGTGGTTACCCGCTACTCGACCCGCCGGCGAAAATCCGCCCCGTTACCCGCCGGATATTCGTTTGATAAAAATCCGTGGGTTTTTCTTATATCCGCGGGTATCCGTGGATACCCATGGATATTTCATATTAAAAAAAAACATTTTTTTTTTAAAAAAGGTGATTTTTTTAGAAGAAATACTAAGAAACAGATCCTTTATGTGCAATAAAATTTGGAAATAAAATCATATTATTTACTACAAGAAGAATCAAGAATCAAATGTGTAATTAAGTGAATTTTTATGTGAAAATTACATGTCTTTAATTAAAAAAAATCAAAGAAATAAGAATCTTATATTGTGATTTTGAATATCTAGACCTAATTTTTACTAGTATCAAGAGAAAAAACTAGCAATTTTAAATTATATATATATATATATATATATATGAGGGTAGTTTAGTAATTTTACGGGTAGCGGGTATCCGCGGGCATGGATAGTATGATACCCACACCCGTCCCTTAATGAGCGGGTAAATAAAAAACCCGTACCCATTGCCCGCGGGTATCCGTTTATACTATCCATCTTCTATCCATGACGGATTTTATCCGCGGATATCCGCGGGCGTGGATTTTTTTGCCATCCCTACTCTGACACCATGAATTGTTTTCCTAGATTCTACTTATCCCCTTTTGACCTTGTTACCATGATAGGTTTTTTTTTTGCCTAGAGGCTTTATAGACTAGAGTTTGGCTTCTTCTACTACCACCATGGATGATGAGGATACTGAGGAGTAGGATCCTTTTGAGGATTCCTCTTAGGTTGGGTTGGGTAGTTCTTTTTTTTTTTTTTTTTTTTTGCTTGTATAGCTGAGGTATATGAGGGAATAGATGACCGCTCTGCCTAGGCTTTTCTTTCTTGATGTATTTCATGGGAGGGTGGCCTAGCCAGATATTTTTTTTACTTATTGTTATTTATTCCCGCATTTTGATATACTATTACTTTATACCCATGGGTTGTATATGGTTACTAAAGTGGATTCCGAAATAATATTTGAACTGGCTTTATTTAAGTTAATATGATATCTATTCAGGAATTATATGTATGGTTTTAATTATATTATATTTTCTTTACATTTGGATTCCTTTGAACTTGTATCTTCTTTTGAATGAGATTACGCGATTTTAAATTTACACGTTAAGTTGCACATGCATTGTTTTAAAATAAGAAAGGAAAATTCTTACGCGTTTTATTACTAAGTACCATGTTTTAAATTATGTATATATTCATGGTAAAATCATTTTAAAAAATCTACATTTTTCGCAATGATGATTATTATTTATTCCGCCTTTTAATTAATTAGTTATTTATGTATATTAAATGAGCCCATAAAAATGGGCGTTACACTCTTCTTTTATGATCTCCTCATTTCTTGGGATCTTTCTTCAAAAGAAGACAATTTGTTCTGATGTGTCCAGGTTTGTTGCATTCAAAGCATCTGACTTGATACTTTGAACTTTCTCCTTGTTAATATTCTTTTTTAAGAGGGAATTTCTTTGATCCTTTTTTTTTTTCTTAAGCATTCTATGAATCCTTTTTGACAAAAATGCCAGCTCATCTTCTTCCTCAGGAGGCTTATCATCACTTTCTTCAGCTTCTGATTTTGCTACTGAACTTAGTGCCTTGGATAGTTGATTAAGCTTGGTTTTCTGAGAAGCTTTGAGTGCAATAGCTTTTCCTTTGGATGGTTGCATCTCTTCCCATCAACACTTGCTCATGAACCTTTAGAGAACCAATAAGTTCACCGTAGCCAAATTCTTCAAGTTCTTAGCTTCTTGGATTGTTGCGACCTTTGGTCTCCAGATCTTAGGTAGACACCTCATAATCTTCTTAATCTTCTGATGTGTTGTATATCTTGTTGAATTTATTGAACATTTCTTCAATAGTTTCTTGTTCCTGCATTTTGAGCATCTCCAATTTATGGGTTAGTATATTGACTTTTGAGTCTTTTACCTAATTTGTTCCCTCATGTGCTGTTTTGAGGGTGTTCCATATTTCTTGTGTTGTTTGACATTTTGCAACTTTGTAATACTTAGATCTACTGAGTAGACACATGAGAAAGAATTGAGGTCCATTCAGCTTTAGGCTTTTCTATCTCTTCTCCTTCTTCATTCCTCTTTGTAGGTTTGTAGGGATTAAACTCAATTATTGGTGCGTAAACTGCATTCACTAAGGGCAAGCGTACCCTAAGCAGTAGTAACAATGGACTCTAAGAATCTGGATATCGAACCCAAAGGACCAGATGCATTCCCAAATAATTAATTTAGCAATAAATTAAACAATCTGATTTAAAAACCAAATTGAGAGAAATAATGTTAAATAATTCTTTTGAAAAGGAAAGAGAATCAAAGCATAAAGATTGATTTGAGAACAATTATAATAAAGAAGCCTGGGATTGTGATTTCGCATGTACCCCTTTTCCCCCAATTCTAATCTCAATAAAATCCCTAAATGTGTTACTTGCCAGCGACCTCTTAAATTCATTAATTAATAATTGATCATAGGTGAATTAACTTAGGGCAAATGATGAATCTCAAAGAGGTTGATTAACAAGTTTAATCTACTGGAAATTCATACAATAAGTTTGATCATGCAAATTCTCCAATCACTTCACAGTACAATTAATCGCAAACAATTGATCATAGACAAGAGATTAATTTATGTTTAGACTTATCAGTTCTAAAAAGCAATAAAATCAGTGAAGAGATACAAATAACTGAATAACATCGAGGATTTATTAAAATTAGAAACGAGGTACAAAGGTACAACTACATCACAATCCGGGGCTAAGAGAAACTAGCCACTCATGTTCATGATTAAGCCAAAAAACTCAAAAGAAGACATAAAGATTACAAAAGAAAAGAAACTTTATAGTGACGATCCCCAATGGTGCTCTCTATGTCGTCCCGCATCTCAGAGTCTCTCACAAGACCTCTTTCTCTCTCAGAACCCTCAATTTTCAAAATAGAACAAAAGATAAAGATAAAAGGGTTTCCCTACACCTATTTATAATAATTATAAAAATATAGGCTGACAGTGTAATTTACCATGGCCCTGGTAAAATGACGACAGCCGTGGTCCTTGCATAGTCCTGAGGTCCAAATCTGCTCACTTTCAGCACGACTGTGGTAAACAGAGCACGACCATGCTCGTAAACTTGATGTTGATTCCAGCTTTTGGCCACTTTTACCTTGGATGTGGTCTTCCAGACAGAAGCAAATTTACTCCAAATGATGCATTTTTTTTTCAGCTTTTTTCCTTATGAAGCCTCTAGAGTGCCTGTCTTACAAAAACTAGCACCAAATAGTGAGTTTTGCCAATAAAATATATTCAAAATGTATGAAAATGACATCTAACTCACATCAAAATACAATCAAAATCCGATTTATTAATTATATCCCATAGATCTACATCTTGTGATTCCATGAACAACTTCATTTTGTCCTTCCAAGAGTAGTAATCTTTTCCATCAAAGCCTGGAGGCTTATTTGTGGATGATCCTTCTGGTATGAACACTACTGGAGCTTGCATAGCCATCACTTCTTCCTAGATCTTCTTCCTACACTGTTAAGTGTGCTCAACCCTAGAGTTAAGGATGCCAATTGAAGTGAATAAAATAACACAAGAAGGGGGATTGAATTATGTTTTCTCAAATTGTTAGCTTCTTTTGAAAAAGAACGTTTATTCTGAAGTTAGTTAAGAAAATGTATGTTTAGAATAAATAATTTGTTCTGTGCTCAAAATGAAAACTTAATGATTTTTGAAAAATTGTTACTTGCTCAAAACGAAACTTCAATTCTTTTGTTTAGTTAAAGAGGTTGACTGTAAAATTGTGTTTTACAAGTGTTTGTATATGATAAGTGAGTTGAAAGATCAAGTAGTTTAAAACAATAAAGAGAAGGGAAAGAAGGAAAACCACTGATTTATACTAGTTGGAGCATTTTTTGCTGACCTCAGCTAAGGCATTTTTTGTCAGCCTTAGCTATTTTTGGCTATCCTTAGTTAAGGCTATTTTTGATCGACCTCGAGTTATTTTCGACCAATCTCAATCTGAGCTATTTTCTACCAACCTCAACCAGGGCTATTTTCAACTAAGCTAGGCTGGGGCTGTTTTCGGCCGAGCTTGGTTGGGCTGTTTTTCGCTGAGCTCGATCGGGGCTGTTTCTGGCTGACCACAGCTGGGACATTTTCAGTTGACCTCAAACGGAGAATTTTCGACCAAGGCTATTTTCGGCCGACCTCCATCGAGATTGTTATTATTTTAAAAATATTATTAATTTTTAAAAATATATTATTTTTAAAATAAAAAATAATTAACTTTTAAAATATATTATTTTTGTGGATGGATTGAATATCCATCCATGAAAATAGTGTTATTGAATGAATTAGATGAATTTTTATCAAATGGATCATGAATAGATCGGATTTTTTAAATAAATTTTTAATGAATCAAAATTGATTAATAGATTATTTTGATCCGATCCATTATGATCTAAATTAAAATTTATTCAGTCCATCCATTTTGCCACCCCAAGTCATAACCCTATCTTACCATGTTCTGAAAACATGAAGTTATGAGTGCAACTGTGCAAGTGAGAGCGGGTGGGGGAACACAAAGGAGGTTGTCGTTTCAGAATGTTGCACTTAAATTTTGTGCACACGGGAACAAAGCTGCCCAGCTTAGGGATTCTTGTTGTTGATGAGGTCGGCAATTATGCTCTAATTAGAACCCAACAGTGGGGTACCCACGCATAGGAACCCTTCCCTAATCTTGTTCAAGTAGACTCAGGACATGTTGGTGTCACGTGCCCCTCTTGGGTCCAACAAATTTATAACAAAAAACAATGATTTGGAGCGTACTTCGTGGACAGATGTTGGTTTGATATCTTCAATCCACAACCAAATTTAGGTTTCAAAGTCAGAGTTGGGACAAAATATGAAACCCTTCCATTAACACTAAATTGTCAGATTTTGCTGCATTACCTGTTAATAGGTTTCATTAGAAAATGGAAGTGCTATAATACCAATCAGACTATTTGTTTACAGACTTGGACAAGTGGGAATTTCTTTCTCAACAAATACATAATTATTGACTGTAGATATATAATACAAATAAACTCTTATTTTCTTTTGCATATCATTTAATTTATTTTAAAGAAAACTAATCCATAAAAAAAATCTCAAAATTATACATAGCCCGGTGTTGCTTTTTATCGTTTTACATAAGAGTTTGAAAAGTATTTTGTTGACAGCAAAAGGTTGCCTTTTTTTTATTTTATTTTAGACTGTATTTTTGAAACAGTGAAAACATAATTATAAACAATATTATTATATACTGTATCAATTTTTTAAAGTTCAAATAATGCGACCTTAAGATTTTTCTTAGGTCGTTTGTTTATCTCTATTTATGCAAAGAGTACTTATGCTACATGTTTTATTCTTTTTGTGTATGGATTGACGTATTCTTTATACTTCTTTAATAAAACTTATACATACCACCAAGCGCATGCATGAGGTTGTTCAGAATTTCTTCCAATAAAAAATACTTGTGGTCTAGACAAAAAAAATAATAAAACTTATTCATATTGATTTACGGCAATTTTTTAAGAATTAATATATATAAGAGGGATTTATAAATCAGTTATTGACATTCATCGATCACTCAAGTGGGTACTTCCGGAGGATGCTAGGAACCATTTTTTACAGCATGATGGCAATGTTGATGGGGGTTTGGTTCGCATCAGTATGGTCTCTATGGCTGCATCGGAATAACATTGTCTTTAACAATGAAGATCCAAATGCAGACTGTGTGGTAGAATTAATTAAGTTCAGAGCATGGTCATGGTTAAATTAATGCCAAGATAAAAGGTTTCTCTTGCTCCTTTTTCGAGTGGTCAATGGAGCCCAGGCTATGTTTGAAAGCTGTATAGCTGAATCTGATTTCTGACTTTTATTAATTACTATGTCCATGCTATGATTGTAGAATCAGGTGGGTCGGATAAAGGAACAAAACTGAAGAAAATTAAAGGCCAGATTTACATATACTGCAATGCACTTTCATCTGGTACTTACTGGTCTTCTTATTGAAGCTGTGGAATTTTGACTTTAATATCCAGTTAGTCCGGTTACATAGGTAGTACTGCTGCATTCTCTCTCTCTCTCTCTATATATATATATTATATGCTACTGTTTGGTCTGCATAATAGTGGTAATGTGAGAGGGCATCAATGATAATAGTGTGACTTTGTATCAAATTCCCTTTAATACGTAATGCTTGCTTTTTCTCGGGGATATTTGGTGAAAAATTGTGAGTCGGTATCGGTAGGTGACTCAATTTTTTGTATACTGTGGCCAAACTTAGTTTTAATTAAAAGTAAATAGAAGGTGACTCAATCCAAGCGAACTTCATGTTATAGAACTCGATAAAACTTTTAGTAGTATACTGGTACATAAACAATGGCTCAGTTTAATTTGGAACCACAGAAAACGCAACAACAGAAGTTGGAGAGAGAAAAAAGAGACGATTATCATCATACAATTGTTCAACCCACTAGGGTTCGTTTAGTAGTACATGTGAGGTTTTAGATTCTATCTTTATTATCATCATAGTACACTAATAAAATCTTTCAACTGTTTGCAAGGCTGGTCTAACGATGAGTGGGACCTAAATCAAATTTTAAGATTTTTTTTTACTTTAAATGAAAGTTATATATGAGGCCTTTTTGTCAACATATGTGGCTTTTTCTGCTTTATAAAAACTAATTGAAAATATTTTTTTGTTGGTGGATCTAAAGCTTAAGCTTTAATTGCTTTATCCTTGGACTAACCCTGACTGCTTGGTAATTATTAAAAATGATGTTAGTTTAAATAACAATTTGGTCTCTATAATATAAGAGGTTTTGGGTCTCAGTCCTTTAAAGTTTTTTTTTTAATATAGTCCTTATAAAAATTTTCTTTTTAATTTTGGTCATTGCTGAGTTCCATTAAGTGTTAACTTGGCTAACTATAAGGATATCATCATGACGTCATGATGATGTCATCAGTGTCACATCATTAAATGATGACATCATCAATTGTCATGTCAGCAAATGATGACATCATCATTGGCAAATGTTGACATCATCATTGATGACATCACAAAAAAAGTCAAGTCAACAAATGATGATGTGATCAAAAGTGTCACGTCATCAATGACTAAAATAAAAAGTAACATATTTTCAAGGACTAATAAAAAAATAACATATTTTTGGGGACCAAAACAAAAATGACATATTTGCAAGGACTGAAAACAAAAAAAAAATATAACTAGAGCAAAAAGTGACATATTTGAAAAATATATTTAAGCATTAAGCTAAATTTGATTGATAAATAAAGATAAATTTAATTGATTTGGTTGGGGACCTTGATTACATCATGTTTTTTTTTGCTATTTATATAGTACAATTGACATTAATCATTTTTCATAGGATAACTACCCTTCTCCCTGTTTTAGGAGAATGAGACTATGATAATTTGACTTGAAAAATTGCTTCCAACTGCATCTCATGTTCAGGCTTTGCTTTTTGCTTGGACTTCTTCCAGATTGATCCTGGTTGTAGGCCACCTTAAGCCTAGGTGTGCTGGGCACCAATCAGTCATCTAGAAAATGGGTAAATCAATCCTTAAATTTTGCACTTGTATCCCTGAATTCCATTATCAAAATGTCTTCTGCCTTCGATTCCAAAACCAAGATTACTTTATCAACCATTAGTTATCAATTGTTGGCCAATAGTTGTCAAATTTTAATTGTTGAATATTGGTCATCAATCGTCTACTATCAATTGAGTATTAGTTTAATGTTTAAATATCTTTTTGTAAATATGTCATTTTTTGCTTTAGTTTTTGTACCTTTTTTTTTTTTTTTTACTCCTTGCAATTGCAAATATGTCATTTTTTGTTTTTAGTCCCTAAAATATTTTTTTTTATTTTTAATTTTAGTACCTGAAAATATGCCACTTTTTTTAGTTCTTGATGATGTCATCATGATGATGTGACACTTTTGATGACATCATTATTTGTTGATTGGACTTTTTTTATGACATCATCATTTATTGTCTTGGTAATCAATGAAATCATTTGATGATGTGGCATGATGATGTTGTCATGATGATGTCATCACCATTAGTCACGTCAGCACTTTACGGAACCCACTAACAACAAGGACTAGAATCAAAACTCCATATTTTATGGGACCAAATTGTTATTTAAGCCAAATTATGCTGGACTCATTTTCTACAATTCGTCCATTGACATGGAAGAGAGAAGGAAAGGTGTTCTAGTGTTATGAAGTGAACAAACCAAAATACCCTTATTATTACATACATTTTTATTAGAGTTATTTATGTCATTACATACACACTCATACACAAAATTAAAAAAGAGGAAAAAAGAATAAATTTTCTTTCAGTACGTTTTCTTTTTTATCATACAATTGATAAAATCATTTAACTTTTCATTCATTTTCTTCTTTTCTTTTACTTTTTTTTCCTAAATCAAACATGCCTAAAGAAAAAATCGTACAAAATCACCAATCTACCTTTGCTCAAAAAACTTCTTTGCAAAATGAGGAAGAGTAAAAGACAAGAATAAAATATGTTTGGCTAAGAGAAGATAGGGAAAAGAAAGAAAAAAGGAGGAAAAAATAGAAAATAAGATTATTTTTTAGATTATTTGGTGTGAAAAATTAAGAAAAAGAAAAAAGCAACTTTTCTTTCCTCTTATTTAGTTGCATAGAAAGTAAAAAAAATAATAATAATAAACATGTGTATAAAAATAAAATAACATAAATATTAAGGAACAAAATGTGGCCATTAATCTTTTAGTAAAAATATATTTAGAAGAATAATTTTTATATTACAATTTTAATTTTGATATATTGTCAATATATATATTTTTATTATAATGTCAATATGTAAAAAAATTTACATTGTTAATCAATTAAAAATTATTATAAATATGATTTTTAAAGTAATTATTATTAAAGTAAATAATGTTATTATATATAACAATTTATAATTAAAGGAAAATATATGTTTTTAAAATTAAATTTCTTTAAAATCTCTGTAAACTATTGGTGTATTTAAATTAAATGTTTTATATATATATACATAAGGGTGTTTTTAGGAGTTATAAGGTTGGTTTGGTGATGAAGGGAGAAGGGAGGGAGGGATAGGTCGTGGGTTCGAATCCTCCCGCTAACAAAACTAACAAATTAATAACTAATATTTGGCCGATCAAAAAAAAAAAAAACATAAGGGTGTTTTCTCATTTTTTATACTTTTGTCTTACAATATAAAGAAACCATAAAATAGCATAACAAATTAATAACATAACGAATGGGAATGGGCTGTGTAATATTTTATTTTCCAATGCAAAAGGAATTTTAGAAAACTGAGGATGCCACAACTCAACAATCAAATCAAGATCACAATTTCCCCGTCAATTTCACCCTCGCCCTTTCTTTGTCGGTTATTACTTTCAATGGGATCTCTGTGTTTAAAAATTCCAATTTCAAAAATACTAAGCCAACGGCGTTAGAATATTATTTTTAAAAAATAAAAAACACTCTACTATCAATTAGTTTTTTCAAAATAATTGTACACTCTCGTTTAATCTCTATCATCTCTGGCCAATGAGGGTTGGCACAATTGGCAAATGAAGGTCCCGGTAAGAATCTCGTTCCCAGACCCCTTGGGACAAGGTTCGAACCTCCGGATGCCAATAAAAATCCCTCTTGGTGGGCATACCTACTCAGAGAGATCCTCTGGTGGGCCTCTGCTGGCCCTCAGTTCGGCAATGACAATAAGTCCTGGGTCAAACTGGACACTGCTGATAACCACTTTGTGGCGACAGTGTTTGGTCTGAGGATCCCCAGCATGCCATTGGCTCCCTGCCCGGTAGTTTGGGGGTGCCTCCCCTATCTGCCATTTCATGTATCAAAAAAATCTCTATCATCTCTCTTTTTTATTTAATTTAAAAATATATATATAGAGAGACACGAAATGCTACTTTTCCACTAGTATATATGATGAAGTTAATCAAAAAAACAAATTTAACTTTTCAATCTTATCTAAGTTTGGCTCAAGAAGTTAAAATAAGTGTTAAATATAAAAACCAGGTTTTCTAGAAGTAAAATAAAAAAAAAATTATACGGATTCGTATCTTTGGTTAAAATTTGAGATTGAGTCTTGATAACTTAGGTTAGACTTTAGGTTTTTTTCTTTTGTTGTTTGATGCTTATGTGTTATGACTATTGAGAAAAATGAATGAGACTTCAAGAACCTCACTCCCTTCTTTTTTTCTTTCTTTTCATATGTGCTCATGGTACAAGCAAAAGATGAACCTATTTTGTAAGATGTGCTCACAGAGGATTTAGAGGATTCTTTTTGGGGTGCTAGCTCATGGACGACTTAGCTTTTGTACACCTCCAGGTGACTTTTGGAGTTTGTAAATAGTCCACTACTCTAATGTAGGTATTTTATTTTTGTTTGTATGTTAGGACGGGTAGTGAGGTCGACTATATGATATATTTCTTTTGCACACACACACACACACACATGAAATAAACAGAACACACTAGAATGGGGGTTGAATAATGTGTTAATATAAAACTTGAAATCTTTTTTGCAAATATAGAGTTTTCCTCAAAACATATTTCACAAGGGATATGTAAAACGAGGTTCACGAAAGATCGTCCAACGTTGAAAATCACAATTTCATAGAAACTAAGTTTTTAGTAGAGATCGTCCAACGGATTAAAACAATTTTCTCAATGATTTTAAAGCCACGAACTTGTGCGTTCAAGGTGTGTAGAATGAACATAAGAGAAAACAAGTTAAAACTTTAAAGAGAGTATAAACACTTGATTTATACTGGTTCACTCAAACTCTTGAGCTACGTCTAGTTCTCTTTCAAACCTTTGAAGGGTTCCACTAATCAAAAACTGATTACAAAGCAAGTATTCTACCATGCCACTTCTAACTACAACAAGTATTCTGTAGGCCACTTCTGGCACACCTTCAATCTTCCCCTGAGATTGAAAACACCCAAGTATTCTTTGATCACTAAGCCACTCCTAGCTTTCCAAGCAACAATTTAAATGAAATACAACTTCAAAATCAACTCTCAAAGAGAGGATATATAATAAGATCAGAAATACAAGACTTTACAAAGCAAAGAAATATCTCACTAAGCACAAGTATAGATCGTCCAGTAATTTGAGCAGAGTTTCATCACTTAAGAAAATTTAGAATACTTCATTGTTGATTTCAGTGCTTAATGCTCCTTTTATAGGCTTCAGAAAAGATCCGTTGTGAATTCTAGAGCCTTCGAAAAATGTGTTCGTTGTCTCACACAGCTATAGAATGCTATGTGGCAGCTTGGGGTGGAGATCGAAAAGGGACAAAGGTACTGTCCTTTCCATGACGCATTCCACTACATGTACCACTAACGAATTTCACAGGGAATATTCGTTTTCTACTGTAGAATGCTATTTTTGTACACACTTGAATTCAAATGATCAGGGATGTGTTTGGTTTGTAGTTGGGTTGGTCAAAACGACCGTTGAACGGAGAAGTAACAAATTGTTACTTCTCATTTTTAAGCTTTGGAAAGTGGGATTTCCCGTTTGCATGCAATGATGCAAACGGGTTCCAAAACACACAATAGCATTCAAAACATGAGGGAAACAAAGAATATTTCAGAGCTTCTAGAACGTGAATCAGCCTCGTGATGTGTACAAATGTACGAACACTTATTTGGATGCTAACTAACTTAGATAGAAATATTTGTGTAAGTTATTTAGCTCCTTTTTTATGCTCAAATGGTCTCAGTATATTGCATACCGGTTTTTACAATATCTTGGATGCTTGTTAGTTTACAACGCGTTGGACGCTGCTTAGTCTCTTTGTAAAACAAGTTCCATATATTGGACGCTTAGAGATATGTTACTTATAAAGCATAAATTTCAAGATCACAAACCATGCGTAGATTGGACGGTGTAATTCCTATAATACTCAATGAAACTCATTAGTCCATTCAAAATTTAATATCATTTGTTATTATCAAAACCATAGATTTTGAGGGATTAGATATCGTCCAATATCTTTGGTTCTAACAATCTCCCCTTTTTTTATGAAGACAAACCATGTTAAATTTTGATCAAGATATAGCATAATCATACAGATGCATCAAAATGGATAATATATATCAGAGTAAAAGTTGTATGATGATTATGAGATATCAGAAAAATTATGACAGTGTATAGAATGATGAAGATGTAAGTACTTCCCTTAAGTCCAACATTTTCTATTATGCTTATGTAACAATTTATATGTATCAGAGTTAAGCATAAAAGGCGGATAAGACACAAATATGATTCAACACCTCATATATTATTGTAAAACAGCCATACAAAGAGTATCAGAGCTATAAAGAGAAAAATAGAGTGAAAGTATAACATAAATGCTCTAAGAGAATCAAAATTCTACTTCTCCCCCTTTTGTCATCAACAAAATATAAGGTTTTAAGACAGAATGATGATGATCATTACTGTCACTCAAGGCTGTTGAGGTGGATCTTCTGGTGGTGGTAGTGGTTGTTGGGGTACAGGTTGTTAAGGTGGTTGTGGTTGTTGGGGTTGTTGTGGAGGTAGCAGTGGTAAAACCTGATTTAGAGCATTCAGGATAGGTCCAATAGAGGTATTGAGTTGGACGATGAAGGCATTGCTCATTAACTGAAGTTGTCCAGAAACTTGATGTGTAATCAATTGTTGTTGTTGCTCCAATTGTGCCTTTATGGACGCGTATATCATTGCTTGAACTTGCTCTATAGTGAGTGTTGGGGTAGGTGCAGCAACATTGATTGGGTCAGCCTGAATAGGTGACTAAGTTCTGCTTATGTCCACAGTTGGGGTTGGTTGAGCTAAAACCACCAACTGGGTGTTGCTACTTGGCTCTTGAGGCTGTGTGACAGCGTCCAAAGTGACTTCTGTAGGAGTTACCTTGGGAGCTTCATGTTGATTGGCCTCAACCATCTCCATATCTTTAGATACTTCTTTCTGTATAGTAGCAGCAGCCTCGATTCTGGTATTCTTAGCAGCGTCTATCCTGGCTTGTTTAGCATCCTCCTCCTCTTTAGTCATAAGCTCAAGATTTTGCAGCACCATCTCTATCACTTTATTAGCTATTGCATCCATATAAAAATTGTAGAGTCTGAACATCATTCTGCTGAAAGTAATCATGAGGAATGTGTTTGCTCCAATGATTGGATGATGATTTTCCCTTATGGGGCATGCAGTGACATCATCGAAATGATACCAGTTGCAGTTGTTACTTAGTCGTCCAAATCCACTAGTAGGAGTATCAACTCTTTCTTCCTTAGATAGTTGAGAGCATCTAACACCATGACTTAGTTGCTATAGGTGTTATTGCCAGAAGCGTCTAGCATCTCCTTCATCAAATTTAGCAGAGAGCCTCTCCTTCTTCCATTTATCAACACCCATGCTTGGAAATTTATGAAATTCTACTTTGGCTTTGGCAGGTAGTGAAGGTGCAGATGGCTTCTCAATCTTCTTTTTGTTAACGTCTAGAATATGCAGTCTATTACAGACCCTATTTGGGTAGAACTTGAACTTTGTAGATTCTCGAATGTGCAGTCCAGGTGGGTAGGCATTGTATTGCTTCTTCACTTCAAGTTGTCCTTTGACTGCTCCTGCATAAGCTAAGTCTCGTCCATTTAGGTAGAAATCGTCTTCCATGGAATATAGAGGCTTGAATCTCAAGTTCGCTAGCCTGATAAGAATCTTCTTCACTTGGTCCATGTATGGAACCTCAAGACTTTGATAAATTGCTTGCTCCAGCAGCTTAGAGTCTTCATCAGACCGTGACTGTGTTTGTTGCTTTTTGGTCCTCTTTCCTTTTTTCTTCTTTTATTTGGATTGTGCTTTGGATGCAACTCTTTCATTTATGCTTGTCTCAACAACATCCTTCATTAGCTATGCTTCCTCAGGAGTTAGTCAAATTTTGTGTTGTATGATACCTGGATGTTGGTACCATGGAATTCTTACCACTAGACTCTTGCCTTCCTCTTCAACTAGGTATTCCCTCCTCGTCTAGTTGGTATATATGGGCACAATGGCAACCTCAGGCAATGCCTTAAACTCCTCAGATGGCTCATGAACATAGTCAGAGTACCTTTGCCACTTTGGATTAGACATTGTCTTCATAGGATGAATGATAGGTTCTTGAATCTCTTTGTGCACCATATCTTCTTCATTCTCTTGATATTGTGCATTCTCTTTAATCCTCAACAAAGGAAACTGTTGTCTGACATTTTGATGATTCTCAAAAGTTACTTCAACTTGCTCTTCAAATGAGATTTGCCTTAGACGATAGGGTGTGCACATAACAAAAGGCACAAAGTGTGGATCATCCCACACACTTTGTTATTGAATGGGTATAGGCTTGTTAGTTGGATGAAGGGGTGTGAAAATAACAATAAACTTTCAGGCTTTAAATCCTTCTTCCCCAAGGAGTTTAATGTTAGGGTCATGTTTGGGCTTAATCTTAAGGTAGCTTTTTGGAAGCTTGGACACTAGAGGTTTCCCTCGAAGTGTATTACCATCAGAGTCCAGGATTTTATTCCCTTCCTCATCTAGTAATTCTGGTCCAGGTTGGATAATTTGGTAGTTGCCTAGGAAAGGATATTCAAATTGGGTAGGTTTGTTTTGGCTAGTGGATGGTTCTGTTTGGGGTTGTGTTTCAGGTGTAGGTTCAGGTTGGCTTTTTGTTTGTGGAATGGATGATGGTTGAGGTTGGGTAGAAGGTTCAGGTTCAGAGTGTGGGGTAGGAGTAGAAGGTTTTGGTTGTGAGGTACTTACAGGTTTAGGTGGTGATGGGGATACCCATTCCTTGTCTAAATCTTCTTCTTGTGTAATCAACTTCCTCTTTGGCTTAACCTTCTAAGTCACATGCTTGATGCGTCCTGGACGCTCAGTGAACAAAATAGGGTTGTCAACACTGAGACCAGTAGTCTTTTGCTTCTTATGGGCATCAACTTCCATTTCTTCAGTCCTTTTCCTTTTCATCTACATGAGAGGAACATAATCATCTTCAAAAGAGGATTCAGATGATGATGGTTTAGCAGGTGCCTTTCTTTTTTTCTTTTTTTCTTCATCAGCCTTTTTTTTTTTCTTTTCAACTTCCATCTTTTTCTCTTCTTCTACTTTTCTCTTCAATGTCTACTCCCCTTGTCTTGGTTGGCTCTTGACAGTTCTTGGTCTTGTTTAAGGAGCAACTGGTTTGGACGCCACACCAGTAGCTTCATGCTTCTTCTTTGTTCTAACTTCTTGAGTAGCTCTATCTTCTTTATCAGAGTCTGACTCATATATGTCTTGTTCCTTCTCTACTTCAGCATCTTTTCTAGTTGTTCTCTTCTTGGATTGATCCTCTATCAACTTCTCAATCTTCTTGTTGACTCCAAGAACATTTATAGGCTCAGAAGGCTTTGGATGCCTCTTCCTTTCTGCCTTAATTGCTTCAACGTCCAAGGGTTGCACTTCCCTTTCTTGCAGATCAAATCCAAGCTGCATCTATTTGATGTTGCTATAACCAAACACTTGTTGTATGATAACACATTCTCCCTTAGCAATAAGCTTCTTCCTGTACTCAGGTGCAAGCCTTTGGAAGAATCTGTGATAGATGTTATACTCCCAGAACAACTTATTTAGTAGGGCAGCATAGTTTATAACTTCAGACCGTCCAAGCCTCTTCAACTGCCTGATAATGTTGAGAAAAATAGTGCGTGGAAGGTTGAATGGAATACCTTCTACAAGTGAAAAAGCATAAATCTTTGCAAGTCTATGATAGAGTCCTTGGACCCTACTTTGTGTAACAAACACTTGTTACAGATTTGTTGCCAAATCTTGGCTTCCTTGCACATCTCGCCATAGACTATCTTTTTTCCTTTCTTGTCATCATAATAGTTATCACCATACAGAGCCCTTTCTACTGTTCCTTCAACATCAAAACTCCTTAGACCAACCTACATAGAAATAGTTGTCCACCCTTTCACATCCAGTGGCTTGAGCAATGGATGGAATGTCTACAGTAACTTTCCTCTTCAGGACTTCACCATTGAAAGTCCTTTCACTGTGAACCTTGCCCTCCTTTAGAACATCCTGATGACTTCTGGGTATATCTTCTACTGATTATTGAAGTAGCTTCAAATACCACATAACTCAAGGTTCCTTGCCAAGTTCAGACCTTTCTTCTCCAACTCATCAATGTTGAAGAAGTACTCAACATTGATTTGAGCAGAGTCAGCGTCACTCCTGGTTATCTTGTTCAAAGCAAGAGTAAGGATCTTCTTTTGAGCAGTCATTGTTGGTAAAGGTTGAAACTTGAGGGTTCTGAGAGTATTTTGGGTAAGAGAGAGAAAAGAGAAACTTTAGGGGTTTTTGGTGAGTAGTGTAAAGTGTTCCTGAGAGAGAGGTTATGTTTAACTTAGGCAATACGAAACGATTTTTGGGCTTTTGAATATAAAGAGAGAGAAACACACCATAATGGGGCATGTAGTTTTGGTTTGGGTAATAGTGTACGATTATGACAGTTTTGAGTGACTCAGCATAGAGCACAGATGTTAACTTACCAAAATGAAACTGTTTTACCACAATAAAGTACATATACCTTAGAGAAATAAATATGTAACACACAAATAAATAACTGTGCAACTGTCTATAAGTTGGACATTATTCAACACATGTTATGCACATGCAGTGACTAGGTATCCATTGGATGATGTGTCCTTTGAATGCTAAGTCAACTTGGAGGCCTCACTTAGACAATTAATCATTCCTTTACAAAGTCCATTCCAAGCTTATTCCTGAGAAGGATTAGCCTATCTTTAGTAAGGAATTTTGTGAAAATATCAACAAGCTGATCTTCAGTGGATACAAAGTGTAATTCCACTATTCCCTTTTGAACATGATCTCTTATAAAGTGATGTTTAATTTCTATTTGTTTTGCCCTTAAATGCAGTATGGGGGTTTTAGAAAAATTAATAGCAATAGTGTTATCACGGAGTATGGGAATGTTACTCTCACATATACTATAGTCTTCAAGTTGGTGTTTGATCCATAGTAGTTGAGAACAACAACTTGCAGTTGAGATGTACTCTACTTCAGCAGTGGATAGTGCAACTGTTCCTTGCTTCTTGCACGTCCAGAAGACTAGATTTCCACTAATGAAGTGACATCCTCCATTAGTACTTTTCCTTTCAATTCTGTCTCCAGCATAATCAGCATCACAGTATCCAACTAATTTGAAATCTTTCTTCCTTTAAAAGCATAGACCAAGATTAGTTGTTCCAATTAGATATCTAAAAATTCTTTTAATAGTAGTTAAGTGTACCTCCCTTGGATCAGATTGAAATCTGGCACATAGGCATACATTAAACATGATGTAAGATCTGGACGCTGTGAGGTATAGGAGTGATCTTATCATTCCTTTGTATAAGGTGTTGTCCACCTTCTTTGATTCTTCGTCTAGTCCAAGTACTGTTGTTGGATGCATAGGTGTCTTAATTTCTTTTGCATTGTCCATCTTAAACTTCTTCATAACATACTTGGTTTGGTGTATGTATATGCCATGATCAATTTGCTTGATTTGCAGTCTAAGGAAGAATTTTAGTTCTCCCATCATACTCATTTCAAACTCTATCTGTATCAACTTTGAAAAATCCTCACATAAAGTTTCATTAGTAGCACCAAATATAATGTCATAAATATAAATTTGGACAATAATGAACTAAGAGTCATAGTTTTTACGAAATAATGTAGTGTCTACTTTTCCTCTTGAAAAACCATTTTCAAAAAGGAATGAACTGAGTTTTTCATACCAAGCTCTAAGAGCTTGCTTCAGTCCATATAAAGCTTTGTTTAGTTTGAAAATGTGATGAGGAAAAGTATCACTCTCAAACCCTGGGGGTTGTTCCACATAAACTTCCTCTTTTATCAAGTAATTGAGGAATGCACTTTTTACATCTATTTGATAAAGTCTCATATTACTATGAGAAGCAAATGACAGTAAAGTGCTAATTGCCTCAATTCTAGCAATAGGTGCATAAGTTTCAGTATAGTCTATACCTTCCTGTTGTGAGTAACCTTTAGCTACAAGCTTGGCTTTGTTTCTCACAACCTTACTTGTCTCGTCTAGCTTGTTTCTGAATACCTACTTAGCTCCTATAGTTGTTTTGTCTTTGGGTAGTTCAACTAGCTTCCAGACATCATTTTTCTTAAACTAATCAAGTTTTTCTTGCATAGCTTTGACCCAACTTTCATCTTGTAGAGCATCGTCCACTATCTTTGGTTCTATCTTTGAGATGAGTGTAGTGTGACTTTGTTGTTGAAATGATGATCTGGTCCTGACCTTATCTCTTGGATTTCCAAGGATTTGGTTCTCTGGATGATGTCTCTTCATTTGCCAGTTGCGTCCAGTAGGTTCCCTTTGTTCTTCTTCTGGATCGTTCAGAGGAGTATCAAACTCTTCTATTATGAACTCATCATTGGACTCATTCTTGTCTATTATCTTCTGACCATCATCCAATCTGAGATATACAAATGATTCATCTTCTGATAATTCTTATCATGCTTAGTGTCATTAAATTTCAGATTATGTTACAGATTATGGTTTTCACTTTTCTAATACAAGGTACATGTTGCTTCTGAACTTAAAAATTGTTTTGTAAAAACCTTTATATAAAATATCACATTCAAGCTTTTGTAAAACAAGGTTTTGCAAAACTTAAAATAAGTGTGTAGCAGCTGAAAGTAAATGAGAAGCAATAAAGAAGGATACAACACACGGAGGAATTTATATTGGTTCACCCCAACCTGGGCTACGTCCAGTACCTACACTTGTAGACTCTCTCCACTAAGACCAAGCACACAACTATGGTATTCTTTCTTTTGAAGTCTCCATAGGCTTGTACAACCAGTATTCTAAACCTCTACAGGTTCCACTCAATATTATTTACTTATGTCTACAAGCAACACCCACACCAATATTCTAAACCTCTGTAGGTTCCATTAAGTATTCTTTACTTGCCTTTACAGGAAACACCAACCCAGTATTCTAAGACGTAATGTTACAACATATGTTTTTTCCACAAATTGGTTATGTACCATTTGTTCCAGTTAAATCAAAAGTTAAAGGATTAAAATTTGAAGAATTCTCAGAAAACATTAAATAAGCCAACAAAGTTTATCGATTTTTTAAAAATAGTAAACAAGCATATTTTATTATTAATTTTTATGGTAGATCCCCAAGACATATATGAACATCATAGTATTTTTTATTTTTCCAGAAAACGCAGTAGATTTTTCCCAGTAAATTCAAAATAGAAGATAATGTGCTCCCAGAACTTCAGAAGCAGTAGTCACTTGATTACTCTCCTAAGCTCTCTTCAGTAGCAACTGCTGCTAGCTACACACAACAACCTACTGTGGTCCCTTCACACCAAGGGAAAGGTGGACAAAACACTTTTCGATTTAGGCACTAATGGCTTTCACCTATAGTGTTTTCGGCTAAGGAAGTCCCTTCAGATAGGGGGTTTGTCAATTGACCTTTACCCTCTACTTTGGCAATCTTCCTTGCAATTTGCTCCTTTAGATTTGATCAATATATAGGCTTGATCAGGAGCTAGTCGTTTGTAGCCGTTGGAGGTTGAATTCAAATGCTGCATGAGTTGTCCAAGTTCCTATAGGTAGTTGTTTTGCCCGATTCAACCTCAACCATACAACTCATTGAGTTGTCTTCTTCATCTCTGCTCTTGCTCCACTGTCAGCCAGCTTGCAGCTTATTAGCTGTTCAGGAATCTGTTGAGATAGATCCGTTGATGCTAGCTGTGATCTTAGTGGCTTCCACATGATTTCAAATTTTGAATCATGGGAAGTTTTCTGGAGATTGCTTCTACAGCAAGTCTCTTGGAGAAGTGTTGTTACTGCTTTTGCAATCTCTCTTCTACTATTGGTTGTTGGTTCTTTTCGACTAGGATAGTTGATTCCTTTGAGTTCCTATGACTTGGACTTTGTCAGGATCACAAAGATCAACAAAATCAGGATCAGTGTCGTCCAAGCACTGATGCATTTCTGACTGGTGTGTGCTTCTGGAGTGCGAGACACGTCTATCTTCACATTCCAATTGCAATACAACTTCTGATGATCCTTAAGCCATGTGTAGCTTCTGATATCTACCCATTGACTCAAGCTATCCCCAGCATCATGCCTCTAATCATATACAGCTTCTGATATCTACACTTTGACCCGAAAAACATGACTGCCTTTCTAGCTTCTGAATAGCTCTCCTTCTGGTAGTCCTACTTCTAATTGTAGAATCTATGTCATGAAGAAGCTTCCACTGTAGGCTTATGCTTCAGATCTGTGCTATGCTTCTGAATATGTCTTGTCTTTGTAAGAACACTTAAAGCAACCATTAGTAGCTAAGTTCAGTTACTTCGATTTTGCTTCATAGTGGTTTGTCATCATTAAAACATTTAATTTCTGGAGAGACTTCATCTCAACAATTTGGTTGTGGAGTGTGGTGCTTGATTGGAGAGAAAAATTTTGGAATATGGTGTGAGTAGAGAGTTTCAGCTAGCTTGAGAAAAATGAGGGAGATGGTTGAATTTTAGATGCACAAGTGGGATTTGTATAGAAAAGTTAGCTTACAAATTAAGTTGATAACATAAGCTATTGCATAATCGTTTGTGTAAGCGATGGTGTAATTATGTGCCATATAAGCCTTCTCCACTAAAAACGTGCCACATCAGCAACCCAGAGGTTCCACTCCTCAAGGTCTCTGTGCAGAGGTTTCGCTGCTCTCGACTCGATAGAGATCGGTTTACGCGCTAAAAACTCAACTTTTTCAATTTTCATAGCAAATGAATTTTACTTTTGTTTAAATTTTTTGGAGATATTATTAATATAAATAATTATCATGAATTGAAATTAATTTTATATAATTAATTTTTGAATTTTGATAATTATTTAAGTATTTTTTAGCCAAAATTCATATTAAATCCATTTTAACTCAATAATTATTCAATTTTTATGGAAATTATATTTTGATATATTTCACCTAAAAATGAATTGACTTTGTCACTTTTGTCAAGGTTTAGTGTTAAGCTTACATTGGCTAACTTATCATCAGGCAATCTAAAGCATTTATGTGAAAGTTTCTCAAAAGGCTCTGAATTTTCTGAGAAAATTATCCTAACCTTATTTTAGTCTATAAAACATGATTCTAAGTTCAAGTAATTACCTTCAAATCATTTGAGACTTATTCTAATGTCTGTTTGAAGTATTGATAATTCTGTGTAATTGTTGCTTTAATAGTTATCTCAGAATTTTATCTGAAATAATTATTAAAATTTTTAATTATATAGAATATAAAAAAATATTAGTCACAATAGTGTGATTTAATATTCTATTATTCTATTTGGGCTTATCAATTCTTAAACCAAGGTTAAATAATTAAATAACAACTAAATATAGAAGGCAAAAATGGGGGTGTTACATTACGTGATATTCCAATTCTGCATTGAATTTACTTGGTAAATTATAAATCAACATCTTCCTGTCTTGCACACACACACACACACACACACACACACACACACACACACACACACATATATATATATATGTGTGTGTGTGTGTGTGTGTGTGTGTGTGGAATATTTATTAATATTATTAATTGATGTTATAGTGTTGATATAGCATGATTCTAAAAATTATTATTATGTTGGAGGTTAGAAACGTCATGTTTTAATGTAATGCATATCTGAATATTGTACCCTATGAACATTGCTATGAATGTTATAATGTGATATGTTTGATACAAGTGAAGTATGCATGGTGCATGCATTGATATTAGAAAAATGAGGACCAAACCTATGTGATGTGTGACATGTAACACCCTGGGTGAATCACACCAGAATGAGAGGGATCAATAGGTTGTGCAGGTTTGGGACTGTACAGGATGACTTAAAGAAGTTGATTAGTATTACCTATACTAATAAGATGCATCCACCTTTCAGTAGCTCATCACTTAAGAACTCCACAGTTAAGCATGTTTGGCTTGGAGCAATTATAGGATGGGTAACCTCCTAGGAAGTTTCCTAAGAAGTGCGAGAGTGAGGACAAAGTACGCTGAGAAGTCTCGTGTTAGTTTGCGGGGACAGTCAATGATCCTAAAAGTAGTTAGGCTGGTTATTGATGTCTCAGAAAGTGCTACCTACAGAGGGTTCTGACTGGTGGAGGGTTCTGAAAACAAGGATGTTGAGTGAAGTGTCATCGTTTGAAATGTCGTAGAGTGTGAGCCGTCAAGACATCAACACTCAGGGGCGGTGCAAATGGTATCAGAGCATACCTCTCTCCAGTATGGTGTGGTTCGAGGATGAACCAGACGGAAGCTGGTAGGCATGTAACACCAGTTGAATCACACCAGAATGAGAGAGATCCAGAGGTTGTGCAATATGGGACTGTACATGATGGCTTAAAGGAATTAATTAGTACTACTTATACCAACAAGATGCATGTACTTTTTGGTAGCTCATCACTTAAGAACTCCACAGTTAAGCGTGCTTGGCTTGGAGCAATTATGGGATGGGTGACCCCCTGGGAAGTTTCATAGGAAGCGTGCGAGTGAGGACAAAGCACGCTGAGAAGTCTCGTGTTGATTTGTGGGGACAGTCAATGATCTTGAAAGCAGTCGGGCTAGTTGTTGATGTCTCGAAAAGGGCTACCTACGAAGGATTTTGACTGGTAAAGGTTCTGACCAATAAGGATGTTGAATAAAGTATCACCGTGTGAAGTGTCGTATAGTGTGAGCCATCAAGACGTCAACACTCAGAGGCGTTACATGACACCGTTTGTCACAAGACTTATTTTTCTATATTATTCCTTTTTATACGTTATTATCATTTGAATTTATTTTCAATATTATTTATTTTGGGAGTAAATTTTTTTTTATCTTCCGTGTAGTTGCAAAGCAAAAGTTATTAAATAAAACTTGTTGTTGCATCATACATACACAATATCAAGTAGATAAAATATATGCGCATTCATATCCTTGTATACATCTATATGCATCACTAGTGTAGCTACCACCAGAAGTTTGTGGTAATAAGGGTGTACATACCAGCATTAGAAAAGTCAAAGTATTTCAAAAGGAAGGATTAGCCTAGTTGACTAATATATACATAACATTAAAAGATAAGGATCCTAGCCTACCCACATATAATACATCAAAAAGGGTAAAGCCTACGGATCAAAGCAGTCAACTATCTACATCCTCAACCTAACCTACCTATGGAGATCCTACTAAGGATCCTCCTCTTCCTCATCTTCAGCCATGTAGCCATCGTCGCTTAGCCATCCATTGGACCCATAAGGTCTGGCAGTAAGATTAGGGGGTCCATCCAGGAAAGAGAAATCCATACTGAAGAGCAAGGTCATATGGAGGAAATGGCATAGGTGAAGGAGGCAAGACACTATTAGGATATGGTTACTCATAATAGGCTAGGCTGGTGCCTGTTGAAGCAGCTGCATGGTAGAATCAGATGAAGGTGAAGAAGATGGTGGTGGAGATGCTCTCACTTACCTAGGAGCAAGTGACTAAGTGTAGACCATAGGCATACTAATAGTAGCGGTCTATCCGGGCATAGTAATATAGATGGGCATATAAGTAAGAGTAACGATCCCTTGAAAGTGTCCTCATAATGCCAGGGGTCGTGGGTCCAGTAACCCACCTCAGTGCAACACACCACCATCTTCATTAGTGGGGTGAACGGATCCATGGATGTCAACTACTCTCTGGCAAATCAGCAACACAAACAAACATAGAAATGGAAGAAAAGGAGTGAGGTCACATCATCGTTATATTTAAGGTCACAGACAATGAATTTTAACGATTCCAACCAATAGAATAATTACGCCTAGTGATTATCCGATCATGCAATGTAAGGGAAAATCCTAAAGTTCACTTCTAAGTTCAACTAACTCATGCATATGGGCCCATACCTCTAATTCCCTTGATTAAAGGACTTGACTCTTTTTGGGTGACAATCGGGAGTACATATTTCTTCACAGCACCCTTCATAAACAAACACAAATCTTTTAACTTTTGAAGAAATACTCTCACCAATCATGCAAATGCTCAACAGTTTGTCGGGGTTATTGAGTCGAATAAGGTGAATACTCCCAACTCAAGATTGCAAGTCCTGGCTTTAGTATTTCACAACTCAATTCCTTACACCCCCAAGACCCCGAGAGTCCTACCTACATCCCTCAAGTACCATACTGTTGTCACTCGACACACTTCTCACTTCACTCAAGTGCATATGATGTATGTTTTCTATACTAACTTAGACCTTTAACTAAGGGTCATCAAATTCCTATCGAAAATCCAGTAGAGTCCCATCTGTTTTTAGCATTATCCCACATACCACAACAAGGGTATGGTCAATTATAACAGAGACACCACCTGCCAGACAAACCAATTCACAGTATATATATCCAATCTCAATATCAAGTTCAATCAATTCTCGATATCAATTTCATACCATTCTCAACATCAATTCTCAAATATCCATTCTCAAATCTCAAATCCATAGGCTCTCATGGCCTTGTCATTTTTAACTTTTACACTTACCACAATCCATCTCATCTCAATACAAGCTTACACTTCATCAACTATAGCATTTCAATACTTTGATATTAAATAAATAAGGTAAAGGAATCATATATACCATTCCATGAAATGAACGAATTGTATAAAGAAAGAAAAGCTATCAAATTTATCTTTTGATCCTCTTACATGATCATTTAATTTAAAGGTTAGTTTACTAACTCATGTAAAATAATTCCTACTCATCTTTCTTAGTTAGCCTACATATTGACATATTTCTCAAGTGTAGACTAAATTAGTTAATTAAGATTATGAGTTTGGTTTCTTATTAAGTGGTTAAGGATTAAGTTACCATGGCTATTTTAAAGTTCTTAGTTTATTCATATTATCTTATTTTGCTACTAATTTAATCATGTTAGTGGTTTACTTATAACAAAGAGTCAAGTCTATATAAGTTAGAAGGCAAATTTAAGCTAACTCAATTAACTAATTTTCCTATGCATGACTCATAATTAGTATTTTACTTCTAATAGCCCTCCTTATTTTTTATAACACATTAGGTAAGTTACACCTTAATTTGGAACTAATAACATCTTATCTTAGGCTCTACTCACTCTGCTATAGAGTTACTACAAAAGTTCCTTATGGTCTTTATTCCACCACAAGCCCCTAAACTTTAATATATATATATATATGCTTTGAGAGATTTTCACTAAAATTGATTGGATTTTGCCTAATATAGTGCAACCTACCTATATATGACCTATTAGCTAATTCTTTAGTACATATAGAACACTAAGAACCAGTCTTAAAATTTTGTTCTTGCTTTCACATATTCTGCATGTAAATCAAGCCACTAAACATGTTTCAATTGGCTTTAATTGGCACCCAAATTGATCCAAAATTGTTTCTACAAGTTCCTAGTTGATAGAGCATCTATTATTAACTATTTTAACACATTTCAATTCACTAAAATAGCAGCACAGGTTAGAGATCCTTGACAGATTTTCAATCCCGCAGCAAGGTACAAATGGTGCATTTCAAGTGTCATAACACCTACGATTCAGCTCCAAAGTATGCCAAACTATGTGGGAGTCAAATATACACCTATATACATCATTTAAGACGTATTTGGTTTACTAAAAATGGACAAAAGCTGAGTTAAATGCTGCTGTAAAATACTGTAGAATTATGCAACAAATTGACCCAAAAAGTGTGTCATACACACTTGAATTTTCATGTTTTGGTTGGTTACAATAAGGGTTAGGGTCTAACACTGTTTGTAACTTAAAAACACTTAAAAGTAGTTTAATTTAATACAATTAAGGCTGGAACCAATGCTGACAGATCTCACGTTTTTGACAGAATTTGACTTTTTAAAGTGTTATAAACAAACAATAACATCACTATAGTATGAAATTAAGTTAGGGCTTGAACGTAACCACCTATGGAACATCAAAAGAGAGTATTTTGAGGATCAAAGTCACAATAAATTCGTGCAATTAGTGGGTATACCACTGCTATGTTGTAGCAGAGTAAATATAAGCAAAATTCCAGAAGAATCATGGGTATTCATGGTTCCTATGCATCAAGAACATAAGAGATTAAGGGAATCTCTTAAAATATAGAACAAAAACCTTAAATAGGTGAGAAAACCTCCTCCCTTATCTTAGTTGAAGTTCTTTCCACGTGAAAGGGTTTGAAGAGAAGTAGAATTGCTTGATCTCCTTGGCCCCTTGCAGCTAGAGACAACAATGGGTAGGGTTTGGGTAAGGTACTATAGTACCCATCCTCATACCCACGTTTTTCAAAAATACTTGTACCCGCCCCCATACTCGCACAGGTAGCAACTGTAATCCTCATCCCCATACCTGCTGGATGTTGACATGAAGATTAGTTAGTCTAGTCTTTTAAGTATTTTGGCTTTAATTTTTAAATATGCCAAACGTGTAAGGATGTGGCATTGTATTGATTGTTGTAGACTTAGGCATTTGTGTGATTAGTCTTAGATTAGATAAGTTGATGCCTAGTGATAATCATGATATCTAAACAAGTCATTTGATTGATCTTTAGAATTTTCTATGTAGTAATCGATTACATGTTATATGTAACAGATTACCACATGTTTTAGTTATCTGGGAAAAGCTAAAACACATAGTGTAATCGATTACAACACAGATTAATCGATTACATGAAGCTTTTTAGGCTTTTAGTCTTGTTTATAAAATAATTTTATTTGTCTCTATTTTAATCAATTACATCACGGTTTAATCGATTACTATAGTTACAAAAAGTTATTTCAGAAGGGAGATAAGGTCGGGTTAATCAATTACAACAATATGTAATTGATTAATTCGAACCCAGATCACAAATGAAGATCCTGAAGAACAATTTAACAGGTTACATTATTGTGTAACAGATTAAATTGATTCTTGATTAGAACCCAGGTGCTTTTAAGAATGTTTTAACATATTACATGACCATATAACAGATTAAATTTGTTATATCTTTAAAACTTTATAAATACTAGCACCCCTCTCTCTCATTAGTGAGTGCTTTTCTGAAACAAAATCTTTTAAACACATTGAGAGAAGAGCATCAAAGGTTCTATGAGTATTTGATCTTCATCAGTTTTGAAAATGGAAATTCTAAAGGAAGATCTTATGCTTGAAGAGATGAATGATTCTTGAAGAGCTGAAATGTGTTGATCATTCACTAAAGGTGAAATCGTTCCAAAACCTTGATCGTTTTAGAAGGTTATTGATTTCTGAAATAGGGTTTTTCATGTCCTAGTAGTAGGGCTCTATTAGGAGGTTTATCTTTCTTTTCTTGTAGGGTTCAAGACTAGAAAGTTTTATTTTTAAATTTCTTGTTGTGTAGTGTGCTTGTAACTTGAAATTTGAAATAGTGAAAGGTTTAACAGGGTGTTGGATTAACTAGATGTAGGTCTTTGGACTAAACCAGTATAAAAATCTTGAGTAACTCTCTTTCAATTCTATTTTTTGTCTTTGTCAAGTGTTCAAGGTTGATCAATTAAATTTTCATAATCAACATCTTTATAATTGGAATAACTTTGAATTGAATCTATATTGAATCTCTATTAATATCTTTTTGAAATCTTTCTTAAGAATACTTGGATTCTTTTAAAGAAGGAAGGTGAATAAGATTTTTTTTTTTTAAAAGAAAAGAGATTTTGGTTGAAAAGTTTGAAAGATCTATTCACCCCCTCTAGATCTGCTGCCTCGATCCTAAACTGGATACCTACATACCCATACCCGCACTTTACTTATGTATAAAGTGAAATCAATAAAAAAATATTAATTAAAAAACAAGTAAATTAAAAATTCACTCATAAATCATCCAAATATAACATTAAAAGCAACCAACATAACCTTAGTCATAACTAAACAAAATTATAAACATAATAATCTATTATCAAATAAAATATGAAGTCTTGTAATTTTGAAGCAGTAAAAAAGTGTTAAATTTAGTCCAAGGAATAAAGTATTAAATTTGGCCATTTTGTTTTCCTTTCATGAAATAAATCAAAAGGACTAACAATTGCGTTCAATTGAATTAAACGATGTTTTGGAAGAGTCACATAACAAAGAGAAGAAAGTAAAACCAAACAAAGATGTAGAAACATTTAAGAAAAATAATAAGTCCATTGAGGGAAAAATAATTAGGAATGTGTGCTGTATAATGTGTTACTGTGTTATGATCATTAAATTAATAATTGGTATATATATATATATAATAGGTGCGGGCCACAATGGGATAGTACTTGTACCCGCACCCATCCCCATTAAAATTTTGTGAGTAAATACCCGCCTCGGACCCATTCCCAATAAGTGGGTATTTACCCTATCCATTTACGGATATTTTTGCAGGTACCCGTTGGGTCTTGGTATACTTTGTCATCCCTACTTACAGCTTGAACCAAAGAGGAGTGAAAATGGTGCAATTTGCTCTCTTAAAATGGAACTAAAAGTGACTTAGGGTTTGGCTATTTGATAGTGACAACTGTCCCCTTCTTTTTGGCACCAAAGATGTTATTTATAGTAAAAGAAACTAGGGTTATTATAACTAATTAAATTACTAATTGAACTCTTAATCCCCTTTAATTTTAATATGAACTTTAATGAATTAAAATCACTTAATCCATGTCTTAATTCATATGGTTATAGTGTGTGTTTGCATTTTCATTCTTTTTATTACACACTTAGTTATCTTGAATTTCAATACTTTAATTTATGTTTATAGATTTTGTAGAGTTTGAAAATTAAATTTTTCTTTACCAAATCATTCTAGACATATTTGAATTACAGGGAACACACTAGACAGGGGGGTTGAAAAGTGTGTTAGATACAAACTGAAACCTTTTCGCAAAGATGGAGATATCTTAATTTAGATTTTACAAGGAACTTGTAAAATAGAAAGTTCCAGCTATCGTCTAATAGTTCAGAAAAAGCAGTTTAATGAAACTGCATTTTTAAGTTGTCGTCCAAGTGAGAAACAAACACTTTTCACAAATAAGTTTATAAGGAAACTTGAGCGTCTAATGCGAAGAAATAACACAAGAGATAACTGGTAAGCTAAAAGCAATAGAGTAAAAACACTTGGTTTATACTAGTTCACTCAACCTGAGCTACGTCCAATTCTTCTTCAAAATAACATTTTGAAAGGTTCCACTAATATAACTTTGATTACAAACAAGTATTCTCTACCCTGCCACTTCTGGTTACAAGTATTCCCTAGGCCACTTCTGGCACACCTTTAATCTCCCCCTGAGATTAAAGCAACACCTAAGTATTCTTTGTCACTAAGCCACTCATGGCTTTCTAAACAAACAGTTTGATTACAAGATTCAGATCAACTCTCATAGAGAGGATATTACGATGTAAAATATATTACACATAATGAGTTAGCAAAGCTAAGAAGTTGCTCCTTTTGTGCAAGTGTTGGTCGTCCAAATATTTTAGCAGAGTTTCAGCTCTTTGAAAAACTTGAATGCTTCGTTGATTTCTTCATGAGCTTGATCCTCTATATATATGCTAAGTGAAGATATTCGTTGTGGGATCTGAGCCTTTGCCAAAAACCGTTCTCTCACAATCATATGACCGTTACCACGTATCAGCTTGAGGTGGAGAGAGAAAGGGGACAGTAGTACATGCAGTGTAACATCCCTAATTTATGGACATTAGTCAAAATAATAAAGAGACATCTATTATGGAATAATCTATATATTTAATGGTTAAAGGATACCTTTATGCATTATTAATAATAGTTAACTTATATTAAGAGTTGACAAGAATAAGATAATAGGACCCAGATGGGGAGCCAAGGCCCACTAAGCCCGCACACACACACGGTTTAAGTAGAAGAGGGAAGGGAAAGTTAGAGAGAGAAAGAGAAATGAAAGAAATGAGTTAGAGAGAAGGAGGAGAAGAAGGAAGAAGAGGAAGAGGAGAGAAGTGGAGCAGAGATCAGGGATCTAGTGCTCAGAGCTCAGATCCGAGTACCCCGTGGTGAGTGATTCCTCCCCTTGTCTTCCCTATCCCTCCATGGTTCTTGTTTTCTTGTTATTCCCTTTTTCCCCTCTTTGATCCCTAAGTAAGATCATGATGGTTTTTGAATGATTGGGAGAGATTGAGAGGTTGTTTAAGGGTTGGATTTTGTAATAGAAGTGTTATATGAGTGAATGGCAAGCTTAGATTGCTTTTAGGAAGCCATGAATGGCCATGGGAGGTGGATTCGTACATATCTGCAACGCGCGGCTGAGCCCCAGATTTGGGCTTGAAGCTTGAATTGCACAAATTTGGTATTCAGCTTCAGAGGACTTGCGGCTGAGTCCCAGATTTAGGCTTGAAGCCTGAAACGCACAGATTGGGTATTTGAGCTTCAGGGGACTTGTAGCTGAGCCCCAGATTTGGGCTTTAAGCCTGAGAAGTGCAAAGTGGAGATTTTTAGTCTTAGAGGGTCATGCTAAGCGTGGAAACATGCTAGGCTAAGCTTGAAACCTCCAGAAAGGGGTTGGAAGCTATGTGAGAAGTATGTGTTTAGCTTATGTATGTTTATTTCTTTATCCTATATGTATTATCTTTGTATAATTGTTATTGCTTCATTTCCTCTTTGTATCTTGATGTTTTGTGATGTTATGCTAGCACTTTTATTGCAATCTTGTAGTTGTTGCATATGATTGGGATTGTGTGTTACGATAAACCATTGTAATAAAAGACACCTAAAATACTTAAGACTATACCTATGCCTCTTAGTAAAAAGGTGGGGAGTTTCCCCTAAGTTTCAGTAAGGGCTTTTAAGCAAAGTTTACAATTTCATGAAAGGTTTTTAGAAAAGAGATCCCCTCAGTGTCATAGGGTGGAACCTTCCCCAGTACCAGTCATGTCCGAGAGCCGCACGCTCGGCGTACAACAGTGTGCAAAGGGGTAATGGATCCTCTGTGTCACCAAGGAGTGATGAGTATCAAAAAGGTTATGAAAAGGATTCTTTATGAAAGAGTTTCAAAGGAAAGTTATGATCCCAAGAAAGGGAATAAGTTATGCAACTCATGAGGAGTTGTAAGAGTAAGGGGCTAAGAGGCCCCCCCTAGAGGTGAGCGAAGGGACCGTCACCTAGACACCCATGGGGGAAAACCAACCATCTACATAAGTGAAGAAGGGGTTCTTCATAGGGAAGAATGACTCATTCTTCGGTAAGGGAAGAATGTTTTAGAGGAACATGCCTTCGATAACGGAAGGTGGTTCAACTACTTTTGACCGGTAGTAGTAAGAGGTCATAGTGGGAGGGACGCCTCTCCTGGCTAAAGCTCAGCCAACCTAAGAATGACGGATAATCAAGATTATAACTAATAAAAAGATAATACAAACCACACAGCTATAGAACTCAACTAGGGAATGTTAATGTGCATGATATATATATGTTTCTATGTTAAAGTATATGAGGAGTCATGAGCCTAGTTGTTAGGTGAGTGATGTAAGATATATCTATACATTAGATGAGGACGTGTGTAGCTGGATACTACCCTTAGAGGTAGGAGAGGGGGTTATACCTGTAGAAAGTTAATGTAAGCTACCGAGAGAGGTATGCAAGATGTTATGCCTCACAGAGAGAGGCAATGTAAGCCCAAGTTGGGCAAGTCAGAGGAAGGAAAGGTTATACACGTTCCCATCCAATGGTATAGTAAAATGAGACCCTAGTGAGTGGTCAAGAAGAAAATAATAATGTTTAGGTGCCTTAGTGCACTAGTGGCCTTAGATTTGGCATAGGAGACCAACTTTAAGTGCCTAAGCAGAGGTTAAGGATGGCCTAAGGAAATTGTAGTGATGACATGATGAGGTAATAGCTGTGAGTGTGAGCATCCATAAAAGAAAAGAGAAGCCATGAGAGTTAAGAAAAAGATCTCTAGAATAGAGAGTCAGCTAAGAGTCCTTGGAACACTCACTGAGACATTATGTCTCATCCCTTTTAGTTTCATGTTTTTACAGGTTAAGCAGGTGAACACTTCATGAGAGAACCTTGGAGCATGGATATATTTTCTTGGAGGAAGATGTTTCCAGTTTTGTATCTCCCATGTTTGGGAATTGGTTTTATGTTATAAGTACCTTGCTTATGTTTTGTAAGGCACTTAAGTGCCAAGAGCTTTGTTTTAGCTTTGTTTATGTAATATATGTTTATGTTTTAGTTTTCGCATAGTTAACTCTGATATTCTTATATTCTAAGTTTTCAAAATTTAGTAATAGAAGCAGACAAAAGGTAATATCCTCTAGGGTTTACATGCAGCGCCTCCACTACTTGTACGGTTTTGAAGAGAGAAGCTTTTCTGTCTCCTGTGGTACAATTTTTGAATATTCAAATGAAATGTCACATATGAAAAGAGAGGGAATAATAGAACATTCCAAAGAATCAGCATCGAAAAGCTTAAGTGTACTCTCAGACATAATGAATACTTTATATAACTGTTTGGTAGAAAAAGATGTGTAAGTTATATAAGCGAGTAAATGCTTCCCAAATGGACGCAGTGTTTGCACACTGGTTTTCACAAGGCTTTGGACACTTGTTTTATAACAGCGCATTGGACGCTAGATTTATACTTTAAAAAACAAGTTCCATTTACTCATTGGATGCGATAAGCACATAGCGATATATAGTTTGAGCTTGGAAAATACAATACCATGAAAGCATTGGACTGTGTGGTACCTATAATACTCAAACATAAGACATTAGATACTTCAAAATTTAATCTCATTTGTTATCATCAAAATTCTTATCATCAAAATTGAAGTTTAAGTTTGAGGGGTTGGACATCGTCCAGAGTCTTAGACTCTAACAATCTCCCCCTTTTTGATGATGACAAACAATGCTAAATTTTGATGAGAGCAAATACATAATCATCTACAGGTATCAGAGATATGTGTAATGGAATGATTATGATATGCCGGAAAGGTTGACAGGGTATAAGGATGTGAAATGAAGTACTCCCTCTGAGTTCAACATTTCTCATGCTTCGAAACATAAGATATATCAGAGAATATGGATCTGAGCATGTTAAGAAAAACAATATCAGAGTAAGTAAAAACATATCAAAGATATGGATACGGAGTTTATGATAAAAACACCTCATATATTTAATGATCAGCCAAAAACAAATGTATTTTCAGAGTAGTGCAGTCAAACTCTATGATCAGAATTCCAGTTTTCTCTCCCTTTTGTCATCAACAAAAAAACATGGGTTTGAAAGATGGAAAATTGATTGACTATCATGGTCACCTAAGGCTGTTGAGGTGGTTCTTGTGGTGGAGGTGGTTACTATAGCGGTGCTTGAGTTGGTGGTGCTGGTTGTTCAACTGGTGTGGTTGTTGATGTAGCTGTGGATGCACAAGTTGAACAGGATGATTAATAGTGCTAATGAGATTAGCAGTTGTTGACTGTATCTGATTCACTAGCATCTGAGAGAGATTCATGAATTGATCAGCAATGGCATTCTACATCATGCGTCTATGTTGTTCAGCTTCAGCTTGCTGTCTCTCTTGAAAGGCTCTAAGAGTAGCTTTTGTTTCAGCATGTTGTTGCCTAAGAGCTTGGTTGACAATCTCTTGCACTCAGTCTTCAGAAACACCTTGGGGTTCAACAAACCGCAAGGGAACAATGGCCCTTGGACTTAAGGAACTAATAGGTACTAAAACTTGTTGAGTTCCAGAGTGGGCTTCATTAGAAACATCAACAACATGTACACTGGTAGCAACCTCAGGAGTAGGCTTATTAGCAGTGGACTTCGGTGGTTGTGACACTTCAGTTTCAGCCACTGGTTGCATCTCTTCAGCTTTGGATGCATCTGATTGGACAATCTGCTCTTCATGTGAAGTGACAAAGTGTTCAGCATCCTCTTACACTTCATTCTCAAGATCCAATTGGATGAGCACTTCATTGATTTTAGCAGACCCTGCTTCCAACTCAACCTGTGTTGCTTTTGTCTTGGCAACTTGTTCCTCTTGTTCTTCCACAACTTTTTCAGCTTATTCTCTCTCAATTTGATCCAAACTAGCTTTTTCAACTTGCTCTGCTCATTTTTTTCAGCTTGCTCTGCCCTTTCTTTTTCAGCTTATTCTTCCTTTTCTTTTTCAGCTTGTTGGAATGCATGAGTGGCCTTTACATCTTGTTCAAAGATGGCCATATCCAGCTTACGAATATCATAGACTTTACTATTGTGGATCACTGGCAAGGTCTTCAAAACTTCAAGGAAGTCATCATCGCCAGTTAGGAAGCAGGCTGTTGTGTTATTGAAGTGAAAAGTCTTCACTAGACACATGACTTCAATGTATTCTGGAGGATGGACATAGTCATCTTTGGAGCATCCTGAAGATGAAGCCTTTTCAGTATCAACCTATACAATTTGATGCCAGAAGGTTTTGGCTTCAAACATGTCAAGGGCCCTTGTGAGTTTGCCAATCTTATCTATCAAATAGATGACTCCAAGTCTGAGATGAAGGTAGAAACTGAATCTTCTCATCTCTGCTGGGCATCTCAGTACCATAGTACTTGAATCTTTTCTTTCGTCCAGCATCAAGAATAGGCAGTCTGGGACTTACCTTATCAAGTACAAACTTGATATTTGTTGAGCGTCTGATGTGGAGGTTGGGAGGATAAGCAATAGCTTGATCTTGCATATGCATCTGTTGTAGCAATTTACCTAGGTCGTCATAGTCACTAGGTTGGAAGTTCAGCATAGGAGTTCTTGGGGGAAGAGGTAGGAACTTAGTGATAGGAGACTAGAACTGAATGTCCTTCACCCACCTAATTTTTGGATACTGTGTAGACTTGGAAGGATCCATGCTTTCCTTGATGGCTAATTGCATCTCAGCAACCAATTCTCTATCAATATTGGAAGAGATTGGTTTCTTTGGGGGCAGGCTTCCTCTTCTTTTGCTATTTGCCTAATTTATCAAGCAATGACTTGGCATACTTTGAGGCAATTTCTACTTCTGGCTTAGGAAGTTCTTCAGTTGCTGGACACACCCTTTGTTGTGTACCAATTAGGCATGAATAAGGGCGTTCCATCCTAACCAAATTTGGATAAGATTGCCTCATCCAAGTTGGTGGTGGATTGTAAATGATTGTCCCTTCTAGTAAGGAGGCATAGGCTGCAGATTGAGGATGAACATGATCATACCTCATCTAGGCAGGAGATGAGACTAAGGTGAAGCTTATTTCAAGAGGCTCTTGACGAGGCCTCTAGATAACATCATGTTTCTTGCAATAGTTCTGCTTATTTCTGGTGAAGAATGCCACTAGGAACCTTTCTTTATCTTTCCCTTCTTTTGTCTTCTCTTGAACCTTTGGAGGAGAGGTCCAAGGAGTCCAGGCATCTCTCCAAGTATCCCTTGGACACACGGTCTTTGTTAAGTTTAACTTGAGAGGTGGACACGGTGTAGGCTTGTGTGTTGGAGCAACAATGGATTCACTCTCAGTGTCTTGAGAGGAAGGAGGTGGAACAGGGAATCTCCTTGGTCTAGTTGCTTGAGTCTTGACCCTTCAGGGTATAGCACTGGGTATGACAAAGCTACCTTCTTTGGATGTTGCAGTGACTTTCTGCTTCTTTTTGTGGTCCAGACTCCATTTCTTCAGCTTTTCTTTTGATTTGACCTATGGGAAGGTTATCATCATCATTAGAGTCACTCATGATCTTTAGCTTTCTGACTCTTGGCTTCTCTTGTACTGGTTTAGATGGAGTGGTCTTTGGACGCTTCTCAGTTGGGGCAGGAGGATTGGACGGTGCAGGAGCAGCTTGTCTTTTCTTCATTCTCCTTTTCTTTTTCAGCAGCTTCTTATTGTTGTTGTGATATTTGTCTTGTCACTTTCCTTGTTTCCTGGTCTCTCACCAGCTTTTTGATATTCTTTTCAAGACCTAAGAAGTCCATCTCTTCCTCTTCATCATTTTAGATAAGTCTGTTTTGCTCATTTCTCTTCTTGTTGATACTTGTCTCGTCCAACTCCTTGAGAGCTTTGGCAGTCAACTTAATTTTCATAGGTTTGATGTTTGACTCATCAAACCTTTGCTAAAGTGCAATCAGTTCGCCTCTTCTGATGATCTCATCATTTTCTTCTTCATCTAGTTCATCATAAAATCTCTGGTAGACTTTCTGATCCCAGAAAATTTTGTTTAACAGAGTAGCATAGAAAATGTCATCACTTCCGCCAATCATCTTCATCATGCGAACGATGTTAATGTAGATAGTGTGAGGCAGGTTGAATGGGATGCCCTCCATCAAGTGAAACAGTACGAACTTGTGTAAGTCAATGACTGAACCCTTTGACCTAGCCTTGTGCAAAATGCCTATGTTGCATATTTGCTGCCATATCTTAGCTTGCTCACACATGTTCTTGTACTCTATCTTTGCTGAATCAGTTGACTTGTCTTTGCAGAGTACTTTCCAACGTGATTTCCATACTTCTCAGCCCAGTTTCTCTTGAACTGATTTAGCTCCCTGATACAGCCAGTGACTTTGGCTATAGACTTTGTTGACATAACCACTTCTCGTCCAATCACAATGGACACAATCTAACGTTGAGTCTTAAACTTAGCATTCCTCTAGAATATTCTGATAAGTTCTAGGTAAATCTTCTGAGTGTCATTGAAGTAGCCTCGAATGCCACACTTCAAAAGATTTTCTTCAAGATCAAGACTGAGACCCTCCAGGTATTTGATGTCAAAGAAGTGTTCAATATGAACAGTAGCTGCACCTTGAGTTACAATGGTGGTTTCTGGATAAGAAGGAACATCAAGAACAGCTGCGGTTAACTAGCTAGAGCTTGACATTGTGGTAAAGGTAGGGTTTTTAGGGTTTTTGGAAAGTGTTTGGGTCAGGTATGAGAGAAAAGGTTAAGATGAGGGAGATGAAGTTTCTGAGTAGGGAAAATAGGTAAAGTGTTTTAAGAGAGGATTTGACAGCTTAAGTATGGACTTACTTGGGGCAAACGAAGCGGGTTTTGGGCTTTTGAATTTTGAAGAGAGAGGTTATGCCACAAATCCTGCCACAATGAGGCGTGCTGAGGTATTTGGGTAAATGTGTATTGTTATGAACAATTAAGTGACTCAGCATAAAGCATTAACTTGCACTTACTCAAAACGAAACCGCTTTAGCGATGACATAATTTATGTTAAATGAAAACACATAACATAAAACATTGTCCAGACATTGGACTTTAATGCAACACATGCAATGCACATGCATGACTAAGTGACCTTTGGATGCTATAGTCATATTGGACGTTGCATATAGCTGTTAATCATTCCTTTACAAAGTCCATGCCAAGTCTATTCCTTAGAAGGACTAACTTGTCTTCAGTAAGGGGTTTTGTAAAAATATCAGTTAGCTGATCATCTGCGAATACAAACTGTAATTCCACAATCCCTTTCAAGACACGATCTCTTATAAAGTGATGTTTAATTTCTATATGTTTTGCCCTTGAATGCAATATGGGGTTTTTGGAAAGATCAATTGCAGCAGTGCTATCACAAAAGATAGGAATGTTACTCTCATATATACTATAGTCCTCAAGTTGATGTTTGATCCATAAGATTTGAGAACAGTAACTTGCAGCTGAGATATACTTTGCTTCAGCAGTGGACAATGCAATGGTTCCTTGCTTCTTGCATATCCAGGAGACTAAGTTTCCAACAATGAAGTGACATCCTCCACTGGTGCTATTTCTTTCAATTATGTCTCCAACATAATCAGCATCACAGTATCCAACTAATTTAAAATCTTTTTGCCTTTTGAAATATAGACCAAGACTAGTTGTTCCAATGAGATATCTGAAAATTCTTTTAACAGTAGTTAAGTGAACTTCCCTTGGATCGGATTGAAATCTGCCACATAGACATACACTGAACATGATGTCAGGTTTGGACGCAATGAGGTATAGGAGTGACCCTATCATTCCTCTATATAAGGTGTTGTCCACCTTCTTTGACCCTTTGTCCAGTCCAAGTACTGTTGTTGGATGCATAGGGGTTTTCATTGGTTTAGCATCGTCCATCTTGAACTTCTTTAGAAGCTCCTTTACATACTTGGTTTGATGTATGTATATGCCTTTATCAGTTTGCTTGATTTGTAGTCCAAGGAAGAATTTCAGTTCTCCCATCATGTTCATCTCAAACTCTGCCTGCATTAACTTAGTAAAGTCCTCACATAGAGATTTATTAGTAGCACCGAATATTATATCATCAACATAAATTTGAACAATGATAAAATCAGAATTATAATCTTTGCGAAACAAAGTAATATCTACTTTTCCTCTTGAAAAACCATTTTCTATAAGAAATGAACTGAGTTTTTCATACCAAGCTCTTGGTGTTTGCTTCAGTCCATATAAAGCTTTGTTAAGTTTGAAAACATGATTAGGAAAAGCATCACTCTCAAACCCTGGGGGTTGTTCCACATAGACTTCTTCTTTTATCAGTCCATTGAGGAATGCACTTTTTACATCCATTTGATATAGCTTCATATTGCTATGAGCTGCAAATGATAGTAAAATGTGAATTGCCTTAAGCTGTGCAACAGGTGCATAAGTTTCAGTATAGTCTATACCTTCCTGTTGTGTAACCTTTGGCTACCAGCCTGGCTTTGTTTCTCACAACTTTACCTGTTTCATCTAGCTTGTTTCTTAATACCCACTTGGCTCCTACAACTTCTTTATCATCAGGTAGCTCAACAAGCTTATAAACATAATTCTTTTGAAACTGATCAAGTTCTTCTTGCATTACTTTGACCCAGCTTTCATCTTCCAAGGCATCGTCCACAATCTTAGGTTCCATCTGTGATATGAGTGTTGTGTGACCTTGTTGTTGATGTGAAGATCTGGTTCTGACTTTATCTTTTTTTTGGGTCACCAATGATCTGATCTTCTGGATGATGCTTCTTCATCTGCCAGTTGCATCCAGTTGGCTCTCTTTGTTCTCCTGCTGGACCGTCCATGGGAGTATTGGACTCTTCAACTAAGACATCATTGTTAGACGCGTTTGATGACTTCTTTTCATTGTCCAACCTAAGATCTGCAAATTATTCATCCAGCTCTGACAATTCCTTATCAGGCTTAGTGTCATTGAACTTCATATGGATAGCTTCTTCCACAACTAAGGTTCTAGAGTTGTAAACTCTATATGCCTTTGAAGCTTATGAGTATCCAAGCAATATTCCTTCATAACACATAGAATCAAACTTTCCCAGATTGTCCTTAGTGTTCAGAATGAAACATTGACATCCAAATGGATGGAAGTAGGATATGTTGGGTCTTTTCCCTTTCCATAATTCATATGGAGTCTTTTTCATGATGGGTCTGATATAAATTTTGTTTTGTAAATAACAGGCAGTATTCACTGCTTCAGCCCAAAAGTGTTTAGTGGTTGAATTATCATTCAACATGGTTCTAGCCATCTCTTGGAGTGACTTGTTCTTCCTCTCAACAACACCATTCTGTTGAGGTGTCCTGGGTGTTGAGAAGTTGTGATGGATACCATTATCCTCACAGAACCTTTGAAAACTCTCATTTTCGAATTCTCCCCCATGATCACTTCGGATCGAAGTAATGCATACTCTTTTCTCATTTTGAACTCTTTTACAAAAGTTATAGAAGACCTTAAAAGACTCATCTTTGTGAGATAGGAACATGACCCATGTCCATCTTATATAGTCGTCCACTACAACCAATCCGTATCTCTTACCACTTACTGAGGCTGTTCTTGTGGGTCCAAACAAGTCAATATGTAACAGCTCAAGAGGTCTAAAAGTGGAAACAATGTTTTTGCTTTTAAAAGAACTTTTTACTTGTTTCCCTTTCTGACATGCTTCACAAAGAAGATCATCTTTGTATGACATACTTGGTAAACCTCTCACAAGGTTGTGCTTGTTAAGCTTTGAGATTAACCTCAAGCTTGCATGACCAAGCTTTTTATGCCATAGCCAATGATTTTCCTTAACTGAAACTAAGCAAGATACATTTTGACTTGACAGTTCCCCAAGTTTAATCTTGTACAGATTACCTTGCCTCTTCACAGTGAAGAGAAGGGATCCATCAGAGTTCTTGACTATACATTCACCTTTGTTAAAGGCAACATCATATCCACTATCACATAATTGACTTATGCTAAGCAGATTGTGTTTGAGACCTTTAACATAAAGAACATTATCAATATAGGGATAGGGTGGTATACCAATCTTACCCACGCCAACTATCATCCCTTTCTGATTCCCTCCAAAAGTTATTGTCTCACCAGTCCTGGGTTGGAGGCTTTGGAACATACACTTTTCTCCTGTCATATGATGCGAGCACCCACTGACCAGGTACCATGACTGGAGTCTCTTTCCTACTGTTAAGCATGTCTGCAATAGGAATGATTTTATCTTTAGGTACCCAGATTGACTTGGGTCTTTTCTTGTTAGTTTGAAGGGCACTGGACGCTCCCTTCTTTGGCAGGTGTCTGCATCTGGACATTATATGTCCAGGTTTCCCACAGAAGTAACAAACATCTACATCCTCATCATGAATATATTTCTTTCCCTTATATCCATGTCCTGACCTGTCATTGGGTCTTTTAAAAGCTTGTTAAGGTTGTTAAATCCCTTGACAAAGTTGGACAGATCCTTCTTTAGGATGTCAATCTCTTCATGAAGTTTCACAACATCATGCGGTTGACCTCTTTAGGAAGTATTTGCTTCAACTTTCAGAAGCTTCTCAACAAGCCTTTCATTTTCTCCTTTGAGAGTTCGAATCTCTATGGAAAGCTTCATTTCTCTAGTCCTTTATTCCTCGTAGGACTGATAAGCATGAGCAGTATCATTCCATAGAGTTCGTCTATCCTCATTTAAGGCTTCATGTTCCTTTTAGAGCTCTGTAAACTTTTTCTGTAAATCCTCCACACTTTCAAGTTGTTTGAAACTGTTTTTCTAAAACTTCTATTTCTTTTGAAAGTGATTTGGATGATTTCTTCAAAGTTTTATAGGCTTTTGGCAGAATAGAATAGTTGGAAAGTAATTCATGATAAACTTCCTGAAGAGATTTTAAATCATTAAAGTCTACCTCATCTTCCTCTTCTGGTTCGGAAGATTCTGATGTAGTGTCTGCCATTAAACATATGTTGGCTTTTTCCTCTTCATCGTCATCCGATGATGAGTCATCGTCCAAGTCTTCCCATGTGGACATTAGAACTTTCTTGCCTTTTTTTTTGTTGAAGACTTTCTTCTTCTTGTCCTTGTTCTTCTCAAAGTCTGGGCATTGTGACTTGAAGTGTCCAGGCTTCTTACATTTGTAGCAAACGATTGGACTCTTCTCTTTGTCCTTCTTCTCCTTGAATCCTTTCTTGTTCAGGTTTCTCCATCTAGATTCGCCTTTCTTCTTCCACATAGCATGAATTATTTTGGATATGAAGGATAGCTCATCATCCCCATCAGAGTCTTCATCTTCAGATTGCTCTTCTGATGACTCTTCTGCTTGCATAACTTTGGACGATGAAGCTTTCTTTGGCTTCTGGATGCTAAGTGCCAGAGACTTGCTTTTCTTTGCATCACCATCTTGTTGTAGTTCTAGCTCATGCACTTTAAGGATTCCCACAAGCTCTTCTAAGGACATGTCGTCCAGTACTTTGGTTGCTCTTAAAGCTGTAACCTGTGGTCTCCATTACCTAGGCAAACTCCTCAGAATTTTGTCAATATGTTCATAATTATTGTAATATTTACCACGTGCTCTAAGCTCATTTAGTATGGTTTGAAATCGTCCAAACATACTTTGTATGTCCTTGTTTCCCTCCATACTAAACAACTCATATTGACGAGTAAGAAGACCGAGTTTGTTATGTTTTACCTGGGTGGAACCCTCATATGTTAACGCAAGAGTGTCCCACATCTATTTTGAGCTTTTGAAGTTGTGCACCTTGTTGTATTCTTGTGCAGATAGTGCACACATGATGGTGTTTCTAGCTCTGGAGTTGAGATAGAATCTCTGCTTTTGCTCCTCCGTTCATCTAGCCTTAGGGATCTCGTTGAGGTTCTCATCATAAGGAATGTAGACCCCCACCTCCACAACATCCTACATATCAATATGATAGGATTCAAAGAATGCTATCATTCTTTGCTTCCAATAATCATTTTGACTCCCTTAAAGAGAGGTGGTATGTTCACGGCTTGTCCCTCATTTTTCATCTTTCTCAGGATCTGGTTTTCCTCTGTACTGCTAAGTACTCAACCTAAGAGGCCGAGCTCTGATGCCAACTGAAATGCAGAGAACACACTAGAAAGGGGGGTTAAATAGTGTGTTAGATAAAAATTGAAACCTTTTCACAAAGATGGAGATATCTTAACTTAGTTTTACAAGGAACTTGTAAAACAGAAAGTTCCAGCTATCATCCAGATAAAAACAAACACTTTTCACAAAAAAGTTTATAAGGAAACTTGTGCGTCTAATGCGAAGAAATAACACAAGAGATAACTGGTAAGCTAAAAGTAATAGATTAAAAACACTTGGTTTATATTGGTTCACTCAACCTGAGCTACGTCCAATTCTCCTTCAAAATAACCTTTTAAAGGGTTCCACTAATCAAAATTTTGATTACAAATAAGTATTCTCACCCTGCCACTTCTGGCTACAAGTATTCTTTAGGCCACTTCTGGCACACCTTTAATATCCCCTTGAGATTAAAGCAACACCCAAGTATTCTTTGTCATTAAGCCACTCCTGGCTTTCCAAACAAACAATTTGATTACAAGATTCAGATCAATTCTCATAGAGAGGATATTACAATGTAAAATAGATTACACAAAATGACTTAGCAAAGCTAAGAAGTTGCTCTTTTTATGCAAGTGTTGGTCGTCCAAATATTTTAGTAGAGTTTCAACTCTTTGAAAAACTTGAATGCTTCGTTGATTTCTTCATGAGCTTGATCCTCTATATATAGGCCTCTAGGTGAAGATATCCGTTGTGGGATCTGAGCCTTTGCCAAAAACCTTTCTCTCATAATCATATGACCGTTACCACGTGTCAGCTTGGGGTGGGGAAAGAGAGGCGCAGCAGTACATGCAGCGCCTCTACTACTTGTACAATTTTGTAGAGAGAAGCTTTTCTGTCTCCTGTGGTACACTTTCTGAATATTCAAATGAAATGTCACATATGAAAAGAAAGGGAATAACAGAACATTCCAAAGAATCAGCATTGAAAAGCTTAAGTGTACTCTCAGACATAATGGACGCTTTATATAACTGTTTGATAGAAAAAGATGTGTAAGTTATATAAGCGAGTGGACGCTTCCCAAATGGACGCAGTGTTTGCACACTGGTTTTCACAAGGCTTTGGACACTTGTTTTATAACAGTGCATTGGACACTGGATTTATACTTTAAAAAAAGTTCCAGTTACTCATTGGACGTGATAAGCACATAGCGATATATAGTATGAGCTTAAAAATACAATAACATGAAAGCATTGGACGGTGTGGTACCTATAATGCTCAAACATAAGACATTAGATACTTCAAAATTTAATCTCATTTTTTATCATAAAAATCAAAGTTTGAGGGGTTGGACATCGTCCAAAGTCTTAGACTCTAACAATATTAGGTGAGCTTCCATAATTTTTTTCATAATTTTGAAGTTCTCTAAGTATCTACAGTTGAGCTTTGAAAGTTACCCATGAGCACTGTGAGCTAAAATAAAGGGATCTCTATAATTTATAGAAAAATTCCCAAAATCTTAAAATAATATTCTAATCACGTTTCCTTGTTTAAAATATTATTTTTACCATGTCTTTATATTTATTTTATTTTTCTACCCTCCTATGGCTATATTACTAACTGTTAGTATTTCCAATTAACTATGTAAATATCTAACCGATCTAAGTTTAAATACAATTCTTTATTATGAGAATGTTTTTAATTTCTCAAGGTAAAAATTGATATTTAAACTTTCATGGAATATTTTTGTATATCGGAACGACAATAAATATAGAAAACAAGATATAAACGTGTATACTAGATATAAAATATTATTTTCCTAAAATTGAGGGTGTTACATGATGCAGGATCTTCCATATGATAAATTAGTGAAATCATGAGCATCTGTGTGAACCATGCATCATGACATATATATATGTGTGTTTTTGAAAGTATGCTTATGAATTTAACTAAGGGGGTCGCGAGGAGCTTGTTGAGCTCTTGCCTTGGGGTGTTATCTGGTGTGGAATCTCCATGTGGCTCATGTTGATCCCATGGGTTGGAGTATCCTTGCAAAGCTGGATAACCCTAATGCGCTGTCGTGGGTGTCATCTTGGTTGAGAGTGTTAATGTCGAACACCCATGGTATGGTGGTTTGTTGACTACATGTACTCCTGGGCTACTTTCACAAAAGAGTTTTAAATGGTACCACGTGTATATAAGATTGTGTTAAAAACTTGAAATTGCCTGTGTCCCCTTTGAAATTTGATATAGTTGTTGATACCCCTACAAGTTGTTCAGTTGTTACCTCTAATGTTTATCTAAATTATCCTGTATTGATTTCTGATAGAGAATTTGTGGTTGACTTGATTTGCTTGCCTTTTAGTTAATTAGATGTGATTCTTGGTATGGATTGGTTATCTTCCAACCATGTCCTATTAAACTGCTTTGATAAAATTGTTGCGTTTGGTGAGTCTATTGAGGGTAAGGATGAAAGGTTCATCATAGTCAACCAGGTGAAGGTGTAACACCCAAAGGTTAATACCTAACTATGCTTAAGATTTCTAGAGATGCAAAAATTAAAAACATTTGTACAACATTATCATGCAGAAGCTAACAAATAAATATATAAATTACAACTCAATTCCAAATACTAGTAAATATAATTCATTCTTTGTAACATGGGTTTCATGCATCACATAAAAGGAAATACATAGAAATATAAACATAGCTAAATTACGTCTTCTGTGACAAGCCTCCATGCTCCAATGACATGCGCCAATACTTGTTTCCTAAAAAAGAAGGAACTTAAAAAGGTGAGACATAATGTCTCAGTGAGTGCTTTAAGGACTTTACGGTTGGGTTAGACTTTTTTACCTGAACAACCTAATCGTTTGTTTCTCATGGTTGTACCCTCATTGGGTCTCTATCAACTCCTTCATTACTATGGTTAGGTCTACACCCATCGATCATGAACACTTTCGTTTGACTCATCTCTTATGCTCACACTACTACACGAGTTCACCCTCACTAATATCTTAGGATTCATTCATTGACTAGTAAATTACTTCCACAACCCTCTCTTATGTTAACTCCACTTTCCTTACTCAGTCTCTACTCCTAAACACTCACCTTGCATTAATCTATTCTCAATAGCAATATGTTGGATAAAATGGCTAGGAATAAGAGTTATCCAAGACGGGGTGAATTGGATATATAAAAAATTTCTTTAAAAGCTTTCTTGAAAAAAAATATTTTGTAAGATCCAAAATCCTTTGTTCTTGAGGTGATTAGGAAATGTGGGTAACTTTGTTAGATGATCCTTTATTTCGTAGGTTTAGCTTTAAGTGATAGATCACAATGATACACAAGAAACTAAATCAAGATAATAGAAAGTTGAAGGATAGAGAATCACACAAACAATTTATACTGGTTCAATTTCAACTGAAATCTACATCCAATGTTATCCAAAGCAACCTAAGCTTGGACCTTCCACTAAAGAATTTTTTTGTTTACACACAAACTCACTTGCACATGAAAACCCACATATGCACTGCTTCTTGAAAACCTATCAAGAAATCACTAACACATGTAGAAAACCCACTACATGAAACAAAACTTGAGTAACCCAGTCAAGATCACACTAAAATGCAAAGTAAAAGGAAAGAATTCACCTATGTAGTGAAGATATGAACAATGATGCACTTCCTATTTACTTTTAGCTTCTCTTCATGATTCCATGGCAAAGATCCATTAATTTCTTCAAGATAAGAAAAAGATTTTTCTCAATGAACACAGGGATGATGACACTCAAAGTCTTTGAGCTCTCAATATGAAAATTCTAAGTGTAATGAGAAAAATAGGTGTCACACACGAGAGATTTCGAAAATATCATTTTTATAAACCTCAAAATAGAGATATTCGATTATCTACTTGGGATAATCGATTTCATTTTTGTCACCACCTAGGTATCACAAGGAATGAAATAGTCGATTATTTCAACAAATAATCGATTAACTGTGAAAGCCTAAATTTTGCTTTAGGGCCAAATAATTGATTATCTTAAGTGAATAATTGATTATCTGCGAACCTTAGGCAATTATGAAAAAAAAGAACCTTGATATAATCGGTTAAATTGATTTAATAATCGATTATTTTGTTCTTGGATTTAAATCTTATGATTTTTTAAAAGATTTTCGCCCAAATTCAATCCTAAACAACTATATGCCATGGATCTTTACTTTAGAAATCAATCATGAGAAAATCGAAATGCTTTCTAGCCTGAATGCATGAAACACACACATTCAAGCATTAAAGTTATAACACACACACACATCGTACTAGACTAGTGTTCATACTAAGACATAGAGCTTTACAAATTTTACATAATACATCATCATCAAAACCAAAGACATAAGGAATAAACAATAGTCTTCAAATGTCTTCATTCTCTACACAATATACATTCTAACATCTATACTCACATAGTGCCATTCTAGGTATATATTTCTTTCTCCACGTCCTTAACATTAAAATCACACCCAATCACATTACGAGTCACAACGACAATTTTATATATATTCACAACATATCATGACTATGAATAAAAGCATTCACATATCACACAAGTACAATACAATGCATACATGGCACCCACATCACAAAATTATCCAAGCCAGACAAACTCACAATAATGCACGTATGAAATGTGATGTCTTTCATTTCTCTTTTCTCATATGCATATGGTACTAGTCAAAACATTTGCAAAAGAAACTAGGGAGGACATGCAGTCGACAAATCCACATGATCCAACCACTACACTCTCAACCGAGATGAGACTGTCGACATCGCGTCAGGATTACCCAGTCTTGCAAGGATACTCCAGCCCATGGGATCAACATGAGCCACATGGAGATTCCAAACCAAGTCTCTGAAACCCTCAAGGGTAGAGCCATACTTCGACTCATTCATGGCCTCCCCAATTAAGCTTAATAAGATCTTTCTAAAAACACTTAACATGATATAATGTATGTCGCAGACATTCATGCACACGGTGGTTCCACTAAACCTCACATCACACAGTGAGCCCATTCTCGCCCCACATAGGCTAGGTCACTCACGATCAGAATACCACTCGGGCCCATTCTTGCCATATCATAGGCTGTCACTTGTCTTAATGGCATCTATCCATAACTCGTACTTCATACTCATCACTTGCATAATAGTCATTATCTCAATTCATATCATAGCGTTTATACACACATTACAATGGACCATCAAACACATGGTTACACAACATTCATTCATCCTATATTTCACAATATAGTGATAACTCACATCATAACAGTCACACAATCTTAGCATGCACAACAATAGTTCACTACATAAGAGGTACAGTTTAACAACAAGGATCACTTAAATCCCTAACACTCTTACACAATTCTATAACATCACAAATCACTATCTCTCACTCGCTTAAGCGGAACACTTGCAAAGAATTTACTTAGGCTCTATCTGTCACTCTCGCTTAAGCGAGAACCCCTACTTGCTTAAGCCACAACCTCCAGAGACATACTTTAGTCTTTGTCTCTCACCTCACTTAAGCAAGACACCAACGTCGCTTACGTGAGTTAACATTCCAGAGGCACCCAAGTGTGTCATTCACCTCGCTTACACAAAACACCAATGTCGCTTAAGCTAGTTAACACTCCAAAGGCACCCGAGTCTCTATCACTCACCTCACTTAAGCAAGACACTAACATCGCTTAAGCGAGTTAACACTCCAGAGGCACATGAGCCTCTGTTACTCCCCCTCGCTTAAGTGAGACACTAACGTCGCTTAAGCAAGATCACCTCTAGAGGCATCCAAGCTTCTGTAGCCCCATTCGCTTAAGCAAGTCCCAACCCTCGCTTAAGCGATAGGCAATGACAAAGCCATCCCAATTTTGGGTTCTTACGAACCCAAAACCCTTCACAATCCTCCCAATCACTCTTAAACACACCAATAAACTCCTAAATACTTATACATGCTATCCCAACCCTCAATAATTTGTAACCAAGTCTCAATCACTCACAATCATACCAAGACCACCATTCCCTAACCTAAGGCAGAAAAGGGGAAAAGGGAAAGCAACCATCCAAGGGTGGGGAAGACAAGGGGAATAACATGAACACAAAAATTAAGCTTGGTAAGGATGGGGAAGCACTCACATGAGCTAAGGCATGGAGGAGAGCTCCAACTTGGGTCTCTAAGCTTCACTTCCCCTTTCTCTTTTCTTCTTCTTCTCTCTTCTCTTTTCTTTCTCTTTTTCTCCTAACTAACTCCTAATGTCTCATTCTTTCCTTCTAATAACACTTAGGTGGGTAGAGGGTTTGGGTGGGCTTAGCCCTTTATTGAGCCTTAAACACTCTCTAGGTCCTATTATCTTACACTCACTAATCCCTAGCAGTAGAGCGTTTATGACAATAATAAACATAATAACATCGATGATGATGATGATGATAATAATAATAATAATAACAACAACAACAACAACAACAACAATGATCATAACAATATTAGTAATAATAGTGTTTATAATATTAACAATAACAATAAATACACAGAAGCACTCTTGCACAAGAATACACACACACACACACTCATAACACATGCACATGCTCAGGGCATAACCAATAATATATTGTAACAATAATAACATATATATAATTAATATAACAGCAAGGTCCTATTAAGAGTTCTCCTTAAGATATGTTCCTAATACTCGAAACTTGGGGTGTTACAAAAGACATCTTTGAAAGAGAATGCTCAGGTATACATGATGTATCTAGTTTAGAAACTTTATCCTTTTGAAATCATAGATAGCATGTGTAATAAAGGTTGTTGTCCAAAGTTCAGCAAGTACCTAATAAACAATTTTATAATAACAAAATACTCATTAACTTAGGAGGCAGTAGTCTACAAACATTCATATTGATTTTGTTACTTTATTGACAGATTAAGTAAATATAATAGAATAGTCAAAATAGAAGAAAAACAAAGATATCATAACTTGGTACTTTTCAATGTACATAATCAAGTTTAGTTAATAAGTTTAACTACTTGATAAGTTGAGAATAGTATGAGTTATTGAAAAAGGATCGGTCTTACCAGCCATACATTTATATACATATATCACAAAGGAATAAGCCTAATCCGACGTGGTTCCCACTAACATATATATGCATATATCACACAACATGTGTTGAATACAATGGATGAACTACACGAATGGGATGAATTGGAGTCTTTAAAATTTTAAGAAAAACCTTTTATTTGAAAATTATTTTCAAAAACTTTCTCAAAACCTAGTTTGAAAACTTGTCTTGGGTAGATCCAAATTAGAAAAATGATTGAATCAATCAGATTAAGTGTGATGCTTTGCAATTGGCTTTTTAGGTTCAATTTTAGATTAGATCAATTGAATTATCAAAACAATTAACTAAGGCGTGTAAAGAACCAATGCAAGATTGTAGCAAGATTAAGGAGAGAGAAAGAATTACACAATGATTTTTATACTTGTTCAATCACAACCTATGATCTACATCCAGTTTATCCAAACAACCTGAGTTTAGATTTACACTAATCAAACACTATAATACAAACAAATTCACAAGCACTATGCATACCACATATGCTTCTATTCTTAAAACCTACAAGAATATGCCTAAATAATGTATAGCCCTACTACATTACACAATCTTTGAGAAAGCTTCTCAAGATACAACCTAACAAATGCAAAAAATAAGGAAAGATTTCACCTGAGAATGAAGAATATGAAAATTAAGCTCTTATCCTAATGCATTTATGATCTCCTTTTCATGTTCTAATTGCAAGATCCATTGATTTTTCAAGTTAAGAATTTGATGTTGCAAGCAATGAATCTTCAAGGTGATGACACACACAAAGTTCTGAAAAACTCTCTGAAATTTCTAAGTGTAGTTTTCAAAATGAGTGCCACACATAGAGAGCTTCGGAACTTGGTTTATATAGATCAGAAACAGAGATAATCGATTATTGCTAGGGATAATCAATTATTGTGTGCGTCGTATCACCTTGATAACAAGAAGATCAATATAGTCGATTATACTACAATATAATTGATTAACTATGAAAGGATGAAATTTCCTTCAAGATGAGATAATCAATTACCTTAAGTAAATAATCAATTATTTGCGAACCTTCGCAAATTCTGGAAAATTAAATCGTTTTTCTAATCGAATATTTTGTTGTTGTTTCAAAACTTAAGATTTTTCAAAATAATTTTCAGCTCAGAATTAATTCTTAGTTCTTTTTGTTGACAAATACTTGAAGACATCAAGTTTAGATTAGGTTTTGATTTTGATAATGTATATATTTTGCATACCAAACACATTTAAAAGGTGTGGCATTGTATTGGATATTTTTAGACTTAGGCATGAGTGCTATAGAACTTTATTATTGAATAATTCATGCTCTATGTCAATCAAAGGAGATATCATGTACCTTAAGCTCTGTTTTGGTCAAATTTTGAAATTAAGAAGCTTGGTAATCGATTACACCTCAGGTTAATCGATTACATCAAGATCTTATTGAAGAAACTAGTTTGGTTTTTCAAAAACATGTTCATACTGTTTTAATCGATTACCAGATGGCATAATTGATTACAACAGAATCTGAAAACTGACCAAAAGCAAAGCCAAGGAACATGAGTGACGGGATAATCGATTACCAGGAAATTTAATCGATTACCACGTTACCCAGGCACATCCCAAAGCTCATATGAACACTTTAATCAATTACAAATCGATTTAATCGATTAAAGATGTTATGTTTTAAAAAGCTTATAAATATCTTTACCTATTTTGAGTCTTCTAAGCTTCCAAAAGCGTTTTTATCTTCAAGACTCAAGAAAAGGGAACTTAGAAATAGGGTTAAGCCAAAAAAGATCTCTACTACAAGATGTTGATTCTTTCTTCATTTGAAGATCATCTCTCTATGGCATCTCCTTGACCAACATGTGCTAGAATCTTTCAATCTTTCACAATTAGGTGAATTCGTTCCTTTATCTTTTAGTTCAAAATAAGATGAATAGTTTTCTAAAATAGGGTTTTTCAGGTTCTAATAGTAGGGTTCTATTAGAAGTTGTATATTTCTTTTCTTGTAGGGTTCAAGGTTAGAAAGTTATTTGGGTTTCTTGTGTGTATAGTGTGCTTGTATCTTGAAATTCAAATAATGGAAGGTTTAACAGGGATTGTTGGATCAACTGGATGTAGGTCCAATGTGGACAGAACCAGTATAAATTCTTGTGTACTTTCTTCATCCTTATTTCTTATCTCATTCAAGTTTTTCAAGGTCAATCATCTAAGAATTCCTAATCAACAAACCTTCTTGGAAAAACTCTGTTTTGTTTTGTTTTGTTTTGATTGAAGTTTCTTTAACCTTTTTGAAAGAATACTTGGATTCTTTAAAAGGAAGGTGAATAGCTTTTGTTAGAAAATGATATTTTGAGTTAAAATTTTGAAAAGATCTATTCACCCCCACCTCTAGATTTGTTGCTCGATCCTACACTTTTTTTACTCAATTTCACTTTAGGGTACTTGAATTAGAGATCATATCATGCAAACTAGTTATGATACATGCTTCACACACATTCATGCAGTCATACATTAGATATACATTAGGACTTCTTCAATCTCTAAGTCATGGTCATCAACATACAAAAAATTAAACAAAAAGAATCCCTTCACCATTATAGGGCTGTCACATCCATCAAATCCTCTAAAACTAAAGCTAACATCCTCTAGACTAGCATAGGTGGAAAAACAATAATAGAAAAAGGAGTGAGATTGTGGTTATATATGTGTAAAATATGGCAAGAGATAAACATAGATATTCAAACATACATGTATTCACATACTTATACTTATTTACTTACAACACTAGACATACACATGTACTTAGCCATACAAATCAATCTACAAACCAAGTCAAGCAATAATCATAATCTCACAACAACAACATGATCCTATATGTATGCAATGCATGATACCTAGTTCAGTTACTTTTAACTCTTTTAATTAATGCACATTTATGTATGTGGTACCCATATTCTTAAATTTATGGCATCGTGAACACCATTCAAGGCATTTAGTGAACTCTGTACGAAGCATTTCCATTATATGGGTGTTTGTTGGAATTCATTTCAAGTTTCTATACAAAATAAAAGTTTAGGATTTAGGGTTTAAGGTTTAAAGTTTCTATACAAAGACATATAAGTTTTGAACTTTTAAATAAAATTATTAAATTTAATATTAATTACTATGATGAACGTGACATGGTGAGACTAGAGGTGATTTTACATGAGCTTATATGTGTGCTAGAAGTACTCGTAGACTAAAATGTTATGTATAAAACTTTGAAACAATTAAATACTACGTCCGGTCCTTTTTATAAGAAACAAATGGTAGTATTTTTTGTCCTAACTATAAGAAACATATGACCATTTTTAGATGTATTAATGACTAGTTTCCTTTTATACCCTTAATTTATTGTAAAGTCTATTAATGAGATATCACTCATTTTCCATGAAAGTGAATGCATTTAATGAGCTATTAATAATATAACTCATTCTTGTTGGTTGAAAAAGTATTCATTGGATTATGAGTAGTGTCATTATATCTAACCACCACTTAAACCAATTAATCTTAAGGACATTTTTAGAATAAAATTTGAATTTATATTAGTATTAATTAAAAATAACTAATTTAATCACTTTCTTTGGTCTTAATGATTTAGTCCTATGTTTCTTATATATTGGATCAGAGGTAGTAATATTGTAGTCTTTAAGTAAGTTGTTATGAAACTTAAATTGAAAAGATTAAAAGCTTATAAATATTGAAAGTAAACAGTCAAATATTTATTAAGAATTAATTAACATTTATAAATATTGAAAGTAAATAGTCAAAGATTTATTAAGAATTAATTAACATTTGGCCAATGGTTAAGAAATTTCTAAGACATAATTAGACATTTTGATTAAAGATCAATTAATTAATAAAGCATAAATTCAATAATGATTTACTCAATGTGTTATTTTTTATCTGTCTTTAAAGATTTCTACATAGAAATCAAGAAATGTAATAAAAAAAAATTATTCTAATAAAATAGTTATGAAATTTTCTATTTTATCCTTTTTTCATTTTTACTTCACAGTAAATATATATGTGTAAATTAAATAAAGATTAGGCGGGAAATAAGAGTATAATTGACACACAAAAAAATTAATGTTAGCTTGAACTTTAAAAACTACATATAAATAGAAACAAAAATCTTTTAAAAATTCGACAATAAAAAAAAAACGGATGGAGTAATTGATTATATTGGTGAAAGTTCTCTAAATTAGTTAATTACTCTATGTTCCTTGTAATGTAGTTCCTTGTAATGTACCAAAAACTTTTGTAAGACTTCAAGACTAGCTTAAAATATTTAGATGCACGAGACAATATAAGAATTGTCATATCGATTATTCTTAGAGTAAAACTGCATAAGAATTAATTCTTAAATTTAAGAATCCATAAATAATTCTCATTAAAAATGCTCTTAGCATTGACACTCTTTTCATTTTTCATAAATACACCAAATAAAACCAAAAGGAGATATAATGATTCTAAATCTTCTCTATGAACAAATTAATAACGTTTAATTTCCCTATTTATTAATAATGTATTTATGATATATAATTAAGGAATAGTAATGTATTTATTCTATATAATTAAAGAATATTGAGACTATTTTAATAGCATTTATTATAGCATTTATTTTTCATATTTATTATATTGAGGATCTTATTATCGATACCAATGACATAATTAGAGTTACTAATAAATTAAATCAACATGAAATTAGTTTGAGGTTGGATGCAATAATTGATCCATTGAACTTTGTTCATAAACTAAATGAGTTAAATATGAGTTAAAGATTGAGCTGATTAAATAAATAAATAGGTTGAACTTGAGTTATCTATAGTTTGATTTACTTGATTGGTGAACCAACTTGATATATATATATATATATATATATACTCCATTCGTTTCAAAAAGACTACAAATTTGGTCTTTCAAAAAAATTTCAAATTGACTTATGTTATTAATTTTATACTCCATTCGTTTCAAAAAGACTACAAATTTGGTCTTTCAAAAAATTTTCAAATTGACTTATGATATTAATTTTTAATAAAATATTCAAACATTTATTTCAACTTTGTCCCCTAATAAATATTGTTGTCTTGAAAAACTTAATAATATATTTTATTGAAATTAAGAAAGAGATTAAGGATATTTTAGTAAAATTGTCCCCTAATAAATACTATATTTTTTTGGAATACTTGTTTTTCTTAATGTGTGTAAAAAAAAACCTTAATCATTAGTCATCTTGGGAGATAGGGAGTATATATATATATATAAGACAAAGGTAACACTGTATAAAAAATATATATATTATATAAAAAGCTCGAATTCGTTGACCCTTAGAATTCCAATGGCGGCCCCTACGCCAATGGCCCTGGTTACCTTTTCTCTGCCTCCTCTTCTTTCTTCCTCTGTCTGTGTCCTTCTTTGTAATGCTATAAAGGCAAGACACTAACAACCAAACCAAAGCAGATAAGAAGCAAAGCCAAAGGCTGCTCTGCACCACAAAGACATCATATATAATTATATATACAGTGAATTTCAAGGCCTCAAACCAACACATGGAAGAGTTTAAGATTCTTTTTGCCTTTCTCATGACTCTGCTAGTTGTGCTCAAGGTCACAATCTCCCTCTGGTGGATACCAAGAAAAATTGAGGGACATTTCTCCAAGCAAGGAATCAGAGGACCCCCTTATCGTTTCTTCATTGGGAATGTCAAAGAACTTGTGGCAATGATGATGAAAGCTTCCTCTCAACCCATCATGCCTTTCTCCCACAACATTCTCCCTAGAGTCCTTTCCTTCTACCATCACTGGAAGAAAATTTACGGTACTTGTTCTCTCTTTTTTTTTTTTTTTTTTTTTTTATCATCATTCCCTCCCAAACCTCTCTTCTTAATTTTTTCTTTCACATTCACACATACCCTGATACTCTCTCTTTTTGACACATACATTGTCTTCAACCTTGGCATGGTTGTTGTCGCCACTTCTGGGAATTCCAAAATGAGCAAAACTGCATTTGGTTTCATGAATATTTTTCAGACCCTTTTGAGACTCTTGCTGGTTTCATGATCCTTCTTCCAGAATTTTGAGACTTTTCAAGGCCTCATTTCCGGAGATAGGGTGCTTCTTTTTGCAACCCTTTCTATCTTTTCTTTTCCAGGGGTGGCTGTTTGTTGCACCACCTCGTTTCTCTATCAACTTTTTTTCTCCTTTTTCCATTTTTTCTGTATTTGTCTCTGTTTTCCTTTTTTCTTTTTACGTTTCATTCCATTTTCTAATGTATTCGATAAGGCTCAGTTTTTTTTAAAAATAAATAAAAAATAGTCAGCAACCGCGATTTTAACCATTACTTTATGGCTTTTGGACACACCATAGGATTGCGATTGCGATCACATTGGCCATATTTGTCCACAATTTTCTGTAATGTGAGGGATCGTCACGAAGGCAACTGCAATTTATAAAACCTTTATAAGGCTTAAATTTTTTTTTTTTTATGTAAATCATATATTTATTACGTACTGACCCCTGTGCAGTATAGCTGTCAGTAACACAAAATTAAACTGGCCCTTGTTCTTAGTTTTATTTTCCTATATAAAAAAAAAATACCCAGTTTATAAATGAACCCTTCTCACTTATCCAGTCATAGTGTTTATGACATATAAGTTCAATTTGTTGTTTGTGAAGTTGTCATCTGATTTTGCGCTGTTTCCCATGTCTTATTTTTCATGTGTTGTTATACGGGGAATTGAATTGTGACAATGTAGTTGTATATGTTTGGTAACCGTTTTTAAATTGACTTGTCTTCTTCAATTCCCTCCTCCTCCTGTTTTTTGCCACCTCTCTGTATGTGTCTCTGTGCTGTAGGGTCTACACTGTCCTTGCATCCTCTGAAACCAACGGTTGTCATGTTTCCTGATCCTTTCATTATTTTACAAACTTCACACTTCCTACATGAGCCTCTGTGCTAGTTCCAACTTCATGTAAAAATGTCTCATCTTTTATAAAAAAAAAATCCCAAATGTGCAAAAATTACAATTACTTGTTGTTTGGTTTCAAATTTACAATTCAATTACCGAGGATCTAGCTCAGTTGGTTGAGTAAAGTGTGTGAGTTGTTATAAATCCCTTGCTACCTGTGTGCGATTTTTACAGATAAAAAAAAATTGCAATTCAATTGCAAAATTACATGATCATCCAATTAATTAATTGGTTGATTGATTAAAAATCTCATTATTTTTCATGAAGGTGCAACATTCCTTGTTTGGTTTGGACCCACTGTTCGAGTCACCATTTCTGATCCAGACCTCATCCGGGAAATCTTCACCTCATCCAAGTCAGAATTCTATGAGAAAAACGAATCTCCCCCACTTGTGAAGCAGCTTGAAGGTGATGGACTCCTTAGCCTCAAAGGAGAAAAATGGGCTCACCACAGAAGAATCATCTCTCCCACATTTCATATGGAAAATCTCAAAGTAATTATTAATTAACCACCCTATACAAAGTATATTATTATTATTCCTAAAGTCTTTCTTTTTATATGAATACAATGCATTATATTATTTATTATAATGGTGTTAATAAAATAATGTGTCTAATTGTGTGTATGTCTTTCTAGCTGTTGATACCGATTATGGCAACAAGCGTGGTTGAGATGTTGGAGAAGTGGAAGGCAATGGCCGAGGAGAAGAAGGGTGAGGTGGAAATCGAAGTTTCGGAGAGTTTTCAAACCTTAACAGAAGATGTCATCACTAGGACAGCGTTTGGAAGCAGCCATGAAGATGGCAAAGCCATTTTCCGGTTACAAGCCCAACAAATGGTCCTAGCTGCTGATGCCTTCCAAAAAGTGTTCATTCCAGGTTATAGGTAATTAATCCTCTATGTCTAATTAATTAGAGTAATTTTTTTTACCGTGACATTAGTACAATGTAATTAATCGAAAGGTCTAATTTAATTAGTTCAACAGAGACTGGTACATGAGACTTTATTCACACCAACAATACTTTGATGATTAGAATAATGTTATATTCTCATGTAACAATGTTGCATGTCTAATTAATTAATTATTGATTGTTACACTAATTTGGGCTTTTTTTCCGGCTTGGTTTAGATTCTTTCCCACGAGGAGGAACATAAATTCTTGGAAATTGGACAAGGAAATCAAGAAATCGTTGGTGAAGCTCATCGATCGAAGAAAAGAGAATGCGTGTGGGAATGAAGAAACGAAAGGGCACAAGGATTTGCTGGGGCTTATGATTCGGGCTTCCAAAAGCACTTCCAATCATGTGAATCATGTAACGGTGGATGACATAGTGGAAGAGTGCAAAACCTTTTTCTTTGCAGGCAAACACACCACTTCGAACCTGCTGACGTGGACCACGATTCTGCTTGCGATGCACCCGCAGTGGCAGGTACGGGCACGTGAGGAGCTCGTGAGCGTGTGCGGGGCACGTGACATCCCCACCAAGGAGGATCTTGCCAAGCTTAAGACAGTAAGCAACAACTGCTGCATAGTTCATACCATAGAAAAAAAACTTAGATACAGCACTATAAGTATCACTGTTAGTGTTGTTGTTCTTTAATTAGATTTGGAATTTCATCTTAATAATACGCAATGATATTTCATAAATTCTTTTATTTTGCATACTAGTAAGATGAAACTCTAAATTTGATTAAAAAATAGGACCAATAGTATCTATGGTAATGTATCTAAGTTTTGTCCGATAACATAACATAATCTTTTAAGCAATCCCTCTCATTTTTTCTTTCTTTGTTTTGTGTGGATTTTGGATTCGGACAAAAATCATGTTTTGTCTCTTCGGCCCTTGTTTTCTGTGTTGCTTTCCTCGCACAAGGAAACCCAGCTGCGGCCCTTTTCGCTTTTCTGTTTCTTATCTCAAGGAAGCATGTAGGGGCAGTGTTATCGCTTCCGTCATGCAAATTTTGTTTTCGTTTAACAAACGTTTGTTGCAGAAATAACAAAAATTGCTTCAAATTTGTCGAATCTTTTTTGGGTCATAAAATTGTCGATTCTTATATCAACTGTTTAAATGCTTTTTTTATAATAAAATGAGAGACAAAAAATGCTTTAAAATTGTCGAATCTTTTCTGGGTCATAAAATTGTCGTTTCTTATATCATATATTTAAATACTTTTTTTATGATTTATAATAAAATGAGAGACAAAAAAAATGCTTTAAAATTGTCGATTATTTTGTACAGATTTTTTTTTTACATGACTTACAAGTTTCTTTATCAAACTAGTATTTTAACTTACATTATACAAAATAAATGTTTGTTTTTATTTAAATAAAGTTCATAATAAATAAATATACTTGAATATATGAATTATATTTTGAATTTATAATAAACAATTTAAATTAAGATACAACGTTATTTTTAACTAAGTTTTTTTAAAAATCAATGAAATTCAATTTAAAAACATAGATAAAAGATTATAGTTAAAAGGGATATACAATTAGGAAAATCAACATAGTTTGAGAGAATTTTTTTTTTTTTACTAATTACAAGGTAGAGTGTGAAATGCACCTCAAGGGAGAGAAGAGTGATAATTTTAATAGTGTCTAATCCCTACTCTTCAAATTGTGTATTAAATTAATAATCTGATTTTTTTTTTTTTTAAATCATTAATTAATATTCAAAATTTTCTAATCTACATTAAATATAGTGAAATATTTCTACATTATTATTAAAAATGTTCATCAATAAAAAGAATTTTAAATGCCTTTTAAACTTAAAATTTAAAATACTTAATCATACCAATGAAATTAGTATAACCTACTGAGGTCAGTCTAGTAGTGGAGAATTTGGTTAATATGCATGAGTTATAAGTTCTAACCTCAAGACGATCATTGTAAAAAAAAATAAAGTTAATTTTTTTTTAAATATTCTCAAGTTTATACTTTATTTATATTTTTATATATAATGACAACATCATTGAGGCAGCAAAAAAATTATTACTCTAATTTTGTATCAAGTCTTGTGTTTTTTTTTTTTTTTTTTTTTTTGTGTGATATATATGTATAATGCAAGAGATATACTATATGACATTTGTTGTGACTTGTGACATTAATCTTGAACAAAACACCTTTGATTGCAATGCAATTGCTAGTTTGCTACTTCCATTCTGTGATGGCCTATATCATCATCATCATCATCTGGTTTGCAATATTGCTGCAGCTGAGCATGATCGTGAACGAGTCTCTGAGGCTGTACCCTCCCACAATCGCAACCATAAGAAGGGCGAAAGCCGACGTGGAGCTAGGGCCGTACAAGATCCCGTGCGGGACGGAGCTCCTGATCCCCATCCTGGCCGTGCACCACGATCAGGCCACGTGGGGCAGCGACGCCACCGAGTTCGATCCCGGCCGCTTCTCCAACGGCGTGTCCCGCGCCGCGCACCACCCCTTCGCCTTCATCCCTTTCGGCCTCGGCGCCCGCACTTGCATCGGACAGAACCTCGCGCTTCTCCAAACCAAGCTCGCCCTCGCCCTCATGCTCCACCGTTTCAGTTTCCGCCTGGCGCCAACCTATCGCCACGCGCCAACGGTTCTCATGCTGCTCTACCCTCAGTACGGTGCACCCGTCCTCTTCCAACCAATACCCGCAACGGCAACAACCACTGTGGATTAGTTGTGATCATGCGTGTGGGTTTCATCGTGTTTGTGTAGATTGAGTGTACATGTGCCTTGTTTAGGGATCAACATCCCCTTTTGGCTTTCCCTTGATTGAGAGTTTAAGGAAAAAAAATATATATATGTATACATATGTCTCAATGAATTAGGTTTTATGTTGAGCGTTTGTAAGAGGTTTTTTAAAAGTTTATAAAATATTGTCAAAAATTATAGGCATGCATGGTTTATGCGGCTTCAATTGCAATCACAATGGACTAATGATTCTTCTCAAATTTTAATATTTCAATTATGTACTATAATTTTTGAATCATCATGATATTAATACGGAGAATCTATCGACTTTATTTATAACTAATCTATGTGTACTGGCCACCTTTAATCTCCTTTCAACCACGTTTTTTCAATCCACAAAGTTTGAATCCAAAATCTTACTTAAGAAACTAAATCTAACTTCACTCCACCAACAACTTGTTGATATATGCACTGCAATTTAAAACCATATCATGAATTTATAAAATATATATATATATATATATATAGATATATTATGAATATAAGAACTTGGATAAATGTTTGGCAAGTCAATAATTTACTGCAGTCTCCTTTTCTTACTAATGTTTATTTAGACTGCTTTAGAATTTTTTATTGCCCACTCCCGAATAATATTAGTATGAGCTTCAACAATGGTTATGTTTCGGTTAGGTACGTTGTGTTTCATTGAATATTTCAAAAAGTTCGGTTCTGTTTCATTGAATATTTCAAAAAGTTAATATTTCTAATTTATTAATTTAAAAAATGATTTTAAAATTAATTTAGTCTTGATCAAAAACAGTTGATTTATTTTGACTTCATCTTTTTGACTTTGTCTTTCTTTCTTTGTCTCAAGCGGTTACATCTTTACCTTTTTCCTTCTTTTTTTTTATGTCAGTTCTTGGGTTAAGAAAAGCTTGTTAGGTTTGTTTGCCTCAACTATTATTGAGATGAATTTATTAAATCTCGAAGAATTTGTGCATGTTTTTTAGTACAGTGTGATATAACACGTCTCATTACTAATTTTGTTGGTCAGTATTTAAGTTCATGGGTTTCTGATAGATTGGTAATACTTCGTGATTTGAAAAGCTACATGTTGTTGACCAAAGATCTTGTTAATCGTAATGTGGCTGCTGGTATTAATATGAGCCCCAAGAGTTAACAAAGAAACATGTTACCTTTTGCAGTGGAAAATTATTTAGCCGCCACCAAACTCACGTTTAGTGAAAAGTTAAAAACTGTTGGTTCTCACCCACAATATACTTTGAGATGAGGGTGGCTGACGTGACACGAGACTAAATAATGCATATTCTTTCTGACTTTAAATATAAGTAAAAATTTGACTTAAGGTTTGGATTTAAATATAAGTAAATATCAACTTATTTTAGTTCATTTAATGAAACTATATCTAAAATACCTTTCATTTAATTAGGATTTTGATTTCAATGACTCTTTCTTAATCTTGATATCAAATTCCAATGAAAAGCAGTTTAGAAAAATGACTTATTTTTTAATTGAGTTGGTGCAATTAAATATTGTTAACCAATTTTCTGAGTTAACATGAAACAGTTTTTTTTTTTTTTTTTTTGCTTATATTTAGAGTGCAGATAGCTAACGTTTACCTAGACAGCAACTATCTCGTGTGTATTCCTTGATTTCTATGTGGATTTGTATTTTTGTAATGCATATTTCACCCTTGATTGTCTTTATTGATACTGTAACAATTGACTCTCATTTTCTATTATTAAAACTCCTTCACCTGGCCTTCGATGTTTCGTCTCTCTATGGGTATGATTTATCAATATTTAAGAAGAAGAATTTAATTCTATGCAAGGTAATACATACATGATGATCGTTCCTAATTGCTAATAACCACAAGTAGTAGAGTCATGGTTTAAGATCAATAATAACCTAGGAATAGGAAACAAGCAAAATAATTCTAAACCATCTTATAACATCTACATACATGATACATATACTCCCTCCGTTTCTTTTTATTTGTCGTTTAAGGTTTATTTGTAGAAATCAATAAATGCATTAAATTTTCTTGATTCTAATAAAATAATTATGGGATTTCCTATTTTACTCTCTTTTCATTTCTACTCTACAATAAATGCATGTGTAAATTCATTAAAGATTAGGAGAGAAGTAAAATTATAATTGATAAAAGAGTAATTAATATGATCTTGAAGTTTGCAAACGACAGATAAATAGAAACAAAATTTTTCCAAAAATCTGACACTTAAAAAGAAACGGAGGGAGTATATATATATCATCTTACTTATTAAATAAACAAATTGAATATATTTTATATTTTCAAGATATATTGGGTGTGTATATTCTTTTATTTAATATCTATTTTATAAAGTATTATAAAAACTGTTAAGAAAAATATAACAATACTCACATGACTTTAATTTATACAAAAAAAATATTTTAAATTATATAAACTCGAAAATTATTTGCTTTTTATTTTCCGGCAATAACATGATATGGGCAAGGGAAAAGCCGAAGAGGCCACCAAAGGGTGCAAGAAGGGTACGATGGAAGCCGATGAAAGAACGTTGGAAACAGAAATTCTAAACTATGCCACATTGCCACTAACGTCTAAATCCCTCAAATCTTTTAATATTAGTTGTCCCCCGAAGCAGAAGCACTGTCGACAAAGATTTTACTCACAGTTTCATCCTTCTGGATGAAGAATCATTAGTTTTTCAATCTCTTTGCACTTTTACGATATCCACAAATGTGGTAACCGAGTACCAGAAAAAAAAAAAAAAAAGAGCCTCATAAGCGATTAACAATTGTAACAAGAAAGAGACTGAACTCTTTTATATACTTCACTAGTTCACTTTCCCATAAAGATGTCTCATAATTCCCCTTTATTTTAATGCATGGTAGCAATTTGAAATTTTCTCGAATTTAGAGAGTAATCGGTAGTAGACAGGTAAGATTCTAAAGCCCATAATCGTTGGGTTTCTAAGTTACTTATGACATTATTTATTCACTTTAGACTTTGTGATCTGTGCAACAGTTTCCAGTACTTGGACAACTTAGACCTAACCTTAGTTTTTGAATTATAATTATAATATGTTGTAACAGGAAGCGTAGTAAGGTGAAAAATTTTGGTTATTGTATAAAATAAAAATAGAAGTGTTCACAGGTCAGTTTGGGTTGACTTTGGCCAAACCTGTTACCTAAATCAATCAAAATATAGTTTGGATTGAGTTGAGTTGGATTTATATAATTTTTCTATTAAACCAGAGAATTGATTTAACCTGGTCAATAATAAATTAGATTGGGTTAGGTCTTTAGGTACAAAAAGTTAAAAACTATTTGTTATTTTCTATAAAAAAAATGTAATTTTTTCTTACCATTTTAATAAACAGTTGTAGGAATAAAATTGAAAAAGAAATGTTACTTCACTAAATATATCACATGGTTGTCCATAAATTCAAATAATTATATGACTTTTCTTTTTACTATTTTTCCAAGTCAATTTCTTTCCTAAAATATGCATGTTGATATTTGTTCTTCGATTAGATAAATCAATATCGTACACTTTTTTTTACTGCACTTAAATCAATATCGTACACTTTTTTTTACTGCACTTAAATCAATATCGTACACTTAAAACATACACTTTGGTTATTTGTTAAGGCATGCTTATTCAGCCAGTCATTATTGTTTAAAAAATGCTTAATTGGTATCAACATAGCACATAAATAAAGCAAGATATCTAACAAACAAAAGAATACAGTAAATAAAGCATCAACCAAATCAACATAGTAAGAAATAAGAAATTTGATGTGAGTGAAAGATTGAAATCGTAGACGTACTCAATGTGCTTGTTTGATTGTTTTCTCATTTTTTTATTTTTTATTTATAGAAATTTTCTGAGAAAAGTATATATAAATAATAAATTACAAATTAAAATGTCACATCGACAAGTTGCTTGGGTTTGCGAATTCAACAATAAAACTTGTTCCCCAACCCGAAGAACTACATATTTGTTTGATTGGGTTGGGTTGGGTTTTATCCGAACAACTCAAAAAGTCGAACCAAAGCGTTTGGGTTGGTTATGTTAGGTTAGGTTAGTTTTGGGTTTGTGAATACTTGTACACATGAACAACCTTAGTATAAAATGAGAAAATAAGAATAATAAATATAGATAAATTTGTATTATGACTTTTTTAAATGGTCATATATATATATATATATATATATATATATATATATATATATATATATATATGTGTGTGTGTGTGTGTGTGTGTGTGTGTGTGTGTGTGTGTGTGTGTGTGTGTGTGTGTGTGTGTGTGTGTGTGTGTGTGTGTGGAGGGATCTACTTACTCCAAGAGTAAGTTTAAAAGACTTACTCTTCATCCTCATCATTCATTTTCGTGAAATCTAATGGTTGTAATGAGTAATTAATCTTAACCATTATATTTCAAGAAAATGAATGATGAGGATGAAGAGTAAGCTCTTAAACTTACTCTTGAAGTAAATGGATCCCTCCAATATATATATATATATATAGGCGGACCTATATATATTTGAGGGTGGGCAAATGCACCCCCTCATTTTAATAAAGTTACATGTATTTATCTTAAAATTTTATATTTTGCACCCCTAATTTTATATGTTTGAACCTCCTGACTTATTTTTATGTGAAGATAAATAAATGCACCCCTTTATTTGAATAAATTTATAAGTATTTATCTTAAAATTTTATATTTAACATCTTAAGTCTATGTGTTTGAGCTCATTATCTCATTTTTTCACTCTTCTTATATGATAATTATTATTAGATTTATTTTTCTAAATAGATTGCCTCCTCTAGCCTCGGATCCTAGATCCGCCACTATATATATATATTGAAATCAGATGTGAAACTTAATTTTGTACTTTTATAACGTAATAACTTTTTGTACAATTCAAAATTAATAAATCAAACTGTTGAATCATTTCATATTACCTTCCTAATCAAGTATATCAAATTTTACATAAATTAGATGGTATTTTATCTAGAAATGGACACTTACTTATTTTAAATATTATTTTATTCATTAAAATAAAGTAGTGGGACAAAGTAGCAATTAGTTTTTCATTTACATTCTACAGTGAGAATTTACACTACAAGAATGATGGTAAATAGTTGCAAAAAAGAAGCTAGCCTAGGCCTCACAGCGGACGCAAGTGGAGTCAACTAAGCCGACTCTATACTGACAATAAGCGATTTTTTATTTATTTATTAGGTTTAAATATCTTTTTAGTTCTTGCAATTTAGCATTTTTTTGCTTTTCGTCCTTACATAAAAAAAATTGTTTTAGTCCTTGTAAATTATGTTTGTTTTGTTTTTCGTACTTAAAGCGGTTTAGATAGCATTTTTTTCACTGTTTAAAACGTTATCTAACCGCTTTAAGGACGAAAAACAAAACAAACATAATTTGCAATGACTAAAATCAAAAAAAAAAATTGCAAGGACGAAAAACAAAAAAGCACTAAATTGCAAGGACTAAAAAGGTATTTAATCCTATTTATTATTAATATTACAAAATATTTATGTTTGCATTGGATAAGCCGACACTACATATGATTTTTATTTTACTTTTGAATATTTTTTATTATATGCGTCAAACAAGTCAACACTTAATATTAATTAATTTTTATTTTTAGAATAGTTTTTTATATTGTGCGTCAGTTAAGCCGACGCTAAGTAAAATTATGCTTTTATTTAATCAGTGTTAGGCAAACTGAGGCTTATTTATAAACCCGAAATAAAATTAATTTTTATTTATAAAAATATTTTTTATGTTTGTGTTGAACTAGCCAACACTCTATAGCAATTTTTTATTAATATTATTGAATTAATTGTAGCGTCGATTAAGCCAACGCTTGTACTAATAAAATTTTATAGCCCGCCTTCATTTCACGCTTATGTTTTGGCAAATTAGCCCAAATTTCAATTCCTCCCTCTCGACGCACTATATGCCAGCTAGACACTCCCAATTTTCAAACCCTAGCTCTTCTCACTCTCAAAGCTTCTGGAGCCTAGCTTTTGTTCCTTCGAACTCCACTCTTCATTCTTCCCTAATTTTTAGTTTGGACTTTGAATTCCACTCGACCTTTTTTGCAACTCCAAATGCATTTTCCCACCTCTCTGTTCCCGTTACTCTTCCATGGCCACATAATCCTCTGAAGCCAACGAAGCCCAAAAACCAACAAAGGAAACCACCACCAATAGTTAGAGCATGTACGGAAATGTCTACGACTGCTTAGTCGCGCAGCACGAGCAAAGCAATCACAGCGATGAAGACGAAAACCCTAGCAACGGGAAGGCAAAGAGTGTAGCGGTGACAAAGATAAAGGGAAAGGGGAAGTTGAAAACTCAGTGGGTGTGTTGCAATTGCGGGCACACAACAGGGAAATGGTGGGGCAATGCCCCGAATGCGAAACAGTTGGCACAATGAACAAATTTCATGAGAGCAAGTTAATTGATAATCTTGAGGTGGGTGAGCAGTTTCCGAGGATGTAATGGGGTTGTAGCTCCCACAACGACCCGAAGAATTGCACCCCCTCAAATTGGAAGAGGTGAACTGTGGATTCAATTACGAGCAATGGAGAATACCTTTGTAAGTTTTTATTTTTCAAATCTAGAAGTTGTCTATTTTGATTCTATGCGTTTTGGATCATTCTCTTACTTAAGTAACAAAGGGTTCATTTAAATTTTAGGGGAGTAGTTTGGAGAAAGGAAAAAAAATAATGTGAGGATTTGTGGGTATTTATCAATCTTCTGTTTGTATGAAAGTTTGTCATCTTCATAAAGGAGTTAATTAGGAGGACTTCTAAAACCATCTTTTCCCAGTAATTTGTGAGCATTTTATGGAACTGAATAACATCATAGTCCCATGGTGATTTCATATTCTTGTAGCTATCATAGTATCCTATTCATTGATTTTTTGTTTCCTTTTTGTACGATTCAAGTTGAGCCATACATAGCTTTATTTCATTCAACATAAAGCTATATTAATACGTATATTATTAAACATAATGAAAATTTACAAAACAGAAAACTCTATAAACATTGTTTAAAATTTAAATAACAGTTTAATTAATAACAACAAATGAAATTTATTGTCTTTCTCATTCTTTCTCTCCATGAAACCATGGGAATTGTAGGATAACTAAATTAGTTACTTGTCATTGGTTATAGATAGGTCACATTAGTTATAGATAATTGTTAGAAATGGATTTAAATTTAATCACTATGGTTAAAAAAATTACCACACAAAAGAGTGCCACATGTTAAAAGGTTAAATGAGTAGGACAAAAAATTTCTCTCCCCTTTCTCCCCAAAACTGATGGCCTATACCCCATTTCCCCTTTATCTTTTTTTGTTCTTCTTTCTCTCAAAGTCACCTAAGTTTTGTCAAGTTCTCTTCAACACACCAAAGCCATATTCATCTCAAGATCAAGAAGGTTCCATTAAAGATTCTAAGGAGCAAGCTAGGAGCTCAACTATCTTCCCTTTTCTCTTTCTATTTCACGATTTCCTTAGGCAAAGGGCCAAATCTTTTCTTTTTAAGTAATAAAAATGCATTGAGAGTGAAAGATATCCCTTACACTTTCTCTGAATCTTGATTTTAGATGGACCTATGTATATGGTTGTGATTCTCTAATTTCCTAAGTTGATGTAAATAGTGCTTTGTTGTTGGAAACTTTGATTAAGCTTGATATGAATTGGATGATTTATATTAATGTTGTTATTGAATTGAATAAGCATATTCATGTGTTTTATGCGTAGAATTTTGAATAGATTCTTCCTTGCTTGTTGTTTGTGGTCTCAATTTTGACAAGAAAAAGGGGAAGGAAGAAAAGTTTATTTCATTCTCATTTTAACATGATTATGGATGCATGGATGTGTTGTGATGAAGCCCTAACTAGTTATGTGCCATTTATGTTAAAAAATTGAAAATTTCTTCATTATGAGACCTATGTAACTTTTAGCCATGTCAAAGAAAAAGGGAAAAATTTTCAATTGAAACTTGTTCTTGATATCTATGATACATGGAAACCATGCGGTATGTGTAAGTTAAAAGTAATTTTTCTTGTGTTTTTCCTCTTAAAGGCAACGACAATATAAGATATTATTTGTTTTCATGATACTTAATCCTATTGTCATTGACCTTTGTGGGAAGGATGTGAGAATCACACAGAATTGTCAACTACTTTGGAAGCTCTAGGCTTCAAATCTGATTATAAAATGTCAGAAGGCTGTTTTAATTGAGTGGCTCAATTTGTAGGCATCTCGATACCAAAAAACAACTGAATTTTTATGAAGCTAGGAGGTTGGTGTGGAAATTGGGTTTGGGTTGTTTGAAAATTGATTGTTGCCCAAAAGGATGCATGTTGTATTACAAAGAAAATGCAGATAAAAGCATAACAAATTGCTTTGTTTGTAAAAGGGATCGATACATGATAGTCACTAGGAAGGGGATTGAAAATAATATTCCTTTTAAAAAATGTGGTATTTTTCGCTCATTCCAAGACTACAAAGATTGTACTCTTCAATGGCCACCGCATCTCACATGAGATGGCATAGTGAGAATCAGAGGGACCCGACCATCTTGTGTCATCCATCTGATGGTGAAGCTTGGAAGCATTTTGATAGAATGCATCCAGAGTAGTCAAGACCCTAAGAATGTCAAATTAGGGTTATGCGCAGATGGGTTTAATCCTTTTGGTCAATACGGAAAACCTTACTATTATTGGCCGACTATCTTAACTCCGTATAATCTTCCCCCTATAATGTGCATGAAGAGGGAATTTATGTTTTTGGCGGTCTTAATTCCAGGTCTGTCAAATCCAAAGCATAAGATTGATGTGTACTTGCAACCGCTCATACATGAGTTATGTACCTTGTGGAATGATGACATACTAACTTATGATGTGTCATTGAGGCATAATTTTTTGATGAAGATTGCTTGATGTGGACTATCAATGACTTCCCGACATATGGGAGGCAGTCACAATTAAAAACTATGGCAAAGTCTGTTATTTTGATTGTCATCGCCAATTTCTTCCACTTGATCATCCATATAGGAGAAATAAAAAGGCATTCAAAAATAGGGTTGTTGAGACCTCACCCACTCCTCCACGTTTGTCTAGTCTTAAAGTATATTTTGGAGGTTGCCATATTGGAAAACACAACTTCTACATCATAACATTGATGTCATACACACAGAGAGCAATTTTTTTATGAACATGTTTGACACTATGATGGACAATGGAAAGACTAAGGATACACACAATGCTCGATTGGATTTAGTAGTAATATGTGATTAGAAGGAGCTTGAGTTGGTGGACATTGGTCGTGCCAAACTTTTTAAACCAAAGGCAGCTTATGCATTGACCAAATCCCAGAGAGTTGTTGTTTGTAAGTGGGTTAAACAACTAAAGTTGCCAGATGGGTATGCTTCCAATTAGGGTCGATGTGTCGATGTTAACTAGGGAAAAATGCGTGGAATGAAAAGCCATGACTGTCATGTTTTCATATAGCGGTTACTTCCAATTGTATTCGACTCATTACCAAAACATATTTGGAAGCCACTTGTTGAAATTAGCCACTTTTTCAGAGAACTGACTTCACCAACACTAAATGCGAAACAACTCAAAGTTATGGAAAATAATATACCTATGTTGTTGTGTAAGTTAGAACAAATATTCCCACCAAGCTTCTTTGATTCAATGGAGCATCTTCCAATTCATCTACCCTATGAGGCCAGAGTTGGTGGTCCAATCCAATATCGTTGGATGTATCCTTTTGAGAGGTATAAAACTAGTAATCATTTTTCAAACTAGTTATAAACCATTGTATTATATATTCAATTTTTTTTAATGTGCATTCATATTCCTTTTTAGGTTTTACACTCCCTGAAAAAGAAAGTCAAGAATAAGGCTAGGGTAGAAGGATCGATTTGTGAAACGTACTTAGTGGAGGAGACATCTACCTTTGCCTCATTTTACTATCCTAATAGAATTCAAATGAGAAGGACTATGATGCCTTGTAATGTTGATGCAAGTGAAGGTTCCTCATCTACTCCTTCTATATCAATTTTCAATTTCCCAGGAAGAGCAAGTGGCAAATCCATAACATATTATTTGGGCCAAGGTGACTTTGATGCTGCTCACTTATACGTTCTTCAAAATTGTGAAGAGGTTGAGCCATATTTAGCGTAAGATGGTGTTTAATACTTATATAACTTTAATTAACAAAGTTAATAATCTTATGTTGTGTACTTTAAGTAATTTGTTTTTTCCTTTCCAGTATTTATGAGGAGTTTTTAAGAGAGCTCAATCCCGTAGCTTCGGATGCTGAAATTAACCAAGACATTTCATCAAACTTTCCTAAATGGTTCAAACAATATGTAGTTTAACACCTTATAAGTTATTCAAACATTATTTGGTCCATAATGATATGTTGTATGACATTAATTGTTAAATTTTTTAGGTTCTAAATTCAGAAAATAATATTGAAGATCCATTATTGGTTAATTTGGCATGAGGACCTAGGAAAAAAGTTTAGTCATGGCCTATCTACATTATAAATGGATACAAATTCCATACAGTACGCTGGAGTGAAGGCATGAATTACTCTAATTATGGTGTTTATGTACAAGGAACCAATGGTCAATTAGAATCCGAATTTTATGGAATGTTGACTGATATTATTTAATTGAAGTATACTGGCCTCCCATTACTAAAGTTAGTTCCTTTCAAGTGTGACTAGTTTGATAATACTCCTAATATAGGGACAAGAGTGGATAATAAGTATAGGATTGTTGAAGTAAGCTAATCATGGAGATATAACAAAGCATACGACCCTTTCATATTTACACAACAAGCAGAACAAGTTTATTACACGACATATCCCGAGGGGCATCGAGGTTGGTTGGTCGTAATCAAGACAAAAGCTCGCAGTAGAATCACTGATAATATATTAAGTCAAACTGAGCAAGAGGCTCCGTACCAAGATGATGAGCTTGTAAGGCTTCAAGTTTTGCTGCAAGTTGACCCAAATGTCATTAATGATTCTCTTGTGGATGTTGATGGAGGTGGAGAAAAAGTAGATGAACAATTATTGGATCAACCAGACTTAGACGAACCAAACGAAGATGAATACATAACAAGTGAGGGTGAGATAGAGAATGATTTTGATGATACAGTTTACTTTTAGGTAATTCCTACATTAAAATCGACCACCATACCTTATATTAATTGTTTGTAGATTTGCATGACTATGATTTGTAACAAATACTTGTAGTGAACATTAGAGGTAAGATAAGTGACATGTTTTGGAGTACAAAACACATGATATGGTTAAATTTTCATTTACAAGCTTGGTTATGTTAACTAAAAATCCACTACTTCACTTTGTTTTATTTGTTCTTGAATGTTAAATGGTAGACAGAGGTAGAGGTGGTGGTCATAAACCACCTAACCGTGGCAGCGGTCGTGGTGTTAGTTGGAAAGCTCCAATCACCACCAACTCTCCCACTTCTTCCATTCATATCTACACCTCAAAGTCAGCAATTCCTGTTGTTGGACGAGGGGCCAAGCCCCACTTCCTACAGTTCAAGAGGAAGTGAATCCCACCAGTGTAGGGAAATCGGTTCCCCCTTCTAGGGAGGCCACACTTTCGACACTAGAAGGTTCACTTACACTTGAGTACCCACCTTGTCCAAAGTCTAGACAGCCAGTTGATCATAGGCCTTTGCTTCAGATGGCAAATGGAGAGTAAGTAAAATTAAAATTTAATATTTACTTTTTTATATACCATTGTTTAAATATTGTTTTGACATCTTTTTTATGTAGATTTACACCAAATCAGGGGGCTTCCCATATCATCTCAGAGATCTTTAAGGCAAAATTTGATGAAGTGTGTCCAAGTTGGAACATCAATTGACCTTCGAGATAGGTGGTTTGGAGAGTTTAAGGTAATTTAAATTATGGTTCAATTTAGAATGTGTTTTTTGTATTATGTTTAATTTGTTGCCTAATTCTTTTTTATGTAGAAAGCGTATAGATGGGACCTGCAACATGAGTGAGTAATCAAATTTGTTTTTGAGAAAAGAGGTTCAAAACTTTTGAAAATTTTGTTCAACAAGATCAGGAATGGTCAAGAATCAGATAGTTGGGTTCCACCCAATATCCAAGCCTTAGACCAATATTGGGCTTCTGCAACTTTCAAGAACAAGAGCTCCACTGCCAAGGACTGAACTGTTGATAAAGGAGCCTCAGCATACTGTGGTGGCTCTATAACCACTGTAGCTCACTATGAGAAGCTGGTAATTTTATTTTATTTTCATTACTTCTTGCAATTGATGTAAATTCAATATAATTGATTAGATATAGGGGGAGTGATATGGACTAATTGGCATGTTTATGAATTTATGTAAACCTCAAAGGATAATTATAACAATATATGGCAGCAATATGGGAGAATGGTCATGAATGTTGGAAAGGCTAATATGTGTACTGGACACTAATTGCAGACCAATTAATTGCTTTATTTTTTGCCTTAGACGTCAATTTGAGAGGGTAGTAAGGATTTTATGCTACAATTTCTTGTTTGCGGCTAGTGGATGGATTAGTGGAATAAGTAAAGACCCTATGAATTATAGTTGCTGGCTAGTTTATGCTCAAAAGTAGGAAGCATTTGTTTCTATGCTTGTCATTATGAAAAATTTATGCAGGAATATATAATATAATATATAGGTGGTCTCAGAGTTGTGTATCAAATGTGTTGGTTGTATACATAGGTTTGGGTAGGTTAGTATGAAGCTATATATGGGTTAGTGTTGGTAGGGAGGTATACACATGGTCTTAATGTCTATTTGCTATTGGAAATATCTTTCTAATGTTTTTGGTTTGATGTGGCTAAACCTTGTGGTCCATCTAATGCTTTGGTGCTTTAATAATAATCATTTGGCCTTTAAAAAAAGAGTATTACAATTTTAACACATATCTAAATTAATATAGTCTAAAGACCATCAACGACCACCAACTGCTTGGGAGGTGATGGAGAAAACGAAGAAATTGAAGTCTAGACAATGGGCCAATGACAAGTGCAACGACCTTGCTATAAGTTTAACATTTCTACATTTTGGATTGTACTTTAAACTTTATTATGTGTTAATTTGGTGAAGGATAAAAATAGGCTAGCTCCCACCAATAGACAAATGTTCTTGTGCCTTACTCTTGAACATTTAGGTTGATTTTCTATAGCAGTAGATTGGGCAAAAAAAAGCCCATAGTTGCAATTGCTATGCATTGGACCATAGCCAAATGCTGGCTTGCATGCTGGTTTTCTGAATTATATCAATTGATTTAATTTATTGTGGTTGATTTTATACATGAAATATTGGCTTTGGCTTGTAACTCTTGAACTTATCTATCTCTTTCATTACTATTTTTGTTCATGTGAATCACAGTTTTACCCTATCTTAATCCTTTTTTTCTCGTTGGCATACTTTCATTGTGACTTCTAATTGTTTCTACTTAAGCAGGTTGTGTAATATGTTTTTTATTGGTTGGCTTTGAAGCTTACTATTGTAGATTAAATTCAATTATTTTTATTCTTTTGTTGTGTTTTCTCTTTCTTCACATTTAGGATTATTATGGAAATGCTTTTTCAATTACATTTATCTAAGGTTTGAGTTGCTCCTCATATTAGATGTTACATATTTAATATTCCTTAGGTGCCATTTGGTTCATGGAATAGGTTTTAGAATTGAGCAATACAATTGTACTTGGACCTTCCTATTCAAATTATATTGTTTTGTGTATGGTGTGTACATTAGAATTGGAATTCCAAATCTATTTAGTTCCATGGTACTAAAAAACTAGTGTAAACTATATTTAATTCCATGCTTATTTCCCAAGAATTTCAAGTATCGAAAATAAAAGTTAAAATCAATATTTCATATTTTAATTTCATTATTTAACTTTATTTTGTAGGAGAAATTTCAGCAGCGTCTAGAAGAGGCCATATAGAGTGCCATAGCGGAAGGCTCATCTACCCCTTCTGCCTCTGTCAGTGACAATGACTTATATTTAACTATTGCTAGAGGTACAAATCCCAAAGGGAATGTGTACGGGCTAGGTGCATTGAGCAAAATGTTCAATCGCTCAAAATCTGCATAATCTACTGTCATTCATCCTCAAGTGGTAGACCAAATACAGGAGATGTGTGGGACAATTGAAAAATTAAATGCTGAGCTCATGGCAAAGAGGGATAAAGAGAAGACACTTAAGGAACAAATGATGCATTTGAAGCAATATCATGAACAATAAAGTGAGCATATTCGTGACTGCAAATGACACTGAGCACAATGCTGATAATGCTATAGTTGATTGACCGGAGGAGTGTTCATTGTATATTTATTTTGATTTTATTCACTATGATGTTTTTTTTGTGGGTACTTATTTATCAATTGTGAATATTCACTTTATCATTTATTCTGTTTTGGTACTACACTTGATGTATTTTTTGTTGGTACTTTTTGTCATTGTGTTTTGGTACCATTTCAAGTGTTTTATGATACATTTTGTTGATGGAGATATTATACCTTATTGGATTTGATTGTGATTCAGAATTTTATTTATTGTTTATAATTATTAAGAAAGTTAAAAATTTATTAATTACCAAAAATAAGCAAAACAAAAAATCAAAATAAAATTTAGCGACCGGATAATTTGGTCGCTAAGCCGTAAACAAGGATGTTATGAAGTGTGACCGGAAGTTACGTGTCACAATTTAGCGACCAAAATAGCGACTACTATCCATTTTCTTAAGTATGCATTCATTTTAATTTTTTAATTTTCTCAGTGACTGATTAATTTCGGTCACTAATCAGCCACCAACACAGCGACTATTAAGCATTTTCTTAAATTTTCAATTATTTTAATTATTTAATTTTCTCAACGACCAAAATTTTTCGGTAGCTATGCAGCCACCGACCTAGCAACCGAAAGCATTTTCTATAACTATATTTTAAAATGATTTAAATAAAACTTAGCGATTGAATTAGTGACAAACGTTTCGGTCGTTGTATTAGTCCTTAGGAAAGAAAAGCGACCAGACCACCAACGACAAAATAGTTTATGACTGTGACTGTTATATCAGCAACTGATGTAATTATCGATCACTAACGCCTTAGCGACTTGGGTTTTCGGGACCATTTCGTTTCGGTCGCTGATCTAAATAGCGACCGTTTTACATAATTTAGCGACCAATTTTGTTGGTCGCTAAATGACGTTTTTCTTGTTGTGTTCTAAACTAAAAATATTTTAATGGCAACAAACTTTTCATAAGCAAATTCTAAGTCTTCTAGACTTATATGGTTTGTTTTGAGTGCTTGAATTAAGACAAGACTTGATCAAGAGGCATGAAGAAAGGTGTAAATCATCAGCCTGCAGAACAGAAGCCTTCTAAACATAGATTCTACCCAATCAGAAGCAGTACTATCAGAAGGAGAGTTGACCTGAAGCATGAAAGGTGTTGAGTCATAAGACGAATCAGGACCCTCAATAATTTTGATTTGATGCAAATAAATACTAAGTTAAAAAGTTGCGTATGAAAAATGTTAGCAGACGAAAGTGTTGTATCTACATCTGTAAGGACAGATGATAACAGACAGATGCTAAAACCTGATAGCATTTAAGGCATAATTAATGCATTGTCATTTTTTATTCTATGTGCAGGGAATGTCTAAATATCCTTCCTAGGATCTGTCAAAGTGCAAAGGAGTAAAGTCAAGTGCAAACTTTCCCTTCTCCTAAAAAGACACGCTACAACAGCAATGAGTACTTGTCTGAGCAAAAACGGATTTGACTATTGAAGCAGAGATATGGAGTGCCCCTCAAGGAAGACAAGCAGAGTGTTTTATCAACTCTAAGTGACAAGTTGGTGACAAGCATTAAATGTAAGCATTAAATGCTCCAACGGACACCCAGCTTCAAACTTTAGTCAAACGCAAAAAGAATGTCGTTTAGAGACAACGGTTACTTCCTCAGCAAGGCTATAAATACCATAAGTTTTTGAAGTGCAAATCACCTAAGTTACTAACTACAACTAAGCATTCTCTCAAGCATTCAAATTTTTTCTGTTCATTATTTTCTAAGTTGCAAAAAAAGGCTCTCAAATCACCTTGTAAATCCTTAGAGAAAAAGACTGTAAGCTTAACATTGTATATCTGTTTGTAAGATGATAAGCAAGTCTGTGTGCACCCAACCTTAAACAAATCTTTGGATTTGTTTTAGAGCCAGAAGTGGCAAGGTAGTAAACAATACTCTGGGTTTTTAGCTTGGAGAGGCTAGTGTAAAACTACCTGGGTCTAAGCCAGAAGTGGCAGTGAACAATACTTGTATCTTTGTGAGATAGTGGAACTTGGTGGGTTACCAAGAACTGGACGTAGTCTCAGTGGTAGAGACGAACCAGTATAAAATCTATGTGTTTGTTATTTCCTTCTTTCTTTATTTGCATTGATTTGACCTTGAGTTGTGATTTTACGTTTATAAAAACAATGTCTATTTTACGCTTTAAAATGTCGTATGTGTTTTTTGTTTAAATCTATTTTATATATCTTAGATAGACGATAGGCTTTACGAAAAGTTTACAAAAATTTTATAACTCACAATTCAACCCCCCCTTCTTGTGATTTTTGCCTTTACAAAAGGAAATTATGTTTTCTAGATCAAAGTGCAGATGTTAGAAGTTGTATATGATCATAAGCATGATTCTAGGGTTAGCTTTAGTCAAGGGATAGATATCGAAAGCTACACATGGCTAGAGGATCATCAGAGGATGTAGATGAATGGAGATACTAAAGTCTACACTCTTTAGAAGCACACACTAAAAATAGCAAACACAGAAAGCATGCATTAGTGTACTAAAGCATTGAATCAAAAGCAACAAGTTCTCTGGAAGACATGAAGAAATTCAGAAGCTCAGAACTTGCAGATATCATAAAGTCTTGTTCAAAGCAAAGCAACCAAAAGCACAAAAGATTATTACATTAACACTGCAGTTATCAGTAAGAACAACAAGGAACATTCTGGAGAAGATACAATCTCCTCAAGTAGCATCTCACGACTAAGCTGAAGAAGACGTCATGAGCCACTAACAATAACAAGCACCAAAGTGTCACAATTTCAAAACTTAAATTATGCAAGTTGTATTCAAGCTAAGGAAGTAGAGGTGTCAACACATAATGTTCTGAAGCATCAGAAAAGAAAATGGTAATAGTCAACCGCCAAATGTGTGACAAAGACAGCACACAAAGAATTTACTTGATCTCCAATCTTCTCCAGCAGCTAACAATGGTCACCTTAAGGTTAAAAGAACCTGAACATACTAAAGCTCTTTGCAAGGAAGGAAATTAGGATAGAAAGGGTAAGATCAGGAAGTTAAGTTGTACAAAGAAATCTTTTGCTTCTAATACTAGTCGTCTTTAGCCCAAACACTCTAAGATTAGGATTAGAAAGCCAAATTTGTCAACACCCATAGAGTGTTTGTAAACACCTTCACTCGAGGAGTCTTATTGAAGAGTGTATCCCAAAGGTGTCATAGGAGTCTGTCCTTAAACAAAACCCCTTTAGGAATAGAGGGAAAAACTCATAAAAGCAATCAGGGGATTGTTGCTTTTGGGGTTCTAGTGAACACATCGGGTGTTGTGTGAGTCAAGTAGCAGCTGCTACTTGGGGTGAAACCTAGAAAGGTTTTTTGAAAGAATACTTGGGTTGAACCTACAGAGGCTTAGAGAATACTAGAGGTGAAGCCTGGAGAGGCTTTTCGAAAGAATACTTGGGTGTAGCCTGGAGAAGCTTTTCGAAAGAATACTCAGGGTGAAGCCTGGAGAGGATTTTTGAAAGAATACTTAGGGAAGCCTACAAAGGCTTAGAGAATACTATGAAAGCCTGAGGAGGCTTGAGGAGAAAGAATACCTTGTTGATTCTTGTGTTAGTGGAAATCCTACAGTTGTAGGGACTGGATGTAGCCCAAGGTCGTGTTGTGGGTAAAGCAATATAAAATTTGTGTGTGTTGTCTTCCTTTTCTTTTATGCTTCTCATGCATGTATTTGCTACATTATTATTATATCCTTTGAAAAATATTTAGAACTAAATTTAGTTTATATTCTTTACATTTAAACAAGTTTTTTCAAAAAGGGTTTCAACTTCAGAAGCAACATTTGTGCTTAAACTAAAAAATCTAGATTCTGACAATAGAATTTAGATTCTAGATCTTTTGAGAAGTAGTATCATAGGATATTTAATTTACTCTAATTTATCTTCTAATGCCTTACACAAGGAAGAAAGCATCTCCTTCTAATGAACTTCTGATATCCAGCTAGAAGCTTAAGAAGATATATTAGAAGCAATGTGTTTAGTGTATAGAAAAGCCCAAAATCAGTTGAGTGTCACTATTCAACCTCCTTCTAGTAACCAACTAATCCACTTTAGTTTATAGAGCTGTTTTGTAATTAGTGAATTCACCAATGTGCATTGTTTGAGGCCTATGTATGCCTTCGACCAAGGACAAATAAAAAGGACGAATTAAGACTTTGGCTATGTTGTTGATGACTTTGATCATTGAATTGTGCTATATCATGTTTATTAGGTTGATAATTGTTGTTTGATTTGACCATACCTATTGAGAGGTATGAGGGAAAGTACCAAGAAATAAAGGAGATTTTGCCAAATTTTATGAAAGGAATTATAAAACCTTAGACTAAGTATGTATCTTAGCTCAGGTTCATGCATCATATGCATATTGTTAATTAGTGATTGGGGGGATGGATTATAGCATGGTACTCGAGGAATGTATACAGGAACTCTTATTAAGTCTAAGGGTGAAAAGAATTGAGTTATGAAATCTTAATAATCGAGACTTGCAATCTTGAGTTGGGAGACTCACATTATTCAGCTTAATAACCCCAACAATTATGAAGCATTACCAATTTTGTTGAGAGTATTCCTTACAAGCAGCGGGAATTGTGTAAGACACTTATATTAATAAAAGAAAGTACTATGAAATGGAATATTTACTCCCAAATATCTCCTCGCTAAACCAAATGTAGACCTCTAATTTTATAAATCAAGAGGGATCGGACCCTCATTTCATGAGTCAGACAAAACTTAGATATGACCTTAGGTTCCCTTCGCATAGCATAAATCAAAATAATCAAAATTTGTGCTTATTCTATGATTGTGAGCTCTTGATTTCATTTTATGACTATTTATTTGGTATTTATAATGTCTCACTCATTTGTACTTTCTTGCGTGTTTGATATTATCTATGGATAACAACTGATGGATTTGAGCTAGTTATCTACAGGGAGAGTATCTCTGAGCTTTAGTGATAATGGTGTGTGGTCATATGATGATCATTTCCTCCGTTACACTTTCAAAGGAGTGATCACATTTTCTTTTCTACCAGTAGGACCTAGCAGACTCATACCACTAGCTAGATTGGAGATCCCTATGATATTATCTATGCCACATGCTCTAGGATATGTTTGATTTTCCCTTTCACATCCTCCATCTTCTAACTCTGTCATCCAGGATGTATAAGCCTTACCTGTTGTGCAACATTGTCAGGCACCTTCACCTAAGTGTGATTCCTCCTTATCCTTTTCCTCACTATACTCCTTAGCTCTCAATCTAGCCTTTTGTTTCCAAGGTGGGCTACTGGACCTACTCCAAGACCACATGGATCAAATGGCTGCCTAGAGGAAACTGGTTTTGAGAAAGAGAATGAAAAAGCAGTAGGTGATCCAACTAGAGGATCACAGTATTATGGAGGTGGATGTAACGGGTAGGTATTAGGCCTAGTATGACTACTCTACTAAGACATCTTTTAAATCTACTATATTTTGAAAAGGGACTAGTTTAATATGTTTGTATTAGTCAGTATCACAAGCTTGTTTCTTTTTGGAATACTCTAGACATGATGGTATGGTACTCATGCATATGCATTACTTCGATATACAGTTGTTCATGTAATATCTTTATCTTGAACCATGTAAAAAAAATTATTATGTTTTCATTAAGAAAGCCAAAGTCAATATATCGTGTCTATAGTTAGTCAAACTTTCAACTCATAAACCAAACTAAGCTAAAGTTTGTTCAATTTTAATCTCATCAAACCTTATTTTGAATCCAACTCGAATTTTCTTGATTGATTTAGGTAGGTTATTTCAGCCATCATATAAACACTCCTAGTTATTTTCTTATTAGCGGAGAGGTATATACTTCTTAATAGTTCATAAGAATATATCTGAATCTCCAATAAAACTTTCTAGACACGATGACTTTATGCACCAATATCCAAAGCCGTATTTGCCAAACAAGGAAATCTCTATATTCTATAGATCGCAACGTCTCTATTTGTCTCATCGTATATTATAAAATGCCAATGGAAAAAGAAAAGTCTCTTGTAAAATGGAACCCAAAAATAAAAACTATCACGAATCTCACAATTAACCAATTAATACAAACTTAAATAATATAACATATTACAAAACAAAAAAGGGCCACAGGCTTCCCCTGAAACTCGGGTAAAGATGACCAACACGTGGGTCATCCAACCATCACTGAAACATGCTATAAATGTACTTAAGTCGCAAGTCATAAATAACCAAATGATTGGAAGAACCGTAATTGTTGTACGTGGCGGCTACTGCTTTTTTTTTTTTTTTTCTCTTACTACATCATAATGAACTCAAGAAACAACCAGGGCGATAACCATACAATTCCATATGATCACAAATCATGAGTCGTTCCTGATGAAAAGAAAAAAATGGTAACAATTAATTTTAGAGAAATAGCTCCTTTTTGCTTAAAAAACACTAATGAAACTTAAAAACAATTGATTATTTCGCGAAAATAAGCTAAACCAACTGCATCATTAAATGTAGCTATTTAATTATAACTGGAAGACCTTTTTATAACAAACCAATAGAAGTAGTAGACTATAATTACTGATTAAGGACCTCAACTTTATTGAAAAATAATTTATTAAAAATATTTTTTTTTTGACAAAATGCTTCTTATATTATTTCATTCAAATAGATAGACTGAATACAATGAGGAATGAAATCATAAATTTGCAGACTAGCATAAAATCTAGACACCCTGGCATAAAAATAATGTTGAAAAAACAAAACCACTCATAAATGATTTATAACATTGAAAAAAAATAAAAGGAACATGTGACTATCTTTTTCAATTGATAAATATTTGCAGACTAGCATAAAATCTAGACACCCCTGGCATAAAAATAAATAATGTTGAAAAAACAAAACCACCCATAAATGATTTATAACATTGAAAAAAATAAAAAAGGAACATGTGACTATCTTTTTCAATTGATAAATATAATCAAAATATCTATTGAAGTTGAGATCTTCAATTGGCTATCAAAGTGAAGTCGAAGAGCTTGATTCATAAGTTTTAAGTTAAGGTCCTTAGTTATCTTCAGTAATAAGACTGATTTCCTTCAAAATATTAATAGTTTTAATAGTTCTTGGTGGAAAAGAAGACTGTTAAAGTACATTCCACCAAAAGGATACGATCAACCTAGGCAATAGGTATATGATGTAATTATATAATATCATCATTCAAGAAGCATCAAGGGCAATAGAATCTACCTTGTATCTTGTAGTCCCCAAAATTTGAAATCCAGATTGTTACTCAATGTAGTACTTATTTTTGAAAGGTGCAAGTATCTTGCCAGAATGCTGATGAATCTCACATCCAAGTTCAACCTCCATCAAACGATGGTTTTCCTTTGAGCGACTCATTAGAAAAGAAACCTTTAAATCATCACCTTCACTCAGACGCATAGGAGGATGCAAGAGGAAAACCTGTCAAATGATTAAATATATTATGAAACTAACATTATCATACAGCTGGATAAAAGTCATGCCGTAGGTTATGATTCAAACAAATAAATGCTACATAGAGAAAATGGCCCCATCCATCATAAAGTATGAAAGTTAAGCCTTTGCCTGTCTCCCCTTCTCTATAAAATTTTTAACTTGTATTTCAACAATAGCACAAGCACTTTAAGGGTGTGTTGGAAGCAAATTGAAGAACTACACAAGCAGAACAGCACACTACAAGTAGCTGAGTCATAACTCCACAACTTTTTGATCTATTAACTGCTTGGAGATTCATGCATGGTACAAGTAGTTCTGAGAGAGAGAAGGAGAAGAAAGGATGGAGGAGGAGGGTTGAGGAAGAGGAGAGTCAGAAGAAAACTACTGAGAAGAGGAAGAAAGCATTGGGTATTTAAAACTTCTGTCCTGTGCTTTGTCTTTGTTTTATCCTGTCTAATGACAATTTTTAAAGTCAAACATGGAACGAGTATATGTTGTGTTGTCCAGCTCTTTTAATTTTTTAGCAAATCAAACATAAACCTAAGGAAGTTAAAATAAGGAACCATCTATTCCTTCAACAGTGTTCAATTGTTCTCAAAAGTAATGAACCTATATTAGAGAAAATGATAATGACAAATTATTTCATGGATAAATCAACCACCAAGAAGTTGATGCAGCACAAACCTGTTGGCCCCAGTGTGTACCATAATCTACACTGGGAGCTGTAGTTAACTCAATCTCATGTTCAGCTGGATCCTCACTTCTTCCCTGGTGGGTAAAAACAGGGAACATTGGGATTTATGATATTTGATATATACAATTCTGTTAAAAAGGTCAGAGTAACTTTACCCGAAAATGTACATCAAACCACCCTCCAAATCCACATAACTTTGTGTTTTCCATGGTTATTGACAAAGAAAAACTTGATCTAACTTTCTCTATGTCAGCCACCGTGGCAGTTAAACAATCAATTTCCTTTATTATAGCAGCAGTTCCTACGACTTGATGTGGATGAAGGTTGTTCCACAATGATGTCTAAAGAAATCACAACAAGCATAAATAAGTTTCATGTGCAATAGAAAATTCAATGTCATCAAATAATGTATCCTTCTATATATTTATATTCTGGCATTGACTTAGCCCAATAGAAGCCAGTTTCAATGTGCAACATTTATATATCTAAGAACACCCCTCAAATCCACATAACTTTGTGTTTTCCATGGTTATTGACAAAGAAAAACTTGATCTAACTTTCTCTATGTCAGCCACCGTGGCAGTTAAACAATCAATTTCCTTTATTATAGCAGCAGTTCCTACGACTTGATGTGGATGAAGGTTGTTCCACAATGATGTCTAAAGAAATCACAGCAAGCATAAATAAGTTTCATGTGCAATAGAAAATTCAATGTCATCAAATAATGTATCCTTCTATATATTATATTCTGGCATTGACTTAGCCCAATAGAAGCCAGTTTCAATGTGCAACATTTATATATCTAAGAACACCCCTCAAATAAAAAAGAAATGGTTCAAGTTCATCATTTTATAACCAAATATTTCAATATTATGCAATTGCTTAAGGTGAAATAACAACCAATCAGTTTAAGTTATTAGGTGCATTTTGGGCAGGGTCAAAGTTGTGTGAAATGGCCCCAAACCTTCCTTTTCTATCAGTTTTATAATGTTTGGGCTGGGTGGGTCGGGTCAGACAACCCTGACCGTTCTCTGTTTTTTAGGGTTGTCTGACCCTAAAAAAGCCGCTCCATCTCTTTCTCGTTCAACAGCAGCTTTGTCGCTTTCTCTTTTGAGTTTTGACAGGAGTGTCACCATTTCCGCCATAGCCGCTGCACACACCATGGACGCCATGCGACTTGCAGCCGCCTCAGGCCGCCATGCAAAACCCACCACACCACCACCAAGAAATGGCTGTCTACAAGATTTTAGCCACTGCAAACCGCCATAGCTGTGCCATGGCCGCTTTTAACAACATTGTGCATAACTATCTAATAGGGACTTGGGTATTATGGGGTGCCTAAGTCCCACATCGAGTAGTATGGGATACTCAATGGAGCATTAAGTGCTTAGTTCTCCCCCCTTAACAGCTAGCTTTTAAGGGTAGATTCCCCAAGTGTTTGGTTCCGTATCAATAACCCTCCCAATTTCACATAACCACAAAACTTTGGACCCACTTTTTAATTTCTCACATAAACCTTCCAAATATTGGGCCTCTTTGGGTCCAAATCCAGCATCTAGTCTTGTTGTGGGCCTAAATCCCTATCACTCATAAACTTGCAAACTGACACAGCAGACAAGGTGCCCACAACTTCATGGCAGCTAGGGCTTCTGGATCAAAGAGGGTTCATTCTCAGACAATGAAAAGGCCTGAATAGGATTTCTAGAATTCGGTTTATGTTTTGATGGGTAAAGTAATTGTCGGATCAAGGATTTTCTGCAAGTAGCTTGACCCACTATTCATTTTTCATGTTCATGAAGGATCCAAGAGACGCGCAATCCCCCGCCCCCCCTTTACACTCCAGCATGCAATCCTATCACAATCCCAGCAAAAATGAGTTCCAAGTAGTGATTAGGATCATTAAATCCAGTAAAACACATAGAATTGTGTTTGTACAGGCCATCACCCAACTTCAACAATCATGATAACAAAACCAAATTTAACTTTCACAAGTTACAACTGATTCACTAATTTTAAACAGATAAAGAGACCAACTTAATTATAAGAACTCATAGACTTCAAACCATGATCAAAATTTTATTTCACTAAAAATATACCATTACAAATAAGGTGCACCCAAGTATACAACTTGCCTGTAGATAGTATTTCCTCTGCTCCTCTGAAAAGGGCTTCGTTAAAGTGCTCATATCAACACCATAGTAGGTTTTTGTTTCATCAACAAAGTATTGCCAATCATCCATAGCCAACTCGTAATCACCCAATTTGTGATCTCCTATCCCAGTCCTGATAGGTGCCATCCACATGCGAGCATGACTAGGATACCTGCCAAAATAAAGCCACTTAAATCACCAATTGCATAGGTAACATCTAAAGCAACCAAAGAAATACTCGTATGCACTAGTGATTTTCATAACAATCACAATTCATAATCATAACCATATCACTTTCATGACAAACAATTACCTTCAGAGGCAATAACCAAATCATTTATATATGCAAGTTATCACCAATTCACCATTGGCAATGTAATGAAAAGAGCATGTTAACCACAACATGCCAAGACAATGAGTCAACTGAAGAATAGATACAAGTATAGGACCAGAGCAAATGCATTCCTGATTCCTTTATCTCAAGTTATAGAATAGTTTTATATTTAAGTCACTTCTTAGGTTTGGCAATATCAGTTGACTAATGACTATGGATTTTGAAGCTAGCCCAATTCTGTTGAAAACTATAGAATATGCTACACAGAACAAAACTTTGTGCCTTGCGTGTAGCTCTTAGTTTTAAACATGGAAACAAAAATTGAGATTTAAGTTTAACATTTTTTTTGTCAATAGTTAAACTTCAAAAATTAACTGCTGCCAGTAACATTTTGGATAAACAATACAATATAGAAATAAAATGAAATATTAAGTGACCAAAATTACTCTAGTAGATCTCGACAAAATCCAAAAGAAAGAAGGAAATGCTGCACATGAAGAATGAACTACACAATATCTATTTAACACAAGATAAAACCACAAATGGAAGAACAGGTAAGGAGTAAGGTGCATATCAAAAAGCCACAAAACATCAAATCATGTAGATGTATCATAATACTAAACTAATATTTTCTCTGCTATGTGGCAGAAAAATAGTTACAACAATACATACATCACTCCTGTCGGTTTGAGCCAACGGTCACGAGCATGTATAACTGAATCAAACATAGATTCACGCAGAAGAAAATAACCCATCCACTCAGAGATGATCACATCAACTGCAAAAGTTATGCAACAACATTTAAGCCAATCAATCACAATGATATTCAAAAAAGCATAATTTAGATAGAGAGGGAAAAAATCAACAATTTCAAATTTACTCATAAAACACAGAAAGCAAGGTGCCTGTTTAGTTTAAGAAAACATTTTGCGTTTCCATTTCCTATTTTAACCAATAATTACAAAAAAAATCATCTTGTTTTTCACTTTATTGTTTTCAAAGATTTGTATAGGAAATGATAAAATCACCGAAACTGATGTTTTCTTCCCCCACAAATCTTTAAAAACAACAAAGTAAAAAAAAACAAAATGCCATTTTTGTAATCATTAATGGACACAAGAACGGGAAACAAAAAAAAAAAAAAAAAAGTTCTACCAAACAAACTAAGCAGATCCTAATAGTTCTAACCTTTCTCTGGCAAGGTAACTTCCTCCATCGATCCCTCAATGACCTCAACTACGTCCTGGAGATTATTCGCTTTGACGAGTGCACGTGCGTGTTCTGACATATTGGTAGCTTCCACTGCATACACTTTCCTCGCACCTGCTTGCGCCGACCATATAGCAAGAATGCCACTTCCAGTCCCCACATCCAAAACAGTCTTCTCCCAAATTAACTCACCAAGTCAGCTCAAAATCACTCCCACACATAAAACAACATAAACACAAGTAACAACCCTAACCAATGCACTCAAGTTATAACACAATAGCAAAGGTTACCCTTAATCGATTTCTATAACTCTATAATTTCCATTAGCATCGAAGTTGGACTCAGTAATCTTTCTTTTATCCGAGAAATCGAAGATAGGTACCAGAAGTTTACAACAACTCACGCACCCTACTCAACCAACTGAATCAGACTTCTTGTATACAAAAAAAAAAATGCAAAATAAAATCCCAAATTTTTTTAAAAAAATTTGGTATTTTCAAACATTCGTTGTCCGAGGTTAATTTAATTTCCAATTTTGACAGGAAAATGGTACCAAAGGTTCAAATAAGAGGACTACACTTACTTAATGGAACTTAAATGTTAGAAGGTTTGGTTTGAGGGGTAAAATGGTACTAATAAAGAATGAAGAGGAGGGTGAGTAGGAACCTTGCCAGCGAAGTGGCGTTTGTTTTCAAAAATGGCGTTGAAGTAAGCGTCCATGCGAACGCGATCGGAGAGCATCTCCTTCTGGTGGTAGAGGAAAGCATAGGTGCAGAAGTAATTGGCGTAGTCAACGTCTTTTGGGACAGGGGCGCCGCGACCACCTGCGACGGCGTTCGCAGAGGTTCCCATGTTGCAGCACCCTTGCTCTCTGTTCTGCCCTGTTCTGTTCAATTTTTAGGGCAGGATTACTTTGGCGGCACTGCAGGGGCTGCCTTTGCTTTATTTCTCTACCGTTAGTTTATACGAACTCTCTTTTCGGCTTGTTTATTCAAGTTTGTTTTTTTTTTTGCTTTTTTTTAAATAAATTAGAATGGTTATGGTTATTATTAGTATCAAATATTTTCTTCAACGATAGATTTTTTGAGATTATTCATAACATTTTTTAATTTGGTTCAATTTATCTTTTTTTAATTTTTATTTCTAAATTGAATTTCAATCATTTTTAAAACAAGTTATCAATAATTAAAAATCATTTTATATCACAATATAAATTGTGGCTTAAATAACCTTTTTGTCCTTATAAAATATGAATTTTTTATTTTAGTCCTTTAAAGTTTTTGTTTTGATTTTAGTTCTTTAAATATATTTTTTTGTAACAGTCCTTACTGTCAACTAACAATATTTTCTTCAAAAAAAAAAAACTAACAACATTAACTGATGGCATAACGTGTAATATTTTTTTGGTAGATGCGGAATTTAAAAATACAGTTAATAAAAAAAATTACACATGACCGCCTACTCTACCAGACTCTTTAATGACATGACAAGTCAAGTCAACGGGTTGCCAACATCGTTATTATGTCTTTAAGTAACGTTGTTAGTTGACAGCAAAGACTAAAACTAAATTTTAAATCTTAAAAGACTAAAGCCAAAAAAAAAAACTTACTTTAAAGGACTAAAATTAAAATAAATAAATAAAACCTATGGACCAAAAGGTTATTTAAGCCATAAATTATTTAGGAGTTTACAACAATTCATGCACATCACTCAATCAAGTGAACTGAACCCCCTTGATTCATATGCTTAAAATATATATGTTTAGAAATAATATATTTTAATTATAATATAATTTATATATTTCAAAATATTTAATTATTATAAATTTTAATTGTATAAAATAAATATTTATTTTATTCATTATATATAAACTAAAATACTAGTTTTAATAAGTAAATGTAAACATATGTTGTTAAGCTGGAGAATATTGAAGTCTTCTTAGGTCCATTTTGCTTTTAGCTTTGTGATAGGAATGTCTCCATGGATAATGATGTGCCAGAGCTAGTATTGAGTAGACTTGATGTACATCTCCATACAATCTCTCTAATATGGATAGTCTTTACCCAAGAAAGCTGGTGGCCTTGAGAGGGAAGCTCCCTCTGGAATGAACTAACCATGTGACTTTTGGTTTTTCATCAAGATCTTTTCCTCTAGACATTGTCAGGTGCTCAACCCCCTAGAGGCTAAGCTCTAATACCAAATTGTAAAAATAGAAAATCACAAGAAGGGCGATTGAATTGTGATTTCAAAAACTTTTAGCAAACCTTTTTTTTCATAAAAACACTTATCGTCTTAAAAACTGAGTTCTAAGGATCAAAACGAAGATGGATACAGACGATAGTTTTCCAAAACTCACTGTTTAATCAAAAACATTTGAAAATTATTTTCATTTAACTCACAATTCAAGGATTGATATAAAAACGTTTAAGGGAAAGAAAAGAACACAAGTTTTTATTCTGGTTCGTCTCAACCACTAAGACTACGTCCAGTTCTTGGTAAACCCACCAAGTTTCACTATCTTCACAAAGATACAAATGTTCTTTTTACAAGCCACTCCTAGCTTTACCCAAGTAGTCTTTACAATAGCCTCTCCAAGTTAATCCCCAAGCATTCTTTACTACAAAGCCACTTCTGGCTTCAAACAAATCTCAAAGATTTGTTTAAGGAAGGTGCACACTTGACTATTGCTATCGTCTTACAAATGTGTTTACAAGCTAAGTTCACAGTCAATAACTCTTAGGATATGCAGGTGTTTTGAGAGCTTGAAACTAACTTAGAAAACTTTTATAAAGATTTTGAATGCTTAAAGAATGCTTGCGCGTTAGTCCTTTGTGTTCAGCATTTGAAAATCTTTAGGTATTTATAGACTTGGTCAGCAAGTAATCATTGTCTCTAAATGGCCTTCTCTTTAATCCGTTTCTTCATTTGTTGGTGAGGTATCCATTGGAGCATTAAATGCCGCATTAAATGCACATCACCAACTTGTCACAAAAACTTGATAAAATACTCTGCTTATCTTCCTTTCTGCACACTCCATGTGTTGCGTCAAAAGTCAAGTCACTTTTGTGTACTCAAGTACATTGCAAATTGTATTAGGCACGCCTTTTGATGGAGTAGGCAACTTTATTATTTGACTTTTCTCTTTCTTTTTTTTCTTCGATAGATCTTATGAAGAATAAGAACATTCTTTGCACGAACGATCAAATACACAGAGCATTAATCTTGATCATAAATGCTACAGACTCAACATTTGTTGGCTTTCATATGTCAAAATAGACACAGACACAACATCACTTCTGTCTGTCTGCTATAAGACACAATCTTTAAAACTTAATATTTATTTACATTAATCAAAACAAAATGAGGGACCTGATTTTTTTTATGACTCAATAGATCCTCAGCTTCATTTCTTCCATTCCATTTATTCCAAATTTAAAATACAACTGATTTTGATTATATTGGTGAGGTTCTTAACATAATTATTCACTACTTTTTCAATACCCTGACTACAAAAATAAGAATATTTATGTTTTAAAATAACATGGGTTTCAAATAAATAAATAACACCTTTCTTCAATATTCCAAACAATGATTTATTACAAATCAAGTTACAACCACATCTAACACATTTGAAAAAAATTGTACATAGTATGATAATCATTTAACTCTAAGTCCACTTATTTGTTCTTAGTAATAGAAAACATGCTTAGAAAAGTCTATACAAATTAGGTAAATAAAAAAATAATTGGTGACTTTTTATGCAAATCCCATTTGGCAGAAAGAATTGGTTCATAAAAGTGCATAAATGTTCAACACACACGTTAAAGAATGATGTTAGATAGCATACTTTTGTTAAATTTTTTGGCATTTACAAACAACTCATTTTCTTTTTTTTCTTTTTTTTTTTTCAAATTCGAGACATTTCCCAAATTATGGGTTCCCAAGCCTTATAACTCTATTCCCATTCCCAAATATTTACATTGTTCCATTTGTCTTCCGACCCATGACCCTAATTGCTAATGAGCACACTAAAATCCCTAATTAGTGATTAATCCCTAATGTGTCTATAATTTGGTTTGTCCTTCCATAATCACCTAGGAAGTAGTTTGTTGCACAGTTCGTCAAAATGTTGTTGGTGATTAAGGTAGGCAACCATAATTATTTTGTTTTAATCATTTTTGCACACACACACTAGAATGTCGTTCTTTGTTTTGTTTTTTTTATTTGTTTGATTTAGTGTTTAAGGTTTCCTAGGGATCGTTGGGTTTGGGTTACCTTTTTTTTTGTTGGGTTTGTGGGTTTAGGGTATGAGTTTTTTAGGGGTTGTTGGTAATGGGGTACGAGATTTTGGGGGGGTACTTGGGTTTAGGAAATAATTGTTTTGGGGGATTGTTTGTTGGCTTAGGTTTGGTGTTGTTCTGAGTTGGTGTCAAGGAAGGTTTGGAGTATTTGTTAGGTTGTATTTTGGCATGTGTGTGGGTGGTTTTATTTCCTAAATTGTAAATGTAAGTGGTTATGCTTGCTAATTTGCAAATATTATTGGGGATTAGAATTTTCCATTAACTAATTTGTCTTTTTTTTTCAAAATGGATGACCCAAAATTGTAGTTGCACTCCGTCATAGAGCTCAGTTGGTTTAGAGCAAATTTGGCGTTGAAGAATATATAGGTGGAACGTGCATCAAAGATTTTGAATTTGACTTGGACCACTAGACTATCTAAGAGATCATTGCTCAGTTGAAGGAGTTAGGGTACAAGGGGTATGCCAATATGTGGTATTGCCAGTCAGGTATAAAATTGAATCAAGGGATAAGAGAACTAAAGTTTGATAAAGATGTCATGGGAAGGCCAAGTTTATATTGGATACGACTGAGAATAAAGTCAACATATATGTGGTTACTAGTCTTCGAGCAGGTAATGGATTTGAAGTGACATCTAATTATCCTAATTATGTGCCTTCTGAAGATGGATATAAAAGAAATAATGATGAGGATGACAACAGTGGTGCAATGGCATTGACCATGTAACACTATAATTTTCATAATGTCTGATTAAGTGTTTGATTAACACCCCAAGAAGAAATTAAACTTAAAATTTTGTTATTTAATGATCTAATTAATAAATGGAATGTTTATTTGTGTGTTGTGAGAGGTTTAGTGGGATTCATGATCATTGGCCCTTAGATATGGGTTTTTATTATGTAGAAGGGGGTGTGGTTAGAGGTAAAATGAGGACAATTAGCAAAAACCAAAAGCAGACCCTCCCAAGCTTCATAAACCTGGAAGCCTCCTCCCTCCCTTATTTCTTCTCCTTAATGTTTCCGTCTCCACTTAGCTAGGAAAATTTTGAAGTTCGCCAAAGGGGAAACCCTTTTTCCTTCTCCTTTATAGCATTTTTAATTGATTATTATTTTGGTGAGCTTATCTCCTTTCTTTCCCCCTAGCCTCTTTGTTCTTTCTTTCCTCTTTTCCTTCCTTTATGATAACCCATTGGGGTATTGATGTAGAAATTCTAATGAATGTTGTTTTGGGTTATTTCTTCATGGGTATAATGAGGTGGTGCTATTGATTTGAAAAAGTCCTTTATTTGAGCTCAAGATCTCCTTTTTCTTCTTAAAAAACCTAGCTTTGAGGTGTTTATGGTAAGGGAAGCTTTAAATTGGTTTGAATGCTTTAGTTGTGTGTTTCATGCTTAGAATTAATATGTATTTGGTGTTTATTGGTGTCTATGAGCTTAGGCGGTTTTTGCACAAGGTTGAGATGAGTGGGTATGCCATTGATGACCATGAAACTCGCAAATTCGCAGCCCCATTTTTGCTCTGGCCCAGCGACAGTTTTGGTTTAAATGGCCCAGAGTGTGGCAAAATGGAACTTGTTTTATTTGTTTGATTTGTAATCCTAGGAAAAAGTTTAGCTCACTCATCATAGACATTTCAAACTCCCCTGCATATCTTTCACAAATTCCTCACAAAGAGAGTTGTTAGTAGCTCCAAATATAATATCATCTACATAAACTTATACTAACAAAATATCTTTAAAGGACATTTTAATAAAGAGAATTTTATCAACTTTTCCTCTTTCAAATTTTTGAGCAAGGAGAAAGTTGCTTAGCCTTTCATACCATTGTCTAGGGGCTTGCTTTAGCCTATACAAGGCTTTCTTAAGCTTGTACACATGGTTAGAAAATTTATGATCTATGAAACCAGGAGGTTGAGATACATAAACTTCTTCCTCAATAAATCCATTTAGGAAAGCACTTTTAACATCCATATGAAACAATTTAAAATCTATTAGACATGCAAATGCAAGAAAAATGTGCATATGTTTCACCAAAATCAATACCTTCTTGTTGATTATAGCCTTTAACTACTAATCTAGCTTTGTTTTCAGTTATAAAACCATATTCATCAAGTTTGTTTTTGAAAACCCATCTAGTACCAATGATATTCAGATTTTTAGTTTTAGATACAAGTTCCCAAACACCATTTCTTTTGAATTGGTTAAATTCATCTTGCATAGTCATAATCCAAAATTCATCATTTAAAGCATCTTCAATAGTTTTTGGTTTAATTTAAGAGACAAAATACATATGCTCACAAAACATATTTAATGAAATTCTAGTAGATACTCCCTTTTCTATATTACCAATGATGTTGTCCATGGATAGATCTCTTGGAATCCTCCATTCCTTAGGTAGAGAGTGTTGCTCTTGTTGATCTTCCCTTATTGATGAGTCTTCCCTTAATTCCAATTTAGCTTGAGGAAGTTCTTCAATAGTACTTGCATCATCATCATCACAAGATACCTTTCCCTTATTTTGGGGGTTAAATTCATCAAAGACAACATTTATAGATTCATCAATAGTAAATGTTCTCTTGTTATAGATTCTATATTCTATAAGCTTTACTAGAGAGAAAATATCCTAAGAATATAGCTTCATCCGCTTTGGCATCAAACTTGCCAAGAGATTCTTTACCATTATTCAGCACAAAGCATTTGCAACCAAAAACTTTGAGATGTCATATATTGGGTTTCCTTCCTTTATATAACTCATAAGGAGTAATTTTCAAAAGAGGTCTAATCAAAACTCTATTAAGAACATAGCTTGCAGTACTCACTGCATTTGCCCAAAAGTATTTTGGTAAATCATTTTCATTTAACATATTTCTAGTTAGTGCTTCTAGAGACCTATTTTTCCTTTCTACAACTCCATTATATTATGGAGTTCTAGGTGCAGAAAAGTTGTGGTCAATTCCATTTTCTTCAAAAAAAAATTTCAAAATTCTCATTTTGGAATTCCCCTTCATGATCACTTCTCAAGGCTTTGATTTTCAAATCCTTTTCATTTTGAATCTTTTTGGCCAATTTTGCAAAAGCTTTAAAAGCATTACTCTTTAAAGATAAAAACAATATCCAAGTATATCTAGAGTAATTATCCACAATCACTAAAGCATAATAGCTACCACCTAGACTCATAGTTCTAGAAGGACCAAACAAGTCAATGTGCAGAAGTTAAAGGGGTTTAGAAGTTGAAATCACTTTCGTTGCTTTAAAAGATACCCTTGTTTGTTTACCCTTCTGACATGCATCACAAAGTTTGTCCTTTTCAAACTTAAGTTTAAGTAAACCATGAACCAAATCTTTTGAAATCAATCTATTTAAATGAGACATGTGTATGTGTGCAATCGTTCTATGCCATAGCCAAGCTAAATCATTTTTACTTGTTAAGCATGTTTCATAAGGTAAAGATGTATGTTCAATGTCCAGCATATAAATGTTGTGTACTCTTTTACCAACAAACTTAACATCATCATGGATATCACATATCAAACAACGTGATTATTAAAAGATACTTTAAAACCTTTTTCACATAATTGGCTTATGCTAAGAAGATTATGCTTTAAACCATCCACATAAAGTACATTTTCAATTATAGTAGAAAGAGGGTTACCAACATCTCTTACACCAAGAATTCTCCCCTTGTTGTTGTCACCATAAGTAACAAAACCTCCAAGCTTTGCAGTCAACCAAATAAACATTGATTTATCCTTACTCATGTGTCTTGAGCAATCGCTATCTAAATACCATAGAGATTCTCTGGCTCTCAAACACACCTGCAAAACAGATTAAACAGAGGATTTAGGTACCTAAGTGATTTTGGGTCCTTTGGGGTTAGTGGTGTTCTTGGTTCCTTTGGGGATTCATTTATACCTCCCATTTGGAACACCAAATCTCTTAATCATGCAGTTGTTAGAGGAGTGTCCTTTTTGCAAACAACAATGGCATGGCACAAATGGAAAGTTGGATGCTTTGACAAAATTAAATAAGTTCTTATATGATTTATACTTTTTGCCAAAAGAATAACCAACTCCAGCCCTATTTAGCATGCATTTTTGTTGTGCAAGGAATGCATCTAGATTATCTCTTCCCATTGTAGACTTTGATAAGGTTTTTAGCAAATATTCATTTTTAAGTTCAATAGCCTTACAACTTTTACATTGGGAATGAGAATCAATGGAAACATTAGTAATTTTGTAAGAAGAGTCTTCCTTCTCTTTTTCAAGAGCTTCATTTTTAGTTTTCAAATCTGTCAACTCTTTTTGCTTATTTGCTAATTTTTCCACATGCCATCTAAGTTTTCCTTTAAGTGTATTGTTGGCAAAAACTAACCTTTATGCCTCCTCATGCAACTCATTAAAAGCATCAAGAAGTTGATCATATTTATTTTCTAATTTAGAATCAGAAATACTTACAATGTTTTCAACCTCATCTTCTTCTTTTGCCATGAGGCAGAGGTTTGCTTCCTCTTCATCATTTTCTTCACTTGAGGAATTAGAGGCATTGCCTTTCCATGCTATGTATGTTCTTCTCTTCTTCCCTTGGCTCCTAGGCTTGTTTTCTCCATTTTGTTGCTTATTTAGGTAGATGGGGGCATTCCATCTTTATATGACAAACTTTTCCACATTTGAAGCAAGTGAAGTTTGGAGATGAGGTTTCATTCTTCTTCACAAATTTCTTCTGCTGAAACCCTTTTCCTTTCTCATTTTTCTTATTGAGAAATCTCTTGAATTTCCTCACTATGAGAGATAAGTTTTCAGCATTCGAACCTTCAGCACTTTCATCTTCACTTTCATCACTTGATGGAGTTGTTGTCTTAAGTGCCAAGCCTATTCAGCCATTCTTGACATATCCATTTCATGTTCCCTTAGTTTGCCAAACATTTCTGCATTAGTCATCATGGCGAGATCCTTTGATTTCAATAGAGTTGCCACCTTTGGTTGCCATGTTTTGTTTAGAGACTTGAGGACTTTCACATTAAGTTCTTCTTCATCAAAGTTCTTCCCTAAGCCTTTGAGGTGATTCACAATGTGTGTGAACCTTTTCTGAACATCACTTAAGGTCTCTTCTTATAGCATCCTGAAGGTCTCATACTCTTGAATGAAAGTGTTCTTCCTAGCTCTTCTTACTTCAATTGTACCTTCATAAGTGACCTGAATCAAATCCTACATTTCCTAAGCAGATTTGCATTAGGAAACAAGAAAAAATTCATCAAAATTTAAAACTGAATGTAAAATGTTCATAGCTCTAGAGTCATATTGGGTTCTTCTAGTTTCAACATCAGTCCAAGTTTCATATGGTTTCTCAACTAAATTTCCATCAACAGTATGTTTTTGGAATAGATGGATCATTTATCACTGCATTCCAAATACCCCTATCAACAGATTCCATAAAGATTTTCATTCTCATTTTCCAAAAAGGATAGTTTACACCACAAAACATTGGTGGTCTATTAATTGAGGCACCCTCTGCAAATGGTAATTAATTCCTTGCCATATCCTTTGTTTTTCAAAGAATCTTGAGCAAAATTCAATACCTTAGCTCTAGATACCAATTGTAGGATGTAGGCAATGAATCTAGACAGGGGTGAATAGATTCTTTTAAAATTTTAAAACCAAATTTCTTTTTTTTAGAACAATTATTCACCTTCCTTCAATAGAATCCAAATATTCAAAAAGATTTATAAAAGTTATTCCAAGAATTATGTTGAATATGAAATTTAGATGACAACTAGAATGATACTCGTGCCTCTGCACGGTTACTCGGCTGCTTTCACACGTTTTATAAGTAAGTAAACAATGTAATACATATTTAATTTATTAAGATTGCTGTTAAGGGAATCAATGTTTATGGTGTGAGTATATTGTTTACAAAAGTGTAAATTATGTTTTTTTTTTGTGGTAAACTTATGAAATAATCATTGTGTAAAGTCATCTATTTTCAATGAGAACATAACAGTAAGATGAAAATCTTTGGGTAGGAGCAAACACACTGCAGGTGACATCCATGCATACACACATTTTAAAAGCAAGTAAACAATGCAATATATATTGAATTTATAGAGGTGATTGCTATTAGAAATCTTGTTGTTTATGTAGGTAGTATATTTGCTTACAAAAGGAAATGCATTTGTAATAGTTAAAGTTAAGAGCAATTGCAGGAATGTGATTTGGGACATAAGCATGGTAATTTCATAGCTTCCAACAACATAAGGAGCATGGCAATTTCAGTTTAAAAGAAATTTTTGCATCAGCACAACAAAACAAAATATATCCAAGAGAGGTTACTCGTGCATTCGCACGAGTCTTATTCGTTTGTATGCATATTCACAAGCTGTATATGTATATACTTGTGTAACACCCTAAGGGTATTACCATAGTTACGCTTAAGATTTCTAAGAACATGAAAATTTGAAAAACATTTATTCGACGTTAACAAGCGGAAGCTAAAAAATTAATATACCAAATACAACTCAATTCCATATATCATTAAATACACTTTGTTCCTCATACATGGGTATCATACATTATATAATGTAAATACATAGGAATATAAAATAACTAAACTACATCTTCCATGACAAGGCTCCATGCTCCGACGACACGCGCCATCACCTGTTTCCTGAAAATAGGGAACTTAAAAGGGTGAGACATAATGTCTCAGTGAGTGCTATAGGGACTCTATGGTTGGGTTAGACACTCTTACTCAAACAACCCATACATGTATCTCTCATGGCTTTACCCTCATTGGATCTCTATCACATCTTTCATTCTTAAGGTCGCACCTATACCTTTCACTCATGACACCTTTCATGGACTTCTCTCTCATTCTCACACATCCTCACCATCTCTATTTTGTCATTCCTTTAAACTTTCATCCTTAATAGCTACACTTCACACCATATTCTTATCTAATGTACTCAACGTTCCTTAGGTTCTACTCTCTTCTCCCTTTAACACTTAGATCAATTTGACAGGATCAATGTAACATCACTATTGTTCTAGGATATTCATAACGTCCACCTTAACTTATGTATTCTTATTTCTCTTATTGTACTAACCCACTCTCATCATTTGTCTAACATCTCTATCCCTTATAACATAAACAACATACATACACCACTTGATACAATAACTCACGCACACCTTATTACTTTATTTGTCCACATCGCAAGTCACAATGACTATTCTCAATCTTACAACACAACGACATAAAATAGAAAGCATACGTACGTTTCACACAATTTCATCACAACACAGTCCAACTCATTATACTACAACATTATGCTCATGCATGACATGTCCCTAACTCTATACTCAATGCTCATGTGGTACCATATATAACTCAGGAGAATAGTCTAGGAGTGCGGTCTACCATAAGAAGCGTCATTGACATCGATGCCTTCAGCATAGACTACACTACCTAGAATGATATATGCATGTGGCTATCAGGGTTACCAGCTTTGCAAGTACGCTCCAACTCATGGGATCAACATGAGCTAATGGAGTTTCCACACCAGGTCTCTCAAACCTAGGGATGGCAACGGGTCGAGTCGGGCACGGATAGTGGTTACCCGCTACCCGACCCGCAGGGGAAAATCCGCCCCGTTACTCGTCCCGTTACCCGCCGGATATCCGTTTGAAAAAAATCCGCGTGTTTTTCTTATATCCGCGGGTATCCATGGATACCCATGGATATTTCATATTAAAAAAAAAATTTTTTTTTTTTAAAAAAAATGTGATTTTTTTAGAAGAAATACTAAGAAATAGATCCTTTATGTGCAATAAAATTTGGAAATAAAATCATATTATTTACTACAAGAAGAATAAAGAATCAAATGTGTAGTTAATTGAATTTTATGTGAAAATTACATGTCTTTAATTTAAAAAAATCAAAGAAATAAGAATCTTATAATGTGATTTTGAATCTCTAGACATAATATTTACTAGTATCAAGAGCAAAAACTAGTGATTTTAAATTATATATATATATAAGGGTAATTTAATAATTTTACGGGTAACGGGTATCCGCGGGCACGGATAGTATGATACCCGTACCCGCCCGTTAATGAGCGGGTAAATAAAAAACCCGTACCCGTTACCCGCGGGTATCCATTTATACTATCCATCTTCTATCCGTGACGGATTTTATCCGCGGATATCCGCGGGCATGGATTTTTTTGCCATCCCTACTCAAACCCCAGGGGTCCAGGCTAAACTTGTCGCAACCCCCACCTTCTTGGTTCACATCTATTCAACAACTCTCAAGTGTTATGATGCATGTCTCAAACATTCAAACACACAACAGTTCCACTGACCCTTACATCACACATATGTGAGCCCATCCTCGTCTCTCACAGGCTAGGTCACTCACGGTCTGAATACCACCCAGGACCATCCTCGCCATCTCATAGGCTAGGTCACCTATCTCAATGGCATCCAACAACACCTCATATCTTATACTCCTACATTATGCATTCATATTTCAAATCTACACTCACAATTATATTATACATCTCGTAGAATGTCAATCACACATTTAAAATGAATAATTACATAAGAAAACAAATATAAATCACATTCGCAACAAAATTGGGTTCTAGACTCAAAGCTAAACGAAAGCGTCGGAGTTGACCAAAGTTGACCGGACGCTGGGTTACTTGAACGTTGGGTCACTGGACTCTAGATCACTTGGACGCTGGGTCACTGGACGGTGGTCTGCAGAATCGGACGTTCACAAAATTTACAACAAACAGAATGTCGTAACAAGGTTTTCTGCAGAACCCAGGGCCTCCCAAAGGATCCCAAACACCCAAAATCATGCCTTAAAGGTTTAGGGATAATTCCCAACACTTACAAGACTATTCCAAGGCAAAACAACACATTATAACAACAAATTCATACAATTTCATCTTAGGTCACAAATCCCCTAAATCATCAAGAACACAAAAGAGGGAAAACTCATTGCGTCATATTAATCAATCTCTAGGATATCAAAAAGGGGCAGAACTCCAAACATCATAACCCAACAATCAATTAGCACAACCTACCCTCAATTTCTCATAACCAACTTAAGAACATCAATTCCTAACTTAGGGTAGCAAGAAGGGGGGAAAGGGGAAGAGGTGAATCCAACAATAAGAAGGGGTTGGGATAAACAAATGGAAGAACACTCACTTAGACAGAAGCACGAAGGAGAGCTCCGGCTTGAGCCTCTACGTTCCTTCTTCCTTCTCTTCTCTTCTTCTCCTTCCATCTTCTCTCTTCTCTCTTCTTTCTCTATTTCTCCCAAAACTAAACCTAATGTCTTACTTTTCCCTTCTCATAACACTTAGATGGGTAAGGTTTGGGTGGGCTTAGCCCCTTATTGGGCCTTAGTCACTCTTTTAGGCCTTATCATCATATTCTCACTAATTCTTAATACTAAAGCACTCCCACCACAACAACAAACATAATAATAACAACATTAATACAATATAAGGTAACAATACTAACAATAATACTAAACACAATGTCACAACAAGCATAATATAATATCCCCACCAATTATAACACAAGGACAAATAATAATAATAATAATAATAATAATAATAATAATAATAATAATAATAATAATAATAATAATAATAATAATATCAATAACTCTAAATATAATGCACATGGAGCAAACACCTAAGGAACACATGCACACACCATGGACATAACCAATAATATAGCATAATGATGACAACAATAATAACAAATATATTACAAGCAATATAACAAGGTTCTAATAAGGGTTCTCATTAAGATATATTCCTAGTACTCGAAACATGGGGTGTTACAACTTGCACCAACAAATATTTGGTTCTACTTAAGCAAGAGTGTCAAATAAGATTTAACTAATTTAGTGTGGAAAAAATTGCTACTTCAATGTATGATTATGTCCCAATTTATTTCCATCAATTTTCACGCTAATCAATGTTTTTAGTCGAGTTACTCCAAAAATATTTTATTATGCTATCAATGTAAAATGAAAAAATTATAAAAAGAAAACTTAAGCTAACAGTATACCAAAATTCAAGTATTATGCAAAATGTACTTTCTCATTTATTTAAGGCTTAAATACCTTTTTAGTCCTTGCAATTTAGCATTTTTTTTTGTGTTTCATCCTTGCAAAAAAAAATAGATTTTAGTCCTTACAAATTATGTTTTTTTGTTTTTTATCCTTAAAGTGGTTTAGATAAACACTTTGAACAATGAAAAAAACGCTTTAAATAGTAAGAAAAGCGCTATCTAAACCACTTGAAGGACGAAAAACAAAAAAAAAACATAATTTGTAATGACTAAAACAAAAAAAATTACAAGGACGTAAAACAGAAAAATACTAAATTGCAAGGACTAAAAAGTATTTAAATTTTTATTTAATGTATTCGAGAAAAATGAATCAAATGAAACTATCGAAAACTTCAATTCAAAATAATTTAGTAGTGTGCACGTTACTTTAATTTTACGAATGAAATCAAAACCTTTGTATCTTATGTTCCTATTCTTTTTTTTTTAATGCATATGTTCCTATTCTCTCTAATGCAAGTGCTAATTCAAGAAAAATAGCCTAAATATTAATCAATAGTTAATTGTCGAAAGCATCTTAGATGCCATTCTAATTTTGTTACTTTCTTTATCTGTGGTTTGTGACTTTAATTATAAACACTAAATAACTTATGTTCTTTTTTTATATTTTTTTTACAACAATAACTTTAGTTGTTACTGTGTCAAAATTGGGTGACCCTCTCTTCGATAAAAAGCAAAAAGTATTAAAAGATTTTTATATTTTTAATATAAATGCATACTTTTTTTATTAAAAACTTTTATCTTTGTTTTCTTTCTTAATACTTGAAAGACAATTTTTTTTGTCATTCTCCTAAATATATAGTGTGAACAAACTAATTATTCCAAACACTAGTTTGATGAAGATATAAAAAGAAATCCTAAATAAAAACATTTTCTTAAAAAAAAAAACTTTGTAATAATTATTTAAGAATATTAGTTGACATAATTTAACATGTTCAATTAAATATTTTTATTTACTTAAAATAATAATTATTATCATTACAATTAGTAATAAAATTAATACACACTAATATAAAAAATCAAAAATAATTTTACTTCTAAAAAATTTCAGGATAACTAAGACAATGAAAATTAAAATAAGTTAAATGTTAATCAATATCTTAACACCATATTTAGATTTCAAAAAGAAAAACACCACATTATTTTTTTTATTTAAGAAAACAAAAGTATATTTATTATATAAAAAACATAAGATAATTTTAGTACTTTTTTCTTGTTGAGCAATTAAAATTATTTAATAGATTATATTAAAGAAATGACTAAAATTGTTAGAAATCTTTGTAAGACTCTAAAAATAATTACAAAAAGGGATTCAAAATATAAATAAAAAAATCTTCAGTTCTTTCTAATTTTGCTTACCCTGCTAGTATGGTTAATTTTGTCAAACCTCCATTAAGTTTAATTAAAATATTTGCCATCCTTCGTTGAAAAACTTGCATATTTGCCATCGCCTCTTCTTTGTGAAAACCAAGGCAAAAGAAAAAAGAAAAGATGTAAAACGACTCACTATCGATAACACCCTCACATACATTGGCTAACTAATAAAATGGAATAAGTCTACCAAAACCTCACTGTAGTAACTTATCTAATAAACTCTAACTTTTGCTTTGTGGTATGCACAATGCAGATAATAAGTGAAATCTCACACCAGTAAAACAATCTAGTTCCAACACCATGAATTTAGAATTAAAACATCTTACATAATTTGATAATAAAAACAATCTGATTGCTAATAAATATAATATGGCTCACATCTTTCTCACAAACTTCTTATCTTCACTGTGCATTTTTAACTTTTTGAAACCTTGATGTCTGCAAAATTTCCATAATTTTTACCTTCATGACGTCATTACTTGATGGACCAAATTTCACCAATTCTACATATTAAGGAAGCAATGGTTGATTCTCAATGCAGTAAACATCAATCAATTCAGGTCAAACTCATTTTTGGGAAACACAACAGATTCAATAAATTTCAGGAAGCACAATCAATTGAGACTCCAATTACTTCAAACAAAGCCACAAATAGGGAGGCAATTTCACACCACCAAATTCAGTCAAGACAAACAAATCCATACGCAATAATACAAATTCATCTTTGTTTATTCTAGCAAATAAGAAGAAACCTTAACATTACCAAAAGACCATTAAAGGTAAGAGAGGAAACAACCTGAAGAAGCACTAAGGTGGCAGAGCCTCTGTCTAATATCGCAAAATGGCACTAACAGATCATCATACCTTTGACAATATGATGAGTATTTGGTCAGTTATACCTATTATCATTGTAATCAAACATGATAGTGAAATGATGAGTATTTGGTCAAATATATGCAGCAACAATAGTTTCCACCACTACAGATTATTTTAACAGTACTAAGTTGAATTGTTTCAATAGCACAAATAAAAGATTAAAAACATGGATGCAGTGGAGCCATAGTAACCATGGTTTGTTGGATCATATTTGAAATAGTCTATTACTTTTCCTTTCTCATTTCTCAGATCGAAAAATAAACTAGCATTTGAAATTGTCATTTGGACGTGTTATAGGGCCTTAATCAATTAACATAGTAGACTCTTTACTCACAAATAAACCCAACTAATCTTGAGTATTTCTCCAAAGGATGCAGCAGAGCCATAGTAGCTATAACGTGTTCCAAACACTTGAAGGATATAAAGGAACTGTGAAAATCACTCCAGACCTGTTGAGACAAAACAAACAAATTTCATAATTTCTATATACACCTTTAGCTGGATGCTTTTATCCAACTGCAACACCTGTGAATTAACAATGCCAATGGCCAAAAATTAATCTAAGTAACATCCCCTAGTGAAACATTGCTTTCTATCCCTCCAATATCAGTATACCAAAATCGTGACCATGGTAAAAAGAAACAACAAAGATACCTGGTCTGGTGTTAGTTAGCATGGTTAAAATACTAACTGTGACTTTTCATCTGGATAGTTAAACATGAGACAATAATAAAGATAGATTCTTAGAGAAGGCAAAAGAAAAAGAAAAAGAAAAAAAAAATGAAAGAAGGCATTCTAATTTTTCTAGTGCACGAAATAAATATAGAAAGGTACTTTTTTTAAACAAAGAATGTAATATTTGCATACAAACTACTCATGATATGAACTATGAAGCACCAAAATTTAACAGTGTAAACACTTCAAAGCTACAATTATGAAGTATGGGTTGCAAAATCATGAACATAAAAAGGATATAGAAAGATAATAAAATTCAACTATAAAGCATGACTGCTAAAAGTTTTTAAATAAGGTTGGCAATATTAAACTTTTCTTTTAATAAGAACTACATTTGAGACAAGTTCTTGTGATCTAGTAATATGAATCCCCATAATATTATATCAGGTTAATTTGTCATGATTGGAATTTATCCAATCAATGCCCTGATATCATATGACAGGTTCAAAATTAAAGAATAATATAAAATAAATACACAAAAAAGAACAGGAAATGCAAAAAACTAATAAATTGGACGTATAAATGAAGAAAGTTATCCAATCAAGAGACCTTCACCAGACAACAATGTTAGATCCAAAGACTTTGGATGATGTACAATCCCTCAAACTTTGGTTTTGATGATAACAAATCTCCTTATATATATAAATGACTAAGAGATCCTCTCCTCTCCTTTCTTCACTCTCCTCACTCTCTCTCACATTCACTCTTATTTGAATACTCTCTTCTCATGAAGTGGTGTAGTTCACTCTCCTAACATGCATCTGGTTCTTCTACTTTTCCTAAAATTTCTCTTATCATAACTATCCCACATTCACAATATATTCTATAACTACCTTCATTCACTTCTTTATCTGATGCTATATTTTTTAAAATATTTTTATCAGTTTTTTTAACTATATTTTTTAATTTCGAAGATTTCTCTCTTTCATAAATAATTTCAAATCCTTAATTCAATTTACTTTTAAATTTTCAGAGTTAATTTAAAAAATTAAAGTTAGATCATTACATCTTCCCTTATCTTTTTTTTTCTTTAAAAAGATTATAGTTTCTAATTTCTTTTATAATTATCTCTTTTTCAAAATGTCTTTCGATGTGCTATATAATTTTTTTTTCAAATTTTATACTCTCTAATCTTTTGGACTTTTTTTTTAATATTTATTTTATCTAATTTTCTAACTCTATTTTTAATTCCGAAGATTTCTCTCTTTCATCAATAATTCCAAATCCTTGATTCAATTTACTTTTCAATTTTCAAATTTAATATTAAAAAAATTAAAGTTACATCATTACATCTTCCCTTATTTTTTTTCTTTTAAAAAAATTATAGTTTCTAATTTCTTTTATAATTATCTCTTTTTCAAAATTTCTTTTGGATGTACTATATATTTTTTTTTTCAAATTTTATACTCTCTAATCTACTATTTTTTTTTAATATTTCTTTTATCAGATTTTCTAACTCCATTTTTTAATTCCGAAGATTTCTCTCTTTAGTCAATAATTCTAAATCCTTAATTCAATTTACTTTTCAATTTTCAAAGTTAATATTAAAAAAATTAAATTTACATTGTTACATCTTCCCTTATCTTTTTTTTTAATTTTATAGTTTCTAATTTCTTTTATAATTATCTCTTTTTTTAAAATTTATTTCATTGTGCTATATAATTATTTATTTATTTTCAAATTTCTTTCTATTGACTATATAAATAAGGTAGTGAAATTTTAATAAGCCCGTGCAATGCACGGGCTAAAACACTAGTAAGATTAAATTTTGAAGTATTTAATGGATATCGTTTGAGTATTACAGGAAACATACTGTCCAATGCTATTATGGTATTGCATTCTTTGTGCTCAAACATTATATGTTTTGTTAAATATATCGTCCAAACATAGATATGGAACTTGTTTTTATAAGGTATCAACTAGCACCAACGCGTTGTTAACTAACAAGCTTCCAAATGCTTTGTGAAAACCAGTGTACATACATTGTGTTCTTTTGAGCGTCCAAATGGAGCTAAATAACTTACAAAATGATTTCTATCCAAGTTATATAGCGTCCACTCTCTTACATACTTGTACCCTTTTACCTTTTCAAGGATGATTTCATGCTAAAAGTTTAGTACCTTTTATTTGTTGGAATATCTAATCTTTAATCCTTATTTTAGTATAATTTATTCTTTATGCGGAAGCTTAAGAATTCACATGTCTATATCCCAGAACAATAATCTAATAGCCCTAGGATCTACAACATGTCTTGATTATTAAGGATTAGATAAAATACCTGGATCCATTGATGGTTCTTGATCTAAGCGTTCTTGAACAATTGTTGCAGAATCACGAATAACCGATGAACAACATAACCAGTGGCTTTATGGTTCTTCCTCAACCGGAGCCTCTTTATTCCTCAACGGGACCTTCGTAACTCTTCAGATGGGGAGAAAAGAAACTATGTGTGACGGCTCGGTATATTGGGGACCATAGCCTTCTTATAGTGTGTTAACCTAATAGGGTTCCCATTATCCCCTAATGGGCCAACACCGACATCTGCTCATTTAAACCCATATCACCTTATTTAGTAGTCTAACGGGCACACTTAATTTTGACCACATAAAATAAAGCCCACTAATGATAAATAGCTAATATAATTGTCTTATAATATTAGCCCACATTAATTATTGGAACTTAAAATTCCAACATTATTCCCTTTTATCATTTAAAATGGCTAAACATTTAAAAATTGAAAATTGTATTAAGACAGGAGACAGAAAAGCACATTCCAGAGAGAAGCATATTTTTCGTACAAGTAGAGGAGGCACGCTCAGACAAGGACAATGCTATTGTCTCCTTTATCTCTCCACCCCAAGCTGACACATGGTAATAGTCAAATGATTGTGAGAGAAATTTCCTTAGCTTTGCTAAGTTCTGTTGTAATCAGTTTTATATTGTAATCTCCTCTCTGTTAGAGTTATTTGATTTATTACATTCAAACTGTTGTTTGGAAAGTCAGGAGTGGCTTAGTGATCAAAGAATACTTGGGTGTTCTTTGATCTCAAGGGGAGATTAAAGGTGTGCCAGAAGTGACCTAGAGAATGCTTGTGTAGCCAGAAGTGGCAGGGTAGAATACTTGTTTGTAATCAGTGTTTGATTAGTGGAACCCTTCAAAAGATTTTTGAAGGAGAACTGGAAGTAGCTCAGGTTGAGTTAACCAGTATAAATCAAGTGTTTTATTCTTTTGCTTTTAGTTTAACTTGTTAATCTCTTGTGTTTGTTTTCTGCACATTGGACGTGCAAGTTTTGACTTATAAAACTGTTTATGAAAAATGTTTAAGCTATTGGACGATTTGTTAAAACACAGTTTCAACACAACTGTGATTTTCATCCATTAGACGGTCTCATAAACTCTGCATTTTGCAAGTCCCTTGTAAAATCTGTTTTCAAGAAGCCTCCATAATTGCGAAAAGGTTTTAAAGATTTCTCTAACACACTATTCAACCCCTCCCCCTTCTAATGTGTTCCCTGCATTTCAAACAAATGGGAAAAATATTGATAAGATACACTTCACTCATTACATCATTATCATGCACAAGCTGCATTTGACACATTCCAAAACACCCTAGACTTCAAAATTTGAGTTGGCTTTAGTTAGCCTACATCAGAACTTTAGACTATCGGTCATCAGTTACTAATATTACATTTGGCTGAACCATGGAACTCTTGAATTGTTCAATTTACATGTATAAAGTATGTAACTAATCTCATTATGTGTATTTCATATAATGTCTTAATTCTAAGAACCAAGCAATGCTCTAATATCATACGATAGAGTTTCAAAACCAAAGGAAAATATAAAATAAATACACAAAAAAGAACAACAAATGCAAATAATATAACTCACAAATTAAACATATAAAGTTATCCAATTTAAAAGACATTCACCAGACAACAAATGGAAAAGAATATAGGTAAGATATACTTCACTCATTACATCTTTATCATGCACAAGTTGCATCTAACACATTCGAAAACACCCTTGGATCTCAAAATCATATAACATAATTTAAAACACATTACACATATGAAAATGGAACTAGACAATGTACTTTTAGTAAAGCATGCCACTTTAGTAGAACAATCCCCTGAACTTGAATCTAGAACTAAGAAGAATCATATAAGACAAAAAGAAAAGAAACAAAAGTAGAAAGATTAAGATAAAGAAAGTTGTTTGTCATGAGCATTCCAAGAAGAAAATATTGTAATCAAAATTTCAAAGTTATAGTAAATATGTGAGCATTTTTAATAAGTAGAAGCAAAAAAAGAGACAATGAAATCCACATGAAATCACATAATATGCCAAGTTATAGACTTATACAATAGAGGTGAACTCATTACCTACTTATCCTTCATAAACTACATGTGACACATTCCAAAACACCTGTAGATTTCAAAATCATACTGAGGCACTTTCTTATTAAATACCTTAATGTTGTTCTTACCTATCTTGTACCCAACAATAATGCATCACTAAATGAATAGTTATATCTACTTATTAACCTATAAATCTTACCAAAAATAGTCACATATGATCCATTTCTTGTAATATCATAAATGTGATGTTTAATGACTACAGAAAGATGCATTTTCTTCCTTCCTTTCACCATTATTCTCTCTACTCCTCACAGTTTTAAATTATGAATAGGTAGATCAGTGTAACTCGTTGGTACAAACTACAGAGAAATTTTAAGATTATTTGTTTCCTCTTGATATTATAAACAATTGTTGCACGAAAGCCTATTACATTGAGCACAATCTGTCATTATGCATAGGTGAAGGAAAAGTTAGATAGAGAGACAAAATTGCAATATCTAGCAGCAAAAAAAATATGCTCAAGATGGAAATAAAGGAGGAATTGGAGAAGAATAAAATCATAAGCCTAGCAGAAAGAGAAAATAAAGAAGCCAAAATTTGATCTTGGGATGTTGAGGAAAGATCTAATACAATCTGATCATATAACAACTAATAATAATTCAAAGCCAAAGAAAAGAAGAATCAGACAACTTTAGGTATGCATAAAGAGAAGAATTCCACTATAGCTTAAACAAATAAATATGCATAGAGCTTACTTGTTCCTTGAAATCACTTTACGAACATATATTTCCTATAGTTGTCATATTCAATTTGATTCACCTATTCAATCATGTAATATAAATCTCTCAAAATTTCAGGTTAAATAAAAAATATGAATCAACATTATAAACCTTAAAAATATATAAAAAAAATAAAAATATTATAACCATAAAATCATTCAACCCTGAAGCAAAATCTAATAAAATCATTGACTTCTATAATACCATTTCTTTAGTCTCTAGTTCCTGGATCAAGGAAAATTGTTTTGAATTGGATCTTTTCATCACCTCTCTTTAGCTAAAACTTCTCCTTCTAGTTATTCCATCCCCTCTAATTTCAATTCAAGGTTGCAAAAACAGTCTTCCAAGTATTTCTTGCACTGAGTTGATCCTAAAAATAATTTGTATAAAGTCTATAAACAAATTAGGCCAGTGAAAGAGTGCTAAAACCTCAAATAAAACCTCAATGTATGAATATTGAATACATTTGACACATAACATATGCATTATTACATAGATTGATAACTCATTTTAGAAAACAAAGAATAATAGAATCACCAAAGAGAATAATGCCCCCAAACATCCAAGAGAAAGCCAAACAAATGTTGAAGGATGAAACAATGTTCTAGAACAATAACAATGTAAAGTATTGGGGTTAAGGTTTCAATATCATATCTCATAAAATATGAGTGTGAAATGTTTCCACTTTGTATAAGAAATAGTAGATTAAGAGACTTCAAAATATTCAAACCATAATAGTTTTGTGCTGCCAAAACAAGGCTTGAACAATAACAAACAATGAGTTAAATAGAGGGAAAATGTTATATATAGATAGAAAGGAGAATAGTCAGAAAAGCAACAAATTTTGACTAAAACATTGTCATTAAATTTGTAGAAAGAATGTTTTACACCATGATTCAATTTTAACAAACTATGAAATGCACAACTTATGTCATCTCTTCAATATGTTTGCAAGCCTTTACATGATATCTCTTGTTGAAAAGAAAAGCACCTCCATGTTCATCTTGATTTTTGCACTTTGCACAAGGTCTTCAATATAAATATAACAGAACATACCAATCATGATAGCTCATGTTCCATAACTGCACCATTTATAATAATGATATTTTGGTTTCATACAAAACTTTTAAAATACAAATTTCTACACCCCATAGAGATTAAGTCCTTTCATATGCAATCTCCTATTTTCTTGCTCATCCCCTACTTGATCATTATTGTCTTATTTTTTTAATTAGTGAATAGAATTTTAATGTAGCAAGGGATTGGTTTGAATGAATGCAACAAAAATAAATCAACTTGTTTGATAAAAAAAATCCAATTTACTAGAGCACCAATTGGAACCTAGCAAAATGAAACAATCTCAAGAAATAGAATGGGAAAGTCTATTAACAATCAAGGATCTAAAGCATCAACCACGTGCTTAAAGGAGGAAAAGATAAGGAAAAGGCTACATTAGTGAGTAGTTATATACAAAATAAGTAGTGACCATCAGAAAATTTCTAAACTAAAAACACATCTTACTTGAGAAAAGTTTTCTTGAAATGTAGTCCCATGTAGGGATGTTAAGTCAAGACCATAATAGTTTTGTTGCTACCAAAACAATAATAAATAATGAGTAAATAAAGGTATACAGTGACAAAAAATACAACAGTCAGAGAAGCAACAAAATTTCACTTAGCATATGTGATTAACTATGGATAAATAAAAAGAAAGAGCAATAATAGAAATAAAAAAAAACTACCGAAAAACATTTACACAGTAGTTTCTCACACTGTTATCTAAAATCAATGCTTTCTAAGAGCAATGTTATTTAAAATAACTCAAACAGAAACCAATCTTCTCATTCTCAAACTAAACAACTATTTAGAGTATTAGAAAGGTTACCTTTTCTTGAAAATGAAATACAGTTGTGAACCGCTCCTTGGTGAAACCCCCTCATTTGCAACAAACAATGCACCATATACGAACAAAATTTTCAAAAAAGGAATAGAAATAAAGCAAGAGAAAAAATAGAAGCAACAAACTTTTCCAAAATTTTAAATTGTTCACCTGGAAGGTTACTTTTCGTGAAAATGAAATGCAACAACAAATTGCTCCCCGCAAAACCCTCATTTGCAATCGGATCATTTTCCAAAACACAACTTAGGCATGTCGTAAGCGGTTGTCCCCAGCGAACAAAAGGGGAAACTAAAGCTTTTTCTTTTATGTGTCTCTGGTTCGATTAAGTTGGGATTTTTTTATAGAGGAAATGTATAGGAGAGAGTGATAAGCGAGTTAATTGGTTTATTTTTTCAAACCATTATCTAAAGAGGCTGGAGACAGTGTTGGAATCGATGATCGGAAGGGTCTCCGTTGAGAGGTTGTGGGAAGAAGATAGAGAAGATGAGAGAGGAGGGAAGAAGATAACGTGAATTGTTGAGAGGGTCTCCTATCTTTTACATTTCAAATTTCAAATTCAATTTTTGTGAAGAAGGATGAGAGAAAGAATGAGTGGTTCATGTTCTGTGTTTTATTTTTTTAAATAAAAAAGAAATGAAAAACTATTAAGAGGGAAGAGTTTTTGAGCGGGAAAATTTTTCACTAGAGAGTGACACGTGTCTAGCCAAAACATTGTTTTATTAATAGATATAGAAGATAGAAATCTTGAATATGATGAAAAACAAGAGATAAGAAAAGATACAAAAAAAATTATACTGGTTCAGTCCAAAGGACTATGCACACACAATAATCCTAAACTATCTTTTTCTTTTCTTTTTCTTGAACCCTATAAGAAAAACTCTAATGTGAAACCTTATCACATTAACCCTTAGAAACTCTATCTAAGCATATGAACTAATCAATCAAACCAGAAATATAAGGATAAGAATACACCTATTGTGTAGAATATCCAAGAAATTCAGCATAAGAGGATTCCATCACTTTTCTTGGGCTTGATCATGATGTAGAATCAAAATCTCTTTGATTTGTGATCAAAGCTCTGAGTTGGACCCTTCTGAGAACTCTCTCTTATGTGTATGAAAGTATATTTTCGAAAGAGTTATTTTTAAGAGAGTTAGAAGCCGTCTATTTATAGAAAATTTCAAATTGCAACAATAATAATCGATTAAAACGAGCTGTAATCGATTATTTTGTTATTGAGCTTTTTGGATTTGAGTTTGAACGTGATTAATCGATTAAATCAAAGTTTAATCGATTAAACCAGTAGCTTGAATTCAAATAGAGCTTGCAGTGAGCGTGTATAATCGATTAATACGAAGTGAAATCGATTAAGGCAGTAGCTGCTCTATTTGCTTTCAAGTATTAGCTCTATGTAATCGATTAATCCGAGGTGTAATCAATTACTTAGTTTTGAATTAGTTTTCCCAGATGAACTAAGAATGAATTAATTTGTTACAATGTCTTGTAATCGATTAAACTAGTGTGAGCTTGAAAATTTTCAACTCATCCAAGATAACTAGGATCTTCTAAGCTTAAGTTCTAATCTAAAACTAATAAAACACACATGAGCCTAGTTCTAAGCAATCAATACAATATCTTCTTGATACAATCAAGTTTTCCAAAACAAAATTCATCAAAATCAAAACTTTACAAATTACAAAAAGGTCTTCATGTTGCTCTTGTAGCTAACAACAGGAACCCAATTAAAAAATATATATAGGGACCTAATTAAAAATTATATGAAAGTACAGAGATCCATGAATTAATTTAACCTTAAGATAAAATAATAGTTTATGATGATCTAATTAAAATAATCTTTTATTTGCAAAAGATTAAAAGTTGAGGATACTTTCATGGTCTTTTTCCTTTTTCTTTTTTATTGTAATAAGATAAAATACTCAAACTCGGCTTCGATTCTATGAGTTGAAAATTTCCTATAACAACAATTCCTTAAACAGAATGATAAATAATTGAACTAACTCATGAAGAGATGCGGGTTAAGCGCCATCTTGTAATATATAACGTCGTATCGTGGACTAATTCATAATCATTTGTATATAATGAAATTTGTATATTTTAATCATTTGTCTATCCATAATGAGTTGACGACCTTATCCCTAATTAGCACTAAGATCTTGATTTTTTACAACCCCACTTGAATCAAGAGTCGGTTTGAAAATGTCAACATGTAGCATTCACATTCTTCCCTGGCTTTCATTCCTTTTCGTCTGGTTAGTGTTTAGTTTTTTCCTTTAAAAATCATTATTGGATGTGAAACATTATTCCACTCTCATGTTTAGATTTCTCATGATGGTTTATTTTATTCTTAAAATATTTTTTAAAATAATTAGTTTTTATAAGAGAAAATAATTGATGTAATGATACACTATCATCTAATTACAACTCACCATATACAGTAAGTTGTTGACATTTACAATAACCATTTTAAAAATCATATCATCAGTGATTTGTAATTGATTGACAGTATAAAATAGTTTTACACTGTCAGTGCACCATCATTATTTTATAATACCATATAGAAATAAAAGTATGATTATTTTGTTGTCAAAATCTTACAAATATTTGTCAATTGCATTTTTGAACGGCAAAATTATGCCTTATAATAAAATAATTATTCTGTCACCATATATTCTATTAAAAAAATTACCAGGTAAGTTTAGAAAAAGAATTATGCCTTATAATAAAATAATTATGCCTTATAATAAAATAATTATTCTGTTACCATATATTCTTCTCCATATTTTATAACGGAGCTATATATAACAGCGTATAGCAGTGGAAAATAGTGCGTTGGACATGTTGATAGATCATTTTATATATTTTCAAATAATTAACAAACTTTTTTTCAAAAAATCTTGTATCTTTTTTGACTTTTTCATAACATATATATAAAAATATTTTCAATGTACAGGAGATACAAGTTTTGCATTTGAATAAGCAATATATATACTTTTAAAAAAGTCGATATCATGAAAACATGACAAATGTTTTTAATTAATATTGTAAAGGAAAAGCCACAATTAAGAGCAATAACTTTCTTTTATTTCCAATTCCGATGGTCAAGTTGTGTGCAAGTTGGTTTTATTTCCAATTTTTATTCAATAACTTTCTTTTATCTAAGGAGAAATTATTCATAATAAATTTTACAATAGAAAAGAGAAAAAAATATTTTACTAAGGGTATAGCTTAGATAGTTGAGCAATGTGTACTCTAGTTTTGAATAAATAAAAAGAGAAAAGAAAGACAACAGACTGGTAAAAAGGCATAGTATATTGCGGAGGATTGGATTTGTATACTAATAATTCATGTTTCCAACCTTAAACCCATTTAACAAACCGGAGACAACTAATGATTTCAAATTAAATTGTTTTTTTTTTCAAATTTTGATTTAAAATTTTTATGCATTATGTATATTGCAAAAAAGTTGAATTAAACAAATATTTAAAGGCCATGCTTGACTTAAAATTAAAAATAGTTATACTCTATTTTAACTTATTTACTTAATCGAATCAGAAGCCTAAATTTAGTTTGTTTATAAATATGAAGTTGAACTTATTTGTAACTTGATTATTTTTTCTCTCTTTAATTTTTTTTCTTGAAGTACTTTAAGTTTAATAATTCACTATTTTATAGATATTTTTATTTTAAAATATGAAACAAATATAAGAAGAAAAAGGATTAAAATAGTTTTGATGAAATTACGAATTAAAATAATATTTAAACATGAAAGCAAAGTAATTATAATTCTCTAAATATATTTATAACAGTAATAAGAATATATGAATTATTATTATCTAAACTCTTTTCCAATTTAAAATTATAAGTCATTGTGAGCTTTTAATGTCAAGTTTGTAAAAGCTTAAGTTTAGCTCACTTATAAAATTAAACTTAAAAGAAGTTTGAGTTTGTTTATTAAAACAAATAATTTGACTTGATGATTTAACAAGCCAAATTTGAATAGTTCTTAATTAACTTAATTTATTTACACTCTTGTGCGTAGCCAAAGGTGCATGGCTCATTAGTGTCAATAAAGAAAAATGTTATTTGCAATTTTCCTGAAAAAATCAATCTAATTTACTCTTATTAATTAAAAATAAAAAAATTGAATATCCATTTCTGAATCAACATATATTTAATAATTATTCTCATTCTTGCTAAGTTACGTGTTTCTTTTGCATTGAACATTTAATTTTTCTTCATTTTTTTTATTCTTTTCAAATATTATTTTTTAAATTTAATTTTAATTTGATTTAAATTTTAAATCTTAATACATTATCAATTTGAAGATTTTTTTTTAGATGTGAATAATCAATTTAGTCCATAAAATTATAAAGATTTATTTATATGATTAATAAAATAAAATGGTCCTTGAAATTGTAAAAATCAATCAATTTAGTCCCTACATTAATTGATATCATCTAACACCGTTAAAAATACTAAGTTGACATGTTAAGTGTATGAGTGACAAGCAACTAAACACGTATGTGACTACCATGTTACATGGATAGAAATGTCTTTTACATTGATCTAATAACTAACAAAGGAAAAGTAGGGTTGCTTATGGTTAGGTTATTTGAATAACCTAACCATAACTATTTAATAACCAATATGTCAAGTGGTTATTATAATAAAAAAATAACCGCTTATGAAAAATGTAAAGGCAAAAATCACAAGAAGGGGGGTTGAATTGTGATTTATAAAATTTTCGTAAACTTTTCGCAAATAACTATCATCTGTGAAGTGATAAAACGAAGTTTTTAACAAGAATAAAGACAGACGATGTTTAGGTACAGAGGACAAACGAAACCTTTTTCAAAAGAATAAATCGCAACACAGAGTCAATTCAAAGCAATTAAGAGATAAAGATCAAAGAGAAAGACACAGAGGTTTATATTGGTTCGTCTCACCCCGAGACTACGTCCAGTTCTTGGCAACCCACCAAGTTCCACTAACTTTCACAAAGTTACAAGTATTGTTCACTGTCACTTCTGGCTCAACCCAAATAGTTTTTACACTAGACTCTCCATGCTAAAACCCCTCTTTTTGGATATGTTCTCGTATATATATATATGTGTGTGTGTGTGTGTGTGTGTGTGTGTGTGTGTGTGTGTGTGTGTTAAATGTAAAAAAAAAAAAAATCTGGATAGTTTCATATGATAATATTTAACAAAATGTTTTAGTATAACAAATTTGTAACGAATATGGGTCGTTACAACAAGAGCCCTAATTTGGCAATATGTTTCAAAAGGCCCCTTTTTGGTAAAACATTTCTAGAAGGGCCCTTATTTGGTCAATCAATTAAGTGTTGAAAATCTATAATTAACTCTGTCAAAAAAAAAAATCTATAATTAACAATGTGAGGAGAGTGAGAATTTCACTCTCCAAGTATAGGAGTATATTAAATTTTAATTATTAATAATAAAAACATACACTATTATATTTATTTTTTATTTAAAATTTATTTAAATTTAAAAATAATCATATAATGCACCTTTGGTTTTTTATTTAAAAGTTTTGTTTTTTCTTAAGACAAAAGTTTTATTTGAATTTAAAAATACTTGTAGAAACTTACTACACACATAATTTTAAAAAAATATATACGCTATACTAAGGGAGTCTAGCTCAGTTGGTTGAGTAGTGTGTGTGAGTTGTTATAAATTTCCTAGTACTTGAATTCAATTCCTACTAATAAAAAAAAATACACACTATAAATTACATTAATTATTACATCATCAATAAATTTATATCAAATGTGATTTTTACTATTCAAATGTTAAATTATAATTATACATAAACTTAATTGTTTGTAATAAATTTTGTCAAAATTGAATAACTATAAGTATGTAATCAAAGAATTATTATTTTCATATATTTTAAAGTATATATTATATTAATTTTGATGTATATAAATGGAGTTTTAAATAATTTTAAGTTAATATAAGATTTTGAGTGTGTTTGATAAGACTTTTGAGGAACTTATAAGTTCCTTTGACTAGCTTATAAGCTCTTTGACCAAAATAAACTTGTTTGGTACACGAACTTATTTTAGTAGCTTATTTTCTATAAGCTACCTCTATAAGCTACCTCAAGTAGCTTATGGAAAATAAGCTAGTTTATAAGCTACTAGCTTTTTCTTTCTTCTCAATTTTATCCTCACTAATTTATTTGAAATTCTATTTTATCCTTTTATTCAATTTAAAAACTTGTTTACCTATTTTAACATTCTTACAAACACTAAATGAATATTTATTTCCTAAGTTATTATGAAACTTGAAATTCTACTTTTTTAATTATTTTGTCTAATGTTAAACTATTTATTTTAATGAATTAATACATTGTTTATTTTTATTTTTATTTAAAATATTTGGTAACTAAACAAAAGTTGATAAAAAAATCAAAATTATAAAGAAACAACAAATTTTTTGTTTTAAAATAATATTATTAATAAAAAATTAAATATTAAAAAATTGATTTTAAACAATATAAGTTTATTTAATTTAATTCTATTTCTTTTCAAAAAAAAAAGGAAAATTTTAATTTAAAACAACATTAGTTTGTTACAAAATTGATTTTAAACAAAGGAAAAATTTAATTTAAAACAACATTAGTTTATTAAAAATTTGATTTTAAACAATACAGGAAAATCACTAAATATTTACTATTATTTTATAATACAAAATTATTGTCCTACTTTTTAAGATGATAAGTTATTAAAAATAAATTCAAATATTAGAAATATTAAAAATGTCCTTTTACGTCATTTGACATTATCAGCTAGTTTATCAATTAATCCTACCAAACACTTTCAATTAAATCAGTGAACTTATAAGCTTCTAGCTTATAAACTTTCAGCTAGCTTATCAGCTAGTTTTACCAAACATAGCCTTTGTAAATAAGATCTGTATGATAAGAACTTTTAATATTTTAAAAATAATAATAAAGACACAAACATACAAGAAAATTTTAAAAAGAATAACACAATGTTAAATAATATTTACGTGGGTTAAAAATATTTTTATATTAAAAATTTTAAGTCATTCCTTTAACTAAAAATATATTTTAAATAATTTTTATGTGAGTTAAAGAGTTGGGACTCTCCACCGGATAACATTCTTGCTGCCTTAGGATTTGACTTGGCTCATGTTTCTTAGTTGATTTTAATTTTTTTTATATGTAAGAATCAAAGACAGAAAATAAAAAGTTTACAATAATTCAGGTGCCCTCCTAAGCTACCAACTAAGCTACACCCTTATAGTTGATTTTCGTTTCTTTGTTGTTTTTTAAGCTTCATTTATGTACCCAAAAAATAGTGCCGAACTTCACTCTCCAGAATAGCGAGGAACTCAATAGTTGACCAAACTAAAGTTCAAGTTGTATCTGTTCATTAGAGTTCTTTGGACAGAAACATACATTGTTATATGAAATAAACTAGTGTGGTTAGTTAGGCTAATTTGATCGAAAACCAAGTCCATGATGGGTTAAAATTGACTATAAAATAACTTTCTTTAAGATTTTTCATTTAAGTGTGGAAAGTCGATTTTGTCTTTAATCTTAAGAAATTCATAATTTTTGTGTATGACTAATCATTATTATTTGCGAAACTAGAATTTAAGCATTTTTTTAAGACGGCTGAAAATTATAAAAACACCTTTAGTTTTATAAATGTTGGCAAACTTTGAAAGATTTATAACACTTGAGTTTTGGTTTAACTTTTAGAAATAAAAAACAAGGTTGAAAATCAATTAGAAAAGGAAAACTCTTAATTGAAAATCTCCTATTTTGAAATCAAACTTTAAAGATCTAGATGTCTATTTTCCCAAACAACAATCCTCATCCCAAACAAAAATCTACAAAAAACATAGCAAATTTTAGAATAGCCAGAGGCTAGTTCGCTGCCTCTGCATTAACCCTAACTTCAAACACATAATTGTCTTTCAATTCTAAATGAAACTTTACAAACTATATGTCCTTTTGACAGTCTTAGAAATTTAGTTTTCAAATCTGTCAGTTTTTCTAATAAGTCTTTACACAAGGTGAAACAAAATTTTTCTAAAACATGTTCCAACAGAGAAACAAAACCCAAGCCATGCATATACCCCAATTTTAACCATTCAAATGCACGATTTATAAAACGTATTGCCCACCATTTTAAATAGTATTATTAAGTCTAAATATCTCTATTCATTGCATTTTTTTTGTTTAATAATCTTCTAAAAGATTTTCTGTTTTTTTTAGTTATTATTATTATTATTATTATTATTATTTTAGTTCTTGATATAAGAATTTCCTATCAAGTAATGATGTGACTAATAATTATTAGAAAACAAATCTTACACTCTTTAAATAACAGGGATTAAAATGAAAATTTTCTAATATAATAGAAATGATATTAAAATTTTATAATTTTATAGGAACTAAAATAATGAGATGAATGAACTGGGTGTAATGTCAGAAATATATTTAAATAATTTTTAAAAGAATAACAAAGAATATATTAAATAATTAAAATAAAAAATAATAACAAAGACACAAACATACAAGAAAATTTTAAAAAGAACAAAACGGAAAAACACATTTTATATAAACTGGAAACATATTTAAATAATTTTTACGTGAGTTAAAGTGCCGGACTTCCCTCTCCCCAAAAATAGCGAGGAACTCAATAGTTGACCAAATTGAAGTCCTAATTTATCGGTTCATCAGAGTTCTTTGGACAGAAACATACAAATAAAAGTATACAACTGTCAGGGGACTTTATATTTGTCCTTAAAGCAAGTGAGACAGCAATGAGTTTCAATATCTTGGTTGTTTCTAATCAATTTCATTATTGTAAAATCCTACCCAATATTTTAAAAGTTTTGGCTGTTTTGAAGATGGAAATGGTCACCTCTTGGCCCTTGTCTTTGCTAACCATTCAAAACTCTTTTTCTGCACTCACAAGCAAACCTGTTGAACCACTCAACTCTTGGATTCTCAGATTACAAAGGTGGAAGGCCGTTTTGCTTCCCTTCCGTCTCAACAAAAAAAGTTAAGTTTTTTTTTATATGTAGGAATCAAAGACAGATACCAAAAAATTTATAACAAACTCACACACCTGCTCAACCAACTGAGCTAGATCCTCTTAGTACAAAAAAGTTAAGTTTAGATGGATGAAAGGAGAGTGAATATAATCGCTGCTGTATCAGTGATCACACTGATCATTCTCATAGTTGTTGCTCGTGTCGCGTTGAAGCTCTCGAAGGCCTTCTTTCTCATTTTTGGTGCCGGAGTTGCTGTGATTCTTGCCATCTTTGCTTATGTGCTTATGAGCATAAGTTACAACCGCAGAAGGAGGCTATTAGAGTCAGAGATGAAATCTGAAAGCCAAGAACTTCGCATAGAGTACAGTTTCTTGAGGAAAGTTGCAGGGGTTCCGATAAAGTTCAGATACAAGGAGCTTGAGGAAGCCACTGATGGGTTTCAGGCACTGATTGGAAAAGGTGCATCTGCTTCAGTCTTTAAAGGAATTCTCAACGATGGCACTTCGGTTGCAGTGAAGCGAATCGATGCAGAGGAAAGGGGGGAGAAGGAGTTCAGATCAGAGGTTGCAGCCATAGCTAGTGTGCATCATGTGAACCTTGTGAGGCTATTGGGCTATTGCAATGCTCCAACAGCACCTAGGTACCTTGTTTATGAATATGTATCAAATGGATCTTTGGATTGTTGGATTTTTCCCAAAAGGGTATCTCAGAGGGGCCGTGGAGGGTGCTTGCCATGGAATTTGAGGTACAAAGTTGCCATTGGTGTTGCAAAGGGACTTGCTTATCTTCACCATGATTGCAGGTCAAGGATCTTGCACCTTGATGTGAAGCCAGAGAATATACTTTTGGATGAGAATTATAGGGCTCTTGTTTCAGATTTTGGTTTGGCAAAGCTTATTGGTAAAGATGAAAGCCAAAAGGAAGTGTCTGCTATAAGAGGAACAAGAGGGTACTTGGCCCCTGAGTGGCTCTTAGAGAAGGGTATTTCTGATAAGACTGATATATACAGTTATGGAATGGTTCTATTAGAGATTGTTGGAGGCAGGAAAAACGTGTGCTCAGTGGAAGATGAAAGGGCCAAATCCAAAAGAAAAAAATGGCAGTACTTTCCTAAGATTGTGAATGAGAAAGTGAGGGAAGGAAAATTGATGGAAATTGTTGATCATAGGTTGTTGGAAAGTGGGGGTGGTGTTGATGAGAGACAGGTTAGGACATTGGTTCATGTTGCTTTGTGGTGTGTGCAAGAGAAGCCACGGTTGAGGCCTAGCATGACACAAGTTGTTGACATGCTTGAAGGGCGTGTGAGGGTGGAGATGCCACCAGATACCAGAATGGTTCTTGTTGATTTTCTAGGTGTGGATGAAAGTGCAACAACAGATAGTAGTAGCATGCCAAGGTTGGACCTTGTGTCCAATCAAAGAACACAAAGCAATGTGGAGTGTTCATCTACCTACTCGTTTGCTACCACTGTGTTGTCTGGAAGATAGATAGATAGATATTCTTATAATTAAGTATTTGTTTCTACTAAAAATTTCATTACATTTTTTTTCATAATTATTGTTTTTTTTTTGTCTTTATTCTCTCAATCACATCATGCATCTTATTTTATACTTCTCTGTTATTGTAAAAAGTGATACAAGAATTTTAAGCAAGAATAGAATTACTGTTTATAGTTTATTTGATTCTCCATTTCTCCTTGATGTCATTTCCATTATTCTCGGTTATATGATTACTTGTTTCTTTGGAATGTGTAAGTTGACATGTGGTTCCTAAACTTGTGAGTAAATTATATCATTTGATCATTTATTTCTTTTCTTTTTATTAATTTGCTGGGTCTTCAAACATGGCCTGCTACTACCTGTGGAAAATACGAATATTATGTCAGTCTTGGCGTTGCCATTTTGTCAATTATTTACGAGTCCCAACCAAATCTTTTTGTGATTAAATCCACCCTAATTTTACTGCAATTTTGATCTATGAAACACAGCCGTAGGAAAACTCTTTCATGCAAAAACATTAACTTTGTTAGCCAATGCATGACTTGTGTTTTTCTTGAACATCCTAAATTCATCAAAATTGTTTCATAAATAACATCTTTCTTGATATTTGGAAATTTAGTTATCAGAAAATTGAGAAGAGATTCAAATCACACCTAGATGATGAGGCCAAATATTGTAGAGTTTAAAGAATAGGAGAGGGCTTTCATGAAAATATTCTATTGAATAGATTGATTCATAAAAAAATACAACGAGAATGTATAATAGCTCTATTTATAGAGCTGATTAGATATAATAAACTAACTATTCTTTACACCCCCTTCAAGGTAATAAGTGGTATCACTATAGTCACCTTGAATTCCAAATAATAACAGAAAAGAAAAATACATGCAAAAGATATTTTTTTAAAAAAAAAAATACACGCAAAAGATAATTCTTTTTAACATATATTGATATGACTAAAAAAAAGTAATGGCCTAAACACATTAGAAGCCCAAACTAACTAGCGAGGCATCTTAATAGTACAATGTCACCAGGGACGGAGCTATTTGATAGGTTGGGGGGCCTTCCCCCCCCCCCCCCTGATTTTTTTTAAAATTATAAAAACTAATATTTAACTTTTGGTTTATTGAATAATGAATTTCTATTTTCTTTTATGAAAACTTTGTTAAATATTGGTTAACTGTTGTGGACTGTGTGGCTCTTTCTTTGTTGACTTAATTATATTACAAAAATTAAACAAAATTAAATCCTTATATTCTAGTACTCTTAATTTTCAATCTCATATACAAGTGAACAATATTTATAAATCGTGTTCTCTTCAAAAAAATATTTATAAATCGTGAATGGCATTTGGTCCAAAATCAATTCTAGAAATGCTTTACATCGGCAAAGTGGCAAAGCAACAGCTGCAAGCCGTGGATCTATTTTTTTATTAGTTTACATGTATATTAATTGAATATGGAAATACACTATATACTATTTAGTATATTATTAATTGAAAATGGTACGTATATTGCTTTATTATGGATTCTCAAAATAAGAGCGCTAGAGGTTATAATTTATGAATTGAAAATCCTTAAACAATAATAAATAATTAACAAGTTTTTTTTTTCTATCCTAAATTAGTTTCCTATATAAAATAGTTAATGTTTTGAATTATCAAATTACAAGAGTTTTTGTTACAAAAGCTTCAACAACTATTTGTTCGTTAAGAGCTCGTAATAATGATAAAAACCATGAGAGAGAGAGGAGAGAGAAGAGGAGAGAGAAGAGTGAGAGAGACGGAGAATGGAGTGGTAGGGAGTGGAGTTCGAGAAATCGACCACCATCTAAACCGACAACGTACTTCTTCACGCGATTTCCTGATGATTTTGGTGTATCTCAATTATGGGAAATTTTCCAATGATGGGGGAAAATATGGGACCTTTTCATTGCAAAGAGAAGAGATAAATGAGGTAGAAGATACGACTTCATTAGGTTTCTAGGAATCAAAGATGAAAAAAGGATGGAAGAGCAGTTGGATAAAATCATTATTGGAGATGTTAAAATGTATGTTAACATTCCAAAATTTCTAAAAGAAGAGAGGAGAGAACTGGAATCTGACAACAAGTTGAATGGGGGAGGGGAACCTAATATCCAAAGAAAGAAGGAAGATAACAGCATGCAGGTTGGAGGTCATAACCAGCTCAATCCAGGGAGGTCTTATGTTGAGGTTACTAAATATGCACCGGGGCATAATGGCACGAAATGGATACCCAAGGCTACAATGAAGAATCGGGCACAAGGTATTAGATGGAAAGGAATAGAGATGAATATTTCTGCTGGAATCAACTCGGGTACAACAAAGCTTGGTGGGACGTCTAAATGATTTATCAATGTTCAATAAACTACAAGAGACGTATTTTATGCATGGGGCGGAGGGATTCAACCTGCGCTATATGGGTGATGACATGGTTCTTATAACAGGTCTTAGTGAGGATAAGGCTGAAGAATTTCTACAACAAGGAGAAGATGGACCCTTAGCAATCTTCCACTCGGTCCAAAGATGGAACCCATACATTCAAACAAGTAACAGACTCGCTTGGGTTCAGGTGGATGGTATTCCTTTACATGTGTGGAAAGAACAAGTCTTTGCTGGTATTGTAAGCGCGTTTGGCATATACGTGTGCTTGGCAGAGGAAACACTCACATTCAAAAGATTGGATTATGCAAGAGTTCTTGTCAATGTTTCATCTGCAGAATCTATCTCATTTAACACAAATATCTGCATCAATGGTATTGTGTATAGGTGTAGGGCTATTGAGGAGATTGTGGTGCCCTTGAATCATTGCAGATGTGCTCTGTGGGACAATCATTAGTCAATAGGGGATGAGTCCTCGGTGGCAACTGATATGGGGTTAGAAATTGAGTCCATGGGGTATGATGACTCGGGACAAATAGGCATTATGATGGAGCAACTTAACAAGGAGGACGAAGGGTCAGTGGCCATGGGAGAGGGAATCCGGCGAGAAGCATCGGAAAGAATGTCAAGTGATGTGAGGATAGAAGGGGAGAGTACAGCTTCAGGTTCAAAAGGAGAAGGTACACACATGTGTCAACCTCAATCCAATACACAAATGACAGGTGGCGTGGTAGGTGGTAGGGAAGACATGTTTGAAAAGGTAGAGATGGAGAAAAGACGAGCAAAAGGTAAGATGGTGGCACAAAGAGCAGAAAGTAGTATTAGCCTAAAGCATAGAAGGTCTCCCTCAAACGGTCATACTCGAGAACACTCTACAGAGAAGGTTGCAGAGACACAAAATTCAAATATATTAATGCACCTGATATCTACAGGGGCTAATGCTTTGGGCCTCAATGTGGATCACTACAAAGCCTCGGTCCAAATGTTTGATGATAAGGTGCCTTCTCAAGACGTGGTGCTCGTGATGGATGGTGAGTCTAATAGGCCCATTATGCTGGACGAATCTTGCATATCTAAACCGAACCAAGGCAAAGTAGATGGAAGTAAAAATCATACATATGCAGATAGGAGAGAAACAGTTACAGTTCCAGATAATCAACATAATCACCCCGCTGTTGTCTCGGAGATCTGTAAGAAAGCTGCTGTCACCTCTACCAATCAAGAAGAAATACTGATTGGTCCTATTATTGGGGAGGCAAAGATTGTAGAGGCAGACACAGACAATAGGGTCATTATCAGAGATGTAGCTGAGGAAGTCTGGGAAAATAGAGATAAATAACTCTCTACTAAGGTGGTATCTAAGGCGAGGAGTGAAGGGTGCAGACAGAGTACTGTGAAGAACAGAAGAATAGCTACAAGGTCGAGGTGTGTATCTTTGACTGATTCCTTATCTCTGGAAAATTCAGTAAACTGTGAGAGATTTTTCTGGCTTAAGAGAAATGTAGATGAGGCACACAATTTATGGCAAATAGGAAAACTTATGGGAATGACTTACATCGGTAAGGAGGAGGACATCATTGAGAGATTGGTGAAGATGGAAGAGAGAGATACAAAAGTTGGAAGAATTGAGAAGAATGGCGATCATGTGAAGGATGCGAGGAGTGCTAATCAGGTGATATTATGATTATTTTATCATATAATATAAGGGGGTTGGGGGGAGAATCAAATGGAGATACATTAGGCAGCTTGTGACAAAGGAGGGGGTGCAATTTATGAGTTTACAGGAGACAAAAAAGGAAGAATTTTCTAATAAGCTTGCTTTGTATTATGGGGTGATCATGGGATGCAATGGATTATGAGTCCAACTAGTAATCAAGCTGGTGGGCTTCTATGTGTGTGGGACGCAAATATCTTCCAGCTTTCAAACTCTTTTTCTGGAAGTGGTTATATTGGTGTTGAGGGCATGTGGAAAGAAAACCAAGAAATGGTGACTTTAGTTAATGTCTATTCCTCTTGTGACATGAATAAAAAAAGACAACTATGGGAGGAGTTGAAGGTGAGAAAGGAGGAAAGTAGTATATAAAAGTGGTGTATTATGGAGGATTTCAATAGTGTTAGAAGGAGTGGTGAAAGAAAAGGAGTGAGAGCAGAACAATCTTCTGGTGGGGAAATTAGGGGTTTTAATGAGTTTATTCTAAATTTGGAGTTGGAAGACATTCTGTTGGTGGGGAGGAGCTTCACATGGTATAGGCCGAATGAAAGTGCAAAGAGCAGAATTGATAGGTTCCTTGTGACAAGGGAATGGAGTGTCTCATGGCCGGGTAGCACTCAATATGTTCGAGATAGAAACATTTCGGATCATTGCCCATTGATTTTGAAATGTTCATCTATTGATTGGGGCCCAAAACCATTTAGGGTCCTTGATTGTTGGTTCCAAGATTCAAACTTCTCAAAATTGGTGGTGGAGTGTTGGGAGGGTATACAAGTTGAAGGGTGGGGAGCTTTTGTTTTTAAAGAAAAAATAAAGAAGTTGAAGCAAAAGTTGAAAATTTGGAATGGAGAAGTTTTTGGGGGATATTAGGAAAAAATGTGATGAAGTAGAGAGACTTATGAATGAGTTAGAGAAAAAAGAGGAGATGTGTGACTTGAATGAAATAGAAAGACAAAGCAAAAAAGATCTACAAGAGCAATTTTGGAAGTGGGCATCATATAATGAGTCTCTCATGAAACAAAAATCAAGATCTAAGTGTGTCTTAGAAGGTGACTTAAACACAAGATACTTCCATTCGCTAATTAATTGGAGGAGAAGGAAGAATATGTTGAGGGGATTGATGATTGATGGCATGTGGGTGGAGGACCCAAATAGAGTCAAGGAGGAAGTCAAATGTTTTTTCCAATCAAGATTCAATGAGGAGGAGTGGGAACAGCCCAAAATGGATGGAGTGAGGTTAAAGCAAATTTCTCTAGAAGACAATTACATGCTCATGGCTACATTTGGGGAGGAGGAGATTAAGGAAGCTATTTGGGATTGTGACAATTCTAAGAGTCTGGGCCCGGATGGTTACAAATTCAAATTTCTTAAAGAGTTTTGGGAGATTATAAAAGGAAATGTCAAACGCTTTTTAGATGAATTCCATGAGAATGGAATTTTTCCAAAAGGTACAAATTCTTCTTTTATCACCTTAATTCCTAAGGTTGATGATCCACAAAGCTTGGGTGATTTTAGAGCAATATCTCTAGTGGGATGCATGTACAAGATCCTATCTAAGATTTTGGCTAAGAGATTGAAACAAGTTTTGGGGGATATTATTGATCCGAGGCAAAATGCGTTCATTGGAGGGAGAAATCTTTTACATAGTGCACTTGTGGCAAATGAGGTGGTGGATGAAGCAAGAAGGAAGAAAAGAAAATGCATGGTGTTCAAAGTGGACTATGAAAAAGCCTATGATTCAGTCTCATGGAATTTTTTATTGTACATGCTACATAGGTTGGGTTTTGGTGAAAAGTGGATAAGGTGGATTAGAGGTTGTCTTGTCTTAACTCATGTCTTGGTGCTTGTTAATGGGAGTCCCACTAGTGAATTTGTTGCCAAAAGAGGGCTTCGTCAAGGAGATCCGTTGGCTCCATTTCTCTTCACCATTGTGGGGGAAGGTTTAAGTGGTATTATGAGGGAAACATGTGAGAAGAATTTGTTTGAGGGATATGGCGTAGGTAGTGGGAAAGTGCAAGTCAATTTACTACAATATGCGGATGACACAATTTTTGTTGGAAAGGCATCCTTGAGTAATGTTGTCACTATGAAGAGTATAATGAGATGTTTTAAGTTAGCTTCCGGGTTGAAGGTAAATTTTTTCAAGAGTAGCTTTGGGGCTTTTGGAATTGAGGAGGGGGAAACTCAAAGATTTGCAAATCTACTAAATTGTAAGCTATTGTCTCTCCCATTTACATACTTGGGTATCCCAATTGGTGATAATCCTAGGCTGGAGGAGATGCGGAAACCCCTTATCATTAAGCTATCCAAAAAATTGTCATCATGGAAACATAGACAACTTTCTTTTGCTGGTAAGGTGTGTCTTGTTAACTCGGTTCTTTCTTCCTTACCTCTTTTTCTTTTGTCTTTTTTAAATTACCCATGGGTGTAGCTTCCAAAATCATTTCTATTCAACGGAGGTTTGTGTGGGGTGAGGAGGAAGGGAGAAGAAAATTCCTTGGGTGAGTTGGGAAAAGATGTGTAGACCGAAGAGTCATGGAGGATTAGGCATTAAAGATATCCGTATCTTTAATGAATCCCTCTTAGCTAAATGGAGGTGGGGATTATTCTCACAAAGAAATATGTTGTGGGTGGAAGTTCTAGAAGAGAGATATGGTGGGTGGAGAACGTTGATGGATGGGATGAGTTGTAAGGCATCTTCGGTGTGGTGGAGGGATATAAGGAAAGTTTGTGGTGGTGATAATAAGGAGAGGTGGTTTGAAAAAATGATGGAGGGGGGGGGGGGGGGGGGGGGGGGGGGGGGGGAGGAAGTAGTGAGTTTTTGCATGATGTTTGGGTGGGTAGAGAATGTTTAGTAGTCTCACATAGGAGGTTGTACTTAAATCCGGAACAGAAAAATGAGGTTGTTAGAAATATGGGGAAGTGGTTGGATGGAAGGTGGGTTTGGGCTTTTAATTGGAGAAGATCTTGGTTCTCTTGGGAACAAGAATTACTTGACAGCTTTCTCGGCCTCTTGGTGGACAGGGAACCTAAAGTTACAGGACAAGATTCTTGGTGGTGGGTTCCTAATAGCTCGGGGGACTTTCTCTGTAAAGTCTACATATCAATCTCTTCTCTCCTTATGCCATCAAAGTCAACATATGGATGTGTTTTCATCTCTTTGGAAAATTCGCATCCCACCCAAGGTAACTTGTTTTTTGTGGAGAGCTTTTCTGGATAAGTTGCCTACTAAAAAGAACCTTAAAAAGAAAGGTATTAACGTTAGCGGATGAACATTTCTTATGCCCTTTCTGTAACATTTGTGAAGAATCAGTGGAACATGTCTTATTCTCATGCATGGTGGTTAATGAGGTTTGGTTGAAATGCTATACTTGGTTGGGTATAATCACAGCTTTTCCGGAGAAGCTAGAGGATAATTTCTGGCAGCATGCGGGTTCGGTGAGCAACAAACAGAGTAGAGAAATATGGAGGGTTATATGGTGTACAATCACTTGGTGTATTTGGCGCATCAGGAACAAATGTATTTTCCAAGGTGGTAAATTTGATGGTAATACGCTGATAGAAGATGTCAAGTTTTTTTTTGTGGCTGTGGCTCAAACACAAAAAAAACAAAGTGGCTTTTAATTATTCATTAGTTCAATGGTCAGCTTCAACTGCAGCGTGTATTTCGTCTAGAGGATAGGAATGTTGTTATGGGAAAAGTGGTCTTCGAAGGTTGGAGCCATAGAGCACGTGGGGTTTCATTGGAACAACAACTGCATACAAAGGTGGTATGGACGTGATTGGCTGTGGTGTGGTCACTCGTAATCTAGATCATGTAGAAATTTTACTGTTATATTGGTAGATACATCTATTTGGTCAAATACTGGTTTAGAGGAATTTTTTGGAATTTGTATAGGGTCACAGATCAGATGTAAAAGTGATGGTTATTTTTATTTATGCTCTTTGTGAGTATAAGTTAAAATTATCACTCGGTGGGGCTGTTTTTAAGTTTTAGTACTTGCCTTTTATTTGTTTGTAAGTGGTCTTGGGTATCCCTTATACCCTATTTTCTTAATATATATATATATATATATATATATATATATATTATTTTACTGATAAAAAAAAAGAGTTTTTGTAACAAAAAATAAATTATAACTGTTTTATATAAAAATTAATGCATATATATTTATTGAATTTTTTTTTTATTGTTGGCCCCCTTACAGCCAAGGCTGGCTCCGTCGATGACTGTCACACAATTCTTCTTGTTCAACATGAAGTTCTCATCGACAAACATGGTGCCTTATTGACTAGTAGCTAGTGTTGTGTTTTGATAGTGAAGTCATTGCCTTACACATGAAGTTAGGATCACAAAGTGGAAGGAGGAGCCCTTGTAGTGAAGGGGCTTGTCGTTGTGATTGACTTGGTTGTCGCCAATGCAAGGGTGCAAAAATTCTTGGCGTTGCAAGGAATCATGTCAACGAAGAGCTTGAACATGATGTGCTTGATGGGTTGGTCGCCAATGGCCTTGTCAAAGTAGACCTTAAGGTTAGGCATGGTTGCAGAGAAAAGAAATGTAAATCACACTAGGGAAGAAGAGAATAAGGTTGTGTTCGGTTCTTGGACCAACCGGTCGAACCGACCGGTGTAAGTCGAGTTTAATAATATTGCCTGTCGCAAAATGAAGATCTGGAACATCTCATCATTCATTTGCTTCACTCTATCACAATAACATGATTTCGAAAATTTTGACAATCATTGACACTCTTTCTCATCCAGTGAAGGAGATTTTATTAACAATTTGTTTGGTGTAAATGTTGGAATGCCAGAGACGACTACTGCGTATCTACAAAGTATGTACTCAGTTGATGTTCCATAATTTCATCATTAGGAGATTGATAGTTCTTCTACACCATACAATTTTAGAAATGATTAGTCACTACCTCCCATAAATTTAAATGTAAATAAAGCTTTGCAATAAGATGAGCCAATTATTGATGATGAAGTTTATCAAATATGTCAACGTAGACAACTCTGTTGACTTCTTGAACATAACAAGTGATCTCCACAATGTGAAATTGTACCACTTAGAAGATCATTATTTTTATTGTTGCAATTTATGTTGTTTTTTTTTTTATAGAAATTAACTATATTGAACACTTTTAATTAACAAATTTAATTTAACAAATTGATTACTTAAATTTTATAACCAATAAAAATAAATAAAAAATAAAAAATAAAAATAAAAATTACATTGAAAAGATGAACACCGAACCTAACCTCACATCTATATTTATTAATATTTCAATTAGTCACGCGACCCTGCACTTACGTCATAAATCGGAATTAACCGGTCTCGGACGGACCTATTACTCTATGCTGCACATGGAGTTCGAACCCGAGTCATTATACTCTCCTTTACAGATAGTTAACCACAAAGCTATTGTAATTTTTTTCAATAGATGTGAAAAATAATATATATATATATATTTTAGTAATTTCATTTTAAAAAAAAAAACAAAATTTCCTCATTTTTTGCTGTCGAAGTCCAATCAAAACAAACATAAAGGGTGAGATCTGGACCACCTCGGGATATCGGATCTCCTACCAATCGAATCGTGCAGCGTCGTCTGACACACGCCGCTATTGTTGTCGCAGATCCTCGTCAACCACACGTGGCATTCAGATATCCACTACTCATTTACATCTAACGGTCCTTCCGCACCGTCCCAATAGACTTTACATTCACATGTCAACATTTAATTTAACCCAAAATAACGTTCTACTATAAAATAAGAAAAATTTATAATACTAAAAGAGTAAGCCATGTGTGTTTAAATTTTTATAATTTATTTATAATACTTCCTTCGATATAAAAAATAAATAATTAAATCATCAATACCAATAAAAATAATTAAGTTAATGAATTATAATTAATAATATCATAAATTTTAATTTTATTACAAAAGTACTCATTGAATTGATTGATTTAAGTAGTAGTTACATTAATGACACTGCATCTCCACGTGTAACTTGTATTGTTAATAGATCAATCAATCAATACATGAGAAATAAGTAAGTGTCTCATTAATAGATTTTACGAGAAATAAGTAAGTATCTCATTAATAGATTTCACAATATGAAAAGATAAAAAATAAAACTAACAATTAATATATCTTAAAGTGAATATATATTTGTTATAATTAGAAAAAAAAAAATAACACCTATTTTCTTATATAAAGCAGCGGAGGGAGTAATTTATATGGAAGAAGGGAAAAAGAAAGTTAAAAACAAAGACGAGTGGAAGAGTACAACAGAAAGCTTCGGACTTTTTTTTGGTCTCTGGAGTTACACCCCAGCCACGGAGGTTTGTGTCTGTAAAACTTGAATCCTCGTTCTTGCAATTTTTTTTTCTTGGTACAATCTGATGGTCCTTTTTGTTTTCCTTTTTAATTCACAATTAATTTTATAGCTTAGTGTTTTTTGTGTTCTGCTTATGAATTGTGGCTGATGATTTATTTGCATATTGTGGAATGTGGATATATTGATTTCATTTCTAGTTATGATTCTCATTAATATCATCTTTATTGAGATTTACTGTCAGATTTTATTTTGTCTCGTTATCGGAGATGTTCTCTGGGGGTGTTTTCGGGGCTGTGTTTGAACAAAATTGACCTAGTTCTGACTGACATTGAGGTCAAGGCATAAATACATAGATACTTACATTAACGTGGTTTCTTTTTGTCTAATGTGAGGGATTTATTGTAAAATCCCTCAAACTCTTGAGACTGTCTTCTTTGAACAAATTTTAAGCACCAAATTGAGGACCAGTTATTTATCTCATGTTGGTTTCTTTATTGAACAAAAGTTCTCCATATTGTTTGTTTGGCTTAATGTTTTGCAATCATAGTGAACTGAACTGAGAAAGTCAACCTGCATTTCTTGTGTTTCTTGAGTTTCATATCACTGGTTTTGGAAATGAAATCCTGTCTCCTTCCTTCCTTTTCAATTATTTTAAATGGAAGAACTCCTCTAAGCTCCCATATTTGCAAACATATTATTATGGATTTTTAAAATTTATGTTCATTATTATTGTAATTTTAACATTCTAGAAAGCTGGTTAATGTAAACCCGTCTTGTATTTGGTTCAACATGTTTGTTTCCATACGGGTTTAATACTTTTTACACTTATTTCTTGAGCTCGTGAAGACTTGAAGTACAGCTTCTTCTTCAAATTAAGATACTTAATTATGGAGTTCCTTAATGTTTTCATAATTATATCTTTGATATCTTTGATGTCTGGTTCTTCATTTACTCTGAACTTGTTATCATTACAGGTCTGGTCCACTTAACTGAGTTTTTAGATATTGATTTCAAATTTTCAATGTTCGTTTATTGCAGCTCTAGGACTACTCATTAGGTAGATTTTTTTTAGAGGCTAACATGAGCTTTGCTGCGCCATCACTTGGTTCTGCTGGTAAGTTTCTTTTCTGCAGTCAGCACCTCTATCTGGATTATGCCTTCTACTTCAGGGTATAATTTATCCAATGTGGACTTCTTGGGGCAGTATCTAGGATTTTTGGGGATGTATGGGTGGTGTGAGAATTACCATGGAATTTTAGGGAGGAAAATTGATATCCCATTTCGTTTTCTTTTTGTTATCATTCTCCATTTACATTATGGCTCCATTTTAGGTGGTAGATCTGCTAGAAGAGCTTTTGAGTTTGGGAGAACCTATGTTGTCAGGCCTAAAGGTAAACACCAAGCAACTATAGTCTGGTTGCATGGCCTCGGGGATAATGGCTCCAGGTGACATGACATTTCCTATCCCTCTTTCCCAAATTTATATAACTGAAAATTCATTCATGTTTGGGAGATATGTTTCATTTTAGATTTTCAGGCATTATTTTTTATTTCTCTCGTCACATCAATTGTTGCCTAAGATAGTTATGAATTGAAGCAATGTGTCACAAATTTTGGCTTTTTTTACTTTTTAACTGCTTTTACTGGTTCAATTGCTTTTTCAATTTTTAACCCCTTTCATTCATTTCATTGCTGTAAGTTGTTTCATTGAGAACTGTTGCACGTCTAAGTTTTACAACATGGATAAAAATTACATTCTTTTGGATAAAATACACATCTGTCCGATCTGTCTTCTGTATCCTGTCACTTGTTTTTGACTACTAAGAATTATATTTGTTTTACTCTGGATTTCTGTTAATAAATATGTGGTTTATCTAAGCAATATGCTGATGGAAAACACTTAGATACAGTTTTATAGGTGCTGTATGTGCTGTTATTCAATTATAATTAGAGTTTCACCTTGGTAATATGCATAATCCTTTAATGCAAACCTTTTTTCGTGTATTGCTGAGGTGAAATTCCAAATAATTGGAGAACAGCACATATAGCACCTTTAGAACTATATGTAAGTTTTGTCCTATGCTGTTTATAGCTTTTGTCTATACATATATGTTTAGACATTAAAGTTTAGACATGTCTGAGACTACGTAGAGATTTCTGGCCTAGTGAAGTGGGTGGAACTTTAGTAGGACATTTTAAATTCAGTCAGAATCTTTTGAATTCCTCTATTCAGTATTAGTATTCAGTTCATGCTCCAAGAACAAAATATAATGAAGTTTATCCTTGTATATATATTACAACAATAACAATAGTTTTATCTTTGTAGAGTGTGGATGAGGTCAGCTACATGAATCATATGATGCCATTGGACTCAGTTTAAAACCAAATTCTTAGGGATATTATTCACCATGAGATTTCTTTTATAGTTTTCTCCATTGTTCTTCTTGGTTTCCTTTGCCCCTTTTTACAAGGCTAAAAATCATGTGATGTACTCTCCTCACTGATGCTTTCCATGACCTTTGGTACATATCCAAACCACCTTAACTGATTATTTTGTCATTTTTTCCTCCATAGGTGATACACCAGTATATTTTTGTATACAACCATTTCGTATTTGTCATTTTTTGTGTGGCTATCTTAATATTCACTTATTGTCTCTTTAAAAGCTATCATTCACTATCATAGAGTATAGCTGGTCATATAGTAGTATGATAAAACTTACTTTTGAGCTTGGTAGGTACTTTGCAATCACAAATAACCCCGATACCTTTTTGCATTTTAATCACTCAGCTTGTATCTTGGGTGTGACATATTCGTTAATTTCTCTATCATTTTGTAATATCGATCCCAAATACTTAAACATAGAAACCTATGGGATGACATCTTCTCCAATTTTACCTCCAAATCATTTTCCACTTGTTTCTTGATGAAATTGCAATACATCATATACTTGATCTTACTTCTACTCAAGCAAAAATGCTTTGATTTCAATGTTTGTTTCCAAAACTCAAGTTTAGAGTTAATCCTTTTCCCTTGGTTCTTCAATCAATTTTATTGTCTATGAAAAGCATGCATTTAGAAATAATCTTTTATATGTCCTTGATAAGCACATTGAAGACTAGATTAAACAAGCAAGGACTCAAGGTTTGTCTGTACCCCAATCTTTTTTTAGTCATTAATGAGCAATAATAAGAAACGTAACTCCCTAGAATACTAATAGCCACTATACATGAATTTGGTTATTCCACTATCATAGACATTAATTCCATTCCACTAACCTAGACATTAATTCCAAGGAATATAAAGTTATAAACAGTTTCCAACAACATGCACTACACTCTCCTTCCTTCCAATCCATGTCCACCCACTCTGTTCTTTTATTGTGTGCCAAAGTTTAAATCCTTCAGTGTCTAGGTCCTTACAGAATTACACAGAAAACCCAGTAAACGGAATGGAATACTCAATGCAAATGGATACCTACAATTGTCCACTGCCTACAGCTGCTCCTCAGAGGAAGATGATTCTCTGTCACTCCCAAGAAATTGGAAAATCATTCCTGCTTCTTCACTCTCCTTCACATGAGTATTCCTTACTCCTAACAGCATACTAACAGAATGCTATCTCATCCCATACTAACCTCCTCTAACTAACTTACCCAGTCACCCTTTTCTTGCTCCTCGAATACACTCTCCATATCCAAGGCTTTTCTTGCTGCCGACTTAGCACCTGCTCATTTTCTAAATTCTGGGCTGCCTATCACAAAAGGCAACCCATAAGAGAGGACATGTATTAAACAAGGGAAAACAGCAGGATTAACAATTAGAGTCTCAACTTGATGTTTTAGCATGGTTTTAATCATGTGGTTATTATAACTCAGGACAGAACCTCATTTTCTGCTTTGCTTTTGCAGTTGGTCCCAGCTATTAGAGACCCTTCCTCTTCCAAATGTAAGGACACAAAACTTTGAATTGTTAAAGGAGAACTTATATGGCTCATGCCTAGTTTTATATTCTTGGAATATGTATGATTATCTCAATAGTAATTTGAAAGATCATTGTTGAAATGTTTGATGCAGATTAAATGGATATGTCCAACTGCTCCTACTCGGCCAATATCTATATTTGGTGGCTTTCCGTCTACTGCTTGTAAGTTTTATTGTTTTGTCGGTCCTTATTGAGGTGATCAACCTCTAGCAATTATGGTTAATGTATTATAAACAGGCTTATGTGCTGCAACATAGAAGTTGCCAGTTGCCACAGGGAGTATGGAAATGCATGAAGACAGAGCTAATACTAAGGGTTTTAAATCTTTTAATAACCGTAAATTGGTCTTGATAAATTTCTTAAGTGTAACTTTCATGCCTCTTAGGGTTTGATGTTGGAGACATTTCAGAAGATGCTGCTGATGATCTAGAAGGTTTGGATGCTTCAGCTGCACATGTAGCAAATTTGCTGTCTACAGAACCTGCAGACAGTACGTTTCTCTTGCAACATTGTTGTCCAATTTATGTTCCTTGTAGCTTCCTTTAATTTTTATTGAGAAATTTATTCTGCCCAATGCCATGTTCTGTGACATGAAGCTTATTCTCATGCTAGATTATCATAAAAATTAGAACTTAATAGTTGCACTCTAGCACAATTTTTTTATTCATTTCTATTAATTGCTTAGGAAGAAAAGAAAATTATCCTTGCCTGATCTTTGGTTCGTCAAAGTAATCTAACAATCATGCATAAACTTGCATACCAAAAGATAGAATATAATGAAGGAATTGAAGAACACAAGTGCATAATGGTAAATAAAAGGGGAAGAGCATTTATATACTTCTTTAGTATAATTAGATGTACGTTTGATTTAGCTTATTTTGGTGAAATCATTTTTTTTTTTGCTTGCTTTCTGAAGAACTACTAAAAAACATGCACTAAATGTAAACTTCTGAACCTTATACCACCCATATTGATATTATAAAGCTGGATGACATTGAGATCTCAGTAAAATTCAGTTTTAGAATGTGCAGGAAAAAATATGCAAATTTAGTCCACATAGATGTACCATCTGTACAACTTATCATTTGCATGTAAGAGTTTGTTAGCCACATGCCCCAATTAGGAAAGTATTTTTGAAGAAATATGAATGGCCTTAAGAGCCAAAATCGCCAGCCTCTGTTAAAGTTGTTAAGAGGTAGGATATAAAGGAAGAGAATGTAAGTGAATGAATTCAATAAGTTAATCATTTTGTTTTTGGTGGGAGAGACCAATCTCTTGAATTCTTGGAGACTTCTATTGTAGGCCGTTCTTGCGCTACTTCACTTTGTGTTCTGTTGAGCTATAATAGGAGGATTATATTAAATAAATTTCCCTTTCTTTCATTGTGTTAGTCTCTATGTTCTGAAGCAGTATTTGTAAGTGGGTATTAGTAAATTTGGTTGTAGTTAAATGATAAATTTTGGTTCATATGGTTAAATTTCTCAGAACCTTACTACATTTGCATAGGTTTAAAAGTGTAAATCCTCAATTTCAGATGCTGTTAATGGAAAATGAATTTTTAATTAACTCTGCATAACTATCACACTATTTTTATTTTTCTTGTTTGTATAATTCTTTGTCAACCACAGGAAAAAAATTATTATTGTGTGTTATAATAATTTCATGTCTGATATTTGTATGACAGTTAAGCTTGGTGTTGGAGGGTTCAGTATGGGAGCAGCTACTGCCCTGTACTCTGTGTCCTGCTTTACTGCTGGAAAATATGGGAATGGCAATCCTTATCCAGCCAACATAAGTGCAGCTGTTGGTTTAAGTGGCTGGCTTCCATGCTCAAAGTAAGGCCTTTTGACTCTATTTTAACTTGCATGTTAGTTTATTCACCCCCCTCCCCTTCCACTTTTTATATTATTTAATAAAATTGTTATATTTCTGTTCTTGTTTAGGACCTTGAGTAACAAGTTACAAGGGGTAGATGAAGCTACAAGGCGTGCTCAATCCTTTCCTGTTTTGCTGTGTCATGGAAAAGGTAAATCTATGAAATTAAAATATACTTTTTTTGTGTGAATGAAATCAGTATAAAGAAAAGTGTTTTAAGTACAACTAGAGGGTCAATCAGAAATTCTCCATAATGGAAAACATTGAAAATAAACCATGAAACCTAGAAAATCCAAAACACCAGGGCAAAAAAAAAAAAATGCAGTGAGCGTCCCCAGTCTGGCTGCAGATAGGTATGAACCCTTGAAGCAGCGATCATGAAGAAAACACAGATGCAAAAAACAGCACTTTCACAGTTTCACATATCAAATTTGGGGGCAAGGAAAGTAAGAAACACCGTACCTAAACATATTAGCATTCCTTCAACCAATCACATTTAAGGACTGCAAGGGATGTTGTACTTCACCAAATCCTTTGTATTGAACCTATAAAATATGTACCAAAGTTAAGAAACACAGCCAGTGAATTTCGATGATGTCAAAATGATTGTTCCAAAGGGATGTAGGGCATGTTTGGTTAGCTGTTCAAAAAGTACGTTTGGGTACTTCATGTACTTTTGGAGAGTAAATTCTGTTTCGTGACATGTTTGATTATCCTCAAAAGTATGTTTGCACATTAAAATTTTGCCTAAAAACTCAATTTTGTATAAGCAACACTTGAGTTGCTTTTGCAAACTCAATTTACAAACTTAAGTTTAATCCAAACTTAAGTTTGCAAACTTTAATTCAAACATGCTCTTACTCTTGCACTACAAGGTGGTTTCCTTGAATTAAAGTTTACAAACTTAAGTTTGGGTTAAAGTTAAACTTAAGTTTGTAAACTGAGTTTGCAAAAGTAACTCAAGTGTTGCTTCTACAAAATTGAGTTTTTAGGCAAAATGTTAATGTGCAAACATACTTTTGAGGATAACCAAACATGTCATGAAACAGAATTTACTCTCCAAAAGTACGTTAAGCACCCAAAAGTACTTTTTGAACAGTTAACCAAACATGCCCTAAGTTGTCCTTTATCTCTGACCTACATATACACATAGCGCACAATGAGTGAAGAATCATGCAAGTTCTATGACATTTACCTATTGAGATGTAGGCTGTTGTATGAGGGATACATGATAAATATGACCTTGGCTTATACCAAAGTTGGCACTTTGGTTTTGCTTAATTTTTTCATGAAACAGCTTTTCGACTAAATTATTGTGATAACAAGCTTTTCTTAACCCAAGATTATTTTAAACAAGCACTTTTACTCCACTTCTCTAGAAGCTTCAAGGTGTTTAACATAAATCATTCAAGGGCTGAGAAGTAGGTGGTGACCTAAGTTGGTGATTTGCTATTTCTTTGATGTTCTAAATTCATGCTTTAGCAAAATGCTGCAAAACGTTCCTTTATTTAAGGTATACCCAGGAAGATGCCCCTTTCGTTGATAATTACCATTGGTTAATGTTTAAACCTGTTCATCTAGGTTGTATAAAATTTTCCATATATTTAGTAGCAAATAAACATACAGTTTCGTTTTATAATGTGCTAATTGCTCGATTTTAAGCTCATTTTCACCAACATTACGACTATTGGTAATTTAACTTTGAATTGTGGATGAATAACATTAGCATTTATATTCTTTCAGGTGATGATGTTGTTCCCTATAAGTTTGGTGAGAAATCATCAAAGTGCTTAAGTTCAACTGGATTTCAGGATGTAACTTTTAAAGCTTATAACGGGTAATAAACGAAAATACCTGTGAAATGATTTGTTCTAGTTTATATAAAATCCTCATTATCCCATATTATATTTTTAATTTTGTCTGGACTTTTGTTTTGGTTCTACACATAAACAGGCTTGGACACTACACAATTCCAGAAGAGATGGACGAGGTTTGTGCTTGGCTAACATCAAAATTGGGCCTTGAGGGCAATACTGCTTAGTTAGCAAGCAAAGGAAGCAAAATATGAAAAATAATTCTTTTCCTTTTTGGTCCATTTGTAATTTTATGTTATTGCAGATTTGCTTAGATTTCTGTTGATGATATGCATAATATATCCGCAACCCATTTTGTAAACACTTGGGGCCTGAGGGCATCTTCACGACAAGGTACTGTTATTGAAACAAAACTTGGTGGTGGTTCTTAAAGCTTGGTGATGGAATGCTGCTCTAATATATTATGCTGAAGAGGATTCTACAATGGTAGTTGGGTTTTCGTTTTGTTAAATGCTCTTATTTAGCGTGAGATACAACATGGTGCATTGATCTTCCCAACTGGGACTAATTACCAGGGGTGTACATGGTTTCATTTTGTATAAATTTAAGCCAAATTCAATTTAAAATCAAACATTTAGGTTGGATTTTAAAACTCAATTTACTTTATTTTGTTTTTTCAAAACTAGTTTGGTTTTTGACAAAACCAGTTTCAAACCAGTTTTTAAACTTGGAACTGTTTTTAAATCAAAAATTAATTTTAAAAAGACGAAATCTAAGGTGGTGGTCCACCATGCACCATTTTTCAGCACCCTTGGATTAATCTAATGTGCATAATGTTATGATGCACCCTATACATAAGATCTTTCCCCTTACTCTATCCTTCTTCATGTCTTCGACAACCCTTCCACTGCCTCTAGTGACGCCTCTATCATTGTCATTCCTTCACTCTATATATTATGCTAGCAAGGTGTTGAATGATGCTTAGTTGAATTATGCCACCACAGAGAAAGAATTGCTAGCTATTTATGCTTTGGAGAAGTTCAGACCTTATTTGATTGGCTAAAAAGTCACTATCTTCACAGATCACTACGTCATCAAGTATTTTTTGACTAAAGTCGACTCCAAGCCAAGATTGATTAGGTGGATTCTCTTGCTTCAACAGTTTGACCTGGAAATGAAGGACAAAATGGGTTGTGAAAATGTTGTAGTCGATCATCTTTCTAGATTGGTGAATGAAGAAGTCGCTCTTAAAGAAAAGGAGATTCGTGATGAATTTCCTGATGAGTCCTTGTTAGTGGTGCATGAGCGCCCTTGGTTTGCTGACATGACAAATTTCAAAGTGACGGGTGATATTCCTAAAGATTTTACTTAGCACCAAACGAAAAAGTTCCTCCGTGATGCTCATTATTATGTGTGGGATGATCCGCACTTGTTCAAAATTGGAGCAGATAATCTCTTGAGGAGGTGTGTTTCCAAGGAAGAGGCAAGAAGCATATTGTAGCATTGCCATAATTCACCTTATGAGGGACACTATAATGGAGAAAAGACTGCTGCAAAAGTCCTACAATCTGGTTTCTTTTGGCGAACCATTTTCAAGGATGCTCATGAGCATGTTCAACAATGTGACAAGTGTCAAAGAACCGAAGGCATTTCCAAGAGGCATGAGATGCCATTGCAAAACATTCTTGAGGTTGAAGTGTTTGACTGTTGGGGGATAGACTTCATAGATCTTGCCATCATCTCTCTCCAATGAATATATTTTAGTGGCAGTGGACTATGTCTCCAAGTGGGTTGAAGCCATTGCAGCTCCTAAAAATGATGCAAAAACAGTGATCAAGTTCTTGAAGAAGAATATCTTTGTCCGGTTTGGTGTTCCTAGAGTTCTCGTTAGTGATGGAGGGTCACACTTTTGTAATGTACAGTTGATAAAAGTGTTGGAACACTATGGTGTTAAGCACAAAATGGCCTTTCCATATCATGCCCAAACAAATGGGCAAGCTGAAGTATTCAACCAAGAGATCAAGCGCATTTTAGAGAAAACAATTACATCTTCAAGAAAAGATTGGTCCATGAAGTTGGATGATGCTCTTTGGGCATATCAGACTGCTTTCAAGACCCCCATTGAGTTGTCACCATTCAAAATGGTATATGGGAAAGCATATCATCTTCCTGTAGAGCTAGAGCACAAGGCCTATTGGGCCTTAAAGTTCTTGAATTTTGATCCATCCACCTTGAGAGATAAATGGAAGTTGCAATTGCATGAGCTAGAAGAGATGAGGCTCAGTGCTTATGAGTCTTCAAAGCACTACAAACAGAAAGTGAAGGTTTATCATGATAAGAAGATCTTGCACCGAGAGTTTAGGCCTGGACAACAAGTTCTCTTCTTCAACTCCAGGCTTAGATTCTTTCCTGGAAAGCTCAAGTCAAAATAGTCAGGGCCATTTACCATCAAGGAAGGGAAGCCTTATGGAGCTGTAGAACTGGAAGACCCACATCACAAAGGAGTTGGATTGTCAATGGCCAAAGGCTAAAGCTTTATTTGGGTGGTGATATTGAGAGACCCACTACTATGATCCATCCCAATGACCCTTGAGGTCATTTTGCTCGTCAAGCCAATGATGTTAAAGAAGTGCTTTTTGGGAGGAAACCCAGCTCTCTTTCCTTTATCTTTGTGTGTTTTGCTGTTTGTCTTTGTGATTTGTGTTTATGTTTATATAGTTTTAGTGATTGTGTCATGCTTGGTTGTTTTGATTTTAGCATTCCATAAGTGTTGGTGTTATTTTAATTACATAATGCATTTGCGCATAAATGTTGGCTTTTTAATATTGGTGTGTTGTGCTTGTTTGTGTGTTTGATACATGATGCATTTACATGATGATGAATTTGAATTAAGTTACTTGCATCATTGTGTTAGAGGACTAAAATTCTTGTTGAGGGAACCATTCACGAGATAGCTAAGCTAGCCTTTTAGATAGCTAAGCTAGAAAGTCATTTTTTTTTGTTCCAGTGGTTTTGTAGCTAAGCTAGCACAGGTACTCGCTAAGCCATCCAAAAAGCTGCGTTATTTCATTTGCTCTCTGCATAACCTCACTAAGCTATGAGCCCAAGCTAGCTAAGCTAGAAAAAAATTAGCTCTCTGTCTCAAAATAGCTAAGCGAGTGCCTTATCTAGCTAAGCCAGTGACTGGCATGTTTAAAATTTTGAATTTAAAAAAAAAACCAAAAATTTGGAACTCATTGGACCCAAATGGGTCGAGTCACTACATGGGTGGCCCATCTCACCAAACAAGTTACTTGTTTGGAACCCAAAATGCACCACACTATGTCGTTGCCTTCTTGTTTCAATTTTGAACCCTGGGTGATCTATAATCCCAGCACGAATCAAGTGCGTTTCCAACCAAAATCACACTGCGCTTCAGTTTTTCTTTTTCTACTTTCTTCTCTACCTTGGAATTGAAAAATCAAAACTTTTCTCAAGAACCCAGTAACGAACCTGGTGCGTTGGGTTGTGTTCACCTTACCCCAAGTTTAGTTTGTGTTTTTATTCTCTCTCTTGCACTCTCTGTTTTGTGCTCGGGATTCCTGTTCCATAAGAATCCCTCACCAAGTTCATCTTTGTTCTTTTTCTTTTTCTTTTTGTGTTGTGCTGATGTTGTTACTTTTTGTTTAAACGTTTAAAGCTTTTGGCATTCCCTTGTTCTCTTGTTTTTGCCATTGTTTTAACGTTTGATTTTTGTTCTCTACTTCGGGGTTTGGGGTTTTCATTTGGGTCCTGTTTTGGGATTTTCATGGTGCCTTCGTGTATGTTTCACTTTCTACATTTTGGTATACTAAGTTGTTGCCCCCATGGTGTTCGATAGAATGCTCGACCCAAATTGTCACATTTGGGGCGTTCTGGCTAAGCCATGTGTGACAGTAGCTAAGCTATAGCTTCATATCATGCACGAACCGATGTGGCTATGGCTAAGCGAGCTGAGGCTATGGCTATTCCAGATTGCGCAAAACTGAGAACAAATTGAGGCATGGCTAAGCCACTGCTACAGCTAGCTAAGCTAGTTCCCCTAACTTCTTCTCTGTTTCTTTTCTTTAATTTCTCTTATTTTATCCTTTTGTTTATGTTCTTTTAGCATCATTCTTGTTTTGCATATGCTTTCATTTCAAATTTTTGTTGAAACTCTCTAACTTTGATCTCTTTCAATTGTGTTATGTTTTCTTTTTCTAAATTTTATTTTAGGATGGCTCTCACTAAGAAATCTTCCCAAGCTACCAAGTCCATTTCAAAGAAGCGGAAAAGCACCCTTGCTCTTGCTGAGTCTTCATCTCGGCCCCGTACTAAACAAGCTGCTCAACCACGGACAACACCTCCTAAAGATTATGAGGACACCAGATTCCGGTCCAAGATTCATCAAAAGAGATTTGAAGACCTCCAAGCAAGAAAGCTAAACGCCGAAAGAAATGTGTCACTGCAGCCTAACAAGTACCACGACTTTGCCAATGAAATCAAGAGAAGGAAGTGGGACAAATTAGCTTACTTGCTCAACTGCATTAAAGAGGGAGTGGTGAGAGAAATCTATGCGAATGCTCTACCCTAGACAGGCCAATCAGCAATCACAAAATCTTTTGTAAGGGGAGTTCCCGTTGATTATGATGCACATACACTGAACAACCTTCTGGAAACCAATGTCCATCTTCCAAGGGACACATCTTGTGCTTATACTCAGTGGATTGAAAGTCTAGAGGAGGATATTGATGATAATGCTGTAACCAAAAAATTGTGCATCCTAGGTGGTGGATTCAAGACAAAAGATGATGGGACTGCTGTGAGCCTCCTGAGGAAATACATGACTACCCTTACTATGCTTTGGACGGATTTTGTGCTCTCTAACATTTACCCCAGCTCTTATACTTATGACATATCCGTTAAGAGGGCTCAGTTCATTTATGCTATCATTATTGGGATGGAGATTGATATTGGCAACCTACTTAGTGAGGAAATTTTTGCTATTGTTCTTTCCACTGGCAGAAACAAGCTTGGATTCCTTGCCTTGATCACTCACCTTTGTGCTAGCTAGGGTGTTGTTGTCACTTACTCTTCTATCACCCACCTTCTTTCTCCCATAAACAAAAGATTCATCAAAACTCATCGTGTGAATGCCATTGAAGAAGCTGATTCTCCACCTAGCACACCACGTTCCCCGAGGACCCTTCAACAATAAGTGCTTGAGTTGGCTGCTAATATGCATGACTTATGGCAGCAAAATGCTGCTATTCACAGCTCTCACCTCTTTATGAATCAGTCTTTTCGTAGGTACACATTACACATGTCTTCAGGAGCTCTAAGACCATTTCATTGGCCTTCAGACTAGGAGTATGCTGCTGCTGCTTAGCCACATTTTCCTGGAGATCAGGTTGATCTTTTTAGAGGGGGTGGACCTTCCAGTGTTGCAAGAGATGATGACCAGAACCAGAGCAATCTGAAGATGAGGATGGACTGGAGTAGGGCGCTGTGGCTAGAGCTGTTGAGGAAACGGAGGATGTCTAGCCTGTGGGGTTAGCCAGTTTATGTTTTGTGTTATAGGATTTAGTTTATTTTATGTAGTTTCAATTTTAGTTCTTTAGTTATGTTTTGTGGGTGCAGTACTAGTACTTAAGACTTATGGTGATGCATGTTTTGTGAAGTTCATATTTCATGTCATGGTTTAAGTTTTTTTGTGTTGTGTTTAGTACATTGTGGTGAAATTGTGGCTGTGTTAGTTTGTGTGATGTTATGGTTTGAGAAAAGTTGCATCATTCCGTTATCCTGTGCAATGATAGTTCAGTTGTGAATGTGTTGTTTGGTTAATTTCGTGTGGTTGTACTAAGAGTTAGCATAACTTAGATGCGTGTGCGCTTGTCAAAAAGCTTAATGGGTGTGGCATGATGTTGTTGTGGATCATTGAATGCTCGACCTATAAACCTTGTGAGTTGTGTGTGCTTCATTGGATACTTATTGAGTGACACCTTTTGGGAATGATACAATTAATTGATTTTGCTTGATTCTCTCATCATTGTTATGCATGTATGTATGGAAATGATCAAGGCATTGTATTATATGATAATGAGCTACTAAGCCAAAAAGCCAACCAACCAAAATTTTTTTCCCTTGTTAACCCCTTTGAGCTTCATGATTATTTAATTCGTTTATAAACCTTTGAGCTTAAAAGAAAAACAATGCACTATCCCCATTTTAGGGATAGGAGAGAAATGGTTTCATGATTGAGTTTTGCACAAGTTTGGGGGAGTTGGGTTTACACCAAACAAGAAGGGATAGATTGATGGGAAGTTTAAGTGATAACCATTTTCAGCAGAAGATAAGTGTCATATTTTGTATATTCTCTACCTTGTTTAAAAAAAATCAAAAAGAAAAAACAGAAAAACTATAAAAAAAAATCAAAATAGATAAAAAAAGATTCCAATTAAAATTAAAATCAAAGTCAAGAGTGTTACCATAGTGTTTGTATTTAAATAGAGTGACTTTGATTGAAAATAAACGGGGCAATTTCTTAGTTGTGGGTTTTCTTGGAACATGTGAGAAAAGGTGAGGGAATGATACTTGTCTAAAATTTTTGCTTTCCTAATCTCTTGGTGAAATTTGCATCTAGAAAAATCAATTTTGTTTGTGGCCTAGCCACATTAGAACCTTGAGAAAGTCCTTTGTGATCTATGTTGCATGATGACTCTTGATTTGATTGAGAAGATAGCAAAGTTGATTTGTGTGGTTCCATTGTGTGGGATAGAGTAGAGAGATACATTCACCCTTTATGCAACAGTGTGATAGAGATAAATAGTTGATTTGTTAGGTGTTAGTGTTCAGTGAAAACTTCAATGATGGATTGTCATGCTTGTTAACCTTTTTTGACAAGCACACATGCATCCAAGTTATGCTAACTATTAGTACAACCACACGAAATTAGCCAAACAACACATTTACAACTAAACTATCATTGCACAGGATAATAGAACGATGCAACTTTTCTCAAACCATAACATCATATAAACTAACACAGCCACAGTTTCACCATAATGTACTAAACACAACACAAAACAACTTAAACCATGACATGAAATATGAACTTCACAAAACATGCATCACCATAAGTCTTTAAGTACTAGTACTGCACCCACAAAACATAACTAAAGAATTAAAACTGAAACTGCATAAAATAAACTAGGTCCTATAACACAAAACATAAACTAGTTGACTCCACAGGCTAGACATCCTTCATCCCCTCAACAGCTTCGGCCATAATGCCTTACTCCACTCCATCCTCATCATCAACATTGCTCTGGTTCTGGTCATCATCTCTTGCAACACCATCTCTTACAACACCAGAAGGTCCACCCCTTCCAAAAAGATCAGCCTGGTCTCTAGGAAAATGTGGCCAAGCAACAGCACCAGCATACTCCTCGTCTGAAGGCCAATGAAATGGTCTTGGAGCTCCTGAAGACATGCGCATACAAAAAGACTGATTCAGAAAGAAGTGAGAGCGGTGAATAGCAGCATTTTGCTATCGCAAGTCATGCATATTAGCAGCCAACTCAAGCACTTGATGTTGAAGGGTCCTTGGGGCACATGTTGTGCTATGTGGAGAATTAGCTTCTTCAGCGGCATTCACACGATGAGTTTTGATGAATCTTTTGTTTATGGGAGGAAGGAGGTGGGTGATAGAAGAGTCAGTGACAACAACACCCTAGCTAGCACAAAGGTGAGTGATAAAGGCAGGGAATCCAAGCTTGTTTCAGCCAGTGGAAATGATAGTAGCAAAAATTTCCTTACTAAGCAGGTTGCCAATATCAATCTCCATCCCAATAATGACAACATAAATGAATCGAGCCCTCTTAATAGATATGTCAGAAGTATGAGAGTTGGGGTAGATGTTAGAGAGCATAAAATTCGTCCAAATCGTAGTAAAGGTAGTCATGTATTTCCTCAGGAGGCTCACAACACTCCTATCATCTTTCGTCTTGAATCCACCACCTGGGATGCATAATTTTTAAGCTACAACATTATCATTAATATCCTTATCTAGACTTTCAATCCATTGAGTATAAGCACAAGATGTGCCCCTTGGAAGATGGACCCTAGTTTCCAGAAGGTTGTTCAGTGTCTGTGCATCATAAACAAGAAGAGCTCCCCTTACAAAAGATTTTGTAATCGTTGATTGACCTATCTAGGGTAGAGCATTTGCATAGAATTCTCTCACCACTCCATCTTTAATGCAATTGGGCAAGTCAGCTAATTTGTCCCACTTCCTTCTCTTGGTTTCATTTGCAAAGTTGTCATACTTGTTGGGTTGTAGTGACACCTTTCTTTCAGTATTTAGCTTTCTTGCTTGGACGTCTTCAAATCTCTTTTGATGAATCTTGGATCGAAATCTGGTGTTAACATAATCTTTAGGAGGTGTTGTTCATGGTTGAGCAGCTTGTATAGTACGAGGCTTGGATGAAACCTTAACAACAACAGGGGGCTATCTCTACCTTTGAGTTCCAGCTGTTGCATCCTTGTTATGGTTTCTTATATGGGCACCATATTTTTTTAGTGGGCATCCATTCTACATTTTGTGCATAATCCTTGTTTTGGGGGGATTGCAACGATGGATATGTTAGGATGTGATTGATCTCAAACCATTGTGTAGTGTTCAAGTTGTCATGTTAAGTTTAGCTTTATTTTATTTCAATCCTTGTTACTTTTGCTTAGGGACAAGCAAAGTTCTAATTTTGAGGGAGTTTGATAAGTGCCAATTTTGCATACTTTTAGTAGGCATAATGAAGCTCTTATCTCACTTTTCCTTTCCTTTTGAACCCTGTTTTAGCACATTTTAATTTAGTTGCTAGTATTTTATAAGATATAGCTAACTATACATATTTTTTTTATAAACATCTAACTTTTGTTAACCCTTAGTGTGTAGGAATTGGAGGAAGAATGTTGGAAGCTTTTTGGAGATCATGAAAGAGCATTTGGAAGTTATTTTGGAATTAAAGAAAGTCAAGGCTAGCTTAGCCAACGCTCTCTATGGCTTAGCCAGGACTTTTGGAGGAGCTAGCTACGCGAGCTAGCTGACAGAAGGTAACCAAATTTTGTACATAGCTAGCTAGCTTAGCAAGCTTACTCCATGGCTTAGTGAGGGTGTAAAAAAATTCACTTTTTGAGTGCTCGAAATTAGATGCTATAAAATGGCCCAAGTGTCATAAAGGAATGGTCTTCAATTTTCCTCATACCAGTAGCTCCAATACAGTGAAGAGAAGCTCTCTTATGCCTCCATTCATCTTCTTCATTTCTTCTTGTATTTTGATGCTACACATGACAATGAATAGCTAAATCCTCCATTGTTGGGGTTAGATGTATCTAAACTACACTTTCTTGTATATTTCTTTATATATATATATTATCTACTTTGTTCTTCAATATTGGTGTTTTGTTTTTGTGCTTCATGCTTGTTGTGGCTTGATCACCCATTACATGATTTGTGACTTGAAATTGATTGGGAAATGCTTTTATAGTCTTGAACTGAGATAAAAACACCCAATAAGTGATCTAGGAAAGGGTGGAAAGGGTCTTGGTTTATTGGTCATGTTATAATCATTGAGCTTAAAGCAAGTTACCTTGTTAAGTTATCAAAGGATTGAAGCTTAATAATGGAGCTTAGGATCCTTTCTCCTAAGGGATTAGTGTTAGGTGATTTTTCATTATTGATGTCAATATTGAAGTGCAAATATGCTTTTAAACGTGATTTGAAAGAGAATGATGTTTAGTGAAGTCTAACATCAACAATTCCATTTCATTTGCAAAACCCATCTTTTCTGCATCTCTTTGCATTATAAAAACCAATAAATAGTTTCAAAGTTTGTTTATTTGCTTTATTTTCTTTATTGCAATTAAAACATCACTTCTATCCGTTTATCGTCATGTTTGTTAAGTCTAGTCAATGTAAATTTGTCTAGTATTATGTGAGTCATTTGGAAGAACGATACTTATACTTATGGATTACTACTGACGACTTGGTACGTTTGCCAATGAGTCAACAATTATTCACAATAACACATTACATATCATTCAAACAAGTGCCTCAAGCACCATCATACCCTTCATGCATTAAATTCATGATTCTCATCACTTTTAATTAAGTCTTATGTTTCCCTCATCCTCTCAAGTCTTATGCTAAGTTCTATGTCCATACCCATCATTCTCCAAGCAAATATCCTATTAGGTCATTCTAAGTCCAAAATTGAGAGTCAAATCCACATGTGTCAAGGTGCCTAAAAGTTTACCAAGTTCACATAATTAATAATCTTCATACACTTTTTAAATGTTCATTTGCCCTTTTTTCAATGATTTCACAATCCTCAAACTAAAACGAACACGACAATATGAATTCAATCACCACACAATCGAGTTCCCAGCACACGAGCTTCGCTAAGAGGATCAACTCCTCTTGACTCCAATTTTCAACAACAATAACAAGTCAAATTATCAATAAATAACAATAGAAACAACATGAAAATAGTAAATCAATTTCATAATTCATCAAAATTTACAGAGGTCTCCCACTAGGGTAGAACCCTGCAGCCAATATTTTTAATCAAATAAATATGACTCACAAGTAATTAATTTAAATAAAAATCACATATGTACAAGTGCAGAGTTGAGTAATCCAAAAATTATTCAACATAGCAAATCAACTCCAAATTCAGTGAAACTTTGCATAACATTCCACATCATACATATAACATCACATAAATTTATCTCCCAAAATATCACACTAAAAAGGGCTTTTTAATTAAAATACTATAGTGGGCAGATTTTAGGAGAACAGAGTATAAAATCAAAATAAAATATTAAAATATTTTGGAAATTCACGAAATTTAGAGAGACCTTCCACAATATCAAAATAAAATCATATAATTTTTCCAAGTCAAACCATGAGCTCTAAATATTTATTTAACCATTATTTTCCCCTGGTGGTAGATTTTAGAGTCCACATTTAAAATTCAGAAATAAATATCAAACCAACTTGGAATGTCCTGAAAATTTACAGGTATGTTCTACAATACTAACTTTATGATATATATTTTTTTCACACAAAATCATACACTAAAAATAATTTTTATTTACGAAATACAGTGCAGGGTGGAGTCTCTAAAATGCAAAAGAAATTCAAAATAAAATAGTAAAGTTACTTGTAAAATTCTAGAAAAATTTAGAGACCTTCCTCAACATTATAAGAAAGTGTTTATAACCTTATTTCACCCAAGTAAACCTCATTTAAACAGTTACTTCGTGCAAAACAAAGCATGTGGCAGATTCAGGGAAATCCAAAATAAAATCCATTAACAATATCAAATGACCTCAGAAAATTATGAAATTTTTTTGAGTTGATCCAGAGGCATAATAACCCATGTCTATGATATCAAATCATAGAAATCACACACGAAATTATCTCAAGCAAATTAAACAGTGCAACAGCCCCATAATAGAGAAACTAAGTGATTTCAAGCAAAAGAGAATTTTTTTGAAAATGAGACCACCCAAGGGTTGCATCACACATATTATGAAGCATACTTCATAAGAAAAACAAGAAAGGCTAGAGAAAGGAAGAAAACTTCTCCATACCTCTAGAGAAACAAGCTCAAAATGAATGAAAGAGGTGTTGTCTTGAAGAGGATGGAGGCCTCTTTAATATACTTAGCATAGAGCCACAAAAGGTCCTTGCTTGAGGGTCAAATTTTAGAGAGAAGGTGGAGCTTGCATAGAGAGAAGGAGGAGAAAGTGTTGGAGAAGGAAGAGAGCACACACACACACACACTAAAGTGAGAGGGAAAGAGTTTTTTTTTTTTTTTTAAAAAAAAAAAACAACACTCCTCCCTTATTTTTCTAGGGCTAGCGCCCTCTTGGCCAAGGGTAGGGTCCTCCAACTTTTTGATTTTGGGCCCCTAACCCTAATTGGAGGGACCCATTAGGGTTAAGGTTAGGGTTTTAATCTCTTTTAGTTTACTAAAATTCATTAATTAGTCCTCTAACATGTGCTAGCTTTGTATTTTAATTTTCAATTACTTGATTCCAGACTTAAATTAATGTAAATAGATTTAACTTCCTTAATTAGGTTTTTACATCATTAATTATTTTAAAACACTTACTTTTACTAATTAAAGCTATTACAATTAATTACCAAGCTAATTGTGCCATTAAAGAATTAATTCTTCAGTTATTTTGAAAGTTCACTATATTTATAACAATGCCGTTAATGAGCTCTCTCCTTACTTTGACCATTTGACCATCTTTAACTTTGGTTGACCAAGCTTATTTTAAGTCTAAACTTAATTCAAATTAATTATTCTCTTCATGATTAAGCCATTTTTAATCACTAAACATTTTTTAATCATTCAAGATATATTTTTTCCTTATTTAAAACACCATTATACAATAATATCACACAAGCACAAATAAATTAAGTTGTAATTTTTTTAGGGTGTTACATGGTGAACCTACCACAGGTGGTGGTGGAAGCGATGGACCCGCCGCATTTAGTGGTGAAGATAGTGAACCCGCCATGGTTGGTGGTGGAGGCAGTGGAGGGGCATGATGAACAAGTTTAGGGGAAGGAGAATCATTAGGTGTATAAGATGTATGATATAATTGAATGCACCAGATGAATCCTATGGTTAAGAAAGATGGTGCACTTTATGCCACTTATAAAGGAGGTGCACGGTAGTATTCGTCATAATTAACACACCTACCTTGTAAATTGATAACTTTTTGAAAGTGCCTTAACCTTTAAAAATAAAGGCAAGTAAAAAAAATGTGTTGCTAGAAATTTCTCGTAATTGACTTGTTAGTATAGTTCTTTATATTTTAATTGTGTATGAAATATTAATATTTGATTAATTTTCTTCAATATTAAATCTCAATTAAAATTTGCAATAATAATTTTAGATTGATTGAAATGTTAACATCTAAATTTAAATTTACAATAATAATATTTGATTAATTTTCATAATCTAATATTTTTTTGTTAACCATGTTATTGGTGTAAAGTATCCACTACCTTTGCTGATGACTAATCTTCACGGGAACCAGGCTGACCACATTTAGTAGGATCTCCTCTCCCAACCACGTTTTTCCATCTACAAGGCTCAAATATGAGACTTTTTTCATAATCTAATATTTGATTATGGTTTGAAAAATTGATATCATGTTGCAAAATTAATTTAGAAAATAAATATTACATTAATAATACTAATATAATGTTAGGAACATTATATTAGATTCTTTTTTAAGCGTCTCCACATGCTGCAAGGTTCAAAATCCAACAGGTGCAAAATTTATCTAATTTTCTCCAATTTCAAACTCCCGTGTGCGTGGTGTACTGGTGTTGCTTTCCAATTTCAAATTCACACCTACCCAATTGGATCAGCTGGTGATCCAAGTTTAATAACACTGGTTAGAATGCTAATTTCAATGAGGTTTAATCCAAAACAAAGAGAGATGATAAAAAAATGTATAACACAATCTCATCAATATTCAAGCAATGTACATGTGATATACATGGTAAAAGTTAAATTTAGTCACTATTGCAATTGATTATGTAGAGAAAACATGATTCTTAACTCAATAATGAGAGATAAAGGTAGATAAAAGAGAACACACAAAAAAAAATATTGGTTCAATTCAAACCCATAAATGTGGTCTATATATAGTGTTCAAGCAAAACTTGTGAGTTTTACTATTAGTCATTCATGTCTTACAACCAAAGACTCAACAAAAATCACACAACCAAAGGGATATCTTACCTTTTGCCAATTTTCTTGGGATACCCCACCCAAGAATCACAACATTTAGGGATACTTCACCCTAATCCAATTTTGATATCACACCTAATAGAAACTATTGGTGTTAAAATAATCAACTAACAATTATTTTAGTCATTTTTGGACAACTGAAGTGGGCCCAAGGTGTGTAGGGATCAAAATGTCTTGATTTTAGGCCAAGCCCAGTAACAAGCTGAGGAATTGGAAGTGTGAAGCAATTGAGAGGCAATTACTTCAAGCCAACAAGGGAGCACACTGCACACTTGCATGATCTCCTCAAAAATGGTAAGTGGGTAGTTATTTCTAGGTGAAATGGTTGATTGTTAATCGCTTCTATAAATATGATTTTCAATTATGTAACCGAGGTTCCTGACCAAATCAATCAACTTTATCATTTTTAGCCATTTACTTTCTATTTTTAATTTTATTTACAACTTTATTTACCGCTTTCAACCATTTACAACACTTATTTATTGTAATTCCATAGGAGTAGAGTACTTTAGATAAACTTCAATTCATGATGGCTAGAAAGCTCTTTGGAGTGGACTATGAACTAATTTGAGGAACAAAATTTCTTCCTCAAGTCAGTCGCCTAAAAGGAATCATTCGATGGTAATTAGTCGTTTTCCATGACTCATCAATTGAGATTTTCCTCAACAATAGAAACAATTCAGAAAAAAGAGTAGGATTTAGAAAGATCAAACAAAAATGACTTAATAATAGTATAAGATGTTTCAAGGAATTGCTCTTTGATTTCTTGATTGATTAAAATTTCTTAACTATTTATAGAAATTGTTACTAGATTAATTTTTTACTTTGATATATTTTATAATAAAAATCAATGAATTTCTTAAATTAAAATCAATTAATTATATCATTTGAGTTAATTGATTGATTGGTTGAATATAATTTCTTACGTTAATTATTGGGTTTAATGGTTATGCACTGACAGTCTAAAATAGTTTTACACTCATCCAATCACAAATCATCATTGATACGACTTTAAGGCAATTATTGTAAAAGAACAAATCAAAAATTTTCTAGCAATGAATAATATAAATATAACTTCATTAACTGAGTTACTTGAAGGTGTTTGATAATGTAAACATGCATTATTTGGTTTCTGATGAGGCTTGCATAGGTCAGTTCTTTCTTTTCACTATCTTTATTTGGTTTGCAAAATATAAGAGTAGATAAGCTTCTCTAGCTTTATATGTCAAGGCACCAAATGCATGCTTGAATTATGGTGGCAGTCTTCTACAAGTATCTACCAATTCCATGGCATTTTATCATAGGGATTAATGAGAGGAGAACCTTTCAATAGGGAGAGCATATAGACTAACCATTAGTTACCAAAATCCCCCAAAACAAACGGGTTTATACACTCTAAAAGAATCTTTCATACTAAAAAGTTTCCAAACGTGGATGTAATTTACATGGTTAAGAGCCCCAACAATCCTTCCAGAAATAAAAACCCAGGCACATGAACAACTAAGCCCCATGTACACAATCATTGATACATGTAAAGAATCTTTAATAACTCATTTCCAAACGTGGATGTAATTTACATGGCTAAAGAGCCCCAACAATCCCTCCAGAAATAAAAACCCTGGCACATGAACAACTAGGCAGGCCCCATACACAATCATTGATACATGAAAATCAATGCAAGCTCTATTTCTAGCATAAACCCTGACACGAAAACCTTAACCTTAAGCCACTAAATGAACCGAGGAATGAAGAAAGCCTTTGAAAAATGAGAAATTTTTAGGCACGAATCATCCCTATCAAGCAAAGACAACCTGCATTATCCAAGTGTTTTTCCCACCTCCAACACATCATCACATTCATTTTACTGGGGCCTCTTTAACAAAAGAAAGATTATCTGTTTTGCTAGCCAGAGGTGACAGAAGCCGCTTTTCTTGATCGTCATCTAATCCTGATGTTGATTGAGATCCACAAGGCGAGGCGGTCGAAAGAGAATCTGTAATTTCATCTTCTGCAAACAGTCACCAAGATATGTAGTGCAGAATGTTTACATGTGTTACTAAGATGGAAAACCTAGTATGCAATAGGATAAAGATTGGTTAAGGAACAAGAATATACGCACCTGAACACTCGTGGTATTCTGGTAGCTGTTTAACAGTTGTTACTTCAACACATTCAGGAAGTAGACAGCTGCAAAGTGAACCTAAAATTTTCACCAGAAGGCTGCACTTAGGATCTCATTGTGTTTTTATAACAAATATGAAATGTGACATGAAAAGTATATAACAGAGGGAGAAAGATGAAATGATATGGATTTGTCACACAAATGATATTATTCTCTCACCATGATATCATAAAGGTTAAAATAGAATTTTGTTCCCTTATTTACATTTTTTATTTCAATTTGGTCTCTTAAGTTTAAAAAGATTTACTTTTGTTCCTTATAGTATCTATGTTAAACCAAACTGGTTTTTTCGTCAATTATTAGCACTAATGGTATCAATTTTGGTTGACATGGCATACGTCCATTTGACATGGCATGTCTCACAGATTGTCACATGTCACTAAGTTGACGAAGTTAGTATGATAAACTAACAGAAGGATTAATTTGGTCTAATAGAGACACTTTAAAGGACCAAAGTGAAACATTGTAAACTTAGGAACCAAATTGAAACAAAATAATATAGATAAGGGACCAAAATCCTAGTTTAGCCTATTTTAAATGAAGATAAGAAATATAGTTTGATATTTTAAGAAAGTAATTTTCTTCAAGAAAATGGATGAATGGAAAGCAGACTCGACACCATCAAAACATAGTAATTACAATTGGCTGAAACTCAATTCAAGTATCAGGTAGTTACAAACAAAAATAGAAATAGATTTTGAGAATCCTTTTCTTCCTTTCTATTTCATATAGTGTTAAATCATGAAAACTAAACTTCATATACCAACAGTGTTTGAGTAGACACAAGTTGATGTGTGGAAGCAACTATTGTTTAGTTCATAAGAATTCAGAAGACAGATATAACAATAGTCTTATCCCAGTAAGTGAAGTCAGCTACATCGATCACACATGCCATTAGACTTGGTTAAAAAACAGATTTTCAAAGATATTATTCATCATAAGATCCCTTTTAACAAAAAGGGATATATCTAGTAAAAAGATATATAAAGGTGGAAAATAAATGTGTTAGGTAATTCCCTTTTATGTTCTTACCTAGCCTAGCAAGCCGATTCACCCAGCCTGGTATCCGTTTTCCACTCAATCTATGTGACATATCATCCGTAAAATGATTGCAGTTCTTAGATATAAGGTGATAGGTATCCCCATGATACTCATTAGCTATGCTTTCAATAAATGTCCGAAACTCAGAAGGATGCATATTTACTTGGCCTAAAGTAACAGAACATCTGTATACAAATCCAGGGCACTTTCTTGGCTCCACTTCAAATACTCCACTTGCTGGGAAGTCATGGGCTCCAAATCCATACTCCTTACCGTGTACTATTCAAAGAGAGACACAGAGAAGAGAAGCTTCCCAAGATTAGCAGTGGTAAAAAGAATTAAAACAACAGAAACAAGAATACAGAACATCAACATATCAACATATACAACAAAAGTATGAAAAACTTTTCTACAGTTATGTCATTTGCAGAATAATTGACAAAAGAAAACAGTCTTTCCAAAGTAGAATACAAAAAAATGGAATGCTATTAAAAAGTGCTCTTAAATTCTACAAGGCGGATCAAAAGATATATATTTAAAGAATTTTCTTTTATTTTATTTTATTTAAAAATGGTTTATCATTCCTAATTTATAAGAAGAGTGCAGACAATGGCTATTAAAGAGCTGCTGATTAGGGGAAATGTACAAAGTGTGTCATATCCTCGAGCATGAAATCAAAGAAACTGAGCTGTTTCAAAAGATTGTTCTATAGTTATCACTAATATCTTTACTTGACCACAAATACACTTAGAAGGTTGTCATTGATTAAAATACTCTTGGTAGTTGCTGTATTTCGAGCCACTTATTGGGTATTGATCTAATCTTATATGACATTGTTATCTAGGTCAAGATTTTGGCTGTTAAGGTGAGTTGATTCTGGGGTTCTGTTTCTGATATAGGGAAAATACTTGGAAGATAGATGGTTTATGAGCATGTTCCACCTGTTCATTGTAATCTTGACTGGCTATGGTGGAGACAGGAGAAAATCCCAGGTTCACTTAAGTGTGGCCATAGGTCTTGAAGTTTTAATTCAAACCTCTAAAAATCATGGCATCATCTTCCAAAACCAAAGTTCCTATACTTTTTAGCACTTTCACTCTTCTATTGCATTACACAAGTAGTTTTTTCATGCCTTCCTGTGATGCGAATGCTTGCTACTCTTTGCATTGGCATCTTAATTTTTCCTTCTTTCGATGGCTTGCTCTCTATTTTATAAACCTAATTCATTACAAGCCATCACAATTTCTGAATATTGACTAAATTAAGCATTGCTGGTGTTTAGGTTTAAAGCTTCCAAATGTCAAATATAATCATCCCCTCTTGGGTTTTACATAGGTCTAGGACCTGCATTTATTGCCTGGAATTAATGCAGATTCTTTTGATTCCCCAGGGTGATAAATATTTGATGATTTGAATCTTCTAAAGCACAGGGTACACTTTACTTGTGGTGCATTGGTAACCATTCCAGGAATTGCAATCAATCATTTTGGAGTTTTATAAAAGACAAGCAAACACCTATATATCAAATTAAACCACGTGTTCCACCACTTGTGCAAGCTCCCATCAATTTCTTTTGAGTTTCATTCCTACAATGTACACCTTAGGCAGGATACTTATCGCGTTAGCTACAGCATTGCATGGGTTGATACGCCATGTGTTACCCTGCACTGAATGGGATCTCATATTTCCCCCTCCCCTCTATGGAGATCAAATGCACTCACAACCAGCCATAGGTTCTACATAAAGGATCATAATGCAATGTGGCTATTCTATTCTCAAAAAAAAAAAATGTATTTAAATTTTTCTTTTGATTCTCATATGTTTTTTTTTAGAGAGAATCCTGTTCAAGACATGGTTGGACATTATACGTGAATACCTCTCTTGGCAAGCTGGCAGAAAATTTCAAACCTTATTCACCATAAAATTGTATTTAATCATGCAGCAATTCTTATAATAATAATGAAAATAAAAACAGAAAAACATCCTTAATTTCATACCTTAGAGGCAAATGGAAAAGAGAAATAAATAATTAACGTTATGGAATGGCAAATGGAAAGGAAAAACAATTAACATTACGGAACGGTGAAATAGAAGAAAAAAAAAAAAAAAAACACCTTCAATGCCGGAGTGAAAGATTCCAAACCCAAACCAATAAAGGTAATTGTTGAGAGGGGTGAGGTCGTATACATTCAACACCACACGTGTGTTGTTGTTGTTTTTGTTGTCATTGGCATTGTTATCAGATTTTGAGGTAGAATTGGAGTTGTTCTTCGTCGACCCCATTTTTTTCAGAGAGATTGATGTCTACGCCTCGCTCTCTATGATTTCCTGGGGCAACAACAACAAACAAACAACGTTGCGAATCCCCAAAAACAACACTAACAATTATATATATATATATATATTTTAAATTGATTGATTCATCATTATTTATGATGCGACTCTCAGTCCACGAATATTACAACGTTAGACCAAACAACGAGAAACCCGGATTTGGCTCTCCGCAATTTCTTCGTTCTTTTTTTTTTTTTTATTCATTACAAAATTCCAAGTTTACCCCCGCGGATTACGAGGGCGTGTCTGTCCGTGCCACGTGTACTATATGTGTGGTTCGATGCCGTTAACTTGCAAAACGACGCTTGCTGTGCTAGGATGCTCTGTCGTTTAGTTAGTGGTTTGCGCTCCAAACAATCTTTTTATTTGTTTAAGTAAAATCTGCTGGTCGGGTCTACGTCAACTTGGATATAGAGATTCTTTTGTGGATTTGAAATCAATCAATTATCAATCATTATATTATTATCCATCTATAAGACACGCAGTCAAAAAAAAAAAAAAAATCTATCTATAATATATAATATATAATATAATCAATTATATAAATCATCAATTCAATTATCAATTATACTAGTCTATCTATATATCTATCTATCTATCTATATCTTCTAATTACAATCCTATTTTTAGGTGTATAAAATCTGTTTTTAGGATTTAAAAAGTTTTTCCATATGGATTTTAGATTCATCTTTGAAAACCACCTATTTTTTAAGTCGTTTTTGACCTAAAACTTGAAACGTACGCCATTTTCAAACCATTCGAGCTTTTAGAGTGAAACCAAAGCCCAAAACTTTGTTTTAGTACCCTCTAAATCTGTTTTGAGGTCCCACATAAGTTTAAGCATTATACAATGAATTTGGTAGAAAAATCCATTTTCTAGAAACAAGGATTTTGCAAACTTATAATGTGTGCCATTTCCAAACTACTTTGAGTTTTTGAGTCAAACCAAAAGTCATTAGGTCACATTTAATGCATATTAAATCTGTTTTCAACTCCCAAAGGATTTCAAGTTTTGTAACTCAATTGGCATAGAAAACCGTTTTCGATAATTCCTTGAAACCGCAAACTTAAAACGCGCATAGTTTTCAAACCGTAACTCCGATTTGGATGAAACCTGTAACGACCCATCTTCGTTACAGATTTGTTATACTAAAACATTTATTAATTATTATCATATGAAATTTCAAAGAAATTTTTTTCTCATTTAACACATATTATATGTACCTACTTTCCTACTGATAACGTACATCATCACATCATAAAAGTGTTAAGTCTGGCTTTACAAAACTTACGTATATATACATACATACAATACCAATATAGTCTTCTTTTAAAGGACATTCATAGCAACCTAAATATTTATACATATTTCCTAAGCTGGTCCCCATACTATATACATATATACTAGAACATAATCAGCAGAACAGGAGGATCGTCCAATCCAAAGGAACAAAAGGATCGTCCAACCTTCAACCTCGACTATCATGAGAGCCTGCGCCATCACTATTACCTGCTCCCGTGTCAATACACAATCATTGCAGTAATACAATACAAACACAAATTGCAAGGGTAAGCTTCTTATAAAAAGAATGATAGATTATACACAAAATTTCAATCAACATCATTCACACTAAACATTCAGTTCATTTCATATGTCACTCCATACATCAATATCATCATGCAATATTATGCTGACTCGACTCCATGGAGATTTCGACAAATTTCGGGTGGTCCCCATAGGCCCCATCCCCTACCATTAGTCTCTTCTTAGACCATTCAGGGAGTCCCTTGAGCCACCATGTGGAGGAAGTGTGAATTTAATCCAATATAGACAAGTGTTGGTATTGGCTTACCTCTGTCAGGTTTGCAAAACCTTCCATCTTTAGGAATTCGCCCACTTGTCTATTCTATATGCCCACCATTGGCCACCACGAAATCCTCCAGCACTAGGTTGAGAGCCCACCTAGCACCCTCAACTTACGTGCCTACCCGCATGCAATCTTATGCATAAACCAAACAACTCTGCTCGCCACATGTTCCCTCTATGTTATAAATTCACCATTTTTCTTAAATCACACTTATGAACCCAATCTAGCAGTTCAGTAAGCACAAGTAAGGCATTCTCACACCTCGAATCCTTACTCATTACTCACAACACAACACTAAATTTAACTAAGGGTGAATTTCCTAACATAGTTCTAGAACCAAAGTGGTGGCATATCCAACATTCTCATTCAATATTTCAAATCTACACTCACAATTATATTACACATCTCAAAGAATGTCAATCGCACATTTAAAATAATCATTTATATAAGAAAAATGAATATATATCACATTCATAACAAAACTGGGTCCTGGACTCAAAGCTGAACAAAAGCACCAGAGTTGACCAGAGTTGACTGGACGCTGGTCACTGGACGCTGGGTAGGTCATTGGACGCTGGTTGGCTGAATGGGTCATTGGACGCTGGTTGGTTGAATGGGTCATTGGACGCTGGTTGGCTGAGTGGATCATTGGACGCTGGTTGACTGAATAGGTCATTGGACGCTGGTTCTGCAGAATCGGACTCTCACAAAATTTTCTACTAACAGAACATCGAAACAAGAATTTCTGCAGAATCCAGGGCTTCCCAAAGGATCCCAAGCATCCAAAAACATGCCTCAAAGGTTTAGGGACAATTCACAACACTTGCAAGACCATTTCAAATCAAAACAACACATCATGATATTATTATTAACTTCAACTTAAATCACAATTTCGATCAACTCATCAAGAACACAAGTACCAAACACCACCAAATCAGTCAAACAAGTTTAAAGCTTCCCTTACCTAAACTTCTTGACTCAAACCGTGAAGAAAACTAGAGAGGAGAACTTTGGATTTCTTGAGTGATCTGTCCTCAAGTTTTGTTACAGAATCAACTAGGAGACACCTAAAACAACATCAAAGTAAACTCAAAAATTAAGATTTCTCTCATCTCTTAAAATCTAACCAAGACCCATTTCTCATGTTCTTGGGAGGAGATGAGAAAGATACGTAGAAATCAAGAATAGGAAGGAACTGGACTTACCAACTTAACATCAACTAAGAAATCTCTAGGGAAGAAGAAATCAAACTTCAAGTTGAGGTAGGAATCCAACTTCCATTTACGGAAAAGAAAGAGCTTAGAGAGGAAGAAGGATAAGAATGAAGGAATTGGAAGAAATAGGAAGCTTGACACGTTCAAATAAAGAGATTTGCATGAAGTTTTGCTAGTAACACCCCTATTTCCTCTAAAAGCACCCCATTTTCTTATTTTTTTTCTTTTCTACAACTTACGAAATTTACGTAAAATTCCTAACAACAACCTTACCTTCTAAGCCCGACCGTACATGAAATATTATCAACAACATTATAGCACATAACAAAACAATCTATTTATTAATTCTTTTATACATAATATAGCTTTAAATTTAATTTCCTCTTGTATTTTCAATCAAACGCTTGATCATACACTTGAAAAAAATCACGACATTACAATTCTCCCCAACAAGAAAATTTTCGTCCTAAAAAATTCGCTTACCTGAGAAGAGATAAGGATATTGTTCACGCATTTTATCTTCAAGTTCCCATGTAGCATCACCCGTAGTATCACTCCATATAACTTTAACCAAACTAATAGCTTTGCCCCTAAGCTGTTTAGTCTCTTGATCCTCAATCCTGACTGGACGAGTCTCAAGCGTCCAGTCCTCTCGTACTTGTATCATATCCGGCTCAAGGATATGAGTAGGATCAGAAACATATTTCCTCAATTGAGACACATGTAATACATTGTGCAAGTTGGCTAGAGTAGGTGGTAAAGCCATTTCATAAGCCACTGGACCTATGCGTCTAAGGATTTGATAGGGTCCAATGAACTTAGGTGTAAGCTTCTTCGACTTAATTGATCATCCAATACCCGTAGTTGGTGTAACCTTTAGAAACACATGATCGCCCGCTTCAAACTCAAGTGGCCTTCTACGTTTGTCCGCATAAGATTTCTGTCTACTTTGTGAGGCCTTCATCCTTTCTTGAATTAACTTAATCTTTTCTGTAGTCTGTTGTAACATCTCTGGCCCTACTACCATATTCGTTCCATCTTGGTACCAACAAAGAGGTGTTCTACACCTTCTACCATACAAAGCTTCAAATGGTGCCATACCAATACTAGCATAAAAACTGTTGTTGTAGGTGAATTCTACCAAAGGTAAAACTTCATCCCAACTTCCAAGATGATCCAAAACACATGCCCGCAACAGATCTTCTAGTGATTGGATCGTTCTCTCAGATTGTCCATCAGTCTGTGGGTGATAAGCAGAACTAAATCTCAACTTAGTTCCTAAGGCTTTTTGCAAACTTTGCCAAAATCTTGAAGTAAATCTTGGGTCTCTGTCCGAAATGATACTAGATGGCACTCCATGCAATCTTACTATCTCTCTGATATACAATTGAGTGAACTTCTCCAAAGAATACTTCATGTTAACAGGTAAGAAATGAGCACACTTTGTTAATCTGTCAACTATCACCCATATGGCATCACAAACTCTAGTTGTCCTAGGCAAACTGGATACAAAATCCATGGTAATACTGTCCCATTTCCACTCTGGAATCTCCATTGCTTGCAACAAACCACCAGGCCTCTGATGTTCTACTTTAGCCTTCTGACAAGTTAAACATACTGCTACATATTGTACCACATCTCTCTTCATACCGGACCACCAAAACATCTTCCTCAAATCTTGATACATCTTAGTCATACCGGGATGTAGACTAAGTTTACTTTTATGACCTTCGTCCAATATGAGTCTTTTTAACTCAATGTCTTGTGGTACACAAATTCTACCTTTGAATCTCAAAATTCCATCATCACCCAAACTAAAGTCTATTGCTTTATCCGTACCCAACAACTCCATTGTTCTACTCAAGCTAGGATCCAATAACTGTTTCTCCTTAATCATTCCCAGAAAATTATTAGTCACAGTTAACATACCACAACTAAGGTGATCGTAGGTCACTTCAACATACAAGTTCAAATCTCTAAACTTCTCCACCAATTCTAACTCTTTCACCATCAAAGTGGACATCTGGACGGTCCTTCTGCTAAGGGCATCAGCTACCACGTTAGCTTTACCCGGATGGTACATCAATTTAAAATCATAATCCTTCAAAAACTCCATCCATCGCCTTTGTCTCATATTGAGCTCCTTCTGATCAAACAAGTATTTTAAACTCTTGTGATCGCTAAATACATCGAATTTAGCTCCATAAAGATAATGTCTCCATATTTTCAAGGCAAACACCACTGCTGCTAACTCCAAATCATGAGTAGGATAGTTCCTCTCGTGAGTCTTCAACTGTCTTGAGGCATAAGCCACAACTTTCCTTCCTTGCATCAACACACAACCCAATCCTTGATGAGATGCATCACAGTAAACTTTAAAAGGTTCACTAGTATCAGGTATTACAAGGACAGGAGAAGAAGTCAACCTTTGCTTCAATTCGAGAAAACTCTGTTCACAAGCTTCAGTCCATGCAAATGGTTGGTCCTTGCGAGTAAGTTGGGTCAATGGTGTTACTATCTTAGAGAATCCTTCTATGAATCTCCGATAGTATCCAGCTAATCCAACAAAACTTCTAATCTTTGTGGCTGTCTTTGGACGTTCCCATTGCCAAACTGCTTCTACTTTTGAAGGATCCACTGCAATCCCTTCAGCTGAGATTACATGACCCAAGAACTTCACTTCTTCTAGCCAAAACTCACACTTGGAGAGTCTTGCATACAATTGCTTTTCTCTTAAAATCTCCAATACAACTCTTAAATGGTCTTCATGCTCTTCACGAGTACGGGAATAGATAAGAATGTCGTCGATGAACACCACAACAAACTTATCCAAGAATGGACGAAAGATCCTATTCATGTAATCCATGAATATAGCAGGAGCATTCGTCACTCCAAAAGGCATGACCACATACTCATATGTCCATACCGAGTCCGAAAAGCTGTTTTCGGTATATCCTCATCTTTCACCCTTATCTGATGATACCCCGACTTCAAATCAATTTTTGAGAAAATCTTCGCTCCACGCAACTGGTCCATCAAATCATCTATCCTTGGCAAAGGATATTTATTCTTGATAGTGAGCTTATTCAATTGACGATAGTCAACACATAGTCTAGAACCACCATCTTTCTTCTTGACCAGTAACACAGGTGCTCCCCAAGGAGAAACACTAGGTCTGATCATTTCCTTCTCCAACAAATCTTCAATTTGTTTCTTCAGTTCAGCTAATTCAGCGGGTGCCATCCTATAAGGAGTTATTGACACTGGTCCCACACCTGGAACTAGTTCGATAGCAAACTCAACCTCTCTTTGTGGAGGCAAGCCAGGTACTTCTTCTGGAAAGACTTCAGAAAAATCTCTAACAACTGCTATAGAATTCAAGTCAAGATCACCCATGACTTCCAAGAAAGAAAATACCACAAAACACGAAGCTCCTTCCTTCAAAGAAACTTGTGCTTGCTTTGCAGAAATAAATTCAAGATCTTCGTGATCAGGGAATACAAGAGTCTTTTGAGTACAATCTATAAGAATACGATTGGAGGACAACCAATCCATTCCTAAGATTATGTCCAAATCCATCAAAGGGAGGCAAATCAAGTTAACCTTGTACTTGCGTCCATTGACTAAAACGGGATACCCTACGCATACTAAAGAAGTCACCACAGGGGTGGCTGTAGGAGTAGAGACATGCAAATCAAACAACAAAGGACATGTAGACAATTTCAATCTTTTCACACAATCATAAGAAATGAAGGAATGTGTAGCTCCAGAATCAAACAAAACAAATAAAGAGTTACCGTCCACTTCACACACACCTTGCACAAGATCATCTGATTTGGATGCTTCCGCTCCATTCATAGCAAAAACCCTTCCAGCTACCTTAGGCTTCTCAACCTTTGGTGCATTTCTTGCTGGTGCAGCTCTATCATTAACTTGGCAATCTCTTGCTATATGCCCGGGCTTCTGACATTTGAAACAAATCATCTCCTTATAAGTACAATGAGTACTGTAATGTGGACCACCACACCTGAAGCATCTAATTCCTTGAGCTCCTGATTGAGCTACAACTAGACTTCCCCGAGGCTGTTGGGGTCTAAAATAAGGTTTCTTCTGAAAATTCCCCTTTCTACTGCCTGAGGATCCATCACCATGAGTCCTGATTACTCTACTACCACCCTCTAGGCGTTCCACAGTCTTCGCCTTCTCTACTAATGCAGGAAACTCCCTAATAGCCATAGGGACAATCATCCGCTTCACCTCTTGCTTCAAGCCTTCTTCAAACTTTCTACACCTCCAAGCTTCAGTAGTAGCTTGAGAATAAAAATGAGCTAAGTGTTCAAACTTAGTCGCATATTCATGAACTGTTAGGTTGCCTTGCTTTAACTTCATGAATTCAGCTTCCTTGGCATATTTAGCACTATCTGGAAAATGCCTCTCTAGAAATCTCTCCCTGAAGTTTCCCCAAGTAAGGGGTTCTCCACGTGCTTCCATCATTTGTCGAGTTCCATGCCACCAGAACTCTGCTTCATCAGTTAACATATATGTGGCATAAGTAACCTTTCTATCTTCAGGACATGCCATTGCCCTAAAGATCTTTTCTAAAACTCTTATCCAGTTATCAGCTACATCCGGATCAGAGTTTCCTTTAAATGGTGGTGGATCATTCTTCCTAAATTCAGCCAATCCTTGATATTCAGGTGGGATTACTGTTCGAGCTGCTTGGGCAGCAACCTGAGTGGCCTCTAACTGTGCCAAGGCTGCTTGATGCTGATGAGCCATAGTAGCACTCTGTTGTTGCATCGCAGCTGCCATTACTTCTATGGCATGGGCCAATTGGACCATATCTGAGGGAGGAGGAGGGACAGGAGGTCTAGGTGGTCTCACCATCCTAACAGAAAACCAAACCAAGTTAGAGAATAACATTGGTTAAAGCCTTCTACTCATCATGTCAATCACACACAGCAAAAACATAATAGACCTATCCCCATAGGTTCGTCCAAAAGATACGACCAGCTCTGATACCACTATTGTAACGACCCATCTTCGTTACAGATTTGTTATACTAAAACATTTATTAATTATTATCATATGAAATTTCAAAGAAATTTTTTTTCTCATTTAACACATATTATATGTACCTACTTTCCTACTGATAACGTACATCATCACATCATAAAAGTGTTAAGTCTGGCTTTACAAAACTTACGTATATATACATACATACAATACCAATATAGTCTTCTTTTAAAGGACATTCATAGCAACCTAAATATTTATACATATTTCCTAAGCTGGTCCCCATACTATGTACATATATACTAGAACATAATCAGCAGAACAGGAGGATCGTCCAATCCAAAGGAACAAAAGGATCGTCCAACCTTCAACCTCGACTATCATGAGAGCCTGCGCCATCACTATTACCTGCTCCCGTGTCAATACACAATCATTGTAGTAATACAATACAAACACAAATTGCAAGGGTAAGCTTCTTATAAAAAGAATGATAGATTATACACAAAATTTCAATCAACATCATTCACACTAAACATTCAGTTCATTTCATATGTCACTCCATACATCAATATCATCATGCAATATTATGCTGACTCGACTCCATGGAGATTTCGACAAATTTCGGGCGGTCCCCATAGGCCCCATCCCCTACCATTAGTCTCTTCTTAGACCATTCAGGGAGTCCCTTGAGCCACCATGTGGAGGAAGTGTGAATTTAATCCAATATAGACAAGTGTTGGTATTGGCTTACCTCTGTCAGGTTTGCAAAACCTTCCATCTTTAGGAATTCGCCCACTTGTCTATTCTATATGCCCACCATTGGCCACCACGAAATCCTCCAGCACTAGGTTGAGAGCCCACCTAGCACCCTCAACTTACGTGCCTACCCGCATGCAATCTTATGCACAAACCAAACAACTCTGCTCGCCACATGTTCCCTCTATGTTATAAATTCACCATTTTTCTTAAATCACACTTATGAACCCAATCTAGCAGTTCAGTAAGCACAAGTAAGGCATTCTCACACCTCGAATCCTTACTCACAACACAACACTAAATTTAACTAAGGGTGAATTTTCTAACATAGTTCTAGAACCAAAGTGGTGGCATATCCAACATTCTCATTCAATATTTCAAATCTACACTCACAATTATATTACACATCTCAAAGAATGTCAATCGCACATTTAAAATAATCATTTATATAAGAAAAATGAATATATATCACATTCATAACAAAACTGGGTCCTGGACTCAAAGCTGAACAAAAGCACCAGAGTTGACCTGAGTTGACTGGACGCTGGTCACTGGACGCTGGGTGGGTCATTGGACGCTGGTTGGCTGAATGGGTCATTGGACGCTGGTTGGCTGAATGGGTCATTGGACGCTGGTTGGCTGAGTGGATCATTGGACGCTGGTTGACTGAATGGGTCATTGGACGCTGGTTCTGCAGAATCGGACTCTCACAAAATTTTCTACTAACAGAACATCGAAACAAGAATTTATGCAGAATCCAGGGCTTCCCAAAGGATCCCAAGCATCCAAAAACATGCCTCAAAGGTTTAGGGACAATTCACAACACTTGCAAGACCATTTCAAATCAAAACAACACATCATGATATTATATTAACTTCAACTTAAATCATAATTTCAATCAACTCATCAAGAACACAAGTACCAAACACCACCAAATCAGTCAAACAAGTTTAAAGCTTCCCTTACCTAAACTTCTTGACTCAAACCGTGAAGAAAACTAGAGAGGAGAACTTTGGATTTCTTGAGTGATCTGTCCTCAAGTTTTGTTACAGAATCAACTAGGAGACACCTAAAACAACATCAAAGTAAACTCAAAAATTAAGATTTCTCTCATCTCTTAAAATCTAACCAAGACCCATTTCTTATGTTCTTGGGAGGAGATGAGAAAGATACGTAGAAATCAAGAATAGGAAGGAACTGGACTTACCAACTTAACATCAACTAAGAAATCTCTAGGGAAGAAGAAATCAAACTTCAAGTTGAGGTAGGAATCCAACTTCCATTTACGGAAAAGAAAGAGCTTAGAGAGGAAGAAGGATAAGAATGAAGGAATTGGAAGAAATAGGAAGCTTGACACGTTCAAATAAAGAGATTTGCATGAAGTTTTGCTAGTAACACCCCTATTTCCTCTAAAAGCACCCCATTTTCTTTTTTTTTTCTTTTCTACAACTTACGAAATTTACGTAAAATTCCTAACAACAACCTTACCTTCTAAGCCCGACCGTACATGAAATATTATCAACAACATTATAGCACATAACAAAACAATCTATTTATTAATTCTTTTATACATAATATAGCTTTAAATTTAATTTCCTCTTGTATTTTCAATCAAACGCTTGATCATACACTTGAAAAAAATCACGACATTACAAAACCAAAACTCACGATCTTGTTTTTGAGTGAACTGAATCTGTTTTTGGGTTCTAAAAAGAAAAGATCATTGTATTATAGGGTTGCTTCCCAAAATCACCTCTTAGAAAGCTCAATTCAAAGGAAATCCTTAGGTGAAAGACTTGTTCTTGACCTAGTGGCCTACCTAGTAGTTTACCTACAACTTATATAGGATACATTAACTCTAAATCTTCAATGTTGAGTAGATTTAAGTATTTCCTTGAAGATAGGTATATTGTCTACCTAGTAGCTTAGATAGATTTCTATCGAATCCACTCTATGTTAGTACGCTTTTAATTTGAGAATGAATTTACATAGATAGACCTAGTTTATATCCATTACAAACAAACCTTACCTATCTCTTTATGTTGAAAAGGATAGTAAGTTAGAAATGAACTCTGTTAAAGGGAATACCTTCTTATAGGAGTCGTATGAGACTAAGTTGTAGAGTAATAGATTAGTTGGGGAATAGATGAAATAGATTATACTTTTAGATCACCTTACACTAAGCTTAATTTTGAGGACGAAATTCCTAAAAGGGTGGGAGAGTTGTAATACCCTAAAAATTACAATTCAATAAGTATATACTTGTGTGATTCAATTATGATTAATTTGGGAGTTATTTGTTTTAAATAAAATGTAATTAGTGATTAATTAAGTAATTAAGAAAAATAATGGAAAATAAATAAATTAAGTATTACTTAATAATGGTTAAGTAGAGACATTAAAAATTTATGGAGGGAAGTTCAAAATTTGAAAAAGTCAAATATAGACTCATCTTGGTCAAAAGTCAAAGAGAAAGGTTTTGGTCAATTCATTAATGACATTATAGTAAATATGTGGAACTTTTGTCTAGAATGAAAAAATTAGAGTTTTAATGGCACAAATGATATACTAATAAGTTGGTAATAACTTTAATTAGTGAAATTAAATGTTATAAGGAAATTAGTGATCTAAAAATTCCAATTAAGGTAATTAAACTTAATTAAACCCAATTTTATTAATGCAAGTCTAGAAAAGACTAGATAGAAATAAAAATAGAATTAGTGATTTATATAACTTAATTAAATTATCTTATTGTTGAATTAGTTCTAAGTGACAAATTAATTAAAGAATTAATAAAGTTGATAGAAATATTTGTGTTAGGAATTTAATTAATTAATTTGTGTCTTAGGTAAATATTAATTAAAGTGAGATTGAATTAAAATTTCATACGTGTGATTGTTAGTGACTCAGATGACAAAATTTCACAGAGATCCTAACCCTAACCCTAACCCTAATGCAGGGCCCAGTTTCAAAACCAACATGGACCCCTTGGCCTAGATATGTGCGTCGGCCACACTAAGGGGAGGGAGTAGTGTACTTTTTGCTTTTTCACTTTTCTCTCTCTTAAAAGTGTGTGCATGTGTCTTTTTCTTCATTCTTCTCCTTCTTCACCAAGTTTCCTCCATTTTCTCTCCAACTTCTCTCTAAATTTTGAGCATCAAGTTTTCATCTTTCACCGTTCATTTTCGAATACGTTAGAGAGGAGCTCAAGAGCTTCAAAACCCACTGATTGGATTTTGATTTTCATGGAGGTATGAAGGTGTTTCTTTCTTCCTTAAGCTATTTTCTTGTTGAATATTGATTTTGGCTGTTGTTGGTAGTCTATAGACACCATGGGTGTCACAAGAACTTTTAAAAAACTTGAAATGAGTTAGTTGTTATTTTTTCTATGTAATTGTGTTTGATTTTTCGTCTTGGTTTTTGTGCATGATTTTGAGGATTTAAATACATTTTTCTATGTTTTGATGCCTCTGGATGTCATGAATTTTTTTTCAGATTTTTTGAGTACTGTAACTATTTTTACCGGATTTATTTTCAAAAACTGTTGATTCTGAGAATGAGGCTGTTTTGATTTTTATAAAAATTTTGGGATGTGATTTTGGAAAACTGGAACCATTTTTTCGTTTTAAATACCATGAGGGTCATCCCTGAAATTTTTTAAAGTTAGAAAAGCTTGGAAAGTATTTTTACCCATTTTCCCTTTGAAAAACCCAAAAGCTGGATAACTGAGAAATAAAATGAAAAAAATAACTTTTTGGCGGAAATTTTCTCTGAGAAAATTACACGAAATATTTTGGACCATGTGGAGTGTCAGTGAATTTTTCCAGAATTTCATAAGTGCTTTTGTATTTAAGTGCATTTTCTCATTGTAAACTCTGTTTTGGAACAATATTGATGTTGAAATACAAAAAGGGCATTTTTTGTGGTTGGACCATTCTGGAAAAATTATGTGTGATAATATACATGCTAGGTATGTTATCTGTAAATTTCATGAAAAACAAAGTTGAATTATTATTTTCTAAAATTCCTAAAGTGTTTTTTGCATAGAGCATCCAGCCACTGTTTTTAATTCTAAAAATATTACTTGTGGGTTGAATTTGTGGGAGATAATTTTATGTGTTAATATATGCATCCTGAGAAGTATCTCTGCAAAATTTGGTGAAATTATAACTTGATTTACTTTGTCAAATAATTTATGATTGATGATTTCAGCTCTATGTGCTTAATTGTAATGTACTTGAAATGATTGCATAAGCGATGTTGTTTGGCTTATTTGTGTTAATAACGAAGTATTCCACCTAAAAAGAGGGATCTTCCCATAAACATTAGTGTATTAATTATTAATGATTTTTATGCTTGAATTGTGATTTATTGACTATTGCTATTTATCTTGTTTATAACTGTAAATTGGAGACCGGGAGGAATGTGATCTTGGGCAATGAGTTCTGGAATATTATTTGTGCATGTTAATTCTTGTGATGGTTTGTTGATTGTGGAAACAAGAATATTGCATTCTTGGATGGGAGCAAATAAACTCCAAATAGAGCGCATTTGTAAGTACTAGGATGAAATTCTAGTAACTAATAATATTCACTATGAACAATAGTGAATAAATTGTAATTAAAGAATGAGAATCTAATAATATTATGGATTGGTAATTAATAAGTACCTTTGCACGTGGAGGATGTTGGATATTTGGACTTTGAATGAAATTTAGGACCCTTGCATGGACCTTGAGACTTGATGATTAAAGCAAGCATAAAACTTGAGAGTAAGCAAGAATCCCTATAAAATATAATAACTTTGTGAAGTCATGAATTAGGTCATGATTGGGTGAAGTGCATTACGCACATGTGTTGTGGTTTGAAAACTTGTTGGTTCTTTCTAATCGTGGTGAGAAACGAAAGGAGGAGGAAGAACCTTCATCGTTGGGTCACGTGTGACCATTGAAATGGACTTGTTCATGGATAAAGGCGATACATGGATTGTAGAGGATGTCCTGGCATGATTAAAGATCAAATGGGCAAGGGTTGAGAGGGCGTGTGGAGTCTTTATCTACAGTGAACATTGTGCTTGTGAGATGACGGGGTCGTAATGTTTAACCACTGTGATAGTGGGGGAGTTGGATCTCCGTGTTGTATGTCTGGGATAAATGTTGATTGAGGATCGTCATCGAGTACCTTTGGTAGAGAAGCCCACACAGACCTGAAAAAGATAAATCCCGTTAAGGAGAGTGGCTGAGGAGTCAATCCTCAGAGATTGGATGGCCTTACAGAGTGGTACCTGAGGTATGCTCGCTGACTTGATGTTTCTTAGGGATCTGGCGCCGAGTTTGTGGTCGCGTTTTCCACAATGCCGACTTGGCAATCCCGACAAATGTGAGGCATAATCGTGTTGGTGGGAGCCCTACCATTGTACCGTGGTGAAGGGTGTACTCCCAGCAAGTCATCCAGCTTAAATTATGTAAGTCTACTGAGTTCTGGGAGTTCTAGTGGCAGCAGACCCAAGTTGTGACAAGATGTGATGAGCTAAGGACTAGTCTGAAATGTGTTCAGGGTTTCGAGTGAGACTCGTGAGAGTACCACAATATGGTAGTTGATGTTGTTTGTTTGTTTGTGACTGTAAGTTCGTTTGGTTGTTGATTTAGAGGAGGAGGGAGACTCACTCCATATGCCTTTAAAGATTTAGACGAATGATCTTGTGCAAACAACGAAGATGGAATGGAAAAGCTACGACAATCACTGTGAACACGAGTGGACGTTAAAAGAAATAAGAGGATCCTTCTAGGATGCTACATGGGTTAATTGGGTATTTTGTAATTTTCTTTGAGTCACTGCTCTGAGTCTCAGTCCTTTCTTGTATAAAAGAAGGTAGACTAGATTTTAGTATTATGATGTACCAATTCTTTATATGTGACTTAAATGTATAATGTGTTAAATTCTAAGAATGTAAATGCATAATTATATTATGTGTAATAGAATAGTATAATGATGGATCTGAGGATGTTCTTAATTAAGGAAGATTTTGTTATGTTTCATGGTTTGCAACGAATTTATGTCTTATAAAATGAGTTTGATTTATTAAGATCGATATTTCATTAAAAGGGATTTTGATATATTAATAAGTTGTTGTGGATAATTGTCGTTTGGAATTTTAAGTAACAACGTTTTAAAGGAAAAACAAATGTTCCCGGATTTTAAAGGCTATTTTCAATAATTGGATATCAAACTACTTCACAAATTTCTTAATTAATAAGAAAATCTTTAATAGTAACAAGGGGTGTTACAAGTTCTCATATTCTGAAAACATTGGATGATTTTCTAATTTTCAACACTATCTAAAATCTCTCTCTCTCTATGTAAGTAACTAAACAATCATTCAACTATTCATCTCCCATACGATTTCTCTCATCCGATTCTTGATGATATTTATAGCAGAGAAAACTCTTTCAACTGATGCAGTTGCCACTGGTAGTATCAAAGCTAACTCTAAAAGCAAATACACTGATGGATAGACAACATATTTTCTAGTCTCCACAAGCTATACTGAAAGATCACTAATCCCTCTTAATTTTGAAAATGCACTATCAAAACATACATCTATGAAATAATTTTCAAGCTGACTATCTAGTGCCAAAGTTCAATAGGAGAAAATATTGAAGGATAAAATTGAGCAAAACGAATAAAGTTCTTCTTATCAAATGCAGAAAATGAATCTCTTGGATTTAAGAAAATGATTCACTTCTGTAAAACGATTATTCAACTCTTGAAGTTGTCGATCAATCACTTGATAGAACAATTTAACTTGAAAACGATGCAAATTAGAACTTTTTCCATTTTGCGCCTTGACCTTCCTTGTGTTTGAAAAGTGTCATTCATATTTGGAACATCAATATTATGCTTTTCACAAAATAATGAAACATCATTGAGCAAAGAATGCCAACCATCATCCCTTATGGCTTGTAACCTTTGTTTGGACACAATAACTAACTTCATAGCATTTACAATATCTTGATCACTTCTTTGTAATGCTTGAGATAACTCATGAGTAATCCCTAGAATATTTTTCATCAAGTGCAAGATGAAAACAAATTCAAAAGACTGCATAGAATTCAATAAAGCACATGCTTCAGCCTTTTGCTCTAAACTTATGCCATCTTCTTCAATTATTTCAAGCACATCAATCATGGAAGAGAATAGAGAAACTAGACTAAGTAATGTACCATAATGTGAGCTCCATCTAGTTTCTCTTGCTTTCTTGATTGTTGTTTCTTGATTCAACCCACGTCCACTAGATATTTCTCCTTTTTGCAATGCTTCTTTCACCTTTGTAATTTTATTTCTTGAAGAATATCTCGACACTTACATGATGCTCCAACAACATTAGACAAATTAGCATCTAAATTAAAAAACAATGCAACTTCAACATGTTTTTCTGCTAATGTAACAAGAGCTAATTGAAGTTGATGGGCAAAACAATGAATATAGAATGCAGAACAATTCTCTTTCAATCAGGGACGGAGCCAGGATCGAAGGAAAGGGGGCCAATAACGACACAATGTTTTTTTTAAACTTATTTTTATTTATCACTAACAACTGTCAATAATATAAATTAAAATAATTAAAGTTATTGATACAACTAATTAAATTAATTATATTTTTTCCTCACACATAACACATACAATACAAATACACACTAACCCATGAAAATTAATTAAAAACTCATTTTGTGAAATAAGAAACAAACTAAACCATCAAAACATACTTGCTAATATTATAATATACTTGTAACTGGTAAGTCTATAACGGTTACGTAATGGGATATGATATGTTATACTAATAAAGAAATTTATTAAAATAAGTTCTACACTTCTACCAATAAAAGAATTTAAAAGTTTCAAGAAAATTAAAATTGAATGAATTTTCAAAATTTATTCTATATTTTTAAGAGTATTTATTTGATAATAAGTTTAATTGTTCCGATATTTAGATTCAGCTATACAATATAATAATAATAAGAAAAAGAAGAAAAAATATAACGAAATTGAAACATAATAAATTATTTTATTTAAAAAAAATTAATGTCCTTTTTGCGGTCAACATATGTGTTTTGTCTCTGTAATATATATATATATATATATATATATATATATATATATATATATATATAACTTTTTATCATATCAAATAGGTTAATTGTAATTAGAAACATGCAATTTTCCTATGTCATGTGCGTTTGAGTTTCCAGAATTTGCCTATGTCTCGAGTCTTGTTGGCTAATATGCGATGGCAAAATAAGAGTAATTTTAATTGCAACAAATTAGGTTTATTTTAATAGAATTAAGTAAAAAAAAGTTCACAAAGAAAGGCCTACAAATCACGTCGAATATTTAGCAAAACCTAAAAGAGAATAATATCTTATCTAGTAACTAAAAATCAACAAAATAAATGACTTAATAATCAAAAGATTTGTATGAATTATGAAAATTTGTAAAAAAAATCATGGGGGGCCATGGCCCTCTCATCTAATACATAGGTCCATCCTTGCTTTCAATATCAAGCTTTTGAGACCATTAAATTCACCTTGCATGTTACTTGCTCCATCATATCCTAGCTTGTCCACGCAACCTTGACAAGCTTAATCCATATTTTGCAAATAATGATTCCAAAGCCAATTTTAATGATAAAGCATTAGTATTAGGAACATGAACAAGACCAAGAAAACACTCTATAACTTGTCCTTTCTTATTCACATAACGTAAAACCACAATCATTTGCTCCTTAACTGAAATATCTTGAGATTCATCAATCAAAATAGCAAACAACTTATCTCCTAGATCATCAAGTATGACTTTAGTGGTTTCACTAGCAACAGCTCTAACAACATCTTTTTTAAATTGTAGGAGCTGTTAACTTAAGATTTCCGCGAGCATTCTTCAAAACTTCATGAATAGCTTCATTGTGGATAGCAAGAAAATCTAGAAGTTCAAGAAAATTCCCTTTATTACTTGATGCAATTGATTCATCATTACCACGAAAAGCTAACCCTTAGCACAATAAAAATCGAATACAATCAACTATAGAAATCAAATGAATTTTGTATTCCTTTTTAGATTGATCAGACTGTTTACATATAGCAATTTCAATATGTTGCTTCTGTCTCATTAGAGCTTGACAACTTTCCCATGCTTGATTATGAAAACTACCCGAAGTTCCAACATGAACTTGAAACCTGTCACTCTTTTTCCAATTTGTTAAATCTACTATTATAAATGCACCACCACTACCCTTATGTTCTCCAACATGTGATCTCATAAGATAACAACATAAGCAATATGTCGCATCCTCCTTTTGACTATATTCTAACCAATTGCCATATTTTAAATACCAATCCGGATTAAATTTATGAAAGGTATCCCTAAATTTTCTTTGTGAAAAATTAATCTCTTTTGGTTGACAAGGACCATTTTGCAAATAATATCTCCTAATTTCATCTCTATCACTTGGATGATAATATGAAATTTTTGGCCTTAAATAAGGATCATCAGGAAGCTTATCCAAATCAAATTCCAAAAATCTTTTTTTCATGGAAGGACCCAATGTGCTACTGTTACATTTATTAAGTGCTTTAGGAGAAGATGATTGCTCTAAAGAAGATTTTCTTTTGAAATATCTTTCCATTTCTACAATACCAAAAAAAATAGCTTTTAACTAATCTAACTAATACAAAAATACAAACAACACAAATAATTTTTTATATTACCAAAATCAGAAAATATTATCATAACAAAATCTAAATATTAGGAGAAAATAAGTAATAAAATATTTAAAAAAGTACATTAATATTCATTGAAGAGAGGAAGTTTAAATAACTAATAATCAAAAGACCAAAACAAGCTCTTTTTCCTAATTTCCTTCTCTTTCACATATTCAATTTGCTTTCACACTTTAGATTTTTTGGACAAAGAAAGAAAGCAAGGAGCTCAATAAATATGAAAAAATATGTAATATTATCAATAAAAAAAAAGCTTACTTTTTAAGCTAGCAGGAGATGTTGTAATGAATACATTGAAAACCTCCTCCCACAACTATGTTCGTCACAGCTCGCTTCAATGTGGCAACGACAAGGCAATGTCTCGCTCTCGTCAAGTGCTCACTCAATTCAAGTGCCAAAACTTCAAATTTTAGTGAATAAATATTGAACAAATACCAAAAGACACAATAGGTAATGAGAAATAAAGAAGCAGAAGGGGAAGAGTCGAAAGTTGAAAGCGGAACGAAACTTAGAAAAGCCAAAAGTGTATCCAAGAAGTTACTTGTTAAAGTTTTGATTTTTACTAATATTTTCCTTTGAAAATACTATATCAATATTATTATAGGGAATATTTTAATGTTATATACATTTAGACTTAATTGACTTTCGTTTCAAACAATATTGCAGGGGGCTGCGGGGGCACTTAATATATTAATATATACTATATTAAGGGACTTAAAAAGTTAGTGGGGGCATTTGCCCCCACAGTCCTCAACATGCATTCATCCTTGGATATAAATAAAGGTACATAGAGACTCCTCACATGCATTACTCATTCCAAACTCAAGTGTTTTCGAGGCTGGTCTCCAAATATTTAACTTTTTATTACTTTTCTTGAATGTTCAACTGAAACTATATAGTTCAAGAACCTAGCTTAGAGTGTTCGAAAGAACATGTTTTACAAATTAAATTAACCTTTCCATAAATATGGTTGCATTCTCACTCTGCCTTCTTGGTTTCTAAGTTCCTAAAAACTTACAACTTTTGCAATTAGTTTCTTAAAGTTGTACGCCTTAGGCTAAGGATGCTACCAAGAAATGTGGGATGGAAATCTCCAAAACGCAAAACACACCTAAGAAAGGCTCACAACTTTCACTCCACCTTAGAAATAATCAAAACGGGCATGAATTGAATCGAAAAAATCAGCAAAAAAATACAACAATAATAAGAGTAAAATATTTGTTCTATAAAAACATATAGAGCAAGATCAAGAACCATCCATTAGAATTTTCAAAATTAGACAAAACTAAAAGTCATACTGTGCTTGAGATTAAGAATTACAAAACACGCTGATTTGTTGTATACACACTCATCAACATACATGCATACATGTGTATAAGGCCAAAATAAACTTAAGGGAGTACCCAAACCCAAAAAATGAAAAGAATATTGTGGATTGAGAATTTTGATTAAAGATTTGAAAACAACAAATTCAACCAATAAGATTTTTAAATAGGGACTTCACAATTTAACCAAAACACTTTTGAGGGTTCTTTTAATCGAACTAGCAATGTAGTTTGTTTTCAATTTGAAAAAGTTTAATTTTAGCATTCGATCTTGATAATTACTTCAGTTTTAATCAAAGCGTTAGTTATTCTTTTAAAATATCGAATTTGAACTAACAAATGAAATTTGTTTTGGTTAGCAAGCATCAATACTTGTATAGAAAGCATTTAAAACTCGTTTCAATTATATTTGAAAATAACATGATAACATAATCAAAACAAATTATAGATTGAAATAAAGAAGGAGTTATAGAAAGATATTTGCAAGAGTATAAAGAATTGATCTACCCTAAAGATAAAAAGATGGGCAAGAACATACATGTTTCCATAAAACCTAAATGCATGTCATAAGTGTGGCGTGTTTTAGTATACAGGAAGTATGCAATGTTCAAAAACCAAGAAACAAATACAAGCTCTTGCCTATTTATAGAAACTAAGAATAATGGTAAAATAAACTAGATTAAGACACGTGTTCTCAATGAGAATACCTATTTCTATATGATCTTGACACTTGTCCTTCATCTTTTAAAACCACTAAATAACTCCAACTGTATTCGTAATTTTTTTTCTCCATCCCGATTCTAAATAATTCCATACTCAAAAACACTTTATACCCTTATCAGTTGACCCTTCTCTTTGACTCGAAAACAATCTCCTTGATACCCAATTTTACACCTACCATTACATTTATTCTTTCAATCGAAAACATATTTTTGAGTATCACTAATCAGTCTTCTGCATCAACTTCCATCAATTATTGCAAACAATGATCGAAATTCCACACTAAGAAATTTTTTACTAATGACCCAAGAGATATAAATATAAATTCAAGAAGACAGAAAGATGTCACAAGCCAAGAAGGACCAATTCCCATTTGCGGAATGAGCCTCAATAAACAGCCCCCATGTTTTGTGGTGTGAATTATCCCTTTTGGAAAGTAAGAATGAAAATCTTTATGGAATCAATTGACAGAGGTATTTCGGATGTTGTAGTTAATGGTCCTTATATCCCAAAACATAATGTTAAAGGGGAAATGGTTGAAAAGCCTCAGGCCAATTGGACAAATACTGAGAATAGAATGGCAGAATATAATCCTAAGGCAATGAATATTATTACATATACTCTTAATCTTGATGAATTTTTCAATGTAACTCAATGTACCACTTCCAAGGAGATGTGAGATCTTATCCAAGTCACTCATGAAGGAACAAGTGATGTTAAAAGGGCTAGAAAGAACATCTTGATTCAAGAATACGAGATGCTTCGTATGCTTCCTGGAGAATCAATTTCAAATGTTCAGAAAAGGTTTACTCACATTAATTGTGAATCACCTCAAGCGGCTAGGAAAATGGTTTGATCAAGAGAAGCTCAATATTAAAGTACTAAAATCTCTAAATCACATATGGCAACCAAAGGTCACTACAATTTCTGAATCAGAGGACCTAACCATCATGGAAGTTCCAAAAATATTTGGCAAACTGCAAGAACATGGACATGAATAGGCTAGCTGAAGAAGAGCAAACCGATAAGAAAAAGAAATGGATAACTCTCAAGGCTACAACACTCAGCAATGAAGAAAAGTGATGAAGAAGCAACTGAGAATTCGGATGGAGAAAATCTATCTCTTCTAGTAAAGAACTTTAGAAGATTTCTCAAGACGAAAAACTCTAAGGACAAGAGCTTATTTCAGAAAAAGTTTCCCAAGAAGAGTGACTCAAATTCTCCCAAGTTCACTTGTTTTGAGTGTGGAAAACTAGGACATATCAAGACTAAATGTCCAATCTATTTGAAGAAACAACAAAATGAATATAAAAAGGGTAAGAAGCAAGGAAAAAAGGGCTACACAACTTAGGAGGAGAATGATTCTAGCTCCTCGAGTGACTCAAAGGAGGATGAAGCAAATTTGTATATATCTTATGGCCGATGAGGAAACCCAAAACAATGTAAGTAACTCAGATTTTGAAATTGAGTCAAACTATGATGAATTGCACGAGGCCTTTATTGAACTTCATAATGAAGCACCAAAACTACCCTTCTTTAATAATGCCTATAAAAGCAAGATTAAGTGGTATGAATCTAAGGTAGCAATATTACAAAAGGAGGTAGAGGATCTCAAAGTTGAAAATGAGACCTTAGAAATGATTTACAAAAACTCCTCTTGTAATTGTTCCTCTACTTTTATAAGCTTTGTCCCAATGTGAAAGATGCAAGGATTTTAAACTAAAAATTGGTTACTTAAAAAAGACACTTGCAAAATTCACAATGGGAATGGCCAACATAGAAATCCTCATTGGCAAGCAAAAGTGTATGTTGGATAAAGCTGGAATAGGCTACACCTTTCAAAAGAAGGAAAGATCATATAATTTTTTTTTTCAATTTTAGAATGACTTCTAGCTCTCCTCAATAACATGCTTTTATTGGTTACATAAGGGTCATACTTCTTATTCCTACAACATTAAGAAATTTGGCATTCCTAGTAGGAAGAACAAATGGATTCCCAAAGGAACCAAAAGCTTGACTAACTCCAAAGGACCCAAGGAATGTTGGGTACCTAAGTTCTCCTATTGAATTCAATTTTGTAGGTGTGCCTAAAGGTCAAGGAGTTTCTATGGTATTTTTTATTAGTTAAATCTTGTTAGATATTCTTTAATTTGTCTTTAAAAAATTGTATGTGATGTGTTGATGTTTAATTGTTTGAGTTTGATTTCAAATTTTGTTTGTCAAAGTGTATGTGTGGTAATTTGTTTTAATTTTGTGTAAAAATCATATGTTGATGTTAATATTGTGTGTGTTAGTCGTAAAAATAGAGGATTTCAATAGATTAAATTGATATTTAACCCATTATTTTGTTTTTGAATCAATTTCCAACACATGCATTGAACCATTTAATATGTTACTTCACACTTTAATCCATTAATTTGTGAGTATAAAGCACAATTTGTCTCTAGATTAACAGATTAAACTAAGTTTAATCCATTAATCTTCGAGCTTTGTTGTTAAGAGTTCCACCACACCACAAATCAATCAATTAAAGTTAGTGAATAATCAATTAAATTGGCTTTTCTATGTATTGTTCCAATTCAAATTGTTGTTGTTTTAATCGATTAAAACTTAGTTTAATCAATTAAATTTATTAGCTTTTTGGCTTTCCATTGTGTCAAATTAAATAGTTGATGTTTTAATCGATTAATACATAAGTTTAATTGATTAAAAATGTGAGTTGGCACCTTTCTTACTCATGTGACTATTAGATATCTAAATCTTTTCAAAATTTAAATATTCTCATATGACTTACCCATTTACACTGCCTTCACAAATTTGTTGGGCCTATTTCATGTTGCTTATGTTTGGATGTACTTTCATGACTAGATGTCATCTATGCTCAATGATTGTAATGTTTGATATATCCTTTATCAATATAATATGACTATGTTATGGTTATACTCTTGTTTTATTTCTTTGGCTATTTGAAACATATCAGCTATAATTGTTGTTGGGGTGGTCGAGAAAATTCAATTAAGAATGGGAGGTCGATTAAATGATTTTCTCGATCATCAATAATGTTTGAAACATGAGGTGATACAAAGATACTCGAGAATGTATTTTCAATTTAATAGAAGAGGTCTTATAGAGCGCACACGGAATGTGATCGAGAATATGTGTTTTTCGAGCAAAATGGGGCATTTACTGATGGGTGTCCAAAGGTGACTGAAAATAATTTCAATCAGAAAGAGAAGGTCTACTGATGGACGTTCAAGCACGTGTTCGAGCAATAGTTATCAATTAAATCGAGAATGACGTAGCGGTTATGAGTGCGGTTACAAGTCTGATGGATCTAGAAGCTTAAGGACAGGTGCCAAGATCCCAATTAGGCGGTTACTATAAGCAATTTACTTTTCTGTTATTTTTACGCTCCTATAAATAGGCAAATCTTTGTAATTTTTATTCGATTTTTGAACATTGCACACTTCCTGTACACCAACTACGCCGCATTCATGGCAACTCGGTTCTATGGAAAACTGTATGTTCAAACCCATTCTTTATTTTTGATTTACTTTCCTGCAATCATCTTTCTATGACTCTTTCTTCTTTCTATAACTCTTTCTTTATCTTTCGATAACTCCTTCTTTCTGAGTCTTTTATTTACATATTGAATATCCTTGAGATTATATTTAATGGTTCTCGCGCAAGTATTGATACTTGCTAGTTTGAACGGATTATATCTAATTCGATGAATTTGACTTTATTTGAGAAATTCTTTAATTAAAACTTGTATAATCATTAAAACCAGATTCTGAACATTTTTCTCAAATTGAAAACGAACTTTGTTGCTAGTTCGATGTGACATTTTGGTAAAGTCCCATTTAAAACTCTTATTTGTTGATTAAATCTGTTTAATCTATTTTTTGAACCTTTATCCAAAATTCCTGATCAACAAATTGGCACGCCTAGTGGGACTCATGTTGCCAGAAACATACATATGAACTAGTTTTGAGAAAAATGTATGCTTTTGAGAAATGGTAAAATTAGTGGCCAAAATATAGCTAGTACAAAGAATAACCTAAGAGTTTCCCGTGCACAAACAAATATAGACACATCTGTTACTCAACCTAGTGTTAAACAAAATGGCACTACTCAACCCGCAGTGACACAAGTTATGGTTTCTCAACCAGTTGTGATAAGCCAATCTACTTTTAGCCAGATTACTGATGGCATTAAAATGTCGATTCACATGCAGAAAATGTAGTAAATGTCGCAATCCTGTCACAACCACTCTTAGAGACTCCCCAAAATGTATCTCGACCTTGGGGTATGCCTACTGGTTGGATGCCCCAACAATTGAGTCTCGAAATGCCTAACTTTGTGCTTGCTATGCAGCAATTTGTTCCCGCAGTCCAAATGAATAGGCCAAGTAGTTTGAGGCATGCATTTAATGCTGAACAATTACAAATGATAGGGGCAAATGTCGATGCACATTTGACCTTGAACGATAACCAAATCCCAACTGGGGTTACAAATCAAACATTGTTAGCCTTTCGACAAGAAATGGATCATAGTAATCAAGAAATGGTTAACATGTTAACTCAGCAACTTGCCACAGTTTTTAACCCTATGTTGCAAACAACAAATGATAGTTATCAACAATTGAATGGGGTTTTAAATCGAATTGGGGATATTTTAGGGAATCAACAAATCCCACAGAATCAAAATGACCCTCAAAATCCCTTGCTGGTAAATTGAAACCAGAATGTTGATAAACTTTTGCAGTTGTTAAGGAAAAATCAAGGACAAGGGGAAAATAATCAGAATCGAAATCTAGGACAAAATCAAATTCCTTTGTTTAACTAGAATGCCCAAAATCAAAATATTCTGATGGGGCAGAATTTATATAATGCACAAAATCCCCAACAGTTTAATCACATTGTTGAGGAAGTATTAAATAGGCGTGGATTTGAAGTCGGATATTACAACCAGTCCTATTTTGTTTCCCCATTTCCCGATTATGTGTTGCAAACGGAATTACCTAGGGGGTATAAAGTGCCAAAGTTTACGAAATTTTTGGGTGAACTTGGAGAATCAACATTCGAGCATATTGTTCGATATTTTATAGCAGTGTTATTAAACTCAGCCCGGCCCGGTCGGTTCAACCGGTTGACCCAGAAATTGGGCCAGTGGCCGAGCCGATTCAATTGTTCGATCGTTTATGTTACTAGCCCGGTGACACGTCATCAAATCAGTGTTGAACCAGACAAAACCGGCATTTGACTCGGACTGGACTGAATAAAATTCTTGATCTTGCAAGCCTTTTTAGTGTGTCAGGCCTATTATACGCATTCCAATCACTCTGCATAACTTTTCTCTCTCCAAGGCATCACTTTTCTTTCTCCAAGATGTGACTTTCTCTTTCTTCAAAGTGTCTGTCTTCTCTCTCCGTGCGTGACTTTCTTCAAGGCGCGTGTCAATCTCACATTCGACACTACTTTCACATAAAAAACAAAATGAAAATACTCGCAAAACACCAACAATCAGACTCAAACACTGAACCTTTTGCCCAACAAGAGCTTACCACTAAGCTAAGTATTTACTTTGTCATATGTGATTCAAATATTAATATTTATATATTTATTTATAATGCTATAATTTTATTATAATTTATATCGGGTCATGCGAGTCAACTAGTGACTCACTGGGTTGACCCTTGACCCAGTGACCCAGCACTCCGACTGAGTCAATGACCGGTCTGAGTCTAATAACATTGTTTTATAGAATGTGGGGATATAGAAAATAACGAATATCTTCAAATGAAATATTTCCCAAGTTCTTTAACTAAGAACGCTTTCACTTGGTTTGCGACTTTACCCCCTAATTCAATTGCAAATTGGACACATCTTGAGAAAACTTTTCATGAACAATTCTTTAGGGGAGAAACTTAAGTAAGTTTAATCGATTTAGTCAACATTAAAAGGTATCAATATGAATCAATAGACGACTATTTAAATCAATTTAGACAAATGAAATCGAGATGTTATACTCATATACCTGAACACAAGTTAGTGAAAATGGCTGTTGTTGGGCTCGAATTTTCGATTCGAAAGAAATTAGTTAACGAGCAATTAAGAGATATGTCCCAATTAGCCAAAAAAGTTTGAAGAATTGAACAAATCAGGTATGAAAAAGAGAGAACTAAGAAATTCGAGCGATTTCCTCGAAAAGATAAAGTCTCGTATGTCAAAATTTCAAATAATTTGATCAAAACAGAAATTATTCTCGATTTCGATGTAGAATGTGAGGATGGTACAGTTGAGGTGAATTTGGCTAAATTAAAGCCTGGTCCTCCATATGTTTGCCAATTATTAAGGCTTGATAATAATCGAAATCAAAATCAAAATCAAAAGATGAAATATAGTTTCAATATTACTAAGGTAGATAAGATTTTCGACATATTATTGAAAGATAAACAAATTGTTTTGTATGAAGGTCATAAATTACCATCTACTAAACAAAGAAAAGGTCAAAGATATTATAAATATCACAATACATTTGGTCATTGGACTAACAATTGTATACGTTTCAGGGATTTGATTCAAAAGGCAATTGTTGATGGTAGACTGAAGTTCGACGAAAATGAAAGTCGATACTAAACCTTTTGAAGCACAGGCGAATTATGCTGAGCCAGTGCATATTTGTATGATTGGGGCTTTTGTAAATCCCAATTGTTTGCCGAACTCGAAATCCCCGGTGCTTGTGGAGGATTCTGACAAAGAGAAGTTGGAGAAGGAAATTGAAGAATTCGAGCAAGAGATTTATACTAAAGCTGGGGATACATTGGTCGACTTTCTGCTGAGGAAGAAAGATGTTGATCGAGAAGTTATGCTTTGTCCTCGATGGAGCGTAATTTTTGACCAATCTACTACAAAAGCATTTGAGGTCTCTGAAATCCGAAAAAAGATAGAATTTCGAGCAAATTGGGATGCTGATAAAGGGAAGCAGCCATTTAATATGTCTGTTAATCAAGTTCAGTGGCCTTATAATCTGCAAGGCCGAAATACTTTCGTTCCACATTCAAGAGTCCCTCCTAATAGATGGTATAATCAGTGGCACAGAAATCCGAACCAGAATAGGAATCCACAAAGGTCTGATGTTTGGTCGAGAATTAGAGGCTCATCTACTGCATATCATCAATCTTCATACGAGAATGTTGCTTCAAACCAAGGAATGAATCCTCTACCACCTTGGTCAGGAGGAATATGTCGAAGACACAATGGAGAAGACATCAAAGGCAAAGGAAAGCTGCATTCGAGCAGAGTACTCGAAATAATCAGAATATGAGAAATTTGAGTGGTTATAAAGTCGAGCAAGCTCCTCGAACTTTGAAGGATGGTGAAGATGAGGTGATCACAGACTGTTTTGAGTCCGGTTTCCAAGATTCTTTGGATGCTATTTTTGGAATGATTTCGATCTTACCTACAAAGTATGCATAAGAGAATCAGGTTTGTAGGGAAGTCAATGACTGCATGAGGGAGGATTATTAAGAAGATCCTTTAACTAAAAGTCGTGCAGTTAGGGTTACTTAGGTTTCTTGTGTTACTCCTAGTCTTAATGCTGCAGTATTCGATCCACCAGTAGATGAGATGATAAGTCATATCAAGCCATTGATGATTTCAACTATAGTGGAAGGACAGAGGATGAATAGGATACTTGTTGATGGTGGTGCCTGTATTAACATTCTACTTGTGTCTATGTTGAAACGATTTGGGAAGAGAGTTGAGGATATGGTGCCTCACAACCTTATGGTAGCCGATTTCAGTGGAAAGTCGTCTTATACCCATAGGGCAATTGCTTTGGATGTTACAGTGGGAAGTCAAAGGAGGCCAACTATCTTTATTGTGGTTTCATCTAAGGCAAGCTTCAACATGCTTTTAGGTCGAGAATGGATCCATGGCATGGGGGCAGTCCCCTCGACTGTTCACCAAAAGTTATTCTTTTGGAATGAGGAAGGACGTCTGGAAGTCGTTGAAGGTGATCAAACTAATTATGGAGGTTGTATTTTAGTGGTGGAGCAGCATGAAAGGACTTTTGGTGATTACTGCTCCATTTAAGATCGAAGATTCGTTCTATTTCAATCAGAAAGGTGAAGAATCGAAATTCTTTTGGTGGAATCCTAATGTCGAATTCCAACTTACTACTTTGGCCAAAGGGGAAGCAGTGGCCAGTCATAATCGATTATGAGTAAGGACATTTACTCGAGCTATTTTGCTCGAATGTCTGCTTATGTACCCGAAAATAAGATAATGTTGGCCAATTTGGCCGAAAAGATAGAAAAAGAAACAGAAATCGAGGTCAGTGATATTGTCGGTCAAAAATTGATCAAAAAGTTCAGGTAGAAGTCGATCAGAACATTGATCGAAATGTTGATACTGAGGTCAACAATTCGATTAAATTGAAAAAGGCTGATACTGAGGTCAACAAGGAAGTGATCGGAAAAGTGTGTTAGAACAATACTGATGCCAGAGAAAAGAAAAACAAAGAAAAAGAGCACACGTTGCTCGAAATCCAGGAAGAAAAGCATAACATGCTCACTATTGGAGAAGATTTTGAGCAAAGGGGGCAGGTTGACGAAGATTTTTTGAAGTTTAAACTCGACTGCATATATGACAACTCCCCTTTAGGTTTCAAGAAACCTACATCCCAACCTATCAAAAAGATGGAGGCACAGGACTCTCTAGAAGAGATCAACTTGGGGGATGAGGTTGATCGAAAGCTTACCTATATTAGTCAACTTTTGGACAACAACCTTTGAGAAAAGATAATCAAACTTTTGTAGGAATTCAATGACTGCTTTGCATGGGATTACGATCAGATGCCTGGGTTAAGTCGAGAAATTGTGGAACATCGATTGCCTATTCTGGAAGGAAGAAAACTTGTGAAGCAGACACCTCGAAGATTCGCTCCAGATATGGTATTGAAGATTAAAGAAGAAATCGAAAGGCTACTGAAAGCCGACTTCATCCGAACTACCAGGTACACAAATTGGATCTCGAATATAGTTCTTGTCATAAAGAAAAATGGTAAATTACGAGTTTGTATAGATTTTTGAGATTTAAATAATGCTACACCTAAGGACAAATATCCTATGCTAGTAGCCGACATGTTAGTCGATTCAGCTGCAGGTAATGAAATTTTAAGTTTATTAGATGGTTATTTTGGATACAATCAAATATATATTGCTGAATAGGATGTTGCAAAAATTGCTTTTCGATGCACGGGGGCATTGGGAACCTATGAGTAGGTTGTTATGCCCTTTGGTTTAAAAAATGCATGGGCTACTTATCAAAAAGCCATGAATATGATTTTTCATGATTTAATCGGGAAATTTATGCAAGTCTATTGATGACGTCGTAGTAAAATCATAATCGAAAAATGATCATTTAGGCCATTTGAGATAATCATTCGAAAGAATGAGAAAATACAAATTAAAAATGAATCCGATTAAATGTGCCTTTGGTGTTTCTGTAGGAGAATTCTTAGGCTTTGTTGTTCATCAGAAAGGAATCGAAATCGACAAAAGCAAAGCCAAAGCTATTCTCGAGACTTCTCCTCGTCGAAATAAGAAACAACTCTAGTCTTTACTGGGTAAGGTGAATTTTCTTAGACGATTTATTTCAAATTTATCTAGTAAAACTAAGATATTTTCGCCTTTGTTGAAACTCAGAGATGGGGAAGAATTCGAGTGGAATTCTGAGCATCAACAGGTTTTCAAAGAGATAGAAAGATATTTGACTAATCCACCTGTGATGGTTCCTCCAACAAAGGGCAAAGAGATGAAGTTGTACATTTCTGCTTCAGAATCGACAATTGCAAGTATGTTGGCATATGAAGACGAGAATGGAACTGAAAGAGCGATTTATTACTTAAGTTGATTGTTAAAGGATGTAGAAACTAGATATAGTCCAACTGAGAAATTGTGTTTATGTTTGTATTATTTGTGTATTAAACTCAAATACTATATCAAGCCCTTTGATTGGATTGTACTTTCTCGAAATAATATAATAAAGTTTATGTTGTCCAAATGTATTATGCAAATCGAGTCAGAAAATGGGCATTGGCATTAACTGAATATTCTTTAACATTTGTTCCTTTAAAGTCGATTAAAGGTCAAATAGTTGCAGATTTTATGGCAGACCATACTCCGCTTGAAATTGAGCAGTGTTTCGTAGGAATAAAACCTTGGCTTTTATACTTTGATGAGTCAAAACATGCTTTTGGTTTAGGAATCGGAATTGTTAATTTTTCACCCAAGGGAATTCCTACTAAATTAATGTTTGAAGTAAAACCAACTTGCTCGAATAATGAAGCAGAATATGAAGCTTTAATTGCTGTAGAAACATTGATTGCATTAAAAGTGAAACATATGATAATTCGAGGAGATTCAAAATTGGTCATTAAGCAATTAAGACAAGAATATCAATGAGCGAAAAGTAATTTAGTCTACTATTTTTCTCGAGCAGATTTGTTGCTTAATGCATTTCAGGATGTGATTCTTGAACATATTCCCCGAGAACAAAATTGGGAAGCTAATGAATTAGCCCAAATTGCATCTGGTTATAAACTCACAAAGAGACAATTTGAGTCTTTAATTCAGGTTCAACATAAATTGTCAGTTGTGATAGAAAATTGTTATATAGACACTCTAACCCAATCAGATTGGAGAAAACCCATTGTCGATTACCTGAAATACCCAAATCAGCCTACTGATCGAAAAATTAAATATCGAGCACTAAGTTATGTTATCTTAGGTGATGAACTGTTCAAGAAAGGTGTTGATGGAACATTACTTAGATGCTTAGGTGAAACTAAGGCTTATATTGCATTAGCTGAAATTCATGAGGGAATTTGTGGTTCCCATCAAGCTGGTGAAAAAATGAAATGGGTTCTTTTTGGACAAGGGTACTATTGACCGACAATTCTAAAAGATTGCATAAATTATGCAAAGTTGTGTGATGAGTGTCAAAAACATGGCCCAATGCAACAAGTTCCAGCAAGCGAACTTCATTCCATAGTCAAACCTTGGCCTTTTCGAGGTTGGGCGATGGATATAATTGGGAAAATTCACCCACCTTCTTCTAAAGGTCACAAATATATTCTGGTGGCAGTGGATTATTTTTCTAAGTGGGTAGAAGCAATTGCTTTGAAAGATGTTGATCAAAACAACATAATGGACTTTATTAAGGAGCATATTATTTATCGATTTGGCATCCCTGAGACCATAACTACTGATCAAGGGATTGTTTTTACCAGTCGAAAAATAACTCAGTATGCTGAATCGAGAAATATTAAAATGCTTACTTCTACCCCTTATTATGCTCAAGCAAACGACCAAGTTGAAGCTATTAATAAAATTTTGATAAGTCTAATCAAAAAGCATATTGGGGCGAAAACCCAGAAATTGGCATGAAACTTTAAATTAGGTTTTATGGGCTTATCGAAATTCACCTAAAGGAGCTATAGGTGTGACCCCTTTTTTATTAGTTTATGATCATGAAGTCGTTTTGCCAATCAAGATTAATTTACAATCTATTCGAATCCAAAGGTAGGAGGACTTACCACTCTAAGATTATTGGGATTTAATGTTTGATGACTTGAATAACTTGGATGAAGAAAGGATTTTAGCCTTGGAAAATATTGTTCGACAAAAGGAAAAAGTTGCGCGATTTTATAACAAAAAGGTTAAGTTAAAAACATTTAGTGTTGGTGACTTGGTTTGGAAAGTGATCCTCCCAATGGATAAAAAGTCAAAAAATTATGGTAAATGGTCGTCGAATTGGGAAGGACCTTATGAAATCGAGACAATATATTTGAACAATGCGTATTCGATTCGAGAAATAAATTCTGGTAGTCGTGTTTCATCCATAAACAGAAAATACTTAAAGAAATATAAGCCAACTATTACATAAATAAAAATACCCATTCTATAAAACTGAAAGGTTGATTACTCATATTTTTCAAGTTCTAAAAATGTCTCTTTCTCGAGTAATCTTAAAAAGACATTTTTAGGGGGGCATCTGTTGGGGTGGTCGAGAAAATTCGATTAAGAATAGGAGGTCAATTAAATGATTTTCTCGATCATCAATAATGTTTGAAACATGAGGTGATACAAAGATACTCGAGAATGTATTTTCGATTTAATAAAAGAGGTCTTATGGAGTGCACATAGAGAATATGTGTTTTTCGAGCAAAATGGGGCATCTACTGATGGGTGCCCAAAGGTGATCGAAAATATTTTCGATCAGAAAGAGAAGGTCTATTGATGGACGTTCAAGCGCAGGTTCGACAAACAGTTGTTGATTAAATCGAGAATGGTGTAGCAGTTATGAGTGCGGTTACAAGTCTGATGGATCAGGAAGCTTAAGGACAGGTGTTAAGATTCGGATTAGGCAGTTACTATATGCAATTTACTTTTCCGCTATTTTTACGCTCCTATAAATAGGCAAATCTTTGTAATTTTTATTCGGTTTTTGAACATTGCACACTTCCTGTACACCAACTACGCCACATTCATGGCAACTCGGTTCTATAGAAAACAATATGTTCTAACCCATTCTTTATTTTCGATTTACTTTCTTGCAATATTTTTTCTATGACTCTTTCTTCTTTCTATAACTCTTTCTTTATCTTTCGATAACTCCTTCTTTCTAAGTATTTTATTTACATATTGAATATCCTCGAGATTATATTTAATGGTTGTCACACAAGTACTGATACTTGCTAGTTTGAACGGATTATATCTAATTCTACTAATTTGACTTTATTTGAGAAATTCTTTGATTAAAACTTGTATAATCATTAAAATCGGATTCTGAACATTTTTCTTGAATTGAAAACGAACTTTGTTGCTAGTTCGATTAAAGAACCCTTAACGGCATTTTGGTAAAGTCCCATTTAAAACTCTTATTTGTTAATTAAATTTGTTTAATCTATTTTTCGAACCTTTATCCAAAATTCCCGATCAACAATTGCATTTGATGATGGCCAAAAGGGGAGAGAAATTAATTAATGTCTCCATTTCAGGTATACAAACAAGACAATGCAAGGAAATTCACACTCCAACATTGGTTGTCATTATCAAATAGGGGGAGCTTGTTGGACCTATTTGAAGGAAGTTGAAGATTTGAAGATTGATCAACCAATGAAGAGAATGAAGAAAATGTGTATTTTTCATGTAATTTCCTTTTATGTGTTTTGTGTCTTATTTGTTGTTGTTTGATCTTGGTTAAGTCTCCTAAAGTAGTTATCCAAAGGTTAAAACACTATAATAATCAAGTGGACACTTAGTGTTTTTCAAAAGACTTAAAAATAACCAAGCTTGCCTAAGTTTCTCTCTGGTTTAATCCATTAAATTATATTTCAATCCATTAATATGTTTCTTAAGAAATCTGGAAATTGAAAAGGAGCATTTTAATCGATTAATCACTTAGATTAATCCATTAAAATTCAGGTTTGTACCTTACAGCATCACGAAGTGAACAATTAGAATCTTCACCATTTTAATCGATTAAACACTAAGTTTAATCATTAAAAGTCGTGAAAAGCTTTTGAAGCAAATGAAATTCTCACTAGATTAATGGATTATTCTTAAATCAATCCATTAAAGTGATCCAATTTAAAACCCAGAACTTGGTAAGATCAGTTTAATAGGTTCAAATCAGTTTTAATCCATTAAAACAGAAAAGTGCTTATAAAAAGAAAGGAACCTCTCTTTTAAGTGTGACTTCATTTCTTAACAGACTAACTACGAAATTGAGAGAGTTCTTGGGTGAGAGTGCTATAAAGCTTTTCTTTTCAATAAGTCAAGGGGCAACCACTTATGGGTCTTTGAGGAATAAGATCAAAGAGTCACCACATGTTCTCTTAGTTAATTGCTGTGAATTTTCTCAAGTGACTTTGTTCCATAACTTTTCTTTTTGAATTGTGGGTTTGTGTAATTCAAGAGATAGGGTTTCTCTTGGTGTGATATTGTGGTAGGGTGCCACAAAAGGTGTGAAGAACCAATCTTGTAGGGTTCAAAATAGGTTCTCTGTTTTGGTTTTAATTGCATTCAAGTTGTGTGTTTGTAATAATCTGAAAATTGATTAGTGGAAATCTCGAACTAGTATAAAATTGCTTGTCTCTTTATCATTCTTTTCTCAATTCTCTTTTAAATTCTTGCATCCATTAATTGAATCTTTTGAATTGGATCTTTCCATTTCCTCATTAATATTCATAATAAGGACCAAGTTTAACTCTGATCTTTGCATTCAAATCTCTGGGTTAATTGATTAATAAAGGTTGCTTTTGAATTTGGAATACACTAAAACTAAGGTTTTTAAAAAAGAAAGAAATTTTTAAAGAGGAATCAATTCACCTCCCTCTTGATTCTTTGCTATTGATCCAATAATTTGACCAATCCTCTTGTAATGGTTCCTCCAATGAAGGGCAAGATATTGAAGTTGTTAATATCTGCAAATATCTCTTTATAACTCCTTTATCTTATTTACGATTTGTTTGATTGTGTTATCATACTATTTTTTAATAGGGTTAACTATTTTTTTAGTCCCTAAACTTTTTAGGATTTCTGTTTTTAGTCCCTAAACTTTTTAATTATGTTTTTAGTCCTTGAACTTTTTTTCGTCCTTACTTTTAGTCCTTAATAAAAGTAAGGACGAAAAAAAAGTTAAGGGACTAAAAGTAAGGACAAAAAAAAAAGTTAAGGGACTAAAAATATATTAAAAAAAGTTCAAGGACTAAAAATAAAAATTTTAAAAAGTTTAAGGACTAAAAAGATGGTAAACCCTTTTGAATATAATTGAAACGAATCGTAAATGTTCTTAATGCAAGTACTTATGCTTGCTAACCAAAATGAATTATCTTTACTTATCTGAATTTGATATTTTAGAAGAGTAACAAATACTTTGATTAAAATTGAAGTAATTATCAAAATGGAGTCCTAAATATAAACTTTCTCAAATTGAAAACAAACTACGTTGCTAGTTCGATTAAAAGAACACTAAAAGTATTTTAGTTAATGTGAAGTCCTATTTTAAAAATCTCATTTGTTGAAGTTATATTTTTGAAACCTTTAACCAAAAATATCTATCAACATAGGACAAGACAATGTTTTTTTAAACAAAATAAAAGTTTTTGTGTTTTTTCACCAAATGGCTTTTATCTTAAAAGATATTTTAAGAAAAAAAATTGACAATCAATTTCTATTTTTAAAAATTATTTTTAGCTTTAACTTAAAAACATTTTTTAGTAAGAGAACTGCTAAATCAAACATACTCAGTCTAAGATAACTAACAATTGCCATTTATTTTTATTATTTCAAAAATTATGAAATAATTTCACTTTTAAAAATGTATACTCCTTCCGTCCCAAAATAAGTGTTGTTCTAATTTTTTTTACACAAACCAAGAAAAGCTAATAAATAAATGAAAGAGAGTAGTAATTTTACAAAATTAACCTTATTATTAATATTACATTGAAAAGTTAAAGTGACACTTATTAAGGGTATTAGTGAGAAAAAACAATTAATATTATCGTGAAAAGCTAACATGACATGTATTTTAACACAATTTTTTTCCTAATGCGACATTTATTTTGGAATGGAGGAAGTATTATTTAGAACCTCTAAAATTGAATATTTTGTTATTTAATCAATTATATTGAATTTGAGTTCTGAGTTTCCAGGATGCATGAACATTAAATACTCGAAAGGGAAAATTTTGCCACCCATTTTGATTCTACCTTATCCAAAAGATTATTTCTCATAAAAAATATACATGTTATTAAAAAAAAAAAAAAGGAAAAAGCGCATCCGTACAATACACAGGTCTATACCAACTGTAAATTAATGTCAGGATTAAAATGATCAATGAATTAATGTCTTTTAAAAAGAACCATGAGAACAATTTCTTTTTCGAGATTCATATGACCCATCCATATTTTTTCAGGGTCAAAAGAGTGATTCACTCGATCTCTATAAACATTTCGTTTTTTCAATAAATATTTAATAGTTCAGAACATGAAATCTTGGTGAGCTAATAATACACATGCACACATAACACATTATACTTCTTGGGAGGGTGTGCAAGACAATGAAAACAACCTCTTGAGGAAAACTAAGAAAAATATTAAAAATAGATTCAACTACAAGTTACAAAGCTTGATAGTATTATACATAACGCTTGAGTTCATGGAAGTCACTTTTGAAAGAACAAGTTATAGTGGATTCGTCAGCAATTAGCCAGAGAGGACTGAGCCGATGTCTCAAAACAAGACCAAAAGCTTTTCTAGTTACTTTTACTTTATCCTTTAGTTTTGGTTGTCTCATTTTGTACCACACTTGGGCAAAAGAACGTGAAGAGTCGAGGACAGCCCAGAAAAATATTCTGATGACCCTCTATACACCACTCCTTCCCAAAAAATTAAATTTGAATGAATTAGAAGCAACAAAATGACCCACATAATATTTTCCACGGCTAACATAAAAATTAAAAATTGATTCGATCCTACGCTTTGCCTGCCCCAATAATGATTTTTTAAGGAATAATATATATATATATATATATATATATACGAGGAGGGATCCACTTACTCCAAGAATAAGTATAAGAGACTTACTCTTCATCCTCACCCTTCATTTTCTTGAAATCTAATGGTTAAGATTAATTACTCATTTAAATTTTAAGAAAATGAAGGGTGGGGATGAAAAGTAAGTCTCTTAAACTTACTCTCAGAGAAAGTGGATCCTTTCTCTCTCTCTCTCTCTATCAAATTATACCGGAGTAACTTAAATAACTATTACACCATTCAATAACTTTCAACTGGATGATGTTTTCTTAAAACCTACCGTTGGATTGAAAGTTCCTTTCACATAGATCATGTATACAAAATTTCAAATTAATCCAAAATTATTTGCTACCTCATTCATATAGATTAAAATCGACGTAATATAAACTTTTCAAAATATACTAAAATATGGATCATTTGATTACCTTTTTATTGTTGTTCAATTTTGACAAAATTTGACAAAAACAATCTTGGTAATATGTAGATATAATTCAATGGTTGGATCGATAAAAATTTCATTCTAAAAGAGTTACACCATTTTAATAACTTGATATAAATATATATGTAGAGGTGGGATACATATATATATGTATACATATATGTAGAAGAGGGATCAAATTACACTAGTATAACTCTAAAAGAGTTACACCATTTTAATAACTTGATATAGAATAAAAATTTTATCGATCCAACCATTGAATTATATCTACATATTACCAAGATTGTTTGTGTCAAATTTTGTCAAAATTAAACAATAATAAGAAGGTAATCAAATGATCCATATTTTAGTATATTTTGAAAAGTTTATATTACGTCGATTTTAATCTATAAGAATGAGGTAGCAAATAATTTTGTATTAATTTGAAATTTTGTATACATGATCTATATGAAAGGAACTTTCAATCCAACGGTGGGTTTTAAGAAAACATCATCTAGTTGAAAGTTATTGAATGGTGTAATAATTGTTTAAGTTACACCAGTGTAATTTGATCCCTTCTCATATATATATATATATATATATATTCACTGTTCAGCTTTTGACATTTGTTTTATGATCGACATTAAATCTTCTGGCTAGTTATGCATCTTTAAGTGTGTCTTATAGGCCCTCATGTAAAGAACCTTTATATTTACTCATGATGACTAGCCAAATTTCTACTAACCCCATAATGACATTAATTGTATCTCGTCTCACTTAATTTTTTCCGCAAAAAGAAAATGGCCACGAACATGAAATAAATTGAGGCGGTCGATACTGAAAAGTATTCATTGAACGTAAAAAATATGGACTTCAATTATCATTGACGACGAATAGCATAGATTTTTAAAATATCATTTATTTTATTGTATAATGATTAATATTTGATCAATGTACAATTATGAAGATAACTTATTATATTTATATTTTAAGTGTAATACATGAATGCAGTAAAAAAAAGTGTAATACATGAATAAATTAATATTAACTACAAATTTCCTTAAAAGGAAAAAAGTACAGTGGAAAAAAAAAACTCCATGATACATTGATCCTAATTTTCTCATATATAATAAATTTGAGAACTCAATGTTAATAATAACATTTTTTAAAGCTCCATTATATTAAGACACGTGACTTCTTCGATATTAAGCATCTCTTTTTAATTTTTTTATTCCTCTCTAACAATTACTTAAATTTAATTGACCCAATTTAAATTTGGATTTAATTTTAAATTTTAAATCTTAACATACCATATTAATCATATATTTTTTTATATAAAATGAATTTTAAGATTATTATGAATTTAGTCAATCTCAATTTGATTTTTTTTCAACTTTTGAATTTTAACACATTATATCAAATTAATAAATAAAAGGGCTTAAATAAAATTTTGGTCTCCTATTTTGTTTAATCCGCAATTTTGGTCCCTCCATTTTAAAATAAAGACATTTAGTCCTTCTATTTTAGAAAATCTGCAATTTTAGTCTCCTATTTCAAAATAGAAATATTTGGTCCCTCTATTTTAGAAAATCTGCAATTTTAGTCCAATCCTCAATTTTTCCTATGTTTTATTTCATTTATTTCTTACATTTTAATTAATTAAAACATTTCTTGATGTTACCTTAAATGAATATGTTAGGTCTATGGTTCAATTGGAGCAAAATAAAATAAATAAAACGTAGGCAAAATTGAATATTGGACCAAAATTGTAGATTTTTTTTTTAAAATCGGAGGATCAAATGTCTCTATTTTGAAATATGGAGACCAAAATTGTGCATTTTCTAAAATAAAGGGACCAAATCTCTCTATTTTAAAATGCAGTGACCAAAATTGTGGATTGAGCAAAATAGGAGACCAAAGTTGCATTTAAACCTAAATAAAAAGTGATCTGTTTGAATTCAAATTTAATATTTTATTTATTATTTTTATTAAATTTAATTCCTAATTTTTAATTTATTATTTATATCTAATAAAATAAAATATCAATTATTAAAATAAAATAAAATAAAATATCACAGTAAAAAAATATCAATTATTAATTTGAAAAACATTAAGTATCTACTCCTACATCATAATCTGAATCTTTATTTTGAACAAAAATGTTCTTAAGAATTATTCTTCAACAAAATTAATTTTAAGATTTTTTCTTAAACAAGAGTATATTTAATAATTATTATAACTTTCATTGAGTCACATATATTATCTTAATCTCATATATAAAAATTTAATTTATTTTTTAATTTGTATTCCTTTTAAGTATACTTCTTAATCTTAATTTGATTTAACAACTAGCTTAAAAATTTACTTTCTCCACTATCTCAAACCACTTTTATTTTATCTTTATCTATATATTTTATTTTCTTAATCACTTATATCTTTAATCTATCCTTTTCATCTTTATTTCTAAATTGAATTTCAATATTTTTTAAAAGAAATTATCAAAAGCTAAAAATAACTTTGTATCACAATATAAATTATTTATCATAAATCTAAAATATAATTTATATTTTCAAAAATATTTATGTATTAATAATTTCAAATATAATATAGTTTATACATTAAAAATATTTATTCATTATGAATTTAGTTATACAAAAATAAAAATATTCCTATATATTGTACATTTTAAAATACTAGTTATACTTTATTTTCTTTAAAATATTCCTACAACCCACATAGATGATAGAACCATACCAATAACAGTTCTATCTATATAAATATTATAACACGATAAATAAATAATGCAAGAATTGAGTCATTATTTTTTATATTGAATAATAAAACTTTGACATTATAAAATTAAGTTTTATTTATTACTACTTGGGTTTTATGAGGTTTTCGTGTATCGTGAGTTTGGGACAAATTGTCAATTTGGGAGACGTTTGGTAGAGAAAAAAAAATTACACTTAAAAATCATGATTCTTAAGACTTATTAACGGGTATTATGATTAATCTTAAGAATTACTAAAGTCTATTTGTTTAGTCATAAATATTTATGACTATGTCATACTGTAGGAATCAACTAAGAACTGTTGGAACAATCTTTTAGAAAATAATAAACATGAGTACTCAATTATACTTTCTTAAATCCTGTAAGCAATAAACTCCCTCATTGAAACCTTTTGCCTTTTATTTGATCTAGTGCGTGAAGAATCCAATAATGGAATATCATCTGAGTATCCAGCTTCTCCTCTAGGAAACAACAATGGATATTGTAATGGCAAATAAGCTTTACTTGTTACATATACATGCTTTAAAATTCTTGACCTGGTTTCAACAATTAAATCCCTTTCAGCATCTGATGAATCCTAGTCACCAACTATCAAGCGTGCAACTTCAGACACAAAAGGGTGATTGTATGTCTTTCCTTCATGACTACGTTTCCCAAAAATTTTGAGCTTGAGATCCTTAACGTTATTAGCCTTAGCTCTATCACGAATCATTCTATACATCTGGACGTATGGTTTACACTGATCAAACATTTTTTGTATGTCAACAACTACTGACTCCTGTAGAGATCAACAATCTTTATTCATCCTGCATAATAAAAAATAAATAAAATGTTACATAAGTTTTTTCATTGAAAATATAGGAAGATAATTAATTTTTAAAACAATTTATGAAATAATTGATATTGAACACTAACCTGACAACAAACAATCTATTAGATATTTTGTTATCAGTATCATATATGTATAGTTGTGCAAATTTTGGTCCACTTCCAGGTAGTGGAAGTAAACTTCCTATACTATGATAATTTTCACCATTCATTATAAACATCAGCGGTGCACTTCCATCATTTTTTGAGACATCTATTTTCCCACCCATAGATGTAAAAGAAAACATCATGTTGAATCCACGAATGTTTTCAAGAAAAGAACTTGTTTTTCTTGTCCTTTTTGTGAAACAAATCACTCAGAGGTTGTGGAGCAGGCTGGAAATAATCTATTTTGATTTTTCCTTGCATGCAACACAATGAAAATTTTGGTTTTTTGGAATTTCGCCTTTTTTCTATCCGCTCACCATACCACATTTGAGCTTTACAGAATTCACACACCCACACTGGATCACCTATGTCCCAAGTTTCTTTAAAAAATAAAAAATAAAAATGGTTACACTGTTACAATTGATTATCATTAAAAATTATTAAATTAAGTTACTTACCTGCATTTGTGAGATTAATTTCATTAAGCCTACACTCATCACTATCATTAGCATTAAACATATCATCCTCGATAAATTTAGTGTCATTCGTTGAAGCGTGTTTTTTTTTATCAGCCAATCAAAAGGAAATATATATAAAAAGGAGGTACCAGGGGTACCCCAACCTATATACAAAGAGTAGGAATAATAGAAAAAGAACAAAAAGCTTCCCCACAAAACATAGTATCTAGACCCCAGTAACAATAAAATGCTGCTTTTTAGCAACCTCACCACCAAATCACCATCAACAGTATCTCCCAAAGTATAAACAAAAGCACTATATATGTGACTTCTAAATATGTTTGAATATAATTCCTAAACAATAGGAATTCAAAATAAACATACTGCTGCAAAATTATATACCTTCTTGTGCCCAAAGTGTTGTGACCCGTTGATCAAAATTAGCACCGGGGCTTATTCCTTTGAATAAAACATTCCATTTCCAGCAAACTTGCATGACTATATTAATTCCAAAAAGAAATCCATTTCAAACATAACAAAGGTTGTTGTGACCAATCATAAACTGAACTGTTAAAACCATTTAATTTTCCTTTGAGCCGTTTCCATGATCTGATTTTGATTACATCAACCAGTTGATCAATTCCTACATCAGAGTTGTTAAATATCACATCATTCCTATACATCCAGAGAGTCCACAAAGTTGCCATCCAAATAACTGCTCCTAACCTTTTCATTTTCCTGCCACCAAAGATGCCAATATGTTGCCATAAATGATCTTGAACCTGTGTTGGTAAAGTTATATCAAATCCCAACCAAAAGTAACATTCTAGCCACACTCTATATGACACCTTGCATGAGAAGAAAAGATGGTTTGCTGATTCCTCTTCATCATGACAGAGAGGACAAGAAATAATTCCATCTACCAACATGATCCCTCTCTTCCTTAAATCTGATCTCGTCTGTACTCTGTCTAATGCCACCCTCCAGGCTAAGGTTTTCACCTTGGATGGTACTGGTGTTGACCAAAGAAATTTGAAGAAATCATAATCATAATTGTGCTGATAATGGACCTGTAAAAAAGAATAAATTGTTTTCACAGAATAGGCAAAGTTTTCTCTTTCCTCCCACATCCAAGTGTCTCTCCTTCCTTTCTTTGGGCCACATGAATCCAATAGATTTAAAAACTCCCCCAACATATTTTCCTCCTAGGTGAATCATGGTCTCTTCCAACGGAGGTTCCAAGTCCACATCTCCCCATTCCATATACCCACCTCCTTAACCAGTCCATCTTGTTGCAATGAATTTGAAAATAGCCTCCCAAATCTACTCCTAAGACTCCCATTTCCTGTCCACACATCTTTCCAGAAACAAGTTTCCCCTCCCTCCCCAACAACTTTTTCACTCTCGCCTCAAACTAGTCTTCATTTCCCCCGCCCTCCATTTTTGTGATACTCTTTATATCCCTCCACCATTTTGAACCTCATTGTGGCATTTCGCTCCCAATCCCATAAATTGACTCACTATACTTTGATCCAAGGAAGTTAGTCCAAAGTCTCTTATCTTCAAATATCAGTCGCCACCTCCACTTCCCTAGCATTGCTTTATTGAAATACATCAAGTTCTTTATCCCCAAACCTCCACTTTTCTTGGGTTGGCATACTCTCTCCCAATTAACCCAACCTATCTTTCGCTCCTCCCCTCCCCCCCCCCCCCCCCCCACAGGAACCTTCATTGTATTCTCACCAATAGATAGGGGAATAACACTAAGTACATAATTGATCAGGCATATTCTGCCCCCAATAGATAGATTTCTCTGATTCCACAGTGAAAGTTTCCTTTTAATTTTTGCAGCACCGGTTCCCAAGTTTGTGAGCGACTCGGGTTAGCACCTACCGGTATTCCTAAGTAGGAAAAAGGGATACCCATAACACTACAATGCAATAAGCTTGCCCATCTAGATAACTCATTCCTTTCCACCCCCACCCCTGCCAGTTTGCTCTTATAAAAGTTGACTTTCAGCCCCAATGCAGCTGAAACACCCTTAGAATACTTTTCACATCCAAGATATTTCTAGTTTCTGGTTGAATGAAGAAAATTGTATCATCCGCGAATGGTAGGATAGAAATATGCACATTTTCTTTACCAACCAGAGCACCAGAAAATAAACTCTTTGACATAGCTTGTCTCATAATCCCTATAAGGCCTTCAACTACCAGAAGAAAAAGAAACAGGGCCAATGGGTCACCTTGCCGCAATCCTTTCTTCAAACAAAATTCTCCCGTAGGGCTCCCAATGACAATAACCGAAGCATATGATGTCTCCAAGCATGCTTTGATCCAAGATATCCATTTGTTTGGAAATCCCATCCTAGACATCATATAATACAAGAATTCTCATCTGATAGAATCATAGGCCTTCTCGAAATTTGCTTTAAAAATAAGAGAAGCCTTCTTTCTAGCCTTCAAGTCGTGGATCACTTCATTAGCAATGACAACACATTTAGTAAGTTTCTATTTCCAGTAAAAGCTGATTGTGTTTCACTGATAACCTTATTTAGCACACCTTTAATTCTTCTTGAGAGGACCTTCGCAAGGATCTTATAAATACACCCAATAAGGGAGATGGGTTTAAATTCCCCCAAAGACAATGGGCTGTTCACCTTCGGAATCAATGCAAAGAAGGAGGAATTACAACCTTTCGGAAAATACCCCAAAGCATAGAATTCATGAAACACTCGAAAAAGATCATACTTGAGAGTATCCCAAAAAGATTTAATGAAGGTGAAATTAAATCCGTCTGGACCCGGGCTTTTATCCCCACCACACTCCCAAACAGCCGATTTGATTTCTTCCTCCGAAAACTCAGCTATAAGAGATGTATTATCTTCAGCACTGATGGATTGAAACATGATCGCATCCAACCTGACTTTTAAATCATCTTCATTCTAATTTTTTTCTTGAAAAAATATTTAACCCCTTCCTTAACCTTCTGTGGCTCTTCTTCCCAAACCCCATCTATGGTGACACCTTTGATGTTGTTCCTCCTCCTCCTCCAATTCACAGCCGCATGGAAAAAATTTGAATTTTCATCTCCCTCTTTAATCCACCTATTTCTGGATTTCTGATAAAGAATTGATTCTTGCCTTTTGGACAAATTCCAGACTTCTTGCATAAGAGCTCCCCTCTGTAGTCCATCTTCATGGCTTAAGATATTTGTCTCTTCTTTAAAATCGAACTCCTTGATTTTTTCCAATAGCCTCCCACATTGTGTATTTACATCACCAAATGTCTCTTTATTCCAAACTTTAAGAGCGTTTTTCAACCTCTTAAGTTTTTCTTTGATAACAAATGCCCCACTTCCGGATATATTTAATCCACTATATGTTTCAATGACGAAAGAAACGAAATCCGAGTGATGAAACCATGCATTGAGGACCCTAAAAGGCTTGGGTCCCCAATCATAATTGGAGTATTTCAATATAACCGGACAGTGATAAGAAAAATCTCTATCCAGTATATATTGAGCTCCCCCTCCCCAATGGTCCATCCAATCTGTTGAGAGCAAAATCCTGTCTAACTTGCTAGCTGCACCACCTCCACATTTATACCAGGTAAAGCATCTCCCTATCGTAGGGACTTCCACTAACAACATATCTTCAATGAATCTATTGAAACCTTCCATTTCACTACTATAATTTTGTATTTGTTGGCCCACAGATCTTCTTTCCTCCCTCCTCCTAATTGCATTAAAATCTCCAGCCAAGCACCATCTAATATTCATGTGTTGGTTTCTTATCTGCACAAGTTCCTCCCATAAAATTCTCTTCTCATTCAAAGAGCATGGGGAGTAGATGTTAACTATACACAGCTCATATATTTCCCTCTTCCATTTGCCAATGACCCCCAAGATATCCGTTACCAGAAAATTATTGCAGCAATTCAAAGTCTTCTTTTCCCCACATACACAACAATCCTCCACCTGTATTAACTGCTTCTTTCTCCACCCATCCCACCTCATTGTCACCCCAAATAGCAAAACAAGTATTCTCTTTTATCTGTTGTTGTTTTATTTCCTGCAAACATATGAAATCTGGTCTCTCTTTATTTAGAAAGTTTCTCAATCCCCTCCATTTAACTTTACTTCCAATACCCCTCACATTATAAGTTAGCACTTTCATCATTACCGATCAACTATTCCATCCCCTAACTTTTTCTGTATCATCTCCATTTCTTCCTTATCTTTTTTCTCCATCTCACACAATTTTTTTATAATCAATTCCTCTTCTCCTTAAAAAATTGCCCCCATATTCTTCCCCACATCCCATAAAATCTTTGCTTCTGCCATGTCATCTTTAATCCACCAACTGCTGGAACTCCCAAAACAACAAGGGGCTGAGATAAGAGATAAAGAAGGAAATGCTTCTGATCTAGCTTTGTTCTTCTTCTTCAACAGAGATCTTAACTCACTGGTTCTCCCTTCAGAATTTGTCTGTATATGTTTTCCTTTCTCCTCTTGTGACAACCTTGCTTCTTCTAACATCTTTGTTCGTTTGGCTGCCATCTGAGTTAGTGGATATAATCGTATCAACCTCCATCACCTCCTTAGCCTCAGAACTATCAAAGTTGCCGTTAGTTGTGAAGGCTTTTCTCTTATCAGTTGTCCCTACTTTATCCTTCCTAATATTTCTTTTCATTCCCTGCTCTCTTCTTATTCTCCTCTGGCATAGAACTTTAGACAACCACTCATATTTTACCCCAACTTTAGGTAGATAGACTATGTTTTGTCCCGCCTCTTTTATAGGCCCAGTTCTGGAAAAACCTTTGGACTTTCTTTTCGATGTGACATATCCCTTTTCCAAAAGGTCTCCACCTTTTTTTTTTATTTTCACCGGCCCGCGAAGAGTTATCTTCTAATTGATGAGCAGTATGCAAATGGGCTTCTCTTATTAGGCCCACTAAGCCATCCATCAACCCCTCCTTAGACCCAAAATGCATTTTACCATCTTTCGCACCTTTGTCATTTTCTCCGAATGACCATTGTTCCTCCTCCTCCGCTGACACCTGCTCTCTACATCTGTCAATATCGTCGCAGCTAGCGTCCCCTATTGGCTTCTGACTTTCACTATCTTGGATTTCCAATTCTTCCTTTTAATGGACCTCTGTCCCACAAATTCCCCAAATAGTGGAAATCTCGTTTCCCGTGACCACTACATTAATTGTTTTTGTAGCCTCACCAGCGCATGAGCAATTTGCCCCGTTCAGACTATAACATCTGACGGGGTGTTAGCATCTGAGTTACCTGCCGACGTGAAGGCTTTATTTTCTGATTTGAGTGAATCCAAGGTCTCCCAAACCTCTCCTTTTGAACACTTAGACATGGAAGAATTAATATCTAACCCTTCAACACTTGCTTCAGACATCCCATGCTTTGAATCCATCAATATCTTCCTTGTGCAACAACATATATTCTCCCCCTGGTACCCAATATCCTCTATCAATTTGATAGAGCATACAAAGCCATTAATCCTTATCTTTTGAGACTTATAGATTGGTTCAAGGAGAGATGTTCTGACCAAGATCCTAGCACCGTCCAATTTTTTCATCATATTTGTTTCTTCCGCAACAGAAATCAAAGTGCTTCATGAACCCAGAAGAGTAAGTACCTTTTCAAAACAAGCTTTATTCCAAACATTTAGAGGAATTCCATAACATCGTATCCAGCACAGTCAAAATCCCGGAACCTCTGCTACGCTCCACAGTTGAATAGATTAAAAAATCTCCCTTAACCAACTACCTTCTTCTTTAGCTTCTTCATATAACTCATCTACTTGCTCCCCTTTTAATAGGAATAAATTATCCCCCATGTATATCACACTTGTAGATTTGTGCCCTTGTAGAAAAAAGGTTTCTTGCAGGTTAACGGCTATTTGTGGGTCCTTCAATCTTCCAACCATACTTCTGCCAACCATTCCTCATTTGAGCACTCTATTTTCAGATCAAGACCCTTCCATGTGTCACGATCAGTCGCTTCCTGGTTCCTAACTTTCCATTGCTTCCTAATTTTTCTTTTTTACAAGTTAGTGGCCATCGTGTATGACATGCCTTCTCTCTCTCTCCTAAAATTGTTCCACCCGAGGATTTCCTGGCTGCCAAATCCCTTCCCTTTAGGCCTTGAGGTTTCTCCTATGTTGAAGTTCTGCATCGTTGGTAGATCCTTTTGGTTTACACGTTGTGGATCTTTTTTCATCTCAGTTCTCCCATATTTTGGCAAATTAGCATACAATTTCATCGCACATATATATATATATATATATATATATATATATATATATATATATATATATATATATATTATCCAGCTTCCTTTCCAGAGTTTTTTCATTTTCTACATCTACAAAACGAACAAAACCAAAGTGTTGCCCCCAAGCGTTCTTTTTTGTGTGCGATAAACACCTCCCTGACCTTGCCAAATCTTTGAAAACCCCCCCAAAGTTCCTCCCTCCCAAAAGCATGCATGTTGTTTTGTTTGTTCTTCAAATTACATAATAAGGAGATAAAAGAAATATCAAAAAGTGGCACTAAAATGCAACATACACAATTAATATATACTCAGACTTAAAAGAAATAATTTATTGTGTTTGTAATACTTTGAACAATTACATAATTTATTGTTATAATAATTCATACCATGACCATTTTCATCTCCTCTTAGCAAATGAATACTACCTTCTTTGTCAGCCATGACAGAGGTATCATTTTCTGCATATGGGAAAGACATAATTATTACACCATATAGATCAAGTGTCTCTAAAATTTGTTGGATATATGATAATTTGATCCCTCCTCATATTAATATAGTCATGAGATTCAATTAAAATTATTATCCTATGGTAAAGACAAATTAAAGTATGGTGTCAAAACTGAGCAAATAGTTATTAAATCGTTATACCTCATGAGATGCAATTAAAACTATTAACTCATGGTTTCAGAATACCTGATAACGATACAATAGCACACACATTTGATTGTCTACAAAAATAGGTGCCAAGAGTATCCGTATTTGATGATTCAGGAGATGCATTTGATGCGAAAGGTATATTTTTAAGAGAGAATGACACACTCTTTTCCGAATCATGACATTCAAGTCTTATTCTTTTAAGTGATACTTTATATATTACATGCATAATTGAATAAGTAAATAAATAATTAAAAACATTATATCACTTGGTACACTTTTTATTGTAGCATAAATCAAATCAAGTTATAGTACAAAAGTGCATCATATAGATATATATAATTCAATCATACTAATTTTTTTTAATACTATAATAATAAAGTAATTTAGAAAATAAAAAATTCAAACATTAAAAAATAAGATATATTTATCACGGTGGATGGAAAGATTCAATTCTTTAATTTTCGTTGCATAAAAACATAATTATTCATGGAAAAAGCATAACTTTGAATGATCATATGGTTATCAACTCGAAATACTTATGTGAAGTTCCCTATTTGATGTGTTAATTTTAATTTTATACATGGAAGCAATAAAATAATGATGCTAATGAGAAAGACAAACTTTCCTCTTACTCACCTATATATGAAGGCTATAAAATGTGAAAGACAAACTTGCGTATCCCGACTTATCAATGGTGACACTAATCGTAATTTTGCTTTCCCTCTTGTTGGTGTACAAACATTTAATTTGTTCTTTAATTAATTATTAAAATTAGTAAATTAATATAATTTTTTTAAAAAAATTATTTTTACTCTAATTTTGAGGTATAACTATTCTAGTTATGTTCAATGTTTCCATCACTTATTTGTATTTTGAATAACAAAACTTGGTTAAAAAATTCTTCAAATTTAACTGGACGATCAACAGTTTCTTGTCCTATTAAGATTAATGATAATATAATATGCAACTTAAAGTATTATAACCACATCAAATATTATTAAACTAAATATTTGAATAGAGTTTACAGACAAACACCTTTATCATTCTCTTTATTATATCATAAGCCGATTTTCCTAAGAACTTAGCAACAATACGATCGAACAACACAAAACATGTAGAGCCTGTGTCATCAATTATCGTCAAATTCAATCTGTATCTGTAACTACACAAATGTAGAAGAAATAAATCCACAAAATGTAAAAAAAAATCTCATTTTAAATGAATTTTAAAAATAAATTTTTTACCTTGGTATTGCAATAACATAATCGTCACAATTCTGACAATAGAACTTAGCATCAGTAGCACAAACTGTCTTTAAACACTTATTACACCCTTGATAAGACCAACATTTACTATTATCAATTTCAATTACAATAGCAAGAACAGGTGCAACCCCAGACTGTCATTAAATAAATATTATGGATAAGCTAAATATTTAAAGGTGATCAGAATTGAATGTTACTTGTGTAGCTTCCACAACATCTGAGATAGTCATTGTTTAGCTTGAATAATATCATCAATTGAAACAAAAATTTATAATAATATTGCTGTAATAGATTTGTTTCAAATATTTGACGATAGACTATATATTTATTCTAATATATATCTATTTCAATTATATTTTTTTTATCTATTTTTTAGAAGCTTTTTTTTATCTATCTATTTATGAAAACGACTGTTACTTTTATATATATATATATATATATATATATTAAGATATTATTTTTATGAAAAAAAAAGAAGTCATAGATTTTGTTTTTAAAAAGGTTGTGATTACTAAGTCACTATGACTTAAACATTCCTTAAAGCATGAAGTTCTCACATTAATAACTTATTCATCCAAAACAATCATCACTAACAATATATTTTTTATAATTTGGAAAAGTTGCAAATTGTCAAGTTGTCATGACTCAAACGTTTCCCAAAATACGAGGTTCTCATGATAAAATATAGTATATTCAAAATGATTATTACTATTTTTTAGAATTTTTTTATCATTAAAATATTTAATTTAAATAAGATGATAATTAAATTATTTTATAAGAATTAAATTTTAAAATAATTCAATTTATGTAATTTTTATCTTTTGTGTATATCATTTAGTATTTTGCTTGAGTATATTATTTAAAATTTATTATTTCTAGTTCAAACTAAATGATTTAGAAGGATTATATGTAAAAGTAAATATTTATATAGAGTTATAGACAATAGCATTTGTAAATAATGTAGTATATCATATTGCCAAAAATAATAAAAAAATAATTTAGTATCACATATTGCTACGTAAAATAAGATAAATTTTAAAAATTAATCTAATCAAATCATAGGCTTTTATGGATAAGTTTTGTTGTAAGAATGTTTTTTATAACTTTAAAAATTGTAAAATATGTTAGTATAATTATAAATAATTTTTTATTTAACTTCAACATTTGGGAATTTTCCATTTGTTTACTTTGAACTTTTTATTACGGTTTTGAATATTGTGATATTAATATTTTAAAATAATTTTTTGTTTAGTGTTTTGAAAATTTCTAAAGAATTAAATATAAAAATATTTTAAAAATAAAATACTTAATATTAAAAAAATTAAAACAATAATTTATTAATTAGCTAATTTATTAATTAATCTCATCAAACACTTTCATTTTAATCAATTAGTTTATATATTTTTATTTTATTAGTTTCTATTTATAATGTTTTAGCTTTCTTGTAAATTTTCAACTAGTTTATAAGCTAATTTTTCAAAACACGCGTCTTATAAAATAATAATAATAATAATAATAATTATTATTATTATTATTATTATTATTATTATTATTTTGCGTTTTACTCCTTCTTGATCAAAATTCTTGATGTTTTGATTTCTTGTTTTGTTCTAAAACTTTTGAAGTTTTACAGATTCTAAGTTTCATTAATTATTTTTTTCCACATATATCCGTATTTAACATGGTCTAAATTTTCAAAACTACTTTTATTATAGATATTAAATGATGGTATTTTAAACTAAATATACTATTTGTGAGTAATATTAAATATTTCTTAAAATGTGTATGTTAACCTTAAATATAAAGAGTTTAATGGTATGTTAGTAGAGAGGAAAGAAAATAAAGAGAAAGAAAAACACAGATAACAATGTATTTTTTTTTGTTTAAGTTGGAGAGAAAATAAAAAAAAGGAAAAAAATTAACTTCTAAAAATAAAAATTCAAAATTTTCTTTCCTTTTAATTCAAATTTCAAAATTTTTTTCCCTTATTCACAGGGGCGGACTCACGTTAGATGGAGGGGGGGCCTTGATTTTTTTCCAAATTAAAAAATAAGTTATTATTTATTTATTTCAAAGAAATCTGATTTATTTTTATTTAGTAAAGAAATCTATCTAAAACTGAATATTATATTTTATTAAATTTTAAATATTATTTTTTACCTCTTAAATTTTTTTAAAATTATAAAATCAATAGTAATCTTATTTTTTTTTAAGAAATCTTATCTCAATATTATATTTAATCAATTTTTAGTTATTATATAATCAGTTTTTATCTTATAACTTTTTCAAATTATAAAATCAATAGTAATTTTATAATTTAAAACAAATTATCTAAATATTATATTTCATCAAAATTTAGTTATTATATAATCAATTTTTTTTCGGGCTTTGTTAATATCTAATTATTAAACTCTATTTTATTGCAATTGAAGGAGTTGTTTTTCAAATCTCATATAAATAATTGTCATTGGATTGATTGAAAATTGTTATAATTTTCATATTATGGAAACGTGTAAATCTATGAAGACCTCTTAGCCTTGTATTTATCTCTATTTTGTTTTGATGATGATGAAATTGTAATAGTTTAGATTTGCTTCTTATAAACTTTAAGAATACTAGTCCTAGTAAGTTGCTTGTTATAGCTTTAAATTGTGTGAATGTGTGTGTGCATCATGCATCTAGGCTAGTTATGCTTCTATTCCCTCGTGACTGCATCAATTGATCATTGTATTTCTGTACATTTTGTTTAAGGATTGAATTTGGGCGAAAACTTTTTGAAATTTCTAAGATTTCAATCCAAGAACAAAATAATCGATTATATGAACAAATTAATCGATTATCTCGAGGCTCTATTTTTATAAATTTGTCACTCGTTCGCAGATAATCGATTATCCACTTAAAATAAATAATCGATTATCTAGCTCTGAAAGAAAAATGAGTCTTTCGCAGTTAATCGATTATCTCATGATATAATCAACTATTTTGATTTTCGGCGTTTCCAGATTTTGATAAGAACGAAATAATTGATTATCTTAAGCAATAATCGATTATCTCTGTTTTGATATCTATATAACTAACTTTTCGAATGGAAATTGGAAGTGACACAATTCTCTCTCTTTTTACTTCATCTTTTTCATCTGAGAGAACTATGAAAGTGTGTCATCTTCACAAAGATTCATTGAATCAAATCTTTTCTAATTCTCAAGAAAACAATGAATCTCTTTGGAGCTACATGAAGGGAATAAGAAGGCAAATAAGGAAGAACTTCAACTTTTCATATCTTCACGTTTTAGGTTATTTCTTTCCTTTTATTTTTGCTGTTAATTAAGATATAGGGTAGGTTTCCCTAGCTGCATTGCATGTAGATAGGTTTTCTACATTATAGTGTTTCTTGATAGGTTTTCAAAAAGTTGCATAGCATATGTGCTGCATGTGCTTGTGAGTTTGTGTGTACAAATTCTAATAGTGGAAAAGGTCCAAGCTAGGTTTGCTTTGGATAACACTGAATGTAGATTTCAGGTTGAAATCAAACCAGTATAAATTCTTGTGTCACCTTCTCCTTCTTTCCTTATCTCTTAAATATCTTGATCTTACTTGCTCATATTAGATCTTGATCTTTTTGGTTAAAGCTAATGTTGGAAATAAGAGATGGTTAACACAAGTTAAACATACACTCTCAACTTCTAAAAGGATTCAAAAAGAATTTGAAAATTGCTAAAGTTTTCACAAAGTAAATTGAAATTTTAAGAAAATTTGAAAGAATCCAATTCACCCCCCTCTTGGATTTATTGTATTTTAAGCCATTTTATCTAACAAAACGCACAATAGCAGTCGCTGTAGTCACGAGCTGCAACATTGACAAGAGGCAAAGGTTGAAAGGCACCACACCACATGAAAGAAGTATATTTTAAATTTTTCATATTTTATATTTAATGTTTTAGTAACAAGACTACACTTCATAATAAGATGAAAGATGAATTTTTGATTGACTATTTGTTATTATACATTAAAAAGAAAATTGTTGAAAAAATAATATAAACTCAATTATTGATTACTTTCGTGACATATAAGAAAAATATTATGTGTTTTGATAGATTATTAATATAATTAACGTATTGAAACATCAAATTATAAATATTTTGTATAAAAATTGATGGTATATAATTATTAGATGATTTTTTTTTTGTGGTTGGCCCCCCTATCATCTCAGTCTTCCCTGCTTATTCATCCTATTTCCCTAGTTCCAAATGGAGGGTTAGTCATGAGAAAGTAATGTTATGTGAGGTTTCGTGTATCATGGGTTAGGGACAAATGTCGATCACTAGCGGTTTTGTGGCCCCTCCCTCCCCTATGAATTCTTTCCCTGCGGTATAGATAGGCTCTGTATGCATTGAAGTCAACTTAGTTATTATACTTGGCTACTTTTTATGAGTACAAAAACGAGCGTGTTTAATCTTAATGTCGTTTACCATTTCCAATTAATGATATACTCATTTTTTATTATTTATATATTATTGTAGGTTTTTTGACATAATTATTATTGTAGTTAAACTCTTTAAATAATGTAATATTACAATAAGATTTAATAAGAACGTAATGATTATATAAAGCTTTTTGATTATTAATTAATCATAATTTCTTATATTATTAAAAATTATTAACTTTTATAATTGATAACTAGTTGATTACTTTAAATTTTATTCAAAATATTATTTAATTAGTTGGGAGTATACATTGATATATTAAAATTAAACTAGAAAAATTCAAAGTAATAATATAGAAATAACAAATGACAAATAATCTCCCATTCATTCGCACGTTGTAATAATAGTTGTAATTTGTTAAAAGTGCAAAATTATAAATAAAATTTATTGAAAAAATCCAACCTACGTAATTTTGAGTAACAAATTTTAACTAGTAACAAAAAGTATAATTAAAAAGGATAATCAACTTTCACGTTGGTGAATTTAAGTGATTGGAAAAGAGAGATAAAGAAGAAATAAAAGAAACATTTTAGTTGTGATAATTAATTTAATGCAAAAGAGGGAGATTGATAAAAAAAATGAAATAAAATTGAGAAAGAAAATAAAATAGATGTATATTTTTTAATATATATTTTTTTGCCACTTGCCCTCTCTATTAACTTCTGTTATATATATATATATATATATATATATATATATATATATATATATATATATATATATATGAGAAGAAGTTATCTTATATGAGAGTTGGATGATTAAATCTAGATCATATAACCATACATTGAAGATTAAGATTTAATGTTATGTTATTACTTAAAAAAGTCATATGATTTTTTAAAAAACTCATATGACTTAGTGTGTTTTAATCTTGACCATTCAAATAAGATCTAGTGGTCAATATTTATTTCTCTCACTCTTATATAAGATAAACCCTATCACTAATATATATATATATATATATATATATATATATTAAAGGAATTGTTTATATATTAAAGGAAAGTTTTGGGAAGACATGTGTCACTGTCTCAACAATTTTTTTCCCGCTCAAATGCTTTTTTCTCTCTCTCTAAAATTGGTACACTATCAATAAGTTTTGTTAAATTAATTGATAAAAATTAAGGTAATTGATGAAAATTATTTTATTTGTGGTAGAAATAAATTAATTGAAATATAAAAAACACTTTATGAAACATACTATTGAAATTGAATAATATTTTTTTTATGAGTATGAAAGATAACAGAAATCGGTTACAAACGAGTAAAGAGAGTGCCTCGTTCATATGCCAAAGGAGCATGAAGTAAGGCCTCTGGACAAGAAGAAAAAATAGTAAAGGCATGTTGAGAAGATGATCTTTTTTGGCAAGAAAATCTGCACACATATTCCCTTCACATAATGTGTGCTGAAATCGTAACTACTAGGGTAGAAGCTGAAAGGCTCGAATCCTGTTGACAATCGCTGCACAAGGATGATGTTGATTCACTCTTTGCTGATAAAATCAATAGCAAGCAAGGAATCTAACTCACATATGATCTTATCATAACCTGTTAGATAAAGAGCATGAAGGCCACTCGACAAGAAGAAAAAATAGTAAAGGCATGTTGAGAAGATGATCCTTTTTTGGCAAGAAAATCTGCACATAATGTGTGTTGAAATCGTAACTGCTAGGCTAGAAGCTGAAAGGCTCGAATCCTGTTGACAATCGCTACACAAGGATGATGTTTCCTTTGCTGATAAAATAAATAGCAGGCAAGGAATCTGAGTCACAGATGATCTTATCATAACATGTTAGATAAAATGGCTAGTAATGATTGATATCCAAGAGGGGGTGAATTGGATATATAAAAATTTCTTTAAAAGCTTTTCTTTGAGGTATCTTTTTTGTGAGATTCGATGAACTTAATTCTTAATGTGATAAGAAGATATAGGTTGTTAGTTTTATTATCCTTTATTTCTAATATTTAGATTTAAAGAAAGATCAAAATATGATACAAGATAGTTGAGGGAAAAGAGAAAATCACACAAGCAATTTATACTGATTCTATTTCAACGAAATCTATATCCAGTGTTATCCAAAACAACCTTAGCTTGGACCTTTCCACTATATAGAATTTGTTTACACACAAACTCATATACACATGCAAAACCACATGTGCACAACCTTCTTGAAAACCTATCAAGAAAAACTAACTATGTAGAAAACCTACTACATGAAATGCAACTTGGGTAATCCACCCAAAACCAAACTAGAATGCAATATTAAAGGAAAAGAATTCACCTATGTAGTGAAGATATGAATAATGATGCACTTCCTATATTGCTTTCAGCTTCTCTTCATGATTCCATGATCAAGATCCATTGAATTCTTGAAGATAAGAAAAAGATTTTGCTCAATGAATCATAGAAATGATGACACTCAAAGTCTCTAAGTTCTCTCTATGAAAATGCTAAGTAATTTGAGAAAAATAGGTGTCACACTTGAGAGCTTTTGAAAATTGTTTTTATAGACATCATAATAGAGATAATTGATTATTACTAAGGATAATCGATTATTTTGTTCTTGCCATCACCTAGAAACAATGAAGAACGAAATAGTCAATTATTTCATTAAATAATCGATTAACTACGAAAGACTCAATTTTGCTTCAGGGCCAAATAATCGATTATCTGCGAACCTTAGGCAATTATGAAAAAATAGAGCATTGAGATAATCAATTAATATGTTCTTACAATCGATTATTTTGTTCTTGGATTGAAATATACTAATATTCAAAAACCCAGATTCAATTCTTAACAAAATATTATCATGGATCAATGGTATATGAAATCAATCATGAGAAAATCGAAGTAAAACTAGCCTATATGCATGATATTCATACCCATTCACACAATAAGGCAATAACACACAATCCTAAAAGCTAGAGTTCAAATATGGAGCATAACTTTAATACATCATCAAAATTACAATATTACAACACAGAAAGATGACATGATCTTCTTTAGGTCTTTATTCATTACATAACCTGTTAACCACACTAGCTTCAACCCATTGTAAATGGCAAACAACTCAGCATTCATATTTGTTGTATAACCGTATGAGCCTGAATAACCCAGCAACCAGTGACCAAGGTTATCTCGGAACAACCCTCCTTAACCAGAAGATCCCGGGTTCCCAAAAGAACTACCATCAGTGTTAAGTTTGATAAAAGACTCTTCCAGAGGAACCCATCCAACCAATCTTGAAATTCTGCCATTGCTTACAGGAACTAAAGCATCGAGATCAGAGGAAGAAAAAAAAACATGAATCTAATTTAATATATGCCATGAAGACCATTGTCCATCATTGAAAACAAAAAGCATTACAAGATCTCCAAATGAACCAATAGGTGACACCAAATAGTTGACCACAAGAGCATCTACTGAAGGTTCGAAACCAAGTTGCTTCGTCAAGAGAAAAGAAAGCATCAAATTCATTAAAATTCAGTAATTTCCAGATACGTGTAGTTGCAGCATAGTCACGTAAAGAATGAATCCAAGTCTCCTCAGTCGCTCCACACCTATTACAAGAAAAATCATGAAGAATATGCCTCCTAAAGAGGAAGCTGTTAGTGGGAAGGCTTGCATGATATGTAAGCCAAAAAAAGTGTTTAATATTCTCAGGTAACTTGAGATCCCAGACCTAAGACCAACTTCGAGTGCAAGAATGATGAACAACAGGCTCACAGAGTAACCATTAGGCAGATTTTGTTGAATAAACACCAGAACAGGATGGACTCCACATAATTGAGTTAGGAATTTCTAGATCAAGGCAAAGGCTCGTGATTCTTTGCTTGACCAAATGCATTCTCACAAATACGAAGATGGGTATCACTAATGTGGACATAATCCACCATGTTGCAAAATGGGCCCTATCCAACCTGAAATTGAATAATATGGAACAAATAAGAAGGGATGGGAACGAATAATTATCAAACAAAATGATTTACAATAGAAAGAATTATATTATTATGATATAATTGAAATTATAATTGTAATTGTTAAACATATAGGAACAAATACAGATAATTAAGCATTCATTTTTTTTTTTGTATTTGAAGAGGTAGGAATGTAATTACAATAATTTTAGAATAAATGTAAATTTTCTGCCAAACACATTTTTGGAAAGGAACGAAAAACTTTAATCCTAACTAAAATTCTGATTAAAGATTAATATATATATATAATTAAAAAAAAATATTCCATTAAAAGAACGTGTCACTGACGGTTGGTGATACTCCGAAAGCTACTTTGACTCGTGTATATAAAATCCTAATGCGAACCTCCCATCCTCCTCATCACACACCCCCACCAAAAAAGCACTCGACATTCCCCTACATACATGCTACCACCATGTCCACGACCAGGGACGAATCCTCGGACAACGACAGCACCTGCTCCTCCCTCACCCTCGCCGACTCCACCCGCAGCTGGCTCAGCTCCTTCAGCTTCCGCCGCCGCAGCAGCTCCCTCTCCCACCACACCACCACCACCACCACCAACGCTGCATGGGAGGCCATGCGTCGGCTCCGCCTCGACACCGCCGACATCGGCCTCGACCACTTCCGGCTCCTGCGGCGGCTTGGCAGCGGCGACATCGGGAACGTCTACCTCTGCCAGATACAAAACCCCGTGACGGCGCCGCGGCAGTGCCTCTACGCCATGAAGGTGGTGGACAGAGAGGCGCTGGCCATAAGGAACAAGCTGCACAGGGCGGAGATGGAGAAGGAGATTCTGGCAATGATGGATCACCCCTTCTTGCCCACCCTATACGCCGCGTTTGATGCCTCTCATTACTCTTGCCTCGTCATGGACTTCTGCCCCGGTGGTGACTTGTTCTCCGCCCGCCAACGCCAGCCAGGGAAACGCTTCACCATCTCATCCGCCAAGTATGACATTATTTCTACCTTTTGTTTTTAAAATTATTATTTTTTAAATAATTTTGAGTAATTATGTAAGGCTTTTTTTTAGTAATGATGTATGGGTAATTATTTTATCACATCATATTACTTATTATATTTATATATTTTTTTCTTTTCTACCTGTTAATTAGATTAGTGTTCATCAATCTTTTTTCAATTATTTTATGTTATTCATTCCTTAATTTGTCATTCAAAATTTACTAAGTTTTAAAAGTATTTCAAAAATAAAAAATAATTAGAAGATATTTTTTCTAATTTTCTTCTTCTATTTTTTTTTACTTCAATTTTCTTCTTCTATCTTGTGATCTAATTCTGGGTGTAAATCACCTGGAGTGATATTACATATAGTGAGGCATTAACTTAGTGTAGATATATGTTTTCTTTGTTTTTTTTTAAAAAAATTGAAATAGTTTTTTATGGAAAAATTGAAATAGTTTTTATAAAATAGAAATTAACAACATCCTAAATCTCTCTTTTTCTTATATAAACAAATCCTCACTTTGGTATTTCATTTTATAAAATAATATTCACATGATTTTTTTATAAATACAAGTTTAAAATATGCAATAAAGTTTTCAAAATATATAAATAATGTTTTATAAAGTATTGTTAAGGCATGAAACAAGAGTTCGCTACCTTCTTTTCCATAAGGCTAAACACTTTCCCAAATTAATTTGAAGTAACCTCTTTTTTTATGAAAACTTTTGGAGAAAGTGCTTTTGTATTTTATGGTTTTAATTATTTAATTGCTTAACTAAGATGTAAATGAAAAAAAAAAATGCAGGTTTTATGCAGCTGAGACACTAGTGGCGCTGGAGTATCTCCACATGAAGGGCATAGTGTACAGGGATTTGAAGCCAGAGAACGTGCTGGTAAGGGAGGACGGACACATTATGCTTTCAGATTTCGATCTGTGCCTCAAATGCGACGTCGTTCCCAAGCTGCTGAGGAGCAAAACCAAATCAGAAAGAAGCAGTGTCAAGACTCGAAGGAGTAGTTCAGCACCATCTTGTGCTGCTGCTCCATTACAATCCTGTTTCTCTGCCTCAAGCAAGAGAAAGAAAGTGACAACAACTATAAGGGAAAATGTGGAAGTGTGTGAGCATGAGACAGAGATGGTGGCAGAGCCCATCAATGCAAGGTCCAAGTCCTTTGTGGGAACGCATGAGTACCTGGCACCTGAAGTGATTTCAGGGCAGGGGCATGGGAGTGCAGTGGATTGGTGGACTTTTGGGGTGTTCTTGTATGAGATGCTGTATGGGAGAACGCCCTTCAAGGGCGAGAACAATGACAAGACCCTCATTAACATCCTCAAGCGGCCCCTGGCTTTTCCGAGAATTTCAGTGAGTAGCAGCAAGGAGATTGAGGAGATGGTGAAGGTTCAGGACCTCATCAGCAAGCTCCTGGTGAAGAACCCAAAGAAGAGAATTGGGTGCTGCATGGGCTCAGTTGAGATCAAGAGGCATGAGTTCTTCAAGGGGGTGAATTGGGCTCTGATTAGATCAGTTAGGCCCCCTGAGGTCCCTGCTGATATGAACAAGATTAGGAGTAGAGTTTTGTTACAGAAACTAAGCAAGAAAGACAAGGATCAACCATATCAGATTACTCATCATTTTGATTGCTTTTAAGCTCTAACTGTGAAATTAATGTATATAGTTAAGGAAAAACACGTTTGCCCATATGTGTTTATCATAACAAAAATTAAGGGTTCTTTGATTCTTTCTCCCATGTATTTTTTTTACCCACTACCAAGGAGAGAAAGAATTACTACAAAGTTAATATATGAATGATCAAGGTACCATGCATTGAACTTGGCAATTTTTGTTTTTATGTTTTGCTCATTATTAATTACAATTATGTGGTTATTTCTCCACCAATAAATTATTAGTAGTTGAGAGGTTTGTGGGTGTAAAGGAAAGGGATACCATAATTGTGCTAATGTGATTCTCATGAGAGCTTATATGAAGTCATGTGATACTAATAATTACGCTTTTCATTGATGAGAAAATTGCAGAGAAAAGCATAAAACACTTTATTTTAACATTACTTTACAAGATAGTATACACTTTTGTCATATGGCTCTTTTCATATCTGCGCATTCACATGTCCTTTTCACCGAACAGGGAAAGGAACAAAAAGAAATGTTTTTCTGGGATCCTTTATCTCTTTCTTTTTGAAAAATTGTAAATGTAAGTTATGACATTTATCCGTTAATGTATTATGATAAACTAACTCTTGTCATATTATTCATTTAGAATGTGAGAAATGGATATAATATAAAGTAACCTTTCTCAAATCAGGGTTAGCAAATTAATGTCTTAGGATTTGTTAATGTTGAAAATGCAAAAGATTTGGGAACTATGTATTGGTTAGAGTAATGATGAGGAAAGAGAAAGGAACAAAGTGACTGTAAAGGTGTAGGTTGTGTGGACCCTTGTGAATGCAGTGATAAATGATAGCAATGAATTTATGTATATTATATCTAAACCAAAGGAGGAATAATTTTTTCATCGGAAGCATTAATAACTATGGATATGGATAAAAATTTTAATTCTCTCTTCCATTTCAGCCAGAATAACTGTGAACAGTCACATTAGGTATTAGGGATCTCTTGTCTCTTTCTGTCTGCATATTAAAAAGACAAGTGCCGTGTTCCACTTTCCAAGAAAAACTGTTTCTGTTTTTACTTGTTGGCTGCAAAATACTGGAATAATAGTGGAATGGTTCATACAATTATCCCTGTATAAAGGGTGGATTCTATGGTAGAATACTATTACATATAATCCACCCTTGAATCACAAAAAAAAAAAAAAAAGCCGTTATAACAAAAACCACCAAAAAGAGCACACAACTAAGTGGATTAGAAGAATAGAAATAGGTTTAGTGCGTGTTTGATTTGGCGGTACAGTAAAATTGAATTAATTTCATTATCACGGTCAATGCAAAGCAACACTGAGCTGCTTCACTTTTATCACGGTTCCACCGTGATTTTAGTTACCTACCGAAATTCCACTGCCAAACCAAACACCCACTTAATATTATGGAAAATACTGTTACCCCTTTGATCATTGATGTGGTATGGTGGATGAGATATGTTCTCAACTATATTTTGCATTATTTAGAGAAAGCAAATAAAGAGTTTGATTTTTCACAACTCACCTGCACTCCCTTTTCCATTTCCTACCCATTTTCCTCTCACCAGAAAAAAAACTTTGATGTGGTATTGACTCACCTCATAAAGGTAATGTCTAATTTAGACCTTATCCTCTGTACTCAAATTTGTAACTTTTGTCCTATATTTCTAAAAGGAAATTAAAATATAAGGAAGATAGCATAAACACCAATTGGTTTTATTATTATCAAAGAGTATAGTACAGCATTGATGGATTAACATCAGCTTTTATCACAACTTCCATACAGATCTTTAAACATGAAATGAGCTGTAAAATGCATGTGTTAAAATGGTCAAGTACTCAAATTACCTTTTCTCATTTCTTTATGGTATTTGTTTCTTTTCTTTTCCGAGGAGTTCTTGAGGTGGAGGAAGTATATATGGACAGTTATTTTAATGTTAAATGAAATTAACTTAATAAAACTAAGGCTTGATGACACTTTTTCCCTCCCATCTTCTACATTTTTACAAATTTTATCACTAAATTATAAAATTTGCACATTTTTGTCATTTAACTTTTAAAATTTTGTGTATTTTGTCACTCAACTTTTTTTGTGTGTGCATATTTTGTTAATTAACTTTCAAAATTTTGTGCATTTTACTACATAATTTTTAAAACAAAAATGTTTAATTATAATATAGGGACAAAATGCATGATAATTTAAAAATTGAATGACAAAATGTGCAAAATTTCAAAAATTAAGTAACAAAATATACAAATTTCAAAATTTGATAGCAAAATTCGCGACAATGTAAAAAGATAGGTGGTAAAAAGTACAATTAAGCCTAAAACCAATTTTGAACCATTAATATAATTGAGATTCAGGTTTAACTCAATGTCAACTATAAATTTTTAATTGAAATGCGTGTAACGGTGATAAAAGTTGATTTTTTGTGTGTTCCAGACAGTGAGAAATGATGGAGGGTTGAGTCATTCATTCTTATGAATATTAGTGGTATAAAAAGAGCATAAGCCAAAATTTTCAAAAAAGAGAGTTGCCAATGTCATGTTGTGTGAGACCGTCAGGTATCACATCTGTTTGCAGATGCACGCGAGCTTCTTCAGTAGGTACATGTAAAGAAAGGGACAGGCACGGCAAGGATGCATATGATGAACACAAACACATAGGACAAGTTTTCCCTCCTAAAAAAATTCTAAAAAATCATTGCAGCATAGAATAATAGAAACTTGAAAGTCTCAAATTTCACCAAATGAGCAAGGAGAGTGTAATCATGCAAATAAGTGTCTAACAAATAATGCAATAGACAAATTTTGGGGAAAAAAAAAAGGTAAATTATGTTAAGAGTCATCATAGCAACCCAACCCAACTAACGGAAGGAATATGATTTGATAGTTCTTTTTCTTCGTTGGATTGGATTGCCCTTGATGTTAGTTGCGTTATAACAAATGTCAAACCACTGAAAAATAGCCTCGTTTGCCGAAGAAAAATCAAGCACTGGTTTTACCCTTTACAAATAACTTCTATTTATTCGGTGACGTAGGCACGTAGCCAATGGCAAATAAAATCAATTGGAACTCATCAGTCATCACATTGGTTTCTTAATTCGTTGATAAGAGGATGATCTAGTTGTTAAATCAAGTTATTATGTATAGGATTTCTTAGTCTCATGGTCATATTGCATTAAAAATAAGTGGAATAAAATTTTAAGTAACTTCACGATGATAATAATAATAATAACAATACTTTTTTCCAAAAAAATAAATAAATAATAATAACAATACTTTCATAAATGGAGAAGCATAAAAGTCCTTTTTAAATTTGTTGGATGAACATTGGTTGCTAAAAAAATTTCTTAAAATAATATAACTAGTATAAATTTTGTATAAAATGTCATATAATAAAGAGAAAATACTAATAAGTTGTTGGTCTAAGTGAAATTAGCTTGGTTCCCTTTAATAAGGTCTCAAGTTAAACGTGATTTAGGAAGTAAATCTCACTAAAGGTGACTAGTCATATTTTCCAACAAAAATGAGTTATCGAAAAGGTTGGTAGATACTTAGCGCATCAATAACATGATTAAAAAAAAAAACTAGGAAGATAAGGGAGTGGGTGTAAAATAAGATACCTAATTCAAGTTTAATATTGTCTTTGAAAATAAAATGAAGACCACATTATTTTTATTGACTTTTTTATAAGTAAAAAGAAAAAATTATTTTTGACTAATGCAAAACATGGGTGTGTGCTCTATTGTTTGGTAGTAACAATAAAAATGAAAATCCTTATTTTTTTGGTGATATGTCTCATCTCATCCAACTAACCTATACCCGCTCAAGCTCAAAATTTTAATGAGTTCAAGTTGAAAAAAAAAAAGGACCTAATTTGCTCATGAAATAAATTCAAGTTATAAGTCATTTCTTCAATCCAACTCAATATCTCATATTTTTTTAAAATATACTCACTTTTTTTTTGGTAATTATGTATTAATAATAAGATTTTTTAACTTAAAATTATATAATATGATTAATATGTTAATATTATTTGTTTTAAAATATATACGGTAAAACATATTTAATTTTAATTTCATACTTCTTTAATTTTATAGTTTAGCTATATACAATATTTAAATATATTTATTATGTCAATAAATTAGACTTATTCGATTTAGTCGAACTCATTATTAATCAGGTTTTACTCTAATTGAGTTTAAAATGACCTATCAAAATTTTGGATGATCAAAATTCTGGATCACAGAGAGATCAAACTAAAACCATATCTCAATTCATCTGATGGACTTGTTAGAACTGGAGACTAGTAAGAATTCCATTCCTCACGCAATTCGAGTGTGATTAAGCAACTGAATAAAAGAATCCTAGGACAGAGTTGAAAGAGACCAAACTAACAGCATTTGCTGCACATAGAATTAAACACATTGGGTATTGATACCCTGCTACCTCGGAGAAACCACTCATTAAAAGAACGACACTCGTGAATGCACTTTCATGAACAGATCATATTCAGAATATTACATCATGTGCAGGGAAAAATTCTTAAATACTATAACCCGTCTTCAATCATAAGCTAGCTTTTAATTTCATATTAAACGTTTATGCATATTAAACATTAGCAAGGTGTTCATAATTTGAACTATCTTAAGAATTTCTTTCAACACTTTTGGTGTTTGAGTTATATTTAATTACTGCAAAAATAAACTTGGTCTTTAGTGGCAGTGTTCAGTTTTTGGCCGTACGTGACTATCATCAGTCTATCACTAATTAACAACTCGATTGGTTCCAATGAAAACATAGAAAAAAGTGGTGAGAAAAAGTTAGGAGAGAAAATATTACTTTTTCAATATGGTTTTTTTAAGAGAACAAGTTGGTTTCTATTAAACTGCAAATGTGAATAAGAAATCTCATGTTAAATAAAAATTGACATATTTAATAACATGTAAGTTACAACTACCCCCTAGTGAAATGTATTTCTTGAATAACAGGGATGTTAGTATAATATTTATGAAATATTAGTATAATGTATTTAAAATAATTAAGAAACTTAATGTAAGGGTAAAAAATAAATAAAGGAATATTGAGAAGAATTTTACAAAACCTTAATAGCTATTAGTGTAAGAATTTAATGACTATATATTGTGAATGTAATTTTTTTTACAATGTGTTGGCATTAAAAATGTTTGCTATTATTGATGCTAACCCTTTATTATTCGCTAACGGCTAATTCATCCAGTTAATTCAGTTGACGGCCATTGACTAAAGCGGCTCAATCTAAATAGATTCTAGCTTGGCCTGGTGCAAAAAATGACTGATGACTAAAATAGTCATTTTTGATGTGTAACAGCTAAAATAATTGTTTCTACGATTGAGACTAATGGTTATTTATGAAGGTTAATGTAGCAGAATTGGATTGAGAAGCGCTCGGAATCAAACCTACTTTGAGGAAGACCAAGTTGGAGGGAATATTTGAATGTCGAAGGCAGTTGCAGACAGTTTTCAAAGGCTATATATATATATATATATATATATATATATATATATGAAGCCATGATTTCCTACAAAAAATAGGAGAAATGGGTAGTGGAAGTTAGCAGTTGTTTTTCTGCGCATGGAATGAAGTAGATAGAGGTCAAAATGTAACACCTCTGTTTTCCTTTTCTAATTATATAAATATATTAGTTATTATTAAATATTCTATTTTGTTGGTTTTAATTAAAATAAAGAATTTGAGAATATATTTTGGGTTTAGAAGTGAGAAAAATGGGGTTTTAGAAAATAAAAAGATTTTGCGAGCTTATGGTCTCTTTAGTCATGTTGGGTTTTAAGCTTCATAAGCCTAACTTGTCTCTAAAAGCTGTCAAGGTTCTTTAAAACCTAGTTTTTCTCATGTTGTCTATTTTTGGTCTCTTTAGGAATCGTGCCATCAATGAAGGAGTGAACGAAAATAATGAAGAGTCGTCGTTGCTTGCACCCTTGCCATGGAATCGCATCTTTCGAGATAAGAAGGCAGTGAGATTATCTCGCTCATGGGTATGATTAGAGCCGGGCATTTGGACTTGGGCCCGTGGGCCGCCCGTTAAACCCGTAGCCCACACAATATATGAAGTTGATTTTTTTGAGCCCATTTAAATTGCAGACTTTTTAGCCAGGTCTGTTTAACCCACGGGTTAAACGGGCTCAACCGCAGGTTAAATGGGCAGTCTACGGCCTTTTTACATTTTAATTTGAAAAATATAAAATATAATAATTAGAATTAGAATAAAATAAAAAAATAAAACTTAGTTAGAATTTAGAAATTAGAATAGAAAGTGGCTATGTAACATCCCGTGCGAATCACACCAGAATAAGAGGGATTCAGAGGCTGTGTAGGTGTGGGACTGTACAGTTGAGGATGGCTTAAAGGAATTAATTGGTACTACCAATACCAACAAGATGCATCTATTTTTCGGTAGCTCATCACTTAAGAACTCCACAGTTAAGCGTGCTTGGCTTGGAGCAATTATGGGATGGGTGACCTCCTGGGAAGTTTCCCAGAAAGTGTGTGAGTGAGGACAAAGCACGCTGAGAAGTCTCATGTTGGTTTGTAGGGTTAGTCAATGATCTTGAAAGCAGACGAGTTGGTTGTCGATGTGTCGGAAAGGGCTACCTACGAAGGGTTTTGACCGGTGGAGGGTTCTGACCAACAAGGATGTTGAGTGAAGTGCCACCGTGTGAAGTGTCGTAGAGTGTGAGTCATCGAGACGTCAACACTCAAGGGCGTTACAAATGGTATCAGAGCAGACCTCTCTCCCAGTATGGTGTGGTTCGAGGACGAACCAGGCGGAAGTTGGTGGGCATGTAACACCCCATGCGAATCACACTGGAATGAGAGGGATTCAGATGCTATGCAGGTGTGGGACTGTATAGTTGAGGATGGCTTAAAGGAATTAATTGGTACTACCTATACCAACAAGATGCATCTATTTTTCGATAGCTCATCACTTAAGAACTCCACGATTAAGCGTGCTTGGCTTGGAGCAATTATGGGATGGGTGATAAACCATATTTTGTACGTAACGGGATATGAGTTTTGGCCCTAAAATACTTTATTTTATGTAAATTATTTTGGCAAAACTCACATTTTTATGCTAAGTGTGTAACAGGAAGGCCCCCAAGAGAATAAACATGAAAAGAGCCTAAAAATGGATGATTTGAAGAATATTTAGGCATGTCCCGAAGAGCATGGCCATGATCAATGAGCACAATCGTGCTCAAGACTGTGCTCAAATGAGCACAGCCATGCTCAAGACAGTGCTCTGATTTGTACAAAAGGATTTATCAGCGTCATCATTTTTTGAGAATGGCAGTGCTCCTCAGAGAACGACCGTGCTCTAATTTGCACAAAAAGAGCCTTCAACGTCAACCTTTTCCGAGAACGGCCATGCTGAAGCAGATATTTGAATTTTGAATTTTGCCCGCTCAAAGAGGATGGTTGTGCTCCCCTGAGCATGGCCGTGCTGACTTCCGCATTACAGTTACACTTTTTGTATAATAAATAGAAAGTTGGAAGTGAGGGTTGGGACATCTTTTACTCTGTTTCAAAAATAGTGCTCTCTGATAGAGTTAGTGATAGACAAAAAAGGCTTAGGCTTGGGAAGAACGTGAGGAACGTAACGGGGGTCTTAACTTGTAAAGTTTCTACTCTGTTTCGTTATTTATGTCTTTGATTGTAATTTTGTGCCTTCTTGTGCCTATGGTTGGCTAATTACTTTTCTTAGGGTTGTGATGTAAACCGAGCATGTAATCCCCTCTTGCTATTTTAATTGAATTTCTGTTGTTCCCTTTATCAATTGAATTATTTCATTGCTTTGCCTGTTATAGGAACTGATCAATCCTAATTTTAGCCAATTGTATGTTAGTGACCATCTACTTCCAATTGGCAGAACTATGAAATAATTGGGTTTATACAAACATGCATGATCAAACTTATTTGGTAAATTTCTAATCAGATTAATTATATTTAATCATCCCCTCTGTTATTTATCCTTTTCGTTAATTTGATTCCTATATGATCAACTAGGAAATAAATTTGGGAAAAGAGCATTAACAGTACATGGCCATTGTATGTTAATTAATTTAAGGGGGTTGATTAGCAATTGATCGTTCACTCTTGAAATTCAATTAAAATAAGCTTTTGGGGGATTTTATTGCGAAGTTGAAATCACAACCCTAGTCCTCCTTATCTGAAAATCTTTTGAACTGTTATTGTTCATTCTTTGAACTCTGTTTTTCTACGAGTAATTGAACATCCTTTCTCAAACTGCCACTTAAATTAAATTGTTTAGTTTAATGTAATTTTGAATTATTTGGGAACTCCTCTAGTCCTTTGGGTACGATATCTGGACTTAGGTCCACTGTAACTACTGTGTAGGGTACGCTTGCCCTTAAGCGAACCTATTTTATGCATCAATGGGTGACCTATTGGGAAGTTTACCAGGAAGTGTGCGAGTGAGGACAAAGCACGCTGAGAAGTCTCGTGTTGGTTTGTAGGGTCAGTCAATGATCCTGAAAGCATACAAGTTGGTTGTTGATGTCTCGAAAAGGGCTACCTACGAAGGGTTCTAACCGGTGGAGGGTTCTGACCAACAAGGATGTTGAGTGAAGTGCCACTGTGTGAAGTGTCGTAGAGTGTGAGCCGTCGAGTCGTCAACACTCAGGGGTGTTACAGACTCTGTTTTGTTAGCTTTTGCGGTTCAGTGAAATATTTGGCATATGTATAATATATTTAGATGGGTGCTGCATATGTATTTAGATTAGATAGGTACTGCATATGTATAAATTATTTGGCATAATATGTAGTATGGCATTCGGTGAAACTTTCTTGCCTGCTAATGTTATCATAATAAATTATTTGGCTTTTTCCAAAAAAAAAAAAAAGGTTTAAAAAATGGTTAAATTTTAATTTTTAAAATTTAATTTTCAATTTTTTCATTTTTTTTGCGGTTGCGGGCCGACTCGTTTAGCCCACGGGTTAAACGGGCAGTTGCAGGCTCGTTAAAATAGAGCCCGTTTATTTTGTGGGCTTAACAGGCGGGCTAAACGGTTTACAGGCTGAACGGGTGGGTTTACTCGTTTGCCCAACTCTAGGTATGATGATGGTCAGAGGTAGCAGGGTTGGCCCTAGACCCCAATTGGTCGTGTATGTTTATATTTGATTCATTTTGAACATGTTTTAATGAAGAAATTTATTTAATCTTTGTTGCCGGAAAATTTTCAGAAAAAATGTTAATCTTTGAAGCTTATAAATCACGGGATTTGATTAAGGATGAAGTGATAATACTAGTGATGATTTGTAGTAGTAAAAGGATGATAATGGACATGTTTTGGATGCGAAATGGATGATTAAAGTGATGAATATATCAATTGTTGATGGCTGTCATTTTTTCATACATTATGATAAAGAGGTTACATGGCATGTTATTAATAAGAATTGTGAAAAAAATTGTGTTGTGAATATGAATCTATGTGTGTATTTATTTGGATTGTTCCAAATTGCATGATTTGACCCCTTCAAGAGCATATAATAGTGGGTGTGACGCTAAACCCCATTATTATAGCCAAGTCTCTTTTGTAGGACCTTTATTTTATGTCTTAATTGATTGAGAAATTAGTGGTAATGTGATGCTTTAATATTGAGAAGTTTTGATATTGAATTGGAAGTGTTATGACACTTATAAAAGTGTTGAAACTTTAGTTTTATTGGTGGAAAAATTCATAAAAATGATGACTTAATGTGAGTAAAAGAGTGTATTAATGATGGATTTATGACCCTTAGGGATCTATCAACTCATCCCCTAAATTCGAAAGCATTTGGAGGCCGAGCGAGATAGATATGGACCCTTTTTTAGACCATCTATGTACCCTTACGGGTTTGGACCATTTTAACTTGTAAAATTATGTAAATAGGGATGGTGAGACTTAACTTTGAGTTATAAAGTAAGGCACGATCAATTACTAAGTAAAGGTGCATAATGAACCATAAAGACAAAACTAGTAAGCGATAGTGAATAGAAATTCCCTTGAAGACTTAGTAGAATTCAAAGTTGAATTGATTATTAAATAAGAGCTTAGGAGAATGAGAAAGAGATCAGGAATTTGGAGACATAAATTACTAAGAGAGGTTCAATTATAATATGTCTATGGAGTATATGAGGATTTCCATAAAATTTAATAATAGTTAACAAAACAATTGTGGTATAAGAATGGATGCATGGGAATGTCCTAGGGACATGTTCATTTATGTTGGATTGTTGATTGAAATGTGAATTGCCATAGGTTAGCATGGTGTGCAGAAGAAGGGAAGATGTTTCCTTCTCTCTTGTATAGGGATACATGAGTTCCATGAGTGTAAACTCCTATCTCACATAGTGAGATGAGGAATCTTGAATGATGAATGATTGACAGTAGTAGCATTTTTTGTGGAAGCGATGATCATGTTTGAAGTTGTGCTAGTATATGGACAACTATATGAAGTGGATCAATTGGTCACTAGAAGGGGGTTGAATAATGACACACAAACTGACTAGGCTATTTCCTGCACAAACACACTTGCTTCTGATTTTTTCTCTCTCAAGCTTCTTGCTTGGAAATCAAAAGTTCTTTAGGAGCAAGGCTTATCCTTCTCAAGTACTTGGATAAATTGATAACCTAAAGTAAAACCTCTGAGTAAAACTTAATACTACAGCTTCAGAAGCTACCTTTAAAATCACAGATTTTGTTAATGCATAGATTCTAGTGTTCACTTTTCTGATGCAAAGTAGATTCTGCTTTTGAACATTATAACTATTTTGTAAAAATCTTTTGATAAAATATTAGAGTAAAGCTTTTGTAAAACAAGGTTTTTCAAAACTAAAAAAGGCTTAAATATGTTTAAAGTCCCTGATAAATTATCGATTTTTGTTTTGGGTCCCTAATAATTTTTTTCGTTGCATTAAATCCCTGATATTGATATATCAAAACTTTTGTTTTGGGTCCCTACCGTCAGTTAAGTGATGACGTGACACCTTGCAAACAGATCTTCCCAATATATATTAATCATTGAGATGGTGCCACGTCATCACGTAACTGACGGTAGGGACCAAAAACAAAAGTTTTGATATATTAGGGATCCAATGCAATGAAAAAATTTATTAGGGACCCAAAACTAAAATCGGTAATTTATCAGGGACCTAAAACATATTTAAGCCAAACTAAAAATAAATATGTTGCAGTTGAAAGTAAATGAGAAGCAGTAAGGAATGATACAACACATGAAGGAATTTATACTAGTTCACCCCTACTTGCGCTACGTCCAATACCTACACATGTAGGCTTTCTTCACTAAGACCAAACACATAATTGAAGTATTCTTTCTTATGAAGCCTCTATAGGCTCCTACACCTAGTATGAAATGCAGGGAACACACTAGAAGGGGGGTTGAATAGTGTGTTAGATAAAATCTTAAAAACTTTTTGCAAATGTGGAGATACTAATGATCAAATTTTACAAGGGACTTGTAAAATGTAGAATCTGTGAGATCGTCCAGAGATTGAAAAATCATAGTTCTGTTGAAACTGTGTTTTGTTAGATCATCCAATGGGCAAAACAATTTTCAAAAACAATTTTAAGAACAATAACTTGTGCGTTCAAGGTGCCAGAAATAAACACAAGAGAATGACAAGTTAAGCTAAAAGAGAGAGTAAAAACACTTGGTTTATACTGGTTCACTCAAACTGAGCTATGTCCAGTTCTCCTTCAAAAACCTTTTCAAGGGTTCCACTAATCAAATATTGATTACAAGCAAGTATTCTATCCAGCCACTTCTGGCTACACAAGTATTCTTTAGGCCACTTCTGGCACACCTTTAATCTCCCGTGAGATTAAAACACCCAAGTATTCTTTGATCACTAAGCCACTTCTGGCTCTCCAAACAACAGTTTGAATGAATGTAAATTCAAATAACTCTCACAGAGAGGATATTACAATGTAAGGCAAATTACAACAAAACTTTGCTAAGCAAAGAATTTTCTCTTTTTGCACAAGTGTATATCGTCCAACGATTTTAGCAGAGTTTCAACACTTAGAAAAATTTGATAGCTTTGTTATATCTCATCTCTTTCTTTAGAGTGCTTGCTTCTCTATTTATAGGCTTCAAGAAAAGTATCCGTTGTGGGGATTTGAGCCTTCGAAATTATTCCTCTCACAATCATGTGATCGTTACCACATGTCAACTTGGGGTGGAGAGAGAAGGGAACAATAGTACTGTCCTTATCTGAGCGCGCCTCCACTACTTGTACGAAGAATGTTCTTCTTCCAGAATGTGCTTTTCTGTCTCCTATCTCAGTACACTTTTCGAATTTCAAATGTTAAGTCATTTCAAAAAGACGAGGGAATAAAAGGTACTAAACTTTTAGCATGAAATCATCCTCGAAAAGAACAAGTGTATGAACAAATGAGAGAGAGGACACTTCATAACTTATATAGAAAATAAGTGTAAGTTATTTAGCTCTTTTTGGACTTAAAGGAACATAGTGAATAGTACACTGGTTTTCACAATATGTTTGGACGCTTGTTAGTTAACAACGCATTGGACGCTGAATAATGCATTATAAAACAAGTTATAGTTTGTATGTTTGGACGATATATGTAACAGATTGTATGGAGTTTGAGTATAGAGAATACAATACCATAAGAGTATTGGATGGTGTGTTTCCTGTAGAACTTAAACAAACTTCATTAGATACTTCAAAATTTAATTCTATTTGTTATCATCAAAACCAAAGTTTGAAGGGTCAGACATCATCCAATGTCTTTGGTCCTAACACAGTATTCGAAACTTCTGCAGGTTTTACTCAGTATTCTTTACTTGCCTCTAAAGGAAACACCCAGACTAGTATTCTAAACCTTTGTAGGTTCCACTCAGTTATTCTTTGTTTGTCTCTGAAGGCAACACCCAAACTAGTATTCTAAATTTCTGCAGGTTCCACTCAGTATTCTTTAAGCCTTTGTAGGCTCTTCCAAGTATTCTTTCAAAAAGACTCTTCAAGTTTCACCTAAGTTTTCTTTCAAAAGGTGCCTCTAGGCTTCACACCCTCAGTAGCAACTGCTACTAGACTCACACAACACATGTTGTGTTCACTTTGAACTTTAGAAGCAGTAATCCCCTGATTACTTATCTGAGCTATTCCCTCTATCCTAAGGGAATGAACACTACACCTTTTGGAATGCCTTCTACTGAGGCTCCTTATTTGAAGGTATTTATAGACACTATTATGGATTTGGCTCTACTTGGCTCCACCTAGAGTGTTTTGGCTAAGAAGGATTCTTCTTATTGGGGTATTCTGGTTAGACTCTTTTCTAACCTTATCTCTCTATTTAGAACTCCTTCCATGCAAGTTGCTCATTCGAATTTGCATCCATATATAGAGTTCTGGAGCTAGCCGTTTATGGCTGTTGGAGGTAAAATTCAAACTTCAAATTGTTGCATGAGTTGTCCATGTTCATATAGCTGGTTGTTCTGCTCATTGTTTCTCCTCCAAGTTTTCTTCAACTTCAAACTCTTCTCGAGCTACTTCCTTCATCTTTGCTTTTCTCCACCGTTATTGGTAGCTTGCACATTTCAAATTTGAAATGCATCCATTGTGTGATTAGTTGTGTGGTCTTAGTGGATCCTCGTGATTTTGAATTTGAATCATGGGAAGTCTTTTCAAGATTGGTTTGCAACATGTCTTTTGGAGATGTTATATTAGTTACAATGCATTGTGCTTCAATCTTTAATCTTTTGGTTTCTTATTTTTTTTATCAGAACTTGATGTTTAATTCAAGTTCCCTTTTTCTAAAATTCTTCAAGTATACCGGAGAGCTCTTAGCTTTAGAATCAGTATTTCCATACACTGATGCATGCCTTTTAACTTGTAAGGTCTGGTATGTGCTTCTGAATGGTGAAGACATGTTTGTCTTCATTAATCTTAGTTGCATCGCATCTTCTGATGATCCCTTAGTCATGCGTAGCTTCTAATATCTACCCCTTAACTAAGGTTACCAACAACATCATGCTTTTAATCATATACTACTTATAATATCTACACTTTGACCTAGAAAACATGATTACTTTCCAGCTTCTGAACAACTTTCCTTCTAGTAGTTTTGCTTCTGAATATGCAAAATCTATGTCTGGAAAATTTCAACTGTAGGCAGCTTCACACCTTCTCCATGCTTCTAAATTTAGTCCTGTCTAATTAAGCATATTCAAAGCAACCATTAGTAGCTAAGTTCATATTACTTAAGGTTTGTTTCGTGATGGTTTTTCATCATTAAAATTGTAGCTTCTAGAAGGACTTTGTCTCAACACTATGTCCATTTATATTTTTAATTCATCATGGAATGTACCAAACAAAAGTAAGCTCTATTGAATTGTAGATGCACACCTTAGTGAGGTGTGATGAGTGAGATAAGTATCTAAATAAGAGGATTGGGTTAACATATATTTGTCGGATGTGGTCTTGGGGGGAGATAAGTTGTTGAGCTGTGAGACCTTTGGGCACGAGGGAATCACATAATCGGCTTGATGTCCTCGGCTGAGCAAATGATGTCTATTTTATGGTTGAGAGTGTTCTGTGTTGTACCAACAGAACATGTACTCCCATATCGTCACCTAATGATTATCATGTAAGACCTTTGTGACCTGGGAGGTCTAGGGGAAGTAGGGGCCCAAGTGTGAATGAAACCTAGATGGAGAATTAGGGTAACCCTATGAATAGTGTCCGTGTTCGATCATAGTAGAGTGATTGATTTTTTATGACGAACTGAAAGGTTTGTTTTGCTTGCGGCTCATAGAAGGGTGGAGGAACTCACTTCCATGCTTATTTTTCCTATAGTTGAGGGTTATGGATGACCTTGCACGGACAAGGAAGATGGAATAGGAATGCTACTACAAGTGTTGTAGATACAACATACGTGATGGAGAAAAAGGAGGGTCCTCCCGAAGATAACTCATGGATTTGTTTGGGGGTGCGTATACATTGATGTCATTGATTGAGTCATTGCCTCCTAGTCATTTTCTTGTAAATATGTGTATAGATTAGGGATTAATATTATGATGTATCTATTTTATTCAGTTGACTCAATTTTAATATGTCCAAATTGAAAGTTATAAGTGTGTATTTATATTTGTAGTATTTGGATTTCCTTAATGATAAATCGTTTATGTGTTAAAATGAATTGTGAATTGTTTACTATGGTTTGTTGTTGACTTGACGCTTTGTAAAACGAGTAGTTTTTGCGATGAAAGATATTTCATTAATGGACGCTTTTAAACAAGTGTTAATCGGAAAGGATGATCAACGTTGGTGTTTCATGTTTTAAAGTTACAAAAAAAAAAACCTAAAATAAGAAAGGTTGTTTTTAATAATCAATTATTATTTATTCCATGAATTTCAAAAACAATAAGGCTTAAATATCAAATTTAGGGATGGCAACGGGTGTGGGCGGGCACGGGTAGTAGCTACCCGCTACCCATCCTGCATGCTAGAAAATCCGCCCATACCCGCCCGCGAACCCACGGGTACCCACATAGACAATTATCCGCAGATTTTTTATAAACCCGTGGATACCCATGGATATTAAAAAAAATTAAAAAATTAAAAAAAAAACTTTTTTTCTTTTGATATACAAAAGAAAGAAATTTTATTATATCTTAAGAATGAGCATAAGAAGTGCCTTTATATCAAAGAAGAATATAAAAAATTTTAAAAAGCCAAATAAAATTAGTCTCTTTAAAACATATGTCCATTGCATAACTCCAAAGCATAAATTCAAATAAAATTAATCTCTTTAAAACATAAGTCCAAATAAAAGTAGTTTAACTAAAACTTAAGTCCAATAAAAAAACTACAAGTTAAAGTACTTCAATTTCTTTAAGTCTAAATAAAAATACAAATACAAATTAGAAATTCTCCAATTCGCGGGTACCCGTAGGGCGGATAGTATCATACTCGTGCCCACCCGTTTAACAAACGGCTAATGAAAAAACCCGTGTATTTTACCCGCGGATATCCATTTTCTATCAATTGCGGATTTTATCCGTGAGTATTCATGGGTGCGGATTTTTTTGCTATCCCTAATCAAATTGGTCCCTGTAAGTTAGTGCTTTTTCATTTTTGGTCCATGTAAGTTCGTTTTTCCAATTTTAGTCCCTGTAAGTTGGTGTTTTTTTTATTTTTATTTTGGTCCCTACCATTTACTTCCGTTAAAAAATAGTTGACGTGGGAAACGGAGGGTGATGTGGCACTACCACACTGGCCAACCATTGCCACATCAACAATAGTGCCACGTCAGCAGTGACGTCAAAGGGACTAAAAATGAATAAAAGGAATTTAAAGGGACTAAAAATGAAAAAACCAGAACTTACAGGGACTAAAAATAAAAAAAACAAACTTACAAGGACTAAAAATGAAAAAATGTAATTTACAGGGACTAAAAATGAAAAAAAAACTTAGAGGGAAGTAAAATGAAAAAAAAAGAAAGAACTTACAAAAAAAAAGAAAAAGAAATACATGGACTAAAAGGAAAAAAAAGTGACATTTATAGACACAAACAAATATTTAAGTCTTAAATAGCATGTACAAATTTAATTTAAAATTAATATAAAATAAAATAAGTAAGGATGAATTAATTAAAAGATTTATGTATGGCAAAGCATCCTTAAAGTCATGCATGTTCTCCATAGTGGTTTCACACATCATCTAGGGGATGACTAATGTTCAGTCTAGTTTTCAAATTGGGTTGCTATTGCCCCCTTATTTGTATATGGTGTTATATGTGCATGTTAGTGATTTTTACCACAAGGTGATTGACCTTTATCCAAATGGAGCCTAAAATAATGATCAGTTATATGTTTCCTTACCACCCATGTCAAAGACCTCATTCTTGGCCTTGATGTCTCCTATGGCTAATATCTCTTATCTCTTCACCTGACCCTTTCCAACCCCTCACCTTGACTTGGTGAGCATTGAGAAGTGGGCAATAAATATATCTTAACAAGCTTGCTAGATTTTTTTGTTATTATCTTTTGCATTAGTTGTTTTTAATATGACAATTGTCATATATTTTTTTTTTGCAACACATAAATATTTGAAAATGAGAATATGCACAACTTTAAGTATATGTAGACAAACAATTGTTTTTTTTTTCATTTTTAATCCTTGTGATTTTTTTTTAATTTTTAGTTCTTGTAAGTTCTGTTTTTTTTTTCATTTTTAGTTCCTGTAAATTTCTTTTTTTCATTATTTCATTTTTAGTCCCTCTGACGTGGCACTATTGCTGACGTGATACTAATGACGTGTCATTTTTGCTGATGTGGCATTGATGACATGGTATTATGCTGACATGGCATGTGATGATGTCATCTTTTTGCTTATATGGCACACAATGACATCAACATGACATCATCGTTAACTATTTTTGTAACGGTGGCTGACGTTAGGGATTAAAAATGGAAAAGCACCAACTTACAGGGACTAAAATTGGAAAAAAGAATTTACAAGGACCAAAAATGAAAAAATGCTAACTTACAGGGACCAATTTGATATTTAAGCCAAATAATAACAATAATTGTTAACCATAACAAAGGGTGTTACAATTATTATTATTATTTACTATATATATTAAAATAGTAAATGTTTGAGTTTTTTTTTTACTAGTGTTTGAATTATTTTGTTATTTAAAATATATTATTTTTTAAAAAAAATTTCAATAATTAACAAAATTGTTTTATACTATAAAATAAAAAGTCAATTTATGTATATATTTATATTATAATTTCTTTTTATACAAGTTATAAATTATATGTTTTTAAAGTCTATATGCTGTGTTAATTATACATTTTAATTTTAGTCTTTTCAAACATGTTTTATAAAGTAATTTTTTATAAAATTTCAATTAATTATAAACAATGTTTCCTACTATAGAATTGACTTATGCAATTTTGTCAAATCATACTTTGAAAGTTTTTTCAAAATGGATTTTGGTAATTAAAAAAAAAGACGGAGAGGCTTATAAAAAGCGTTGTTCCTCACTTGTAGTGATACAGTGTCAGTATTTGAGGCACATAGAACAATATATAGTGTAACGCTATGAATTTTCATAATGTATGATAAGTGACTTACTTAAAATGCAAGATAAATTAAATTTAAATTAGGTTATTTAATTTACTATATAAACAAAATAGATTGTTTTGTTTATGTGATTATGGTGTGTTTAGTAGTTTTCGTAATAGTTTCGAATTTACGTAAGTTTTGTTATAGAAAAGGGGGTGTGAGGTTAGAAAGTCATGGTTACGAATAGCAAAAGTCAAAACTTTATTTTTCCTTCGCTTCTTTCTTTCTGTCATTTTCTCATTTCTTCCTTATCTCTTGGATTGAAAATAATTATAAGAGATAATTAAATTTAATTTCATGAGAAAATATAATTAATAAATATGTGTGATTTTTCTATGTAAGTTTTAGTGGAAAATTTCACTGAAATCTGGACTGTGTTGCACACTGGTAGTGTAAGAATATACTGTGAAAGTAAGGAAATAGTAAAGAAATTAAAAGGATTTAATTATAATTAGTCTCTAATAAGTATAATTAGGTTCCTATAAAATTTGTATGTTATTTTGTTACACTTAATTAAAATAATAATATTTTAACGTGGTTCCGAAGAGTGTGTTTTTGAGAACTTTTTGAAAGTTAGAAAAATTCTAAGACATTCTAAATTTTATTAGATATCCAAAATTAAAATTAGTAAGTCGTACATGTACTAATTTAATTAGCTTGATTTGCATTTTATTACCTTACCTGCTAATTATTCTACCTAAAACTATAACTACACCTATCATAATTTACTCCTACGTACTTTGTAGAAAAAATTTCAAAAGCTTTCATAAATTTTGTTGACTCAAGGAACCCATTCTCACGTTCAAAAGAATTTTGAATGCCCAAATTTCAAAAGCAGTTCCCCTAAATCTTGCTGACAGAGTCGGATTGCTAGCAGGAAAATATAATCTTACGTTTTCTTTTCTTTCTATCACTTGAGATTACAAAGTCAAAGAAAAAGAAAATAATAATAATAAAAAAATAAAACAGTGCCATATCATAAGTCTATAAATTGGACTTCTTCGAAACACAGCGTGCACCAGCCTCCAATTCTCGTCATTCTGTTTCAATTTCAATTTCAATTTGTGAAACTTGCTTTTTGCAACCCCTTTTTCTCTATCTAACGTCATTTTGTTTCCGACACCCCTCACCGTTAAGTAATTCTACTTTTCTAAAAGTTCTCCTTCAAAATTTCTAAATCCCAAGTTTTTATACTATGAGCTGTTGTTGGTTCATAGTGGTGATTTAATATTCGTGCTCCAGAAAACTAAAGGTTACTTCACTCCTCCATTATTCAAAGCTCTTATTTCAGCATCTTTCCGAGATAAGGAAAGTTTACAGTTTTTATGTATTCTTTGATGCATGGATATGTTGTGATGTGTATTAATTCTGAAAGTAATGTTTTGATAAATTGTTTGTGATATAAGTTGATTGATTGGAACTATATGATAGCTGAAAACAAAGTGCTTGCTGTCTGGTACGTTGTTTTCTGGAACATGTGTTAGTATTTTTGTGATAACTTTGGCTGTGGTGAATGAAATTGGATTTCGTTTGTTGGAGATGAAAATAGACATCCAGGGCTACAGTTTTGGCACAAGAACTGCTCAAAAATATTGAAAATAGAAGGATTTATGGCCCTCGAAAGTTGAAGGTCCGGTCAGAAATACGTGATTGAACATAGTATATTGTTTTGCAATTCTGTATTTCTACAAAAATCGTATTCAAAAACGAGTTATATGGTTAGAAAATAGACATTTCAAGATTTCGAACAGTGTATGATATGATTTCTAATTCATTATATTTCTATTTCAAAAGTTTCCTTGAAACTGACCCATCTGCAGTGAAGAAAATCTGTTTTGAGATTTTTGAAAATTTTGGCACACTTTCTAAAAGATGATTTAGAGATTATTATTTTATCTTTTAATTTCCTTTCAAAATCTTTCTAAATTTTTAAAGATGATTTCTATAATTTCTAGTATTTCGAATGTTTTTATGAGATTTTAGAAAAAACTCCAAAGTGTTATAGACAGTTTTAATAGTTAAAAATTTTAAGGTTTTGATCAGTGTCCAGTTAACTTCGATGTTTTCTTTAACTTTGAATCACAGTGGATGATGGCTGTGGATACATGTTGTTGACCACAGTGAATGAGGGATGTGGATATATGTTGTTGACCACAGTGAATGGTGACTGTGGATATGTTGTTGTTGACCACAGTGGACGATGACTGTGGATATGTTGTTGTGTTGAATTGTGTGTGCATACATGCATAAGTCCACAGTGGATCGTGACTGTGGATACGAGTTGACACGTAAGTTGAGAATGCTAATTAAGAAGGTTCTCAACCTAGTGTCGGAAAGATTGGTGGGGTCGTGTACATGGACCCGGGGGATGGGATGGACGGGCGATTCCATATTGAGACCAAGATTTCTGCAGATCTTGTGTTATGGTGAGCCACTACCCACGTACACCTATCCTGACAAAGCCACTAATTATTTCCAAGACCAGTATCGGCGTTTCCCCCAATGGTCAAATTGGACTATGTTAAGGGATTTGACTGTGCTGGTCGCTCGACTAGTAAAAATCTCCATGGAGTCGTGTCTACATATAGTGCATAACTAGGACATATTATTGAGGATATGTTGGTAATTTACCTATTGAATTGGATTTCACTGTATATTGTTATTATTTAACTTTGTGAATATGTTAGTATAAATTTAATGCCTTATTTTAAATGGATGTTTATTCTGTAAGCTTATCCTTGCGCTGTTTGTTTGTATGTGTTTGACTGTGATGATCGCGATTCTTCGCGGGAGCAGACGGCGAACTACCGGCAGATCAGGCTATACGCGGCTGAAGTCACAGGAGACCTACGTCATCTATTCCTTATCTTTTCTTATATCATCCTAGTTTCTAGCTAAGGGTAATATGTAGTGGTGGCCAGCTAGTAGGAAATAGGCACCTTTGTACTGGTATATACGTATTCCGAACCTTTTGAGATATATCAGACTTTGGTCTGCGGTTTGTATATGACCATATGGCTTGGTATTTGTACTTCTGATATATGTATTTATGTATGGATAATTTTCAGATGTAGTTATGTATATTTCTTAATGATGAATGTTATGAATGATTAGTGATCTTGCGCGAAAAAAAAAATTTACACGTATTTTTCTAAATAACTTATAATAAGTTTTTAGTTAAATCTTTTCGCAATATAGTAGTTAAGTTGTCTTGTGATGATAGCGGGTCGTTACAATTTGTGGTATCAGAGCTGGCCGTGTCTTTTGGGAACGAACCTATGGGGATAGGTCTATTGTGTCTTTTGTTGTGCATGTGGAATTATTTCTGTAAAAGGAATAATTGTTGTTTGTAAAGTCAATGGACTTTCTATGCATTATTTCTTAAAAGAAGTGATGGTTGCTGATGGCTTGTGGTTGTTGATCTTTGTAGGATCACGATGACTAGACAATCTCAACCTCAGTCTCAGCCTCCTCCTTCTTCTTCTTCTCCTCCTATACCGGATTTAGCTCAGATAGCTCACACCTTAGAGGTGATGTCAGCAGCGATGGCTCAACAACAAGCTACTATGGCTCAGTACCATGTTGTTATGGCTCAGCAAGCGCAGCAACACCAGGCTGCTATGGCTCAACAGCAGGCTGCCATGGCTCAACAACAAGAAGCTGCGATACCTCCTAAATTCCAAGGTTTAGCTGAGTTCAAGAAGAACTATCCTCCACAGTTTAAAGGGGAGTCAGACCCTGACACAGCTGATCTTTGGATGAAAGAAATAGAGAAAATCTTCAGAGCTATGAACTGTCCAGACAACCGAAAGGTTACATATGCTACTTATATGCTTATTGGAGAAGTTGAATATTGGTGGCAAGGAACTACTCAATTGATGCAGGCTCGTGGAGAGGCCATCACTTGGGCAAATTTCAGAGAGCGTTTCCTAGGAAAATATTTCCCCGCAAGTGCTAGGCATGCAAAGGAGATGGAATTTCTACGACTAATTCAGGGCAACATGACTGTGAACGAGTACTCATCCAGATTCGAATACTTATCTAGATTTTGTACTCAGGCTACTTCTGAGGAATGGAGATGTCGAAAGTATGAGGAAGGACTAAGATATGAGATAAAAAGAATGATAATTCCAATGGCAATTAGAGAATTTCCAGAGTTGGTAGAGAAAAGCAAGACAGTTGAACGTCTTGAGTATGGTGGTAGCAGGATTGCGAGGACTCATGAAGGTGGATCATCTGGATTTAAGAAAGGATTTCAGCGAAAGAAACCCTATAGTAGACCCCTGAACCAATCAAGACAAACTCCTCATTATCAGCAACAGCAGAGGCAGGGTGGTCCAGTTGCCAAGGGCACCCCAATCACTTCTCAGAAGGGAGGTTATGAAGTTAGATGCTACAAGTGTGGAGGACCACACTATGCCTATCAGTGTCATCAGAAGATTGATGTTTGCTATAATTGTCGGAAGCCCGGTCACATTGCTAGAGATTGTAAAGCAGCACCAAAGGTCGAGCCTATGGTGAATACAATAAGGACAACAAAACCTACTGTGACGGGTAAAGTATTTACAATGAGTGGAGCTGAAGCCGTGAAATCTGAAGACCTGATACAGGGGGAGTGTGACATAGCCGGTAATCTCCTAACTGTATTGTTTGATTCAGGCGCAACTCATTCTTTTATTTCTTATGATTGTGTGGATAGATTGGGATTATCTACTTGTCCTTTGTCTTTTGACTTGCTTGTTTCTACCCCTACTGCTACTCCTGTAGCTACTTCAGTTGTTTGTGCTAACTGCCCTATCATTGTTAATGGGCGCAGTTATAGAGTGAATCTGATTTGTTTACCTCTCTCTGACATAGACGTTATATTAGGCATGGATTGGTTATCTTTTAACCATATTCTCATAGACTGTGCTAGAAAAAGCCTTATTTTCCCAAATCCTCATATTGGACTTATTAATGCCAGTCAAGCACAAGATGCTTTAAAAGAAGGAGCTCAAGGATACGTGATTCTATCCTTTCTAGAAGTTAAAAATGATCTAGATTTAAACTCTGTGGCAGTTGTCAAGGATTTTCCTGAGGTTTTTCCAGAAGATATACTTGAATTACCTCCAAAGCGAGAAATTGAGTTTGCCATCGATTTAGTTCCTGGAGCGGGACCAGTTTCAATAGCACCTTATCGAATGGCACCTGCAGAGTTAGCTGAACTGAAGAAACAAATTGAGGAGTTGCTTGAGAAGCAAATGATCAGACCTAGTGTTTCCCCTTGGGGAGCACCAGTGTTGTTGGTGAAAAAGAAAGACGGTGGTTCAAGATTGTGTGTGGATTATCGTCAGTTGAACAAGATCACGATCAAGAACAAGTACCCGTTACCTAGGATTGATGATTTGATGGACCAGTTGAGGGGAGCCACGATTTTCTCCAAGATTGATTTGCGATCTGGTTACCATCAGATACGAGTTAAGGACGAGGATATACCGAAGACAGCTTTTCGAACTCGGTATGGGCATTATGAATATGTTGTGATGCCTTTTGGAGTAACAAATGCTCCTGCTATATTCATGGATTACATGAATAGGATATTTCATCCTTTCTTAGACAAGTTTATTGTCGTATTCATCGATGACATACTAATTTACTCTCGTACCCGTGAGGAGCATGAGAATCACCTAAGAATTGTGTTGGAGATCTTGAAGGAAAAGCAATTGTATGCAAGGCTATCAAAATGTGAGTTTTGGCTAGATGAGGTGAAGTTTTTGGGACATGTAATATCAGCAAGTGGAATTGCTGTGGATCCAGCAAAGGTAGAGACCGTGTTACAGTGGGAACGTCCGAAAATAGTTACAGAGATTAGGAGTTTTGTTGGGTTAGCTGGTTACTATCGAAGATTCATAGAAGGTTTCTCAAAGATAGTTGCACCGTTGACACAACTTACTCGTAAGGATCAACCTTTTGCATGGACTGAAGACTGTGAGCGAAGTTTCCAAGAGTTAAAGCAAAGGTTAACTACCTCACCAGTGTTGATTCTACCTGATCCTAATGAGTCATTCGAGATTTACTGTGATGCATCTCATCAAGGATTAGGATGTGTGTTAATGCAACACAGAAAGGTTGTAGCGTATGCTTCGAGACAATTAAAGACACATGAGAGGAATTATCCTACTCATGATTTGGAATTGGCCGCAGTTGTGTTTGCTTTGAAAATATGGAGACATTACCTTTATGGGACAAAGTTTGATGTGTTTAGCGATCACAAAAGTCTGAAGTACTTGTTTGATCAAAAGGAGTTGAATATGAGACAGAGACGTTGGATGGAGTTCCTAAAGGATTATGATTTCCAATTGATGTACCATCCTGGCAAGGCGAATGTAGTGGCAGATGCTCTTAGTAGGAAAGCAATTCACATGAATGCTTTGATGGTGAAGGAATTAGAGCTAGTGGAAAAATTCAGGGATCTGAATTTGTATGTGGAGATAGATCATGATCATTTTAGTTGTGGCATGATTACAGTGGTGAACAGTTTTCTTGAGAACATTAAGGAGAAGCAATTGCTAGACCCAACTTTGTGTAAGACAAAGGAGTTGTTAGGGACTGATAAGGCTGTGGACTTCAGCTTAGGAGATGATGGTATCCTGAGGTTTAAAGATAGAGTTTGTGTACCTCAAGACCCGGAGATCAAAAGACTTATCTTAGATGAAGGTCATAAAAGTAAGCTTAGTCTACATCCAGGTACGACAAAGATGTATCAAGATTTGAAGAAGATGTTTTGGTGGTCAGGCATGAAGAAAGATGTGGCAGAGTATGTGGCGACTTGTCTTACTTGCCAGAAAGCCAAGGTAGAACATCAGAGACCCGGTGGTTTGTTGCAAACAATGGAAGTTCCTGTATGGAAATGGGATAGTATTGCAATGGATTTTGTTGTGAGTTTGCCTAGAACAACAAGAGGGTTTGATGCTATATGGGTCATTGTTGATAGGTTGACGAAGTGTGCTCACTTCTTACCCATTAATATAAAGTATAAGTTGGAAAAGTTTACTCAGGTGTACATTAAGGAAGTTGTGCGTTTACACGGAGTGCCTTCTAGCATCATATCTGATAGAGATCCAAGGTTCACATCAAGGTTTTGGCAAAGTTTACATGAGGCATTGGGCACGAAGTTAAGACTTAGTTCTGCTTATCACCCTCAGACGGATGGTCAATCTGAGCGAACGATTCAATCGCTTGAGGATCTTCTTCGAGCGTGTGTTTTAGATCATCTTGGTAGTTGGGATGAAGTTCTACCCTTGATAGAGTTCACCTACAATAATAGCTTTCACGCTAGTATTGGGATGGCACCATTTGAAGCTCTGTATGGTAGAAGATGTAGGACACCGCTTTGTTGGTATCAAGATGGTGAGCATCATTTTGTTGGACCCGAGCTAGTACAACAAACTACAGAGAAGGTCAAGAGAATTCAGGACAACATGAAGATTGCTCAAAGTCGACAGAAGTCATATGCTGATAAGCGTAGAAGACCCCTTGAATTTGAGAAAGGTGATCATGTTTTCTTGCGAGTCACACCCACGACTGGGGTAGGCAGAGCGATAAAATCCAAAAAGCTCACTCCTAAATTTATTGGATCCTATGAGATTCTTCATCGTATAGGTCCTGTTGCTTATCAAATAGCCTTACCTTCGATTCTGTCAAATATCCACAATGTGTTCCATGTCTCACAACTTAGGAAGTACACTCATGATCCCACACATATCATTGAACCTGATGCTGTGCAAATACGAGAGGACCTGACCTATGAAACTCAACCTGTGAGGGTTGACGATCAGAGGACGAGGCAACTCAGGGGAAAAGACATTCATCTTGTTAAAGTTGTGTGGAGTGATACTACGGGAGACACTACGTGGGAGCTTGAAGACAAGATGCGAAAACAATACCCAAATCTCTTTATAGGTAAGCGAAATTTCGAGGACGAAATTTTTCTTGTTGGGGAGAATTGTAACGCTATGAATTTTCATAATGTATGATAAGTGACTTACTTAAAATGCAAGATAAATTAAATTTAAATTAGGTTATTTAATGAACTATATAAACAAAATAGATTGTTTTGTTTATGTGATTATGGTGTGTTTAGTAGTTTTCGTAATAGATTCGAATTTACGTAAGTTTTGTTATAGAAAAGGGGGTGTGAGGTTAGAAAGTCATGGTTACGAATAGCAAAAGTCAAATTCTTTCTTTCTTTCATTTTCTCATTTCTTCCTTATCTCTTGGATTGAAAATAATTATAAGAGATAATTAAATTTAATTTCATGAGAAAATATAATTAATAAATATGTGTGATTTTTCTATGTAAGTTTTAGTGGAAAATTTCACTGAAATCTGGACTGTGTTGCACACTGGTAGTGTAAGAATATACTGTGAAAGTAAGGAAATAGTAAAGAAATTAAAAGGATTTAATTATAATTAGTCTCTAATAAGTATAATTAGGTTCCTATAAAATTTGTATGTTATTTTGTTACACTTAATTAAAATAATAATATTTTAATGTGGTTCCGAAGAGTGTGTTTTTGAGAACTTTTTGAAAGTTAGAAAAATTCTAAGACATTCTAAATTTTATTAGATATCCAAAATTAAAATTAGTAAGTCATACATGTACTAATTTAATTAGCTTGATTTGCATTTTATTACCTTACCTGATAATTATTCTACCTAAAACTATAACTACACCTATCATAATTTACTCCTACGTACTTTGTAGAAAAAATTTCAAAAGCTTTCATAAATTTTGTTGACTCAAGGAACCCATTCTCACGTTCAAAAGAATTTTGAATGCCCAAATTTCAAAAGCAGTTCCCCTAAATCTTGCTGACAGAGTCGGATTGCTAGCAGGAAAATATAATCTTACGTTTCCTTTTCTTTCTATCACTTGAGATTACAAAGTCAAAGAAAAAGAAAATAATAATAAAAAAAAAATAAAACAGTGCCATATCATAAGTCTATAAATTGGACTTCTTCGAAACACAGCGTGCACCAGCCTCCAATTCTCGTCATTCTGTTTCAATTTCAATTTCAATTTGTGAAACTTGCTTTTTGCAACCCCTTTTTCTCTATCTAACGTCATTTTGTTTCCGACACCCCTCACCGTTAAGTAATTCTACTTTTCTAAAAGTTCTCCTTCAAAATTTCTAAATCCCAAGTTTTTATACTATGAGCTGTTGTTGGTTCATAGTGGTGATTTAATATTCGTGCTCCAGAAAACTAAAGGTTACTTCACTCCTCCATTATTCAAAGCTCTTATTTCAGCATCTTTCCGAGATAAGGAAAGTTTACAGTTTTTATGTATTCTTTGATGCATGGATATGTTGTGATGTGTATTGATTCTGAAAGTAATGTTTTGATAAATTGTTTGTGATATAAGTTGATTGATTGGAACTATATGATAGCTGAAAACAAAGTGCTTGCTGTCTGGTACGTTGTTTTCTGGAACATGTGTTAGTATTTTTGTGATAACTTTGGCTGTGGTGAATGAAATTGGATTTCGTTTGCTGGAGATGAAAATAGACATCCAGGGCTACAGTTTTGGCACAAGAACTGCTCAAAAATATTGAAAATAGAAGGATTTATGGCCCTCGAAAGTTGAAGGTCCGGTCAGAAATACGTGATTGAACATAGTATATTGTTTTGCAATTCTGTATTTCTACAAAAATCGTATTCAAAAACGAGTTATATGGTTAGAAAATAGACATTTCAAGATTTCGAACAGTGTATGATATGCTTTCTAATTCATTATATTTCTATTTCAAAAGTTTCCTTGAAACTGACCCATCTGCAGTGAAGAAAATCTGTTTTGAGATTTTTGAAAATTTTGGCACACTTTCTAAAAGATGATTTAGAGATTATTATTTTATCTTTTAATTTCCTTTCAAAATCTTTCTAAATTTTTAAAGATGATTTCTATAATTTCTAGTATTTCGAATGTTTTTAATAGATTTTAGAAAAAACTCCAAAGTGTTATAGACAGTTTTAATAGTTAAAAATTTTAAGGTTTTGATCAGTGTCCAGTTAACTTCGATGTTTTCTTTAACTTTGAATCACAGTGGATGATAGCTGTGGATACATGTTGTTGACCACAGTGAATGAGGGATGTGGATATATGTTGTTGACCACAGTGAATGGTGACTGTGGATATGTTGTTGTTGACCACAGTGGACGATGACTGTGGATATGTTGTTGTGTTGAATTGTGTGTGCATACATGCATAAGTCCACAGTGGATCGTGACTGTGGATACGAGTTGACACGTAAGTTGAGAATGCTAATTAAGAAGGTTCTCAACCTAGTGTCGGAAAGATTGGTGGGGTCGTGTACATGGACCCGGGGGATGGGATGGATGGGCGATTCCATATTGAGACCAAGATTTCTGCAGATCTTGTGTTATGGTGAGCCACTACCCACGTACACCTATCCTGACAAAGCCACTAATTATTTCCAAGACCAGTATCGGCGTTTCCCCCAATGGTCAAATTGGACTATGTTAAGGGATTTGACTGTGCTGGTCGCTCGACTAGTAAAAATCTCCATGGAGTCGTGTCTACATATAGTGCATAACTAGGACATATTATTGAGGATATGTTGGTAATTTACCTATTGAATTGGATTTCACTGTATATTGTTATTATTTAACTTTGTGAATATGTTAGTATAAATTTAATGCCTTATTTTAAATGGATGTTTGTTCTGTAAGCTTATCCTTGCGCTGTTTGTTTGTATGTGTTTGACTGTGATGATCGCGATTCTTCGCGGGAGCAGACGGCGAACTACCGGCAGATCAGGCTATACGCGGCTGAAGTCACAGGAGACCTACGTCATCTATTCCTTATCTTTTCTTATATCATCCTAGTTTCTAGCTAAGGGTAATATGTAGTGGTGGCCAGCTAGTAGGAAATAGGCACCTTTGTACTGGTATATACGTATTCCGAACCTTTTGAGATATATCAGACTTTTGGTCTGCGGTTTGTATATGACCATATGGCTTGGTATTTGTACTTCTGATATATGTATTTATGTATGGATAATTTTCAGATGTAGTTATGTATATTTCTTAATGATGAATGTTATGAATGATTAGTGATCTTGCGCGAAAAAAAAAATTTACACGTATTTTTCTAAATAACTTATAATAAGTTTTTAGTTAAATCTTTTCGCAATATAGTAGTTAAGTTGTCTTGTGATGATAGCGGGTCGTTACATATAGTGTCAATGTCACTTGCACCACTGCATCACTACTGCATCTGCCGAGATGGAACCGCATTTGGTTAAGCAAGTAGAGAATATAATAGGCAACATATTCCTCAACCAATGGCTTCTATTACAAGCCCTCACTCACTCCTCCTTCATGGATGGTGTCTCCTATAAGTGTCTTAAGTTCATCGGAGAGTCCATTTTGAGTGTCGCTGTCACCACTGACATCTTCCTCAAATACCTTAATCTCCAACCTGGCCAACTCTCTCTTCTATGAGATGCTAACACCAACACTGAGAAGCTGGCCCACGTCGCCGTCCGTTGTGGCCTCCACCACTTTGTCCGCCACAATGCTCGTCCCCTTGTTGATCAAGTGGGACGCTTTGTGGATGCCATCGCCAAAGAGAATCACCCCGTCGTGCATGGTGGATCGGTGAAGGCACCCAAGGTTCTCGCCGACATTGTCGAGTCCATCATTGGTGCTATCTATGTCGACCTCAAGTTCGACCTTCAAAAAACATTGATGGTGCGTACGTTTATCAATTCATCACCACACTAGTAAATCCATTGGGATGATAATAAATCATAACAATTATAAATTATTATTTAGTGTGTCGCAATCTATTCACTATAAGTGAATGATAGTGAATAATAACTATTATAAATGATTCTTTTTATTCAGCATGATCATAATGAATGATAATTATTATAAATTATTATTAAATAAGGTTTTAAATTGTACTCCCCGTTGTGGTGACTACAAAATCCTTGAAGTTGTTGTTAAAATTGCGATAGTGAACAATTTTTAACATCTTTGTATAATTCAATATGATGAAAAATTGATTTGCCAATTGTGATTGTGGTAGGTAATTAAGCATGTTTTTGAGCCGATGGTGACACCAGATGATTTGGAGCAACAACCTCAACCGGTAACGGCGTTGTTTCAGATATGCCAAAAGAAGGGAATGCATGTTGATATAAAATAGTGGAGGAATGGAGACGTAAGTATTGCTAATGTCTTTATAGATTGATAATTTGTTGCTGTTGCCTCCTCAGCTCAGAAGTATTTTGTGAAGTTGGAAGCCTCCAAAATTTCCTTGAATAAACTTAGATGTTCCGTTCCCTCTAATATGAAGTCTCTAACTAATATGAAGCTAAGCTTCTATAATGACGAGGATGGTACCTCGGTTGTTGTAGAAGCCAAACGTAGACTTCATCAACTTTGTCAAATTAAAAGATGGCCTAAACCAGAGTACATGTACGTACTTGTTCTTTAAGATGATATATTCAATGAATAGCATTGATTTTCTTTCAATTCACTTGCATGTGTGAAACTTTTTATCTTCCTTGTTGACTAACTTGTTAATTTCTCCTCTGCAATGGCTCATAGGATTGACAAGAATTCAGGTCCTGCTCATCAAAGGAAATATGTCTGCTATGTTTGGATAACAACTGAAGATGGTACCCTTCAAATGTCAGGGTATGAAAAATCTCAGGTGATGGATGCAGAGAACTCTACTGCTTCCTTGATGCTTTTGTCCTTACAGAAACGCAATCAACTAACAATCTATGAGTGAGAATGGTGTTATTAGGGTGTCTCCCAGCTCCCATTGTAATTGGTTATTGTTTAGAGAGCAATGCAAATTGGTATATGAAATCACAATGCTTGTTTAATTACTTTGGCAATTTGTTTGTGAAATCGAAAGAGGTCATCTTGTATGTAAAATGTATCAGAATATCAAAAACAATATAAAAGATTCCAAAGTTACTTCAATCCTACTTTCAATTTGTTGCAAGCAAATGAATTTGTCTAGACCTTAAAAACATATATAAAATTATTAGAAAGCATCCCTTGATATCAAGTAAAATATGTTGACATGTAAACTACCAATTAGAGTAATTTGGATCGATAGACAAATTTAAGTACTTTGTAATATTCAATTTATATTCAAAAACTAGGTTGGAGGAGAGATAATTAACATGAACTCAGTCAAAAGATAATGATATAAGAATTCAAGAATTGTTATTTAATCATAAGACAATTTTATCATACATGTATTCAAGAATTTGTGCATAATCAAACATTAAAGTATCTCCCACACATTTTCCCTTGTCATAATAACTATAAACTCCTGTTACATACATGTAATAAAGTGTTAAGTAGACCAAATCTAAAAAAATATTGTATTAAAAGAATTTTCTTATCTAAAAAAAGTCAACCTTGCACCAAAGAACTAATAATGCTTATGAGGCAAGAGAAATGTCTCACATGCAAGCAATAGCCTTGGTTCTTGTTTATATTCTTTTCTTGTTTAAAATTAAAAGTATTTTCCTTAGCTAAGGATAATTGTCTTAACCCTTAGGGTTGGTGCAATGGTGTAAGGCGCCACTGCATTCACATGTGGAGGAACAATCTATTTAGCGGGATAACCTGTATTCGATTCCCTCCGCGTGCAAAATTCTTTTGGGCCAGCGGCAGCCACACAACGCGAGCAGGATTAGTCTCTGACCCAGTGGGTTGAGGAACTCCTGTGGTCTCTAACCCAAGACCAAATAAAATCGCGTATAAGTTGTTTTATGTTTGACCCGAGGAACATTATTATGTAAGATAAGCCATCATTTGATATTATTCTTACTATGATACATCAATAGTAATTAAGTCCTCACCATAGACCCTAGGGCCTTCCCCTATTTGAACCTGCCCTGGAGCTGTCTAAGTGTGGCCTAAAACAAGTCCTCACCATAGCCAAGTGCGTGAGAAGTTAGAGAATTTAAAACTAAATAAACATGTGAGCTGGAATTGGTTTTGTGTAAAGCCATGTCTTAATTTCAAAATTGGCATTGATGTAGAATAAATTAGCCAAAACCCTTTGTTAGTCTGGTAGTTCTTGATGTTAAATTTCAAATCCAACTGGTCTCACCTCATTTAGATTTTTTTCAAAAATATTTAGTGAATTTCGTATTAAAACTAATTAGGTGAGTCTATAGGGTAGGACAAATTTGGTGTTCGCATTGTATGTGTGATTTTAGGACTTGAAAGACTTGTGAAATGATCCCTAGTTGTCCTCCCCTAATTTAACATGAATTAAAATGACTAATCCTTACCTAGAACCAACATTAAGTCATGCCCAAGTGTATGTACAATTATTCTTGAAATTGGTGCATGTATGAGATGCTGAATTGTATTCGTTGCATGAGACTTGTACTATTTGCATTGGCTAGAACACTATGATTTGAATTAGCTAAAATCCTTTTGTGGGCTTAGAGACTTGTGTGTCCTCTTTAAAATGCCACTGGTTTCATGCCATTCCTAATTTTGTGTAAATTGTGTACTACAACAATTTTTGTATGATTGAAATCTCTGTACTACTACCATTGTTGTGTGCAATTGCCTAAAATTATTTAAATTAATTTTACTTGAATATTTTAAATTAGACTAAAAATAATTTGATTTTCACACTAAGTACAAAAACTCATTTATATATAAAAGGTAAGTAAATTACTAAAATGCTCATAATTTCCCATTGATATTAAATAAACTTTGGAATTTTATATTAAATAAAATAAATTCTAAAAAGTTTATTTTAAGCTTAGAAATCAATTTCAAATCCTTAGAAATATTTTAAAATTTTTCCAAAACCATTTTGAATTAAAAATCATTAAATATTTATTTATATCTTTTAGAAAAGAAGGAACTTAAGCTGAAAATCTTCTCTATTTCATAGCTAGATTGAAAAGTAAATTTAGATATTTAAATTGTTTTTTGTTTAAAATAAGCCAAATACCATTTTGAAGTTCTAAAATATGATCGTTGTGAGATATGAACTTCACATCTTCCCATTTCGAGTCTTCATTAAATGCATAGGAACTTCAGTACATTTCCTCTTTGACGTATCTACACCCACAAAGAAGAAAGAAAAAGTAGGTGCCCTTTCTTTCTCAAAAAAGGTATTGTCACTTTTTGAAAAGTGTACTGCTTCACTGCTCATTGCTACTCCAGTCTTCTCCTTTGTACTAAACCTCAATATGTGACTTGCTTTTTATTAAAGGTTGTACTTATACTCATAAAACTTGTGTTTTTCATTAAATGCTTGAAATTCAAACATTAGAGCCATTTTCAAAGAAAAAGGAATATCAACATAAGGTTCATAGATGGAGAATATCAGAGCATAAACGAGCATATAAACCTTAAAGAAACAAATAAATAGAAAAGTGAGCTTAAGCACATGTTCATTTAGCTTTCGATAATCGAAAACTTAGGTGTTAAAACATTGTGTTAATTAGTTTTCTTTATAAAATATGTTGGACAATATTAGCGTATTGGACACTGGATTTTGAAAAAAGCTTTGGATGCAACTTTTTACTTCGACACTTTGGACACTGGTTTCTTATAAAAAGCATGGATGCATAACTGTTAGCGCATTGGATACTAGATGTTAAAGACTCATTTTTCATGTCTAAGTTAAAACGAGTATACCTATGCCTTCATTGGATGAATGTATAAACTACATACCTCAACAAACCTCATTAGTTTATCAAAGTTTAATATCCTTTGTTATAATCAAAACTGAGATTTTTAGGGGCTTGACATTCTCAACGTCTTTGGTTTCAACATATATATTTTGTTATAGTAATTTAAAGCAAAATAAGTTATTACAAAAATTTATATATTAGGTATTAATATTAAAATAGTAAAAGGTGTAGAAATAATTACCTTTGTAATTATTATTATTATTGGCAACAAAGGATATATAGGAAAAATGCTACAAATTTACACTAGAAATAAATATGAAGATGGATAGAAAATATTTTGTAAATTGATATATATATAAATAAAAAAGAAGAAGAGATTTTTACTAACAAATATAAAAAGTATTTTTTGAAATGCAAGGAACACACTAGAAGAGGGGTTGAATATTGTGTTAGATAAAACTTTGAAATCCTTTTTGCAAATATGGAGATTTCTTAAAGACAAACTTTACAAGGAACTTGCAAAATACAAAGCTTTAGATACCGTCCAATGGTTCAAAATCACAGTTGTGTTGAAACTGTGTTTTTAACATATCATCCAATAGCTTAAAAACAATTTTCACAAACATTTTTCTAAAGCAAGACTTATGCGTCCAATGTGCAGAAAATAAACTCAAGAGATAACAAGTTAAGCTAAAAGCAAAAGAGTAAAAACACTTGGTTTATACTAGTTCACTTAACCTGAGCTACTTCCAATTCTCCTTCAAAAATCTTTTGAAGGATTCCACTAATCAAAACTGATTACAAAACAAGTATTCTGCCCTGCCACTTCTGGCTCACAAGTATTCTCTAGGTCACTTCTAGCACACCTTTAATCTCCCTTGAGATTAAAGAACACCCAAGTATTCTTTGATCACTAAGCCACTCCTGGCTTTCCAAACAACAGTTTGAATGTAATAAATCTGAATAACTCTCAGAGAGGATATTACAATATAACATATTACACAACAAAACTTAGCAAAGCTACTCTTAAATAAACTCTTTAAGCTTGAGTGTAGATAGTCTAATAATTTTGGCAGCATTTCAGTACTTTGAAAATTTTATCACTTCGTTCAATCTCAGCATTTTCTTCTGTGTGCTTGCTACTCTATATATAGGCTTCAAGGAAAAAGTATCCATTGTGGGATTTGAGCCTTTAGGAAATGTCCATTCTCTTACAATCATTTGACTGTTACCATGTGTCAGCTTGGGGTGGAGAGAGAAAGAGGACAACAATACTGTCCTTGCCTAAGCGTGCCTCCACTACTTGTACGAAAAGATTCTTCCTTCTGGAATGTGCTTTTCTGTCTCCTGTCTGAATACACTTTTTGAATTTCAAATGTTTAGTCATTCAAATAATAAAAGGGAATAAAGGTACTAAACCTTTAGCATGAAATCATCCTTGAAAAAGTAAAGAGGTACAAGTGTGTAAGAGAGTGGACGCTGTATAACTTAGATATAAAATTGTGTAAGTTATTTAGCACCATTTGGACGCTCTAAAAGGAACACAATGTATGCACACTGGTTTTCACAAAGCATTTGGACACTTATTGGTTAACAGTGCGTTGGACGCTGGTTGAGTCATTATAAAAACAAGTTCCAGTTCTTTGTTTAGATGATATATTTATCATAACATATAAGGTTTGAAAATAAAGAATACAATACCATAGTAGTATTGGACGATGTGTTTTCTGTAATACTAAAACAATATTCATTAGATACTTCAAAATTTAATTATGTTTATCATCAAAACTAAAGATTGAGGGGTCAAACATCATCAAATGTCTTAGGATCTAACATTTTTTTACAAATAATAGAGAAAATTCTTAGTGTGCTTTGTGGTTGCAGCATAGCCTAATCTTCCACATCAGAGAAGAAAAATTCTTAGTGTGCTTTGTGGTTGCAGCATAGCCTAATCTTCCACGTCAGAGAAGAATTCTTCTTGATATTAATGATCAACTTAGTTTATGAAAAGATATTTATGTCAATCATAGTTATTTTAGGAAAGTTATACTTTTAAATAATCTAAGTTAAAAATTTTAAAAGCGAGAAGGATAAATCAAAGAAATTAAATTGAAAAACTATGCATAAAAATATGGTGGCGTATGTATGTTTTGTTAATTATGCATATAAATATTTCTTTTGAATTGAAATTCTAATTATTTGATTATGTTATTATCATTGTGAATCGTATGATTATTTCCAAATCTTATTTTTGTGAATGTTAATTGAGGTAGAGATAAAGTGTATATTTTTTATCAATAAGTCAATGATCCTAAAACTCTATTGGATTGACTAGGTCGTACATGATGAGACTTAGAGGATAAGTCATAAGTACCCCTTGTTGTGTAAGGACCATGTTGTGAAGCATGTGTGCCTATGATGTCATGAGTTAAGTCTGATCATGTGAGAACCATGCTATGAGAGCATGTGTGTCTATGTATGGGAAGTTACAGTTTTGTACATTGTGGGATGTAGGCACCCTGGTGAGGTCTTGAGGGTACTGGTATCGAGTTGTGAGGATCCTATGGTCAGGGTATCGCCTTGGATGTCAGGATGATCATGTAACCAACTTGATAACCCTACAACTACTAAGCCATAACTAGGATTGGTGTAGTGTATACCCCTAAGGAGTTGTGTGCTAGTTTCTTGAGAAAATAATGATGATGATGATGATGATGATGATGTTGGTGAAATGGATCAGAAGGTCACTAGAAAAGGGGTTGAATAGTGACACTCAACTGACTTGGCCTTTTTTGCATAATGAATGTTGCTTTTGATATATATATTCTCAAGTTTCTTACTTGGATATCATAAGTTAGTTAGAAGGAAGTACTACCTTTCTCATTTAAGATACTGAATAATAAATAAGAGTACACTACATATCTTATGATGCTGCTTCTCAAATAATTCAGAACCGAACCTTTACAATCAGATTTGGTTTTTTAGTTTAAACATACATTTTGCTGTTGAAGTGAAAAACTTATTTCAAAAAGTCTTGTTTAAGATGTTAGCTTAGTTTAAATCTAAAGACTTATCATAATATAAGATAATGCATCAAATACATGCATGAAAAGCATAAAAGAAAAGAGACAATACACACAAAATTTATACTAGTTCACCCACAACCTTGGGTTACATCAAATCCCTACAACTGTAGGATATCCATTAACACAAGCAACAACAAAAAGATATTCTTTCTCCTCAAGCCTCCTCAGGCTTTCATAGTATTCTCCAAGCCTCTACAGGCTCCCCCAAGTATTCTTTCGAAAAGCCTCTTTAGGCTTCACCCGAGTATTCTTTTGAAAAGTCTTTTCAAGCTCACCTGAGTATTTTTTTGAAAAGCCTTTTCAGGCTACACCTGAGTATTCTCTAAGCCTCTGCAGGCTCCACCCTAGTATTCTCTAAGCCTTTAGAGGCTCCATGATGTGTAAAATGTGTTTGCTAAGGGCAAGCGTACCCTACGCAGTAGTAACAATGGACTTTAAGTCCGGATATCAAACCCAAAGGACTAGTTGTGTTCCCAAACAATTCAATTTTGTGGTAAACTAAACAATTAGATTTAATCAATAGTTTGGATTGTTGACATGAAGATTAGTTAGCATTTAGTCTTTTGATATTTTGGTTTTAATTTTTAATTATACCAAACATATAAGGATGTCGCATTGTATTGATTATTATAGACTTAGGAATTTGTGTGATTAGTTTTTAGATTAGATTAGTTGATGCCTAGTGATAACCAAGAAGTCTAAGCAAGCTATTGATTGATCTTTAGAATATTTGATGTAGTAATCGATTACATATTTTATGTAACAGATTACCACATGTTTTAGTTATATGGGAAAAGCTAAAACACATAGTGTAATCGATTGCCACTTTGGTTAATCGATTACATGAAGCATTTTAGACTTTAAGTCTTGTTTATGAAAGAATTTGCTTTGTTTCTATTTTAATCGATTACTATGGTTACATAAAGTTGCTTCAGAAGGGAGATAAGCTTGATTACATCACCATAAAACATATTAATTCAAACCCAGATCACAAATGAAGATCCTAAAGAACAACTTAACGGGTTACATTGTTATGTAACAGATTAAATTGATTCTTGATTAGAACCCAGGTGCTTTAAAGAACGTTTTAATAGATTACGTGACCCATGTAACAGATTAAATCTGTTATATCTTTAAAATTTTATAAATACCAACACCTCTCTCTTTCTCATTTTCAATGCTTTTCTGAAATTAATTTTTAAAAACACATTGAGAGAAGAGCATCAAAAGGTTATATGAATATTTGATCTTCATCTTTTGAAAATGTAAAAATCTAAAGGAAGATCATTTTGCTTGAAGACATGATTGGTTCTTGAAGAGCTGAAACATATTGATCATTCACTACAGGTGAAATCGTTCCATAACTTTGATCTTTTCGAAATTAATTGAGTCCTAAAATAGGGTTTTTCAGGTCCTAGTAGTAGGGTTCTATTAGGAGGTTTATCTTTCTTTTCTTGTAGGGTTCAAGTCTAGAAAGTTTCTGTTTTGAATTTCTTGTGTGTGCAGTGTGCTTGTAACTTGAAATTTGAAATAGTGGAAGGTCTAATAGGGATTGTTGGATCAACTGGAGGTAGGTCTTCAGACTGAATCGGTATAAAATTCTTGAGTAACTCTTTTTCAATTCTATTTCTTGTCTTTCTCAAGTGGTCAAGGTTGATCAATTAAATTTTCCTAATCAACATCTTTTTAATTGGAATTACTCTGAATATAAAATCTCTTTCTTAAATCTTTCTTAAGAATACTTGGATTCTTTTAAAGAAGGAAGGTGAATAAGAGTTTTTGGAAAAGAAAAGAGAGATTGGTTGAAAAAGTTTGAAAGATCTATTCACCCCCTCTAGATCTGCTGCCTCGATCCTACATGGAAAAGGGTGTTCAATTACTTGTAGAAAAATAGAGCTCAAAGAACAAGCAATAACAATTCAAGAAATCTTCACATAAGGAAGACGAGGGTTGTAATTTGAACTTCGCAATAAAACCCCCTAAAAGCTTATTTTAAATTCAAGAGTCCATGATCAATTGCTAATCAACCAACCCTCTTAAATTAACTAACAAACAATGGCCATGTACTATTAACGCTCTTATCCCCAATTTATTTCCTAGTTGATCATATAGGAATCAAATTAAAAAAAGGATAAGTAACATGGAGCGCGATTAAATAAGATTAATCCGATTAGAAGTTTACCAAACAAGTTTGATCATGCATGTTTGTATAAACCCAATTATTTCACAGTTCTGCCAATTGGAAGTAGATGGTCACTAATAGACAATTGACTAAAATTAGGATTGATTAGTTCCTAAAATAGACAAAGCAATAAAATAATTCAATTGGTAAAAATAACAATAGAAATTCAATTAAAATAGCAAAAGGGATGCTCAGTTTACATCACAACCCTAAGAAAAGTAATTAGCCAGCCATATGCATAGGGAGGCACAAAATTACAATTCGAGCCATAAATAATGGAAGAGAGTAGAAACTTTACAAGTTAGGGCCCCTGTCACATTCCTCACCTTCTTCCCAAGCCTAGGTCCCTGTCACCATCATTGACTTTCTCGAAGACCTCTATTTTTGTAACAGAGTAAAAGATAAAAAGAAAAGGGTTTATGTTCCCTATTTTGTTCGAGCCATAAAGAATGGAAGAGAGTAGAAACTTTACAAGTTAGGACCCCTGTCATGTTCCTCACGTTGTTCCCAAGCCTAGGTCCCTCTCACCGTCACCGACTCTCTCAAAGACCTCTATTTTTGAAACAAAGTAAAAGATAAAAAGAAAGGGGATTATGTTCCTTATTTATAACAAAATGAAATGTAACTGACTCTGTAGACCACCACAGTCATGCTAGTATGACCACGGTCGTGGTCCCTGCATAGCAAAATTCAAATTTCAATTTCATTCTTCAAATCTCAGCTTACTCCAAGACTACCACGACCATGGTCAATTGAGCACGACTGTGCTCTTCGGGAGATGCCTAAATATTCTTCAAATCATTCCTTTTTAAGCTTTTTCATGGTTATTCTCTTGTATGCCTTCCTGTTACACACTTAGCACAAAACGTGAGTTTTGCCAAAAATAATTTGCATACTATAGAGCATTTTGGGGCCAAAACTCATATCCCAATGCATACAAAATATGGTTTATCACTCCATCTTAGTATTCTCTATGCCTCTGCAAGGTCTATCCATCCAAGTATTCTTTCAAAAAGCCTCTCCAGGCTTCACACCCAAGTAGCAGCTACTTGACTCACACAGCAACTGTTGTGCTCACTCAAACTTGAAAAACAACAATCCCCTAATTGCTCTTCTAAGTTTTCCTTATCCTAAGGGGTTCTGTTTAAGGACAGGCTCCTATGATACCTTCAGGAGAACTAGATGTAGCTCAAGAGTTTAGGTGAACCAGTATAAATAAAGTGTTTATACTCTATCATTTAAGCTTTAACTTGTTTTCTCTTACATTTCTTTAAACACATCTTTGGACGCACAAGTTCTTTAAAACTTGGTTTTGAGAAAATTGGTTGTATACCTATTGGACGATCTCTGCAAAATCTGTCCTTGCAAAAATTGTTTTTAATCGTTGGATGATCTTTTTACAAGCTTGTTTTCAAAGTTGCTTATTTACTTGCTTTCAAAAAGGTTTCCATCTTTGAGAAAAAGCATAAGTTTTCACAAACACACTATTCAACCCCCTTCTAGTGTGTTTCATTTATTTCATAAAGTCATTTAGGCCTAATTTAGTACAAACAATACACGAGCCTCAAGTAAAGTTTGGCTCCAAATGGAGGAATGATCAAAAGCAAAACTATATTTAATACAATTCCAACTTCAGTGCTTTAGTCAACAGAGCCAAAGTTGCACACTTTAATCACATTGCGGAAAAAGTGCAATCTCATTTGGCTTCATGGAAAGTTAAACTCCTAAACAGAGCCGGTCGTGTTTGCCTTGTGAAATCTGTGGTGTCTTCGCCATTCGTATAATGCAACCTTATTGGATTCCCTAATCAACATGAAATAAACTTGACCAGATTTCCCGTAATTTTATTTGGTCAAAGGATGACATTTCAAGAGGCTGAAACTTAGTTGCTTAGCGTGAGATAACTAAGCCTAAGTCTCAAAGAGGGCTTGGAATTCAGGATACTAGACAAACGAACATATCCCTCTTGGGTAAGCTAGTCTGGCAGCTTATTCACTCACCAAACAAATCTAGGCGAAAGTGCTCACACATACATACTTGGGGTAGTACTTTCTGCTTCTTCTGTACCAAGAGCTTCCCCAATTTGGAGGGGAATTATCCAAACCATTGCTACTATTCATGATGGGTTTACATCTAAACTTGGAGATGGGAGGTCTTGGGTGTTCTTTTCTAACTGGTTGGGTATTGGTCAATTAGGAAGCCTGGTTCCATATGTGCATGTCTTTGACACTCAACTTACTATCGTTGATTTATGGTAGGAGGGATGCTGAAATCTCAATAGATTATACACTCAGGTTCCTATACATGTTTTGCAAATGATACAAAATATTAAGATTCCTTCTATTCGAGGGAGCTTTGGCTTCGGAGTGGGGTCAATCCTCATGAAATTCTCACTTCTCCGAACGTACAATCCTGGCTATATTCGGTTCTTTCTAGTAGAGACTTAAGTTTGGTCTCTATTGTTATTTGGATTGCTTGGAAATGGTGAAACAATATGTTATTTGAAGAAAACAAATGGAACTTGAGTTATGCTTTTTAGGCAAGTGTGCCTAACTCATTGAATTTGAGTTGTTTGACTAAAAGCACATAGTGGGACTCCCACATGTTTCCTGGACACCTCCTCCCAAATCTTACGTGAAACATAATATTGATGGAAGCTGTGTTTCACAATTTACTCGAATTTGCTTATGGGGAGTCTTCAGAGATGATATAGGACGTTGGTTGTTTGGATTCTCCAAATCCATGCAATTTGGGAACTCTCTCGTAGCTAAACTTCTGGCTCTAAAAAATGGATTGCAAATAGGTTGGGATCTTGGCTATCGCATGCTTCCGCATGAATGTGATTGCTTGGAAGTGGTGTGTGTTGAAGATCTGATATGGCCAAGTTAATATATATAAGTGAGGGCAACCCTCACCTTACAAGCCGATTTTGTAAGGTTGAGTTAGGCCCATAACCCACTTTCTAAGATGGTATTAGAGCTTATCTTAACGATTTGTTGTAGGGCCTATTGTGCCTTCTTTGGACCTATCGTGTCACCCGTTATCGAACCACCGGCAAATGTCCAGTTTTGCAAACTTCACGCTCGAGATGTCCAGTTCTCGACGTGAGGAGGGTGTGTTGGAAATTTCACATTAACTAGTGATATGACCAAGTTAGTGTATATAAGTGGAGGATAACTCTCACCTTACATAACCCACTTTCTAAGAGTGTGTATCCTAAATAACTGGAATGAAGATGAATTTAATCTGCATGCATATAGGGACTTGCTTCATGATATCAAACACTTGATGGAGCGAAATTGGGAGATTTCTATCGACTGCATCCCACGTGAAGTTAATATTATTGTTGATATGCTTGCTCGTTGGGGTTCGACGTCAACAACATGGGACAAGTCTTGGACGCAACCTCCAGATGGTGTTTTGTCAGCCTTAAGGCATATTGATGCTTTGATTTCTATTTAGTTTTACACTTATGAAAAAAATTAAATTTTATCACACCATCTTTTATTATTTATTTATTTATTAAATAAAAATATTGAATGTTTTTAATATTTTTATGATATTAAATATTAAAAGTAAATTACAATAACCACCTCTAACGTTTCTTAAAATTATACAAACTTTTGTGATTTTTTTAATATTTACGACAATCTTCCTTACAAGAAATCACAATGTAATGTTTTTTTAAAATAATTAAGGGATTTAGTTTAATATAGTGTCAGTATAATATTTTTTAAATAATTAAGAAAGATTATTATAGGATAAAAAATAATGTAATTTTACAAAATTTTAAATATATTAGTATAATTTATTTACTATTAAGTACATGTTTGATTTTTCGTTAAGAGATTCTCAAACAGCTGTTGAATCAAAAATTCTAAATTTTTATTTTTCATAAAATATACATTAGAATGTGTGTCTGTTCAACCTAACGTTAAACTAAAGACCTCCGCACCCAGGTCGGCGAAAACCATGGCTTGAACCACTTTTTTCACAAAAACCACCTAACGTACATGCGTGAGAGCAAGCAATTGCCCACACTATTTCACGTGTTGAACACGTGTTGCTACTCAGTTCACCTACACAACAATTCATATTGATTCCCCGTTATTCTTTTTATATTCTTTTTAATTTTTTATCGTTGAGGTGGGCAAAGAGGCAACGTTAAAAAAAAAAAAAAAAAAAAAAAAAACCCCATGGTTTTTATCACCTTTGGGCTAAACTACTACTGGGTTCTTCTCTATATAGAATACTGTGGCCATAGCCGAAACGATGGAGCTATTTTAATAAACCAAACCAGTGCTTTATACAAAGAGGCAAAGGCAATTATTAAAAATTTTGTAGAAAAATTAGCGTCACTGTTGGGTTTTAGATTATTATTACTAAATATTTTTGTCAGAAATTACAAGAAAAGAAATTTCAATCTTTAATATTAGCATTATTAATTAGTTATTTTAGCTTTGAAAACCAGTCACTTTGATCTTTCACTTTAGTATGCATCAATTGATTTCATATTTATTTTCAAGTACTAAATTGACTAATAATTATTGAATTGAATAACTAAATTGATTAATTTGATTTATAAATTAAATTGATTGATGATATCAATTTTAAAATTTAAATTAATTAATATAGTTCCTATATTCTGCTAATAAGATGACCAAAGTACCTAACAGCCAGGTATAAAGTAAAAAGGATAAAACTACTTCCTTGTTCAATTATCATAAATCTGTCTTAATTACAACCCTTAGCTTATAAGGGTATTTTGGAAACATGTCATAAGAATCAACTTATACCGTAAATGAATCTCAAGTGAAAACAAGGGTCTAGAGACGTTGGATTCTTATGAAACCATCAAACCCCAAAGATTGAATATTGACCCGAGTGACATAATTTCTCACCAACTCCTATAAATATCCCACCAAAACTTCAACCTTTACTTCATTCAAAGCTACACCAATTCCTTCATTGTTTAACTAATTATTATCACCTTTCGCTTAATTAATTACTACTTTGAAGATGGCCAAAGGAAATTCTCCCCTTGAGAGACCTAGTTTGGCTTCATTGGATCAAAAATTGGCCTTCGCTAAGCGCTGTTCTCATGGTACATGAAAGCCTTTCACTTTTTTTGTTTCTTTTAACACTTGTTTTTTCTTAGTTCTCTATCAATAACCCGAGGTCCCATCCCCTTCTACATTTTCTTTTCGGTAATACTTCCAATTTACATGTACATTGTACAGCAAATTTTGTGATCACATTTTCCCCCCTCTTTTACTGAGCAGAAGTTATGTTCTTGAAATAATTGTGTGGCAGAAATGCCATAACTAGAAACATAATATAGAATGAGAAAAGCATACATAGTGAATTTGGATTTAATTTCTTTAAAATGAACAAATGTATAAAATGATAAAATATTAATTAAAATATTTTGTAATTTTGAAGAATAAAAAATACATGTATTCACGTGTTGTTGGAGATCTTATATCTATTAGTAATATGACCAATGGTGATTCTCTCATCATATTCAAGAAATAGGATTGCCGCTCTTAACGTATCAGCGTTGGAGAGTATCGTAGCTGGTGCTTAAATTGGTTGCCGGTGCTTATAAAAGCACCGCTTCTTATTTCTAGCAGCGGGCCATACATGTTAGAAAAAGTCATTTTTGTTATTAAAAATTAATGAAATATAGGGATATGGGATATTGGTGGGGCTTATTTAGTTAATTTTGTAGAGGTGCTGGGATAAAGAGATTAAGTTCTTATAAGTTGCTTAAATTGAAAAAGGTGAAAATGAGTTAAGTGTATAGATGGGATTCACTTAAGAACCCATAGAGAAATCATGTATTAGAGATAGTCTTACAAGTTAGTTTTGTAGACTTGAGTTAAGCCTAAAGTCCACATTCTAAGATGTTATAAGAGTCTATCCTAGATCCATTATTTGTGTTGGACGTAGAGGTGTATTGAGAAAAACTCAAGTATAACATTAGTTACAGATAATGTCAAGATAAAATATATAAGGCTATTGCTATTTCCACTCCCCTTTATTGTTAATACACTTCCCTTTTGATTTTCTTTTCCAAAAATGCCCCAAAAAATACACTCCCCTTCATCTCTCCATAAGTCTCTATCTGATGAAAGAAGCCTTCTCCACCACGGACGCAACACACGGTGACAAAGGGGATGGTGAGGCTTGGGTCGGCAATGCAAAGGCTTGGGTCTTGGAAGATTGACAGATGATGGCAAATTTTCAAAGAATACTTTTTTTTTTAAGAAAAACTTTAGGTTATGAGATTCATACTCTCTCCAAGAGTGTTGTGGTTTGATTCAAAATTAATAGAGCTTTCTTCTTATCTACTTTCTCCCTTGACTAAAGAGGGATAGAGGAGGTGCAAGATGTTTAATCATGGGTGCAAGATGCAAAATTGGCTCAATTTTTTAGCTTAATCTCAAGAAACGGGATTGATTTTTGCACTGTTGTTGGGGTTTTTCTGGAAGCAAACTCATGTGGGTGTATGGGTTCGAATTTCGATGGTGTTTTCTTGATTTGGGACAAGCTGGGCTAGTTAATTGATTTTATGAAGAAAGGATTATATTACAATGTCTAAATCAATTTCTAGAATGCAGTGGACAATAATTCTAAAACACAAATTGGGAGCGATTTCTGGAATGCAAGATGTATGGGTGTGTGCAAATAGGAGTGTATTTTTTTGGGTAATTTTGGAAAACAAATCAAAAGGGAAGTGGAGTAGTAATAAGAGGGAGTGGAAATAGCAAAAGTCAATATATAAATAGAGAGCAACCTTCACCTTTCAAGCCCAATTTGTAGAGGTGGGTTAGGCCCAAAATTCATGTTCTAAAATGTGTAAAAAAAAATTACACTATTAACTAATAAAAAATTATCATGTATAATAATTTTTATTAATTTTTATAATAATCACCTTAAAAATCATTTCTAATATAATTTTTAATAAATTGAAAATATAAATACTCTTCATACTCAACATGGAACTTAAACTCAATTTTACTTTTTTTACTTTACATACAATTTTACTTTTTACTTTATATACTTACTCACTAGACAATTCCTTTGTTTTTTCCTTTATATTGATGACAGTCCAGTGACCTTTCTCAGTCAACCTTATAATAGATGTATAAAGGAGAAACCCATTTAGCTTTGGTGGGAGGGGACTAAACTCATGGTCCCAATATTTCTCTAAAATCAATTCTCCCCCTGTCCATGCTTTCATCTTTATGCATTGATCGATATTTCGGCTATTTCTGATATGATATGGACCGCTGATGAGGAGTGTCAAAATTAAGATATATAATTGATGAGAACTTTTGCCAATTTCCCAATATGAGATAATTACTAATTTGATTTGGGTTTACATTTTCTCATTTTGTGTGTAAACAGAGGGTGTGCTAGCGGGAGCAAAGGCAGCAGTTGTTGTCAGTGTTGCCTCTGCCATTCCAACTGTAAGTATCTCTCCAACCTATTGAGTTCACTTACATTCACTCATTCCCAAATAGATCTTCTTCATAAGTTCAATTTACAATTTTACATTTGAAACAACCAGTGATTATTATTCCATTAGCAATACATTCTCAAACATATTTTTTTTTAAGTTACATTTATTAGAGATTATAAAAATTTTATAGGTCTTACATTTTATTAATGAGTCACATTTACATTTTATTAATGAGTCACATTCGTAATCTTTTAATTTTTAATAAATTTTACCTAATAATAAAAAAAATGTATTAGAGAATATTTTGATAACAATTCTGATTCTACTAAGGATTTTGGTAAAGATTTGATCAGAATTATGCTTGGTGTGTGCAGCTGGCTAGTGTGAGGATGCTGCCTTGGGCAAGAGCCAATCTCAATCACACTGCTCAAGCTCTCATAATTTCCACAGGTTTGAATTCTCATAATTAACTACGTACAAGCACTGTGATCTCTTAGTAGTTTGCTGAAATATATGAAAATACATAATTAATTTGTTTTAGTTTTTATTGGAATTTATTTATTTCTTATTTCTGCGTTTAAGAAGAACAACACATTTTTATTCTTTCACCAAAACCTAAAAAATATGATTTTTGTAAAAAAAAAAAAATTAGACTAAAATAAAATAAAATAAAATTTAAATAAGATTTATTTTATATACTGGAAATTATTTACACCACTCTTAACGTTTATAATTTGATTGCAGCGACGGCAGCAACATACTTCATAGTAGCTGACAAGACCGTTTTGGCAACAGCAAGGAAGAACTCCTTCAAGCAACCCTCCAATTCTGAAGCATGAATCCGAATGGATATATAGCATGGATATTAATTGTATTCGATTATGTTACATTATCCAAATGTGAATTGGCGTTATTTTTTATCCAAATAATATGTGTTCATATTTTTAACAGCAAGAGTATTTATGTACGACATTTTTCATAGTATTTTTTTTTTCTTTGTCATTTCTCGTCACTTATTTTATATTTTTTTTCTCTTCTTATCTTACTCATAATTGTAAACAAAAAAAAAAATTGTAGGAACCTGTTGGATAAATCACTTTCTCTTGCTGTACCAATTGTCAGCACACTGCATATAATTTATTTTCATTTCTGCACGTTATTCCTTTACACGATTATTTTTTTTGAACAGTCCTTTACACGATTAGATTCAGTTTCACAGTCATTTACATGTGCATAGCCATCTTCATATGGTTTAGATATTCATTAATGTTAAAGAATAGTAATAAATATATCAATTAATAAATATATCAAGTGGTGGAAAATATACATTTATCTTTTTTTTTTATCTGTAGGAATCGAAAACAGTACCAAAGAGTTTACAACACTCAATCAACTGAGCTAGACCTCTTGGTAAATATACATTGATCTTATAATAAGGACAAGGACGTGTCAATATTAAATAATATTACATTCAAACTGAACCAAATTAAATTACATATTAATTTTATATTTGGTTCAAATAATTTTTCTCCTTCTTTCAAAAAAAAAAATTTCTCCTTAAAATTGAATCAAACCTCATTGCAAAGACCACTACAAGGGCCTATAGGGAGGGGAAGTCAGAAATCACACTGCAAGTTAAAAAAATCTCAATCTAATGGTATGACATCTTAGTCAAAATTAAGATATATAATTGATGAGGGCTTTGCTATTGGCACCCCTCAATTACTAATGGCATCCCTTAGATGTTGTAATTGACTATAATGATTTAAATGCCCATCACAATGGAACCGATTTTTTGTTGTGTCTATCCACCACTTACACAACAATAACATATTTCCATTGTGTAGTTGAATAAAAATACACAACGAAAACAAATTTTTATTATGTAATAGTTTTCATTGAATTAGTGAACTAGTCTGACTGAACTGGTTGAATCAATATTTATTATTTTTTTAAAGGCAAGCTTTAATTAAAAATACAACAAAAATTGAATACCTAAGAATCAAGACCAATGTCCCTCAAAAAAAAAAAAAAAGAATCAAGACAAATGATTTTAACCAAATACTACAAGTTAATCAACTATATTATTTTACAAATTTTTAAAAGATAATAAAATACATTGCCAATAGCGACGCTCCTCCAAAGCCTCACACCTTCGGCAACCTCGCACCCTCAGCAGCGGCCTTGCACCTCCGGCAGCCATCTTGCCCCGCACCATTTCGTTTCTTCGTCTTGTCCATATTCCTCGCATCAATTGCCCCACACCCCTTCCTTCTCCGAGACCGAACCACCACCTGCACCAGAAGGTCGTAAAGGAAAATAAAAAAATAAAAAAAGACATAGAAGAAACAGAGCAAAGGAAAGTAAAAAAAAAAAAAGGAAAAAGGAAAAGGATAGCAGTATTGTCGTCGACGGTGACTTTTCACCATGCTCCACCACCGAAGTGATTTCCGGCGGCTACCCCTTGTTCCTTTTCTCTTCTCCTTCTTTCTTTCCTCCCCATTCTCCCTCTATCTCTCTTTTGCTCTTCCGCTTTCTCTTGCAGCCTGTGGTGGCCCAGCGGTGGCGGCCACCACACCCCCTCTTTCCCTTTTCACTTCTTGCTTTTATCTCTCTCTCGCTTTCTTTCTCCTAGTTTCCCTCTCCATAAAGCTACTTATTTGCGTTGGTGGTGTTGCATGCGCAAGGTGGTGCAATAGATGTACAAGTTTATGAGGTGGTAGATATGCTTGGGAGGCATGGACCGTAGATAGAAATGGGTTGAACGGTTGAGGGAAAATATAATTTTATTTGTGAAAAATAATAATACTAGTTACCAGTCCTTCATCATGACCATTCAATATTAAATTAATAAATCCAACAATGATTGTTTAATTGTCTATCATAAACCACCTAATTCACTTCTTCACCCTAGCCATTGTCAAGAATCAAACCCATAACTTGAAAACTATTTAGTAGATCAACTTACCACCAAACTATCATAATTAATAAATTAGTAAACTTAATTATGACACAAATAATATATATACTTATAGTTTATGTTACTTACACCAGTTCATGCAGTTCAACTACTGACCCATTGCCATCAACCCAATATATCGATTGAGTCGACAATCGATTTGGTTTTTAAAACATTGACACGGGTCACTTTCCTCATATCCAATATGGTCTGAGGATCGTAAGCAATGCCCAAAAACATTGTGTATATAAAATATAAGTATAACATAGTTATATAATAAAAAGACAGAAATATAAAGATACTTATAGAACAATCAAGTTGATCATATGCTTAGGTGTCTGGTGCAACATGTTGATAAGGCACATGGGGTCTCTAGTTGAGGGCTCAATTATGGTCAGTATGGATGAGAAAAAGTGTAAAACCAGTCCATATAGTCATTAGTGCATATCCATGAGGCATCAACAACCATATGCGATCCCTGAAACTCAACAAGAAAGACATTATCAGCCCACTGCCAATAATATTGGTCTTCATCAATGCAAGAGGGAATATGGTGTGTAACCTGACGAAGTGCACGAGGAATCCCCTGGACATAAGCGAAATGGCATAAGACCTGCTCAAGAAGATAGGCGCTAAACATGGTGCCAAATCGAAGGTAGCTAGTGAAGAATGAGATCTCGTGAAGCGACTAGACCTCTTTGTAGTACGACGTCCAAATGACCTAGTCTAGTTGTAGTGAATCTAGGATCGTCCTCGTGGGCCCAACCTTACTCATACCCCTTAAAGGCCTCCATTTGTAGAAATGAGGTTTTGTCTCAATGTATGTTGGCACTAACTCATGGACGATAATGGCAACAACACCCTATGCATTTGGCCACAGCTCCAAGGATCCTGCAATAACATCAGGTATGATAATGACACATAATCAGAGGTTTTCTCAACAAATATTGTACAATCGATAAGATGGAGAAGGTAAGCTCGATCTACTAACGCTGCCTTGCCTTCTACCATACGATAATGGTACAAGTCTCGCAGCCAAGTGAAAGGTACATGTGTGCCCTTGTTTGTCGCCTCGACGTAGTCGACTCTAAGTAACGGTCCCATCACAACCATCGCCTCATCCAGATTCTAGGGTGCGTATGATTAAGGCTTCCCAACAATGGGAACGTGTAGAAGACATGACACATCATCCAATGTGATGGTCATCTCCCCTATAGGAAGGTGAAATGAGTTGGTGTCTCAATGCCATTGCTCAATAATAGCATACAATAATTTACAATGTCATACCATGCACGTGTTAGAGGAGCGAAGCATAATTCCTGAACATACTTCAAAACGTCTGGATCTATCAGCATGTCGATAATCCTCACAACATTACTAACAAGCTTCAATGGTGGCCTATTCAGTCTTTCCCACAGTCGTGGGGGCAAAATGATCTACGTAGGATGCCAACACAAACTGGTCAGCAAGACCTCCTTCATAAAGGGGCCCAGTACTCCACCCGTGCTGCATCATCATGCAACTCTGTAACCTCATCAACCTCAGCAACAACAACATCAATGGGATCAACGAGAAGTGGCTCACCATCCTCAACCAATGCAACCGCCTACTCCTTCCATGATTGTTAAAGCTCTCTTCCTACTAGTAGAAGTTGTAGGCAACACTCGTTCAACAGCATGTGATGGACCTATGTTGTCCCCCTAGGAGCAACTCGTCCATGTGGTTTACCATATCGAGTATCCAGTATACTATTTAACAAAATTAAATTAATCAAAAGTTAAATAAAAACTAATTTAAAAAATAGTACACAACGAAAACTTGTTTCTATATGGTGAAAACTTGTTAAAAAAATAATATACTTGAAACCAAATACACAACGAAAAAACTAAATACATGGTAGAAACTTTCCATCATGTATATATTTTCAAGTACACAGCAGGAACTTGTTTCCACTATGTATCTGATTCTAGATACATAGCGAAAACAAGTTTTTGTTGTGTACTTAAACTGAGAAAAATGGTGAGATCTCTCACCTCATCAATGTTGGAATGAAGAAAAAGTTGAGGAATGAAAGGCAGGGGCCCAAGTGGCATAATGCTACTTATGTGGGACTTAGGGGTTTGGTGTTAAAGCAGTTAAGGTCCTAATGGTCACATTAGCGCTCTTATGTCGGGATATTCACTATACCATGCTTGACAACCTCAACAACTACTCAGCATTCCAAAATTGGTGGAAGAGTGCGCCTATGATACGGACTGTGATGTCCTTAGATGTGAAACCCTGATTTCTTCTATGAGTGGTGAGGAACTGTACCGAGTTGTAGAGGTGTATGTACTCCTATTTACTTCCAAAATAGGAAGTATGGATCCATATAGAGTTAAGGATAATTACTATAACTAGATAAAACATAGGTTCCATTGTTGTACTTTTGTCTGTGTTAGTGTTTGCTAATAAGATGCCTTGCCATCAGTTTAATGGTCACGGTAGTGCTCTTGTGTTGGGATATTCACTATACCAAGCTTGACAACCTCGATAATTGCTCAACATTCCAAAATTGGTGCGAGAGTGTGCCTATGATATGGACTGTGGATATCCTGATATGTGAAACCCTAATTTCCTCTATGAGTGGTGAGGAACAGTATCGAGTTGTACTTCACTTTTGAAATAGGAAATATAGATCTGTATAGAGTCAAGGATAGTTACTATAACTAGATGAAAACATAGGCTCCATTGTTGTACTTTTGTCTATGTTAGTGTTTGTTGATAGGATGCCTTGCTATCAGTGTTTAAGCAAGGTTGAAAACCAATTATGCATCACTCCTCTGTTTTTCTTTTCTATGTATGTACTTTTTGGATGGATACGTGAAGATGACAATCATGCCCAGTGGTCGAGTTCCTTTACTATTGCATTTTTCCAAGACTACAAAGATGGATGAGAAGTTGTAGATATCGAGAGCCAATTTTATTTATACTTGTATCTAGGATAGGGATAGAAACTATGTATTGCTCTAACTAGGTTATTTAATGTATGGGCTGGAATAACTAGAATTTGTTTTCTCTATATTAACATTTTAGATGTATTTACTAAATGACGTATTCAAACTCAGTTTATAATAAAAGATGATCATGGTTCTTAATGAAATTGTCTACTATGACTTCTTTAATTATTAATACTATTTCAATAATTTCTTATTCCATTTTCAAATTCTATATTTTATAAGTCTCAAAACGACGTGAAAAATTTACACATATTTTCATAATAAGTAAAACAGATAAAAGAATCAGTATGGGTTCTGTCTAATGTAACAGGGTGTTGCATTTGATGGTATCAGAGCAATTTTTTCTTGTCAAGGCTTGGGGTATGGTCTTTTCTATATTGTGTGTCCCTGTATTCACTGTTGATGTTCTTATATGCTTTGTTGAGAAGTAGAAATATAAGAAAGAAGCTGACATCTAGAGCAACTTTCGAGGCAACTTTTGAAACAACTTTTGAGACAAATCACTACAACAATAACACCAATGAAGAATGATATACGTACATAATAAAAGACTCTGCTTAGAGTAGAACTAGTGTTAGTCATTGAGTTTAGTATAAGTGATTGGTGCATGTCTGGGTAGGTTTTGGCTAAGGAAAGACTTGGTACTTAAGTGGTCAATTGTGATCCACCTCTCTTTCTTGGGAAGTTATCCAGTGTATTGATTCACAAATTACTATTACTCATCCTGACATAAGGTTTTATTCAAAGCAAGAGGAACTAAAACATCTGTTCTCCATTTCAAGTAATGGTTGGAAGACATCACCAAGTTTACTTAAGAGGATGGTTGCAGTTCTCGAGAACATGAACCAAGGGAATGTTGAACTAGTAGAGTACAGAGGTCTAGCATTGCCTTTGCTTTTTGTAAAAAAAAAAAAAATTATTCTAGTCATTTTACATTTTTACTTCATTTTTTACTATTATTTTAGGTTAAAAAATGTTTAATTTCTAGGCAATTTTGTCAATGTAAAAACTTTTACTCAATCAACTAATTTTAAAATCATGATAAATATAACTTTTAAGGTGATTATTATAAAAGTGAACCAATTTATCAAATATAGCAATATGTATAAATCAATGACTATTATCTATTAAAAAAAAGCTAAAGTAAATGTTTTATAAAATCAAGAGTTAAAAGTGAGGATTTTGTAGAATCAATGACTAAAATGATAAATGTTTATAATGTCAAGTACTAAAAAGGAGATTTATTCCTTTTAGTATTTGATTTTTCTTTTTTGGTTGTTGATCACAGGAAAAAAAAAAAAAGATGCAAAAAATAGTTATCTTTTCATATATGTGCAAATAATTCATCTCACCTCTTTCATAAATAGTTTCGAAAAAAATATATAAACAAATTTATAAAAAAAAAAAAATATACTCTTAAGTTTTTTTTCCTGGTTACATAATATACTATTAAGTTTAAAATATACTATTAATATAGGCCGAGTCATGCGGTCAACTATTGACTCACCGAGTTGACCCCTGATCCAGTGACCCAGTACTTCGGCCGAGTCGATGACCGGGCCGGGTCTGATAACACTGATTCCCAAGTTCTCCAGCAAGAGAAAGTTTGATCACAAGTTAAGAATAAAGAGTGGACTATCCAAGGTTTTTATTTCATAATAATATCTATTTTAGGAATTCACTTATGTGCTGCTTTTATAGAATAAAATATTGTATTTTTTTTTGTTAATTATGAATTTATTTTAAAATATTATATCCTGAATAATAAAAAAAATTGAATATACTTATAAAAAAAATAGAGTAAATACCTAAATAAGTCTCTTTAAAAATGAGAAATGTTTTTTTTTTATCCGTGGGAATCGAAGACAATACCGGAATATCTACAACAACTCACACACCCTACTCAACCAACTAAGTTAGACCCCTGGATAAATATGAGAGATGCTTTAATTTTTTTTTTTATAAAAAGTAACTATTTACTAATTTAAAATTATATAGAACACTTTAACTCTTTCATCTATTTGACTTAATAATTTTAGAAATTAATTGGATCATTAATAATTTTAGTAGACACTAAAATTGGTACAAAGTTTTACTTTTATAAATATTAATCATTAATCATATGTTAAAAATAAAAGAAAAATAAATTTGAAATTAAATTGTCTCATATTTATAATAATTACTTAATATTTTTTTAAAAGAATAAGTTGAGTGATTTTTCAATCGAAGATGGCGTTTATTCTAAAGTTTATATATCTAGTGATAAAAGTTATAAATATTTATTATTCAACCTTATAGTTTTGAAAGAGTAATATAATATCACAAATGCTTAGTATTTATTATTCAACCTTATAGTTTATTATTCAAACAGTGCCCTAAGGGCACTCGTTAAGGAACTAAAAAGAAAAATAATTTTATTTGGCATGCACAAAATTACACTGTTCATATATATATATATATATATATATATATATTTTACATTTTCGAATGATTTTCACAATAAATACTTATTTCTTTTAATTTCTTAACCAGTATCCTAAGGTACTGGTTAGCAAGACCCATATAATATTTTATTTTTAAAAAATAAAAAATAAAACAAGTAAGTATGTAAATATTTATTTATTTAATTATTATTGGTGAAATATTCATCCTGTCTGGTTAAGATTAAGATTGGTGATTAGGATTCTTTCTTATCGAACCTAGGGAATGGTCAGCAGGCACGAATTGATATTAGATGCCACTATGGATTTGACTATTTTGTCCATGTCAGCAAATTGGTGGATGCCACGAGACATGGTCAGAGGAGTTCATAAATCCCATCAATGGAGTATATTCCATCATAAAAGGAGGTATGATCTCAGTACACAAACAATATGATGTTTCTTATTTTTTCACGTGAGCTCATACTTTCATTTCTCAATTTGAATCTAAAAATTTAAAATGTCTTTTATATTAGAAATTAATGTTTCAAAATGTTTTATCTCTAAACTAGTTTTTTTTTTAAATTAAATTACATTCTATTTATTTTAAGACTATTATAATGATATTTTAATATTGGACGATCATTAAATGAATAATCTTTGAAAAACTAATCTAACAACTTTCTAATCTTGATATTTTAAATGTGAGAAGTTAGAAAGAGAGAAGAAGAAAAATAATAAAAAGTAAATAAAGTAGTGGGGAAGAAAAATATGTAAATTTTTAGGTTGTTTGAATTGAGGAAAAAAGAAATTGAAGAAAACATAGGGTTTGTTTAATTTTAGAAAAATGTTTTCATTTTTATCTTTTTTTTTAAGACTTAAATATCAAATTGGTCCCTATAAGTGCATGTTTGGTTTTCAGTTTAAATTGCTGCTGCATGAATTCCGAAGCAAATCCAACCGACCAAAGCAAAACGAACACAAAAGGAAGGGTCATGATCCGTTGGCAAACTTAATTTTGGCCTCACCAACGTTTAACCAAACATGTACTAAGTTAGCGTTTTTTCGTTTTTGATCCCTGTAAGTTTATTTTTCGAATTTTAGTTCCTATAAGTTGGTGTTTTTTCAATTTTGGTCCCTGTCATCTACTTCCGTTAAAAAAAGCTGATGTGGCAAATGGAGGGTAACGTGATACTGCCACATTGGCCAACCATTGCCACGTCAGCAGTGACGTCAAAGGGTGTAATGTTGTAGTTTTTCTAATTATGTGACTAAGTGTTTGATTAATAATATAAGAGGAAACTAAATTTAAATCATGTTATTTGATATAATAATTAACTAAAGTTTTATGTTTTGTTATGTGCCATGGAATTATTGTTAGTTTTTCATGAATTGTTGGGCTTAGAGTGTGGGGTGTTAGATTTTTGGGACTTATATGTGAGTTCCTTTAGTTGTAAAAAAAAAAAAAGGTGTCTTTAGAAGTAACAAAGGTGCAACTAGTAAAAATTTAAATCTTCCCAAAGCCTTAACTGTAGGAATGCTTCATTCTTCTCACATTTCCTTCATTCTCATCTTTCTTCCTCTCTGAGCTTTCCTTCCTCTTGAGTTGAAGTTGGATTTCTACATCATTTTGAAGCTTGATTTCTTCTTTTCTAGAGCCTTCTTAGTTGATTTCAAGTATGTAAGTTCAATTCTTTCCTATTCTTGATCTCTTAGTTTCTCTCTCATCTTTTACCAAGAGCTTGAGAAATGGGTCTCATCTAAACTCTTGATTGAAAGGTCAAAATTTGATTGAAGCTTGTTTTGATGTTGGTTTAGGTTTCTCCCAGTTGATTCCATAGCAAAAGTAAGGAAAGATCACTCAAGAACCCCAAAGTTCTCCTCCTAGTTTCTCTTTCAAGAAATTTTAAGGATTTTGGGTAAGGGAAGCTTTAAATTGGTTTGAATGATTTGGTTGTATTTTATGCTTGGATTGATGATGTATTTGGTGTTTGTTGATATCTATGAGCTTGGGATGAGTGGGTATGTCATTGATGGCCATGGAGCTTGCAATTTCGCAGCCCCATTTTCGCTCTAGCCCAGCCGAAATTTTGGTTCAGCTGGGCTAGAGGGTGTTAGAATGGAGCATTCAGCTCCAGGGGGGTTTCGGCCCAGCCAGAATTTTGGTTCAGCTGGGCCAGAATATGTCATAATAGAGCAGTCAGCTCCAGGGAGTTTCGGCCCAGCGGGAATTTTGTTCAACTGGGCCAGAAATGTGACAAAATAGAACAAACAACTTCAAGGGAGCTCTGGCTGGGCCGTGATTTCGGCCGGCTGGGCAAGAATTTGGTTATTTAAAAAAAAATTGAAATATTTCCCTTTTGATTATTGAAGTGATTTTAAATATTTATACAAATGTAGTATGAATTTTTGATTAGATGATGATATGTTTTTTCTCTTGCTTCACATGAGTCACTTAGACTTATGATTTTTTTTATATGTAAATATAGTGATGTGGATATGTACAAGCTTATATGACATTTGCATATGGGTAGGCACATAAGTTGAGAGTGCTTGATGGGCTCTCAACCTAGTGCTGGAGGTTTTCGTGGTGGCTAACGGGAATGGGCCTATAGAATAGACAAGTGGGCAAATCCCTATAGATGTAAGGTCTTGCAAACCTTACAAAGATAAGCCAATAACCACACCTGTCTATATTCGATAAAACCACACTTTCTCAGCAGGGTCAGCTCAAGGGACTCCCTGGATGGTCAGAGAGTGAGACCATGGTAGGGGAAGGGGCCTATGGGGACCGCCCAAAAGTTGTAGAAATCTCCATGGAGTCGAGTCAGCATAGCATTTCTTGATATAATGACATATGAGATTTAAATATGAGTTGAGATTGTTTTATCATAGGATTGTTGATTTACTCAAATTCTCTTTTAAGTTAAATCTATCTTTCTTTTACATTGTTATTATATTATGTTCCTTTTATATATATAAGCTTACCCTTGCGTTTTGTGTTTGTGTTTGTATTGTATGACTGCAATGATCGTGTGGTTGGCACGGGAGCAGATAGTGGTGATGTTGCAGGTTCTCATGCCGCTCGTGATTGAAGCGGATGTAGATGTTGCAGATGGGATGAGATCCCACTTTTTGGTCTGTTCTCATATATATATATATATATATATATATATATATATATATATATATGTATATAGTATGGGGACCAGCTTATAGCTACAAATACTTACGTTTTGATGTGTTTATCCTCTAAAAGAGGACCATTTTGGTATTGTATGTGTAACGTTGTGATTTTTCTAATTGTAGGATTAAGTGTTTGATTAATAATGCAAGAGGAAATTAAATTTAAATTTATAATATGTATAAAAGAATTAATAAATAGATTATTTTGTTATGTGTTATAGTGTTGTTGATAATTTTTTCATGTATGGTTGGGCTTAGAGGGTAAGGTTGTTGTTGGGACTTTTACGTGAGTTCCTTGAGTTGTAGGAAAGAAAAAAAATAAAAGAAAGGGGTGTTCTTAGAGGAAACATAGATGTTAATAGCAAAATTTTAAATACTCCCAAAGCCTTGCACGTTCAAAGGTTCATTCCAATTTCCTTCATTTTTCTTCCTTTCTCTCTAAGTCTCTCTTTCTCTTGAGTTGAAGTAGAATTTCTACACTATCTTGAAGCTTGATTTCTTCTTCTCTAGAGCTTCCTTAGTTGATTTCAAGTTGGTAAGTTCAATGCCTCCCTATTCTTGATCTCTTAGTAGCTTTCTCAACTCCTACCAAGAACATGAGAAATGGGTTTCATGTAGAATCTTAGTTGGAGGGTTAAAATTTGATTGAAGCTCATTTTGGGATTGATTTAGGTTTCCTCTAGTTGATTTCATAGCAAAAGTTGAGTAGAGATCATTCTTGAATCACCAAGTCTCCTCCCTAGCTTCTTCTTCAAGGTTTTGAGTCAAGAATTTTAGGTAAGGGAAGCTTTAATATGATTGATTGCTTTATTTGTAAATTCTATGTTCAGAATGTTGTTTATGAGTGTGGAATGATATATCTATGTTATGTTTGATGTAAAATTTGATATGGAATGAATTTGGTAGTCATTGAAGAGTTTTAAGCATGTTTTCGAGATCCTGTAACCCTGCATTGCTTAAGCGACGAGTGGTTCTCGCTTAAACGAGACAGGGGACATAGGACATTTTTGGTCAGGAAGCTGTTCTAGCTTAAGAGCCAGAAATCCTAGCTTAAGCGAGGAATCTTATAAGTGAACAATTAATTCTTGAAATTCTAGCTTAAGCGAGAGTAAAGTGGCGCTTAAGCGAGAATTCATTTTATACACTATAAAATGGCTTCCAAATTTATTTTAAATTGAATTATTTCTATGGTATAGGTGTGATGGAGATGTCCACAAAAGTTCTAGAACTATGTTAGGAAATTCACATTTTGTTAAAGTTAGTGTTGTGTTGTAAGTAAGGATTCAAGGTGTGAGAATACCTTACTTGAGCTTATTGAACTGCTGGATGGGTTCATAAGCATAATTTGAGAAAAATGGTGAATTTATAACATAGAGGGAACATGTGGCAATTAAAAAAAATTGTTTGTCTTGTTACATGACATTGCATATGGGTAGGCACGTAAGTTGAGGGTGCTAGGTAGGCTCTCAACCTAGTGTCGGAGGTTTTCGTGGTGGCTAACAGTGGGCCTATAGAATAGACAAGTGGATGAATTCCTATAAATGGAAGGTTTTGCAAACCTTACAGAGGTAAGCCAATATCCACACATGTCTATATTCGATAAAACCACACTTCCTCCACAGGGTCAGCTCAAGGGACTCCCTGAATGGTCAGAGAGTGAGACCATGGTAGGGGATGGGGCCTATGAGGGATCGCCCAAAAGTTGTAGAAATCTCCATGGAGTTGAGTCAGCATGACATTACATAATGGAATTGTATATGAGATTGATGTATGCGTTATTGTTTTATGTTATCTGATTTACTATTATTGATTGATTCTGGTTTTCCTGTAAGTAAATCTTATACCTTTGTATATATATGATCTTTTTTATAAATAAGTTTACCCTTGCATTTTGTGTTTGTATTTGTGTTGTATTACTGCAATGATCGTGTGGTTGGCACGGGAGCAGATAGTGGTGATGTTGCAGGTTCTCAGACTGCTCGTGACTGAAGCGGATGTAGATGTGAAAGATGGGATGAGATCCCTCTTTTTGGATATGTTCTCATATATATATGTATATAGTATGGGGACCAGCTTAGGACATATGTATAAATACTTAGGTTGTTGTAAATGTCCTCTACAAGAGGATTATTTTGGTATTGTATGCACGTGTATATTTAAGTTTTGTAAAGCCATATCTTATACTTTTATGATATGATGATGTACATTATATGTAGGAAAGTAAGTACATATATACATGTGTTAAATGTGAAAAATTTTCTAGGTAGTTTCATATGATAATATTTAACAAAATGTTTTAGTATAACAAATCTGTAACGAAGATGGGTCGTTACAGTATGCACTTTTACATCTATGTTTTTGTAAAGCCATAAGGCTAGACACCTTTATATTATGATGTTGTAAATTATATAGTGGATTATATATACGTATATGTTAAGTGGAAAAAAAGATTTAGATCATTTTATATAACTATTGTGGCTTTGTAAATGCCTTAGTGTGGTAACTTTGTAACCAAGATGGGTTGTTACAGAGGGACTAAAAATGAAAAAAAAAAAACAAAACAAAACAAAATTTACAGAGACTAAAAATGAAAAAACAATCTTATAGGGACGAAAAATGAAAAAAAAAACTTACAGGACGAAAAATAAAAAAAGAAATACATGGACTAAAAGGAAAAGAAAAGTGACATATTTATAGACACAAACAAATATTTAAGTCTTAAATATCATGTACAAATTTAATTTAAAATTAATATAAAATAAAATAAGTAAGAACGATTAAAAGATTAATGTATGGTAGAGTATCCTTAAAGTCATGCATGTTCTCCATAGCGACTTCACACATCATCTACCGGGATGACCAATATTCAGTTTAGTTTTCAAATTGGCTTGCTATTGCCCCCCTTATTGTATATGGTGTTGTACGTGCATGTTAGTGATTTTTACTTCAAGGTAGTTGACCTTTGTCCAAATGGAGCCTAAGATCTTGATCGGCTATATGTTCTCTTACCTATTCACAAAGACCTCATTCTTGGCCTTGATGTCCCCATGACTAGTATCTCTTATCACTTCACCTAACCCTTTCCAACCCCTCACCTTGACTTGGTGAGCATTGAGAAGTGGGCAAAATAAATATATCTTAACAAGCTTGCTAGATTTTTTTTCTATTATGTTTTGCATTAATTATTTTTAATATGACAATTGTCATATTTTTTTGCAACACATAAATATTTAAAAACGAGAATATGCAAAATTTAAGTGACATATTTGTAGACAAATAATTTTTTTTTTCATTTTTAGTCCCTATAAATTCTATTTTTTCCATTTTTAGTCTTGTAAGTTCTATTTTTTCCATTTTTAGTCCCTGTAAATTCCTTTTTTTTTTTAGTCCCTCTGACGTCACTACTGACGCGTGATACTATTGTTGACGTGGCACCGATGATGTTATTTTTGCTGATGTGGCATTGATGATGTGGCATTACGCTGACATGGCATGTGATGACGTCATCCTTTTGCTTATGTGGCACACAATGACATCAACATGATATCATCGTTAACGATTTTTGTAACGGTGACTGACGGTAGGGACTAAAAATGGAAAAGCACAAACTTACAGGGACTAAAATTAGAAAAAATAACTTATAGGGACCAAAAATGATAAAGCGCTAACTTACAGGGACCAATTTGATATTTAAGCCTTTTTTGAAATTATTTTTCATTTTCAAATTTTAAAGATTTAAGAATTTTTTTGGTATTTGCTTTTTATTCGAGTTTGATAGACATGCATTATCAATTTAAAAGTTTTTATACTATCAAATAAATGGAAATAGTCCTTTGTATGACTTTTAAGATATTATTATAAAAGTCAATAAATTTAGGCTTAATTGCACTTTTTACAGCTAACATTTTACTTTTTGACGAATTTTACCCCGACAAATTAATTCGACGAATTTTACTCCCAACAATTTAATTTGGCGCATTTTATCCCCAAACTTTTTAAAAAACTTAGCTAACGTGATATGCTGACATAAGCGTAAAAGTTTGGGATAAAATCGCCAAAAAATAAAAAGTTGGGGATAAAATTCGCCAAAAAGTGAAAAAGTTGGGGGTAAAATTCGTCAAAAAGTTAAAAGTTGGAAGTAAAAAATGCAATTATTTTAGCATGTCACGTCAACTCAACGATAGAAGGTAAAATTTGTAAGTTTTTTTTTTTAAAATTGAGGGTAAAATGCACCAAATTAATTTGTTAGGGTAAAATTCGCTATAAAATAAAGAGTTTGGGGGTAAAAAGTGCAATTAAGTCATAAAAGTTTGAGGTGAACCGGTTCAGTTGGACCAGTGAACCGATTTGCTTGAATCGGTTGAACCAATATTAAGTATTTTTTAAAAATACAACAAAAAATGGCACACTCAAGAATTGAACCAAGAACCTGAAAATTGTTCAACGGATCAACTTACTACCAAAACATCATTATTAGTTATTAAACTTATGACACAAATAATACATATACTCATATTTTATGTTACTTATATTGGTTTGTGTGGTTCAACAATGACCGATCCAATTTTTAAAGCAATGTTTTGACCAATAATTAGATGCATTAACAAATAACTGACAAGAAAGAAAAGCGAGTTTTTTTCTTTCTGTTTTTCTTTTCAAATTACAAATATCCTCTACAAGACATAATCTTATTCAAATTGACTAAAATTACTTTAGATAAAGTTCTCTCTCCAAATATTTAATGCAACACTACATACCCAAAGTTTAAATATAAAACCATTTATTAAGTTGGTGAGGAACAACACCTATATTCAGTGGCAGAGCTTGACTAATTAGTTTGAGGGGGCCAATATATATTCAAAATTTAAAGTTACACATAATTATATTAAAAGACAATAACAAAGTTACTAAAAATTGTTTCTGATCCAATGGGTGTAGTTCAATTGATAATAGACTGAGTTTGTGAGGGAGGAGCTGTGTTGGAATCCCATATAGAAAACATTCTTGGAGAGAGGCGAGAAGTTTTAAGTGTGACTATGTCCAGATCAAGGATTAGTCTCGTAGTTAACAAAAAGGATTGAAACTTGTAAAAAGACTCGAGGTATGATGGTTAAAAAAAATTGTTTCATTCAGTATAATATCATGTTATTTACATTTGTTCACCCAAGACTCGTTACTCATATTTAACTAACACTGTGATACAGCTTCTTCAATCTCCACCACAAATCACCATACATCGGAACACTTTTTCTCTTTTGCTTAGTTGCTGAATGTTGAAAACTAATTGTGATTTCCCTTCAGCAAATAATTAATAGCTTTTCGGATACAAGTTAGATTATTTTATATTTTTTTTTATAAGAAACACATATTATTATATTTAATATATTATATATATATTATATATAATAAACACATACTATACATATTATATAATATGTTCACTTTTATTAGCTTTTGCACTAACGTACGTACATGTATTATGTATATTAGTGTGATACGATATATAAATCAAATCAGCTGCAAACCTCTTCTGATATCTATTATTAAGGGGGGCTAACACATAAGAAATATACAGATATATATATCAATTACAGAAAAAACTTATCCCCCGCCCCTTGCAAAATCCGTCACTGCCTGTGTTAATTAATTCATGCACTTAATAGTGAAAGCTGAGGCTTTTTTGTGATTGGATAATATGTAGGTGAGATGTTTATAAGTTTCAATTTATTTTTAACTCCAAATGTAGTTCAACTTATTTTTTCCATGCTTTTTATACAACTTTACTAGATATTTCTGAAGAACATAACGAGGAAATAATGAACTAGCTAGCAAAAGATATGTCTTCAAGAGTATCTAAGATTTTAAGGGTTGCTAACCCATTTCTACCACTCTTGCATACAAATTCTAGTTTGGACTTAATTTATAGCCTTTATTTTTTTTTTAATATTTTGTATGAAAAATAGATTATCAGGTTCACCTGTCCATTCAACACAGCGGCGTCTGCTCGCCGCGATCCTTATTCTAAAACATTTATTAGCACTTACTTTTACTAATAAAAGAAAGAAAGAAACATATTATAGCCATGCTTGTATTCTTTCTATATTACTATTTCAAGATGTGGCAGGCCAGTGTGTGTGAGGTACCATGAGAAGAATCATATCCTGAGGCCTATAATTTGAGTTCATGTTACCCTAAATTTTGGACAGGCATTTAGGGTAACAAAGGATTGATGTTAGTTGTTGGATGTGAATCTTCGAATGGAATTTCTATTATTGGCATAAAGTAATTGAAGCAAAGAAAAAAGTTGACAATGGATGTGCATGAAGTCGGAATCAATTCTCCATAATGTTAGTTTTTCACACAGTTACTCACATACACTATGCAATGCATAAGCCTACCCAGTGAAGGTTTATTTGCTAGAGTAGTGCTAATAAGACACTTTTTTACAATCTCTTTCGAAGGTACTACTCTCTTCTTAGTTGACATTCATGTAGGTTTTATTAGTTTTAAAATTAGACCCATAAAATGAAAAATAAGATCCACACATATTTAATAAGCTTAAATATGTTTTTAGTCCCTCAAATTTGAGGTAATTTTTGTTTTAGTCCCTCAATTAAAAAATTGTTCTTTTTAGTCTCTCAAATTCGCAAAATGTTATTTTTAGTCCCTTAGAATGAATTTAAGGGACTAAAAAAAACATATTTTTAGTCCTCTAAAATGAAGTTGAGGGACTAAAAATAATATTTCACAAATTTAAGAGACTAAAAAGAGTAAACTTTTAATTAGAGGACCAAAACCAAAAATACTTCAAATTTAAGGGATTAAAAATATATTTAAGCATATTTAATATGATTCATGTAAATTTCATAAAAAAATTATATTAAAAAATATTTAAGAATGTTATTAGAAACATTTCTCTTATATCCATTTATGCAGTGATGCGATAAATGGTGGGTCGGGTCAGTCATATTATTTAGGTGGGGGGCTATTGGATTCCGTTGCAGTCTGTCACATAACAGCTTCCCCTCATAAAGCCTCTCATCCCCCGGATATGTTCTGCAATAATGCATTGGAATCATGTAAAGAAGGGCAAAAGAGGGGTTTTATATGGAAAAAAAACATAAAAAGCAAAGTGTGGACATATAAACTATAATTTCCTTGAGTGCATACATCAATTAATATAATAAGATTGTTCCAATTTAATCAGCTTAATTTTAAATATGTAGCTACATTAAATATTGGGTTAATTAAGTTTTTAGTCCCTAAACTTTCAAAATTCAATTTTTAGTCCCTAAACTTTAATTTGACTGGTCAAGGTTCCTAAACTTTTTAAAAATTCGATTTTTAGTCCTTGAACAAAATTTTGACCGGTCAAAGTCCCTAAACTTTTTAAAAATTCGGTTTTTAGTCCCCAAACTTTTTAAAAATTCAGTTTTTAGTCCCTTAATTAATGAGATTTCAGGAACTAAAAACAGAATTTTTAAAAATTTTAGGGACCTTGACCGGTCAAACTAAAGTTTAGGGACTAAAAATCAAATTTTTAAAAAGTTTAGAGACCTTGACCAGTCAAACTAAAGTTTAGGGACTAAAAACCGAATTTTGAAAAAGTTGAAGGACTAAAAACTTAGTTAACCCTTAAATATTTGAAAGAAAGATCTTGCTAGGTATAATATTCTTACTCGGCTCATATAAATGTATTCAATAAAAAATACCTAAAATAAAAAAGAAAAATACACTATTATTTTTTCCCTACCGTTAGAAGCCCACTTCCCTACTCCATAAGATGTAAGAAAAAATACACATCAGACATAGGAAGAGATAGTAATACATTTTTTGATGACGGTTTCTATAATGGTGCATCACAAATTTTACCAATTAGATTAATCTTGTGTCTACGCTATTATGGTATACCCACAACACCATATTCTTTTTGTCATTCAAGATTTGGTCTGAGGTGACTTAGAAGGGGGAGAGTGAGGAGTAGAGAAGAGGAAGGAAAGGGAGAAGAAGTGAAAAGGAGGAAATAATAATTAAAAAAAAAAACGCAAGTGGAGATGCTGCCAAAAATCGCCTCCAACAACAGTGCACGGTGGAGAAAGGCACCAATGGCGAAGGTGTAGACGACAAGAGGGAAAGAAGAGAGATGAGAAAGAACATGGTGTTGTGGATGCATCGTAATAATGTAGGCACAAGATTAATCTAATGTGTAAAAGATGTGGTGCATCGTGGACCACCTATAAAAGGTGGTCCACTGTAGAAACCATATTTTTTGATACACATGCTCAACATAATATATTATTATTGAATTTAGGTTTAAATACTTTTTAGTTCTTGCAATTTAGTATTTTTTTATTTTTCGTCCTTACAAAAAAAAATTTGTTGTAGTCCTTGCAAATTATGTTTGTTTTATTTTTTGTCCTTAAAGCATTTTAGATAGCGCTTTGAACAGTGAAAAAGGCGCTATCTAAACCGCTTTAAGGATGAAAAATAAAACAAACATAATTTACAAAGACTAAAACAAAACAAAAAATTGTAAGGACAAAAAGCAAAAAAACTCTAAATACAAGGACTAAAAAGATATTTAAACCTTGAATTTAATATCTCACTCACTTAATAAAAGGTGAATCAAGTTATTTTTTGGGATCAACATTAATAAATATTTGATTTTCCTGAAGTGAATATAAATAAAGTAGTTTCGTTCATGGAAGAGAAAATTGATATTTAATTTTTTAATGCATTTACAATTTATTATATATTAACTTACTAAAATTATTTACTTTGCCTTTTAGAGTAAGTTGCTTACTTTAATGGAGTTAGATTCATGTATTGAAAAAAAAATGTATATCCAAGAATTTTTATAAGTATCATTAAGTAATTTGTACATTAATTACAATCCTATTCTAAGGAAATTATTTATCTATTTATAAAATTATTTTTCGAACTAGCATTCCAAGAAAATTATATACTCCCTCTATTCCTTTTTAATTGTAGGATTTTTAAAGATTTTTATTTCTATTTATCTATCGTTTTCAAAGTTCAAGATAACATTAATTACTCTTTTATTACACCCTTACTTTCCGCCTAATCATTAAATAATTTATACATATGCATTTATTGTGGAGTAGAAATGAAAAATGATAAAATAGAAAACCTTGTAATTATTTTATTAGGATCAAGAATATTTATTGTATTTCTTGATTTTTACGTAACAATCACTTATTTTAACTTTTTTTTTTTGAGTAATTGCTTTAACTTATTTTGAGAACTAATCACTTATTTTAATCAACTTTTTGAGAACTTTTTTAAAATTAAATAACTATATCACATAAGAAAGTTATAGCAAACATGCCACAAATAAGTTCAAGTTGGATCATTTCAACACAAATTGCAGTAATATTCCCTACCTTTCAAGCATAAGGGGCCAATAAACCGCTTAAGCTTTTAGAAGGATGGTTCTTTGATATCTAGATTACTAGGGAACTGATCAATCATATCATGTCCCCCTCACAGTGTTTCTTATCATCGGCTAGTATATATAGCCCTTCACCCCAAGCACTAGACTCACCATCTGGTTCACAAGCTGTTCTTGAACTACCACTCTAAGAACAACAAACCTTTGCTTGCGTCATACTTCTATAATCGTTTACTCTTCCACAAGGTAAACTTCTTCTTTGTGCGTTTATAATTCATGTCACAAATAATTTATCATTACATAGATATTTTATGCAATTTTCCTCCTTTTATAAATAAGAACCGCATGATTCAATCTAAGGTTTAAAATTGCAAACAGCATTACGTATACAGCCACAACATCAGCTCATAGCAGCCGCAATGCAACTACTAATGCAACTGCAATTTAAAACCTTAGTTGAATCATATAGAAATGTATATTAAGAGTAGTAAAATTAGCAAGACTTGTTATCTCGACACAGTATGCTATCTAAGACTAGAGTTCCCTATCCAAACAATACTTTTATGGATTTCTTTGCATGTCTTTTAATAAAAACTTAGTAGAAAAACTAACAACACATTCTCTAATACACTCTTTTGAACACATTCTTTATTATTAGCTAAAATTTATTGAAAATCACAAAATTTTATCGGTCTCACTTCTTATTTAATGAGTCATACTCATGATTTTGTAATTTTCAATAAATTTAAACCAATAACTGTAAGTGTATTAGGAGTGTGTAAGAGAGTGTGTTGTTAGTATTGCTCATTGGCATATGAGTTGTAGGATACATGCACATGAAGTTTTGTGGTATATCTCTTTTTCTGGCTTCAATGAGAAATGATTAAAACTAACACTATATGAATAGATTTAACAGGAAAAATGAGCTGGTCTGGAGGAGATTGGATGTGTGGTGCTTGCCAGCACATAAACTTCAAGAAGAGGGATGCATGCCAAAGTTGTGGATACCCCAAATTTGGAGGCCCTGACCCAACAACATACAGATACAACTGGACTGAAGCCTTGGCAGGGGACTGGTATTGCACTGCTATGAACTGTGGAGCTCACAACTATGCCAGCAGATCAAGCTGCTATAGATGTGGGGCATTGAAAGATGGTTACTCTTGTAGATTTGGGGGAAACATGGATGACTCTGGAGGATATGGTTCTGATTGCAATTACCCCCCAGGGTGGAAAACTGGTGACTGGATTTGCACTAGGTCAGTTCACATTATCATCACATACTTTGAGAACTAAAATAGTTTCTTTTCTATTTGTGCAATTTTCTTAGCTCAATAACCCTGCATTCTGTTGCCAAATCCAACTAGCATAAAAGCTGGGGTCTGTTTGGATAAGCCTATCCAGAAGCAATCCTAGGAGAAGAAAATAAAAAGAAAAAAATGAAATAAGTTTCTGCATGAACTCAAATTAACTTATGCACAGGTTAATTTCTAGAAGTTCTCTTATCTTTTAGAGAAGCTATATGAGAGAACTTATACAAATTAGCTTATGCATAAGTTACTTTTAGCTTATGGAGAAACTTATTTCATTTTTTTTTCTTATTTTCTTCTCCTAGAAGTGTTTCTGGATAAATTTATCCAAACAGGTCCATAGTTTAAAAACATGCAACTAAGTTTACCCTCAAGAGCTACATTTCTTTCATGTATTGAATTATGAGTACTCCTCCTTTTCTTCCACCCAGAGAGATGGAGGGAGTTATACTCAGCCTTGCATATGACAATAAATTGATCACAAGAAAAAAGGAGCAGTAATTTTGTTGGTAAAACACTGAAAAGGGAGAGTAAGGACCATGTGCCCATGACAATAATTGAGAAAGAATAACACAAATGGTGGTCATTGGTCAACATGAAATAAGTCAGTTTATTATATTACACAATAAGAAATATGAAATACAGTAGAAATTTTTTTTGACCTTTATTTTCTTTTTCCTATGTATCAGAATTGGATGTGGAGTGCATAACTATGCCAGCAGGACAGAATGCTTCAAGTGCAAAACACCAAGAAATTTTGGTGAGAATAAGCTTAGCCTTCATTAAGTTTTCTATGTAATTATTTGAAAACTTTTGACATGTTGGCAGCAATAGCATATCCATGACAAGTAGATTACTTCTATTTCAGGTGACGCAGACTAAGAGAGGAAATTTCAACCGCCATTGACTTTCTTCTTTCACATCTTTCTTCTGCAAACTTGTTTTCCCTAGTGAAGGTCTAGACTCTAGAGTAATCATGGACGAAGGTCCTTTGTTAGAATCACGGCCATGCTTTTGAAAGGGTTTCCTTTCGTTGTTGTTTACTGCTAGATGTTTTGAAAAGAAAGTAATGAAATTAAATCCATATATATTATCAATTACTCTTTATTTATTACCTAGATGAGATAATTAAGCTTCAAAACCTATGATATAACTTGTTTGCTTCCCCAACTGCACATGAATGCTTGCCTGTGTATGTCACAAACAAAGCAGAGAATGTGAGAGACAGAGGAAAGGTTTTTTGTTTTTTTTTATAACCATGTTATTGTTACAGAGTATTCACTGCCTTTGTCGATGATTAATCTCCGTCGAGAAACTTGACTGGTCACCTTTAGTGGGGTCTCCCCTTCCAATCACGTTTTTCCATCCACAAAACTCGAACCCGGGACCTTATTTAAGAGGACCAAGGATCGAACCCAGTATCACTTACCGATGACTTGTTGGTGACACAGGAAAGGTTTGAGGAAGAGAGAGAATGTGTGCTGGTAGGGAACAGTTATATTACATGACTACAGTCTTTTTTAATAAACTTATACTTAAATATATATTTATAGAAAAAGAAAATATAAAGTATAAAATAAATTGATTTTTTCTCTTAAATTAAAATCAACTTATAAGTTTAATTTTTAGAAATTCTCTCATCTAATTTTTTAATAAGCTGAATTGCATAAATTAATTTTAATTTATAAGAAAAACTCAATTTTTTTTATTTTTTATTCTACAATTATTTATGGAAAAGTTTAACTAAAAGAGTATCTTACTCTTGGGTCAGAGGAGAATACAGACCCATGTAGTGGATTGCCATAAGCAGTACGTTCAACAACGCTACTCAAAATTACATGCAAAATCAAAACGAGCACAAATTCAAGTGGGAAATTTACTTCAAAAGCCAGAAAAAATAAGCATGAAATTTCCAAGCATGCATGAAAATAACTAAATGGATAAGAACCAGATTCACTGTTGAAAAGTAGAGAAGCACTCCAAGTCAAATATGAAATAAATTCTTTCACTGATTAATTTTTTTTGTGGGGAATGAGTGTACATTCACGATTCCTTGTTATGGTCCAAATTTAGGAAGAAACCCTTCATTATCATTTTATGGCTTTCCTTGATTGACTTAATTGAAAATATTTTATGTTAATGTTGTGAGCCAAATGGCACGTATGTGTTCTTTCTTTTAAGTAACTGTTCCCTGTTACTTGGCTTTCAAAATATTCTGAGCTCGTGTTATGCTTTGAAGGTGTTAAGCAAGGACCCCACTTCTAGTGAACTAGTTCCCCTGCATATAGTGCAGGACCATTTATGTCCATATGTCGGATGCCCGTATTTGACTCTTATTATTTTCCAGTTTTTCGTTTCTGGCTATCCATATCAAGGAGATGCTAAATTTTAGAAGAATAGATCTTGATATTATTACTATTTATTATATTTATACAATGATGTATAGTAGTGAGAAAACAAAGAGAGAACTACTTTCACTACAAAAAATCTCGCTATTATAGTGGATTTGTTATAGTAGACTACGAAACCGTCAGTTATTCATGAAATAAATAGAACACACTAGAACGGGGGTTGAATAGTGTGTTAGTGAAAACTTTAAAGCTTTTTCTCAAAGATGGAAACCTTTTTCGAAATCAAATATGTTGATAAGCTTAGAAAACATATTTAAACAAAGATCGTCCAACGAGTGTAAAATCAATTTTCACAAAGGTAGTTTTTCAGAGACCGTCCAACAGATAAAACAAAAACATTTTTCTCAAAACTAAGTTATAAAGAACTTGTGTGTCCAAAGATGTGTTTAAAGAAATGCAAGAGAAAACAAGTTAAAGCTTTAAGGATAAAATATAAACACTTGATTTATACTGGTTCACTCAAACTTTTGAGCTATGTCTAATTATCCTTCAAATCCTTGAAGGGCTCCACTAATCAATAAATGATTACAAGGCAAGTATTATATCATGCCGCTTTTGACTTACACAAGTATCTCTAGGCCACTTCTGGCACACCCTTCAATCTCACCTTGAGACTGAAAAACACCAAAGTATTCTTTATCACTAAGCCACTCTTGGCTTTCCAAATAACTGTTTGAATGATTACAAAGAATCAAAGCAAATAACTTTCAATGAGAGGATACACAATAAAAACATAATACAATGAAAACTTTGCTAAGCAAAGGATTGCACATTTTATGCACTTAGTATTTGATCGTCCAGAGACTTGTATTAAAGTAAAGAACAGAGCTTGACAATAATGCTTGATTTTCACAAATTTAGTAGTCTCCTCTGTTGTGCTTCTTCTCGTATTTATAGGCTTCAAGAAAAGTATTTGTTGTGGGGATCAGAGACTTCAAAAATATTTGTTTCCTCACAGCACATGACCGTTGCAATGTGGCAACTTAGGGTGTAGAGAGAAAAGGGACAACAATACTGTCCTTTTATGAGTTTGTCTCCAATACTTGTACAAAAATGGCATTGCAGAGAATATGCTCCTTTTGTGTTCTATCTCAATGTATACTTTGAAATTCAAATGATTAGGCAATTTCAAAAAGACGAGGGAATAAAGGTACATTGCTTTTTGAACACGAATCGTCCTCGTGAAGTGCACATGTGTACTATGTAAATATTGGACGATAGAAAACTTAGATAAAAGACATTGTGTAAGTTTCTTATCTCCAATTTGGACGTTCAAATATAACTTAGCACTTAGGATGACACTGTTCAATTGTAGTGCGTTAGACGCTATATGTTTTATCTAAGAAAACAGGTATCAGAGTATAAATGCTATATTGGACGCAGAAGGACATGAACAGAACAATATAAGAGTTAAGGATTGCAATACCAGTATTGTCTTTGACGATAATAATCCTGTAATACTCAATGAAATCCATTAGTCCATCAAATTTTAATATATTTGTTATCATCAAAACCATAAGATTTTTTAGGGGCTAGACATCATCCAATGTCTTTGGTTCTAACAACCTTCCCATTTTTTATGATGACAAATCATATTAAAATTTTGATCAAAACATAACATAATCATGTGAAGATATCAGAGTATATAATAAAGCACTTATGTTTATGATATGTTATGCATAAGATTAAGCATATGATAGATTATGACAGGGTAGAATATGAAAAAAAATGTAAGTACTCCCCTTGAGTCCAACATTTTTCTTAGCATGATGCATATGATCAGAACTTAAAGGAAAGTTAAAAGAAATGTATCAGAGCAATGCATCATAAAAATATCAGAACAAGATAAGCATATATGAAGATTAGAGCAAAGAAACATAATCAACCACTCATATATTAATGATGAATAGCCATAAATCAAGCATATATAGTATCAAAGCATAAAGCAGAAAAAGAAAGATAACACAATGCTCCTATGATCAAAATTCTACTTCTCCCCCTTTTGTCATCAACAAGAAGGGTTCAAAGAAAGAAAATTGAAGTACATCATAGTCACTGAGGTGGCTGTTGAGGTGGATCTTCTGGTCGTGGTGGTTGTTTTGGTGGTGGATGTTGTGGTTGTTGAGGTTGTTAAGGCACAAGTGGCAAGACTTGATTCAAAGCGGCAAGGATTACTCACTTCGTCTAGCATCCACAGATGGGGTATTGACAAAAGAAACCACCAACTGGGTGTTACTTGCTTCCTTTGGCTTTATGGCATAATCCATTGTAGCTTCAATAGCAGCTACATGGGTATCTTCCTTAGGCTCAGCATCTTTGATAGCCAAATCCACCAAGACTTCATTGATTGTTACTGTAACAGCGTCCATCTCAGTCTTCTCAACATCATCCATCTCCTTGATGTGTGCAATGAGATCGTCCATTACAAACTGAATCACTTTGGCAGCACATTCATCTTGATGCTTTTTAAAGCCTCCTTGTAAAGATCATATAGAAGTTGTCCAAGGGTGGAAATTTCTTCTCATTGGGCAAGCTGTAACATCATTAAAATTGTGCATTCTGTAGCCCCTTGGACCTTGCTCATCCAATCCCTCCTGTGGGTACTTTAGCTTTTTCTTCTTCACTTAGCTTTGAACATCCAACTTCCTTTGTCAAATCCCACATATGTTTTGCTAGAATTTCCTTGCATCATCTTCATAGAAGGTCTGAGTGAGCCTCCTATGATTCCAGATGCCATCTATCATCTCCAAAAACTTTTGGAATTCAACTTTTGCTTTCATGGGTAGCTCAAGTGATTTTGGCTTAGGGATCTTCTTCATATTCATATCCATGATAAGGAGTCTATTGCAGACCCTATTAGGATAGAACTTTATCTCAGTGCTTTCCCTTATGTGCAGTGTTGGAGGGTAATAATATTCAGCCTATTTCTTTGTAACACCCTAAAAATTATAACTCAATAAGTATGTACTTGTGTGATTTAATTATGATTTAATTGAGATTTATTTGTTCTAAATAAGAAAACTATGTGTTTTGAGTAATTAAATATAATTAGTGATTAATTAAGTAATTAAGAAAAATAATGAAAAATAAATAAAATAAGTATTACTTAATAATGGTTAAGTAGAGACATTAAACATTTGTGAAGGGAAGTTCAAAATTTGAAAAATCAAAGATAGACTCACCTTGGTCAAAAGTAAAAGGGAAGGGTTTTGGTCAATTCATTAATGGCATTATGGTAAATATGTGGAACTTTTGTCTATAATGAAAAATTAGAGTTTTAATGACACAAATGATTTACTAATAAGTTGGTAATAACTTTAATTAGTGAAATTAAATGTTCTAAGAAAATTAGTGATCTAGAAATCCTAATTAAGGTAATTAAACTTAATTAAGCCCAATTTTATTAATTCAAGTCTAGAAAGGACTAGATAGAAATAAAAATAGAATTAGTGATTTATATAACTTAATTAAATTGTTTTACTGTTGAATTAGTTCTAAGTGACAAATTAATTAAAGAATTAATAAAGTTGATAGAAATATTTGTGTTTGGAATTTAATTAATTAAGTTGTGTCTTAGAAAATTAATAATTGAAATGAGAGTGAATTAAAAACCATTTTCTCAATGATTAAAGACCCAGATGACCAAATTCCGCTGAGACCCAAAATCCTAACCTGTAAAATACCCTAACCCTATACCTAGTGGGCCCGTGTGGGTCCAACACAAAAACAAAACCCTAGACCTAAGGATCTTGGGGGGGGGGGGGGGGGGGGGGGGGCTAGCTAAGGGATAGGGGGAATTTTTCAAATTCTTACTTTCCTCTCTCTTCCTTTATGTATGTGCAAGAGTGATCTCTCTCTCATTTTGCTTTCTTCTCCAACAAGTTCATCTTTCTTTTTTCTCCCACTTCTCTCTAAAAATTTTGCACCTTCTATCTAAAATCCAAACCTCCAAATCAAAGTTTCCACCGATTAAATTTGGATATATTGTTGAGGAGGGCAAGGGCTACTAAACAACACCATTTTTGCTTCATTTGAGTGAGGAACCAAAGAGGTATAGAGGGGTTTCTATCTTCCCTAAGCTATTTCTTGTTTCTCTTGATGTTTTTGGACTGTTCAAGTGATTGGGAGTCTCTTGACACCATGGGTGTCTCAAGAGCATGTGAAATATGTTGAAATGTGTTGTTTGCCACTTGTACACTACAGCTGTTTTTATTTTTTCAAAAATAATTTCGTGCATTATTTTTGAAATATAAAGATGTTTTCCTATGTTTTGGTACCTCTGGATATCATGATATTTTTTTCAGAATTTTATGAGCACTGGAACTATTTTTTTTGGAATTATTTTCAAATACTGCTGATTCTAGGAAAATGACGATTTTGAATTTTATAAAAATTTTGGGATACCTTTTTGGAAAAGTGGACTCATGACTTAAATTTATATGTTATGAGGGTCATCCCTGAATTTTTGTAAAGTCAGAACAACCCGGGAAGCATTTTTAGAAAATCGAAAAACTGGACAGCAGAGTATTTAAATGTAGAAAATATTTTTTTATGAGAATTTGGCCTTGATAAAATTTTTTAACACTATTTGGATTATGTGGACTACCTATGAATTTTATCAGAATTTTATAAACACTTTTTGTAATTATTTACATTTTTGTATAGAAAACTCTGTTCTGGGGCAATAATGTTTTAGAAATACAAAAAGGATATTTTTGATAGGTATTTGGTACTGAGAAAATTCCATGTGCTGTACCACATGTTGGGGACATTCCCTGTAAAGTTGCACAGAAAAAAAAGTTGATTTGCTATTTACTAAAAATGTAGAAGTGCACTTTACAGAGCATGTCCAGCAACCATATTTAATTCAAAAATAATATTTGTGGGTGGGATTTTTGTGAGAATAATTTATATAATGAAATATATGTGATGTGTTATGTCCCTATAAAATTTTACGAAATTTCAACTTAATATGCTAAGTCAAATAATTTTTAGTGTGTGTGTACTGCTCTATGTATATGCATGAAATTTAAGTGTGTAATTGTGTAATTGTGCCTGATGCCTTTCAATGGACTTGCTAAGGAATATTTCACCTCAAAAGGGAAATTTTCATAGAAAATGTATATGTAATATTGTGAGATGAATTACGTTGAATTATTGGATTGTTGTTTGTTAATGATTGGTATGTTATTAACTGTAAATTGGAGATCGGGAGGAGCGTAATCCTCAGGCAATGAGCGCTGGAAAATTTCTATGTGCATGTGAACTTTGTGATGGTTTGTTGATTGTGGGAACAAGAATCTTGCATTCTTGGAGGGGGGGGGGGTCAAATGAACTCCAAATAGAGCGCATTTGTAAATACTAGAATGTTGATCTAGTAGCTAATAATATTCAATATGAACAATAGTGAATTAATTACAATTAAAGAGTGTGAATTGAATAATATTATGGATTAGTAATTAATAAGTACCTATTCACATGGACGAGTGTTGGATGTTTGGACTTAGAAAGAAAATTAGGACCTTTGCATGGACTTAAGACTCGATAATTAAATCAAGCATAAAACTTGAGAGTGAGCAAGGATTCAATAAGATGTAATAAGATAGAGAAAATCATGAATCAGGTCATGATTGGGTGATATGCACGTGTGTTTTGTGGTTGATAAGTTATTGTTTGTTTCTAGACGTTGTGAGAAACGAAAAGAGGAGGAAGAACCTCTACCGTTGGGTCGTGCGTGACCGTTGAAATGGAATTTGTTCGTGGATAAATGCTACACGTTGATTGATAAGGATAACCTTACATGATCGGAAGCCAAATAGGCAAGTGTTGAGAGGTCTTGTGGAGGCTTTATCTACGGTGAGCATTGTGCTTGTGAGATGACGAGGTCGTAATGTTTAACCACTATGATAGTGGGGGAGTTGGATCTCCGTGTTGTATGTATAGGACATATGTTGATTAAGGATCGCTGTCAAGTACCTTTTGTAGAAAAGCCCACAAGGACCTGTAAAAGACAAATCCTGATAGGGAGAATGGTTGAGGAGTCAGTCCTCAGAGATTGGATGACCACACAGAGTGGTACTTGAGGTATGCTCGCTGACTTGCTGTTTCTTGGAGATCTGGCACTGAGTTTGTGGTCGCGTTTTCACAGTGCCGACTTGGAAATCCCGACAAATGCGATGCATGACCGTGTTGGTGAGAGCCCTACCATTGTACCGTGGTGAAAGATGTACTCCCAGCAAGTTATCCGACCTAAATTGTGTAAGTCCACTGAGTTCTGGGAGATCCAGTGGCAGCGGGCCCGAGATGTGATGAGTTAAGGACTAGTCTGAAATGTGTTTAGGGTTACAAGTGAGACCCGTGAGAGTATCACATCGAGGTGGTTGATGTTGTGTGCTTATGACTGTTTGTGACTAGAAGGTCGTTTGGTTGTTGGTTTAGAGGAGGAAAGAAACTTACTCCATACGCCTTTATTTTTCAGATTTAGACAAATGATCTTGTGCAAACAACGAAGATGGAATGAAAGGCTATGACAAGCACTGTGAACACGAGTGGATGTTTTAAGAAAAAGAAGAGGATCCTTCTAGGATGCTACTTAGGTTAATTAGGTATTTTGAAGTTTTCTTTGAGTCACTGCTCTGAGTCTCAGTTCTTTCTTGTATAAAAGAGGGTAGACTAGGTTTTAATATTATGATGTACCAATTCTTTATATGTGACTCAAATGTATAATGTGTTAAATTCCAAGAATGTAAATGCTTAAGTATATTCTATGTAATAGAAATAGTATAATGATGGATCTGAGGATGTTCTTAATTAAGGAAGATTTTGTTATGTTTCATGGTTTGCAATGAATTTATGTTTATAAAATGAGTTTGATTTATTAAGACAGATATTTCATTAAAAGGGATTTTGATATATTAATAAGTTATTGTGGATGATTGTCGTTTGGAATTTTAAGTGACAATGTTTTAAAGGAAAAACAAGTTTTCCTGTATTTTAAAGGCTATTTTCAATAATTGGATATCAAATTACTTCACAAATTTCTTAGTTAATAAGAAAATCTTTAATAGTAATAAGGGGTGTTACATTCTTCACCATCAATTGTCCTTTGACAACTCCTACACATGCCAAGTCCCGTCCATCAGGAAAGAAACCATCTTCCATATGGTATAGAGGTCTGAACTTCATGTTTGCTGGCCTGATGATCACCTTCCTCTCAGGATTTGGATTTATGGAAGTGGTTGCAACGCTTCTGAACTGTCTCCAAATCATCTACTTCTTTTGAAATGCAGAGAACACACTAGAAAGGGGGCTTGCATAGTGTGTAATATAAAACCTTAAAAACTTTTCACAAAGATGGAGATATTTTCAACTTAAGTTTTACAAAGAACTTGCAAAACAGAATATAATTATTGTCCAATCGTTCAAAATAACAGTTCAATGGAACTGCGTTTTAGATTGTCTTCCAACATGAAGAAAAAGTTTTTCGTAAATAGGATAGGAAGAAACTTATGCGTAAAATGCGAAGAAACAACTCAAGAGAATAATTGGTAAGCTAAAAAGCGATAAAGTAAAAACACTTGGTTTATACTGGTTCACTCAACCTGAGCTACGTCCAGTTCTCCTTCAAAAACCTTTGAAAGGTTCCACTAATCAACTCCTGATTACAAAAAAGTATTATATACCCTGCCACTTTTGGCTACAAGTATTCTCTAGGCCATTTCTGGCACACCTTTAATCTCCCCTTGAGATTAAAGAACACCCAAGTATTCTTTGTCACTAAGCCACTCTTGGCTTTCCAAACAACAATTTGATTACAAGTTCAATAGATAACTCTCACAGAGAGGATATTACAATGTAAACATAGAACACAAAGTAACTTAGCAAAAGCTAAGGAATTGCTCTTTTTGCACAAGTGTAGATCGTCCAGTCGTTTTAGCAAAGTTTCAGCTCTTAGAAAACTTGAATGCTTCATTATGGATTTCTTGAGCTTGATCATGTATTTGTAGGTAGCTTGGTGAAGATATCCATTATGGGATCTGAGCCTTTGCCAATAACTGTTCTCTCACAATCATGTGACTGTTGCTACGTGTCAGCTTGGGGTGGAGAGAAGGAGGAGACAACAGTACATGCAACGCCTCCACTTCTATACGATTTCAGCAGAGAGAAGCTTTTTTGTCCCCTGTGGTACACTTTCGAATTTTCAAATGAAATTTCACAATTAATAAGAGAGGGAATAAGGAACATTTAAGATAATCATCATCGAAAAGCTTAAGTGTACTTGCACACATAATGGATGCATTATATAACTGTTTGATAGAAAAGGTAGTGTAAGTTATATAAGCTATTGGATGCTCCTCGAATGGACGCAGTGTTTTGCATACTGGTTTTCACAATGCATTGGACGCTTGCTTTATTACAGCGCATTGGATGCTGGATTTATGCTTTATAAAAACAAGTTTCAGTTACACACTGGACGCATTGTACACTTAGAGATATATTGTTTGAGCTTAAGGAATACAATACCATTGAGATATTGGATGGTGGTACCTATAATACTCAAAAACATAAACCATTAGATACTTCAAAATTTAATCTTATTTGTTATCATCAAAACCGAAGTTTGAGGGTTTGGACATCGTCCAAAGTCTTAGACTCCAACAATCTCCCCTTTTTTGATGATGGGAAATAATGCTAAATTTTGATGAGAGCAAATACATAATCAAATAAATATATCAGAGTAAATGAATTATGGATGATTATGTTATGCCAGTAAGTGTTGACAGGGTGAAAAGATGTGAAATGAAGTACTCCCCCTGAGTTCAACATTTCTCATGCATTAAAGATAAGATATATCAGATAATACTGCATGTTTATCAGAGTGTAAAGCATATCATAGATATGGATGTAGAGCTTATGATCAAAACACCTCATATATATAAATGAACAGCTCAAAGAGTTTAACAGAGTAGTGCAATTAAAAAAACTCTATGACATCAAAATTCCAATTTCTCCCCTTTTTGTCATCAACAAAAAAATTGGGTTTGAATAATGGAAAATGATTTGACCATCATGGTCACTTAGGACTGTTAAGGTGGATCTTGTGGTGGAGGTGGTTGCTCTGGTGGTGCTTGAGTTGGTGGTGCTGGTTGTTCAACTGGTGGTTGTGGATATTGCTGAGGCATAGGTTGAATAGGAAGTACTGAATGAGTGACAGTGTCAATAAGATTAGCAGCTATTGACTGAATCTGACTCACCAGCATCTGGGAGAGGCTCATGAACTGATCAGCAATAGCATTTTGCATCATTCATCTATGATGTTCAGCTTCAGCTTGTTGCCTCTCCTGAAAGGAATGAAGAGCAGCTTCTGTCTCAGCTTGCTGCTTTGGAAGAGCTTGTTGAACAATCTTTTGGACTCTGTCTTCAGATACGCCTTAGGTTCAACAAATCGCAAAGGAATAATAGCCCTTGGACTTGAGAAACTTGTAAGCACACAACTTGTCTTGTTCCAGAGTATGCTTCATTGGACGCATCAGCAACTAGCATGCTTGTAGCAACCTTAGGAGTAGCTTTGTCAGCTGTAGACTCCGATGGTTGTGGCACTTCAATTTCAGCCACTGGTTGCATGTCTTCATCCATTGACGCTTCATATTGAACTGTTTGCTCCTCATGTGAAGTGACAAAGTGTTCAACATCCACTTGCACTTCATTTTCCAAGTCTAGTTGGATGAGTACCTCGTTAATTTTTGCAGAAGCTTTGTCCAACTCTGCTTGAGTTTCCTTCGATTTGGCATCCTCTTCTGCTAGTTCTTCCATAGCTCTTTCAGCATTTTCTTTTTCAATTTTCTCCATTCGAGCTTTCTCAGCTTGTTCTGCTTTTTCTCTTTCAGCTTACTCTTGTAAGGCTTTTTCGTCTTCAGCTCTCTAGAGTTCATGAAGCATATGAATTTCTCGCGCAAATTCAACACAATCAAAATGATGAATATCATACACGTTTCTTCTGATGATTGGCAGTGTCTTCAAGACATCAAGAAAATCATCATCATCAGGCAGAAAACAAGCAAAGGTATCAGAGAAGTGATATGTCTTGACTAGTCGTAGGACTTCAAGACCTTCTGGAGGATGAATGAAATTAGCTTTTGAGCATCCTGAAGTTGAAGCCTTTTGAGTATCTTCCTATATAACTTGACACCAAAAAGTCATGGTGTCAAAGGTGTCGGGGGCGTGTGAGCTTACCAGTCTTGTCAAAAAGATGATTCCGGGTTTGAGATGAAGGCAAAAGTTGAACTTTTTCTTCTCTATCAGGCATCTCAGTACCATAGTACTTAAAACCTTTCTTGTGTCCAGCATCATATATAGGTAGTCTAGGACATACCTTATCAAGAACAAACCTGATATCAGTTGAGCAATCGATGTGGAGGCGAGGAGGATATGCTACTGCTTGGTCTTGCAAGTACATCTGTTGAAGTAGTTTGCCAAGATCATCGTAATCACTTGGTTGGAAATTTAGCACTGGAGTTCCTGGTGGAAGTGGTAGGAACTTGGTGATTAGGGTCCAGAGCTAAATGTCCTTGACCCATTTTACTGTTGGAAGTTGTTTGGACTTGGATGGATCCAAGCTTTCTTTTATAGCAACCTGCAGTTCTGCGGCTAATTCGTTGTCATTGCTGGATAATTGTTTCTTTGTTGCAGGCTTCCTTTTTCTTTGTTCCTTTCCTTTTTGTTCAGCCAAGGTCTTAGTGTACTTGGAAGCAATCTCAACTTCAGGCTCAGGAAGATCATCTTTAGCTGGACGCACTCTTTGCTAAGTACCAGTTGGGCATGAAAAGAGGTGCTCTATCCTAACCAAGTTTGGATAAGATTGCCGACGCTGGCTAGCATGCCATACTTGCTAGGTGGTGCACGGTGCACCATGACATTTAGCATTGCTATTTGCACCCCAAAATTGCTATTCACATTCCCATGTGTTTAATTTTTTTTACTGTAAGTAGGTTTTTTTACTGTAGCAATATATATATATATATATATATATATATATATATATATATATATATATATAATGGGTTACTTTTTTTATTTTAAAGCAGCAAAATTACGTCCAAACCCGGTAATTTACTGTAGCAAAAAATATATATTTAATTTAACATGTTACTTTTTTTATTTTAAATAAGTGAAATTACGTCCAAGTCCTGGTAGTGCTCTGAATTATTTTTATTTATGAAAATATCCTTTCCACGGAATCATGATTCCATGGCAAAATAAACTACGGAATCATGATTCCGTTGTGTACCTGGAGGTGCAAAAAAAATACACAACGGAATCATGATTCCGTTGTGTATTTTATCAACGGAATGACGATTCCATTTCATATTTTGCCCACGGAATCATGATTCCATTTCGTATTTTTTTTGCACCCCCAGGTACACAACGGAATCATGATTCCGTTGTACATTTTATACAACTGAATCATGATTATGTGGAAAGAGTACATTTTATACAAATTGATTATGTGAATAGGTGCAAATAGCAATGCTAAATGTCATGGTGCACCGTGCACCACCTAACAAGTATGGCACGCTAGCCAGCGTCTTGTATAAAATGTACCCTTTCCACATAATCATGATTCAGTTGTATAAAATGTACAACGGAATCATGATTCCGTTGTGTACCTGGGGGTGCAAAAAAAATACGAAATGGAATCATGATTCCGTGGGCAAAATATGAAACGGAATCGTCATTCCGTTGATAAAATACACAACGGAATCATGATTCCGTTGTGTATTTTTTTTGCACCTCCAGGTACACAACGGAATCATGATTCCGTAGTTTATTTTGCCATGGAATCATGATTCCGTGGAAAGGATATTTTCATAAATAAAAATAATTCAGAGCACTACCAGGACTTGGACGTAATTTCACTTATTTAAAATAAAAAAAGTAACATGTTAAATTAAATATATATTTTTTGCTACAGTAAATTACCGGGCTTGGACGTAATTTTGCTGCTTTAAAATAAAAAAAGTAACCCATTATATATATATATATATATATATATATATATATATATATATATATATTTATATTGCTATAGTAAAAAAACCTACTTACAGTAAAAAAAATTAAACATATGGGAATGTGAATAGTAATTTTGGGGTGCGAATAGCAATGCTAAATGTCATGGTGCACCGTGCACCACCTAGCAAGTATGGCACACTAGCCAGCGTCTAAGATTGCCTCGTCCAAGTTGGTGGAGGATTGCAAATAATAGACCCTTCTGGTAGAGAAGCAAAAGCTGTTGATTGAGGATGAACATAGTCATACCTCGTCCAGTCTGGTGCAGAAACAGAAGTGAGGCTTTGCTCAAGAGGTTCCTAAAGAGATCTCCATATCACATCTCTCTTCTTGTAGTAGTTATGTTCATTCCTGGTGAAGAATGCAATAGGGAACCTCTCCTTGTCTTTCTCTTCCTTTGTCTTCTCTTGGACCCTTGGTAGAATGGTCCAAGATGCCCGTGCATCTCTCCAGGTGTCCCTTGGACACACTCTTCTTGTGAGGTCCAACTGGAGAGGTGGACGCTATGTTGGTGCAGATATTGAAGCAATAGTTGGAGCAGTTGGTGGAGCAATGGTAGATTCACTCTCTGTGTCTTGAGAGGAAGGAAGTGGTATTGAAATTCTTCTTGGCCTTATTGCCTGAGTTTTAATCCTTCTTGGCACTTTAGAAGGTATAACGGAATCACCTGTTTTGGACACTGCAACTATTTTTTTGTCCCTTCTGAGGTCCAGACTCTACTTCTTCTGCTTTTCTCTTGATTTGGCCAATGGGAACATTGTCATCATCATCAGAGTCACTAAGCATCTTCAATTTTCGGACTCCGGGCTTTTCTGGAACAGGTTTCTTTGAAGTAGTCTTAGGATGCTTCTCAACTGGTGCAGGCTTGGGTGAAGTAGTCTTTGGACGCTTCTCAGTAGGAGATTGGACGGTGTAGGAACAACGTTTCTTTTCTTTGTTCTTCTTTCTTTTTCTGTTTCCTCTTCTTACTGTTGTGTCTTGTCACCTTCCTGGTTTCTTGATCTCTCATGAGCTTTTTAATTTTCTTCCCAAGACCTAGGAAGTCAATCTTTTTTTCTTCATCATTTTGGATGAGCCTGCTTTACTCATGACGTTTCTTGTTTATACTTTCCTCATCCAATTCCCTCAGGACTTTGGTAGTTAGTTTGATCTTCATAGGCTTGATGTTGGTCTCTCCAAACTTCTGTTGGAGTGCAATAAGTCCACCTTTCCTCATGATTGCCTCATTTTCATCATCGTCCAACTCATCATAGAAACGTTGGTATACTTTCTGATCCCAGAAAATCTTATTAAGCAGGGCGGCATAAAAGATATCATCGTTACCTCCAATGGTCTTCATCATCCTTAGAATGTTGAAGTAGATGGTGTGAGGTAGGTTGAATGGAATTCCTTCCATCAAATGAAACACCACGAACTTGTGTATGTTTGTGACTAAATCCTTAGACATAGCTTTGTGCAGAATACTCTTGTTGCAAACCTGCTGCCAGATTTTGGCTTCTTCACACATGTTCTTGTATTCAATCTTTTATGACTCAGTTTGGCTTGTCCTTGCAGAGCACTTTGCTCACATGATTACCATACTTATCTGCCCAGTTCAGTCTGTATTGATTATGTTCCCTAATACAGCCAGTGACTTTGGCTATTGACTCAGTGGACAGAACCACTTCTAGTCCAATCACTGTAGAAACTATCTGGCGCTGAGTGTCAAACCTTGCATTCCTCCAGAACATTCTGATTAGTTCTTGGTATATCTTCTGCTTGTCGTTGAAGTAGCCCCTAATGCCACACTTCAGCAGACTTTCTTCAATGTTGAGACTGAGTCCCTCCAGGTATTTGATATCAAAGAAATGTTCAATATGAACAGTAGCAGCACCTTGAGACATAATGGTGGTTTCAGGGTAGGTGGAAATATCGAGTTCAGAGGCAGTTGATTCACTGGAGTTCATCATTGTGATAAAGGTTGGATTTTTAGGTTAACATATAAGTGTTTAGGTCTTGCGTGTAAGGGAGAGAGAGAGAAGGCTAAGGTAGAAGAAGATTTCTGAGTAAGGAAATTTTGGTAAAGTGTTTTTCAGATAGGATTTGACAGCTTAAGTTTGGGCTTTGTTTGGAGAAAACGAAACAGTTTTGGGCTTTTGAATTTTTGAAAGTGGAAGTTATGCCACTAAACCCGCCATGATGAGGTATGCTGAGGTTATGGGTAATTGTGTACGATTATCAACAATTAAGTGACTCAGCATAGAGCATTAACTCACACTTACTCAAAACGAAACCATTTTAGCCACTATGTACAAACATGTTAAATGAAAACACATAACACGAAAAAAAAACGTCATCCAGGCGTTGAACTTAAGTGTAACACATGCAGTGCACATGCATGACTAAGTGACCTTTGGATGATATGTCCATTGGACACTATAGTCACATTAGATGCTACATATAGATGTTAATCATTCCTTTACAAAGTACATGCCAAGTTTATTCCTTAGAAGGACTAGTTTGTCTTCAGTAAGGGGTTTTGTAAATATATCAGCTAGCTGATTATCTGTGGTTACAAACTGTAATTCCACAATCCCTTTCTGAACATGATCTCTTATAAAGTGATGTTTAATTTCTATATGTTTTGCCCTTGAATGCAATATGTCATATGGAACAATAGTTCTCACAACAATAAGTTTCAACAAATTATCCATAAGTCTCGAGACATATCAATAATGTACATTCTCCCCCTAATTCAATATACCAACATCAACATTAAGATTTTCATTAAAGGTGACTAAGTTAAAATATTCTAATGATACAACAATGAGATCTTAACTTTGTGGTAAAATACTTAATAATGTGAGTCTGGAACTCATTATCTTTCTTAAAAAATAGAATTACAAATTAGAGAAAATATATAATACTTTAAAGCCATAAAAAATGAGTGGTTACAAAAATAGAAATAAAAAAGTTAATATACACAAATAAATAATGTACATTTTTCCACTAATCCAATACTCAAACAAAACTCATTAAATACTTCAAAATTTAATCTTATTTGTTATCATCAAAACCAAAGTTTGAGGGGTTGGACATCATCCAAAGTCTTAGGTTCTAACAGTAAGGTTCTCTGACTTCAACACTTCAAATCTTCAGCCATTTATAGCCTTTAACAGGGAGTAACTGTTGTGACTAAATGGTCTTCTTCTTGGTCTTAGGCTTCATCTATTGGTGAAGATGTCCGTTGAGGCATTTAGTGTAACATTTAATGCATGTCACCAACTTGTCAATCTGATCTGATAAAGCAGCTTGCTTATCTCCCTTTACTTGCACTCCATATCTTGCGTTAGAGGTCAAATCACCTTTTGTGCATTAAGTACCCCGCAACTTGTTTTGTCACACCTTTCAATGGAGTCGGTAGTTTTTCCTTTTGACTTCTATTTTTTTTATGCTCTTCGATAGATCCTATGAAGAATAAAAGAACATTTTCAACACAAAGGATCAAAACATCAAAGCATTTAACATGATCATAAATGCACAAACTCAACAAGTGGTAGGCTACCGTCTGATAGATAGACGCAAACACTATATTGCTTCTATCTGTCTCGCGATAAGACGTAGAATTCAAAACCTAATATTTGTTTGCACAAATCAAAACATTTGAGGGACTTGATTCGTCTTATGACTTAACAATATATATATATATATATATATATATATATATATATATATATACACAGTGGTGGATGTAGGTTCACACTTGTGGGGGCAATTGCCCCCACAAGATTTTTTTTTATTTGTTAATGTATAATAAAAAAATATATATGCCCCCATAAAAAAAATATATTTCCCCCACATGTTGTGCCCAAACCAAAGCTCAAACAGACATAAGACACTCAATATAAAAATTGTATGCTTAAGCCCAAACAGTTTAGCCCAATTTGGCAATTCCCATTCTATAACAATAATACAAAAAAGAGCACACATTTCATACTAACTTACATTACACATTTTCATTTTATGACTACACCCTCCCAATTCCCAAATAGAGCAAGTAAGGTTTTGAGAGAGATTGGCACCGTCTCGCTTTTAAGAATTTCTAGTTCCTTTTTTCTATATATAATGCCTCATATTTCTTCCCATTCAACTTGATTCCTGAATCTCATTCACACGATCACGGAGGTTCTGCGGAGTTGAGGTTTTACGAAGTTGCGGGGTTTTGTGGAGTTGTGGAATTCTTGCACAAGTTTTTGTTTTGTGACTTAAAGGTAAAAAATTTATCCAAAAATAATCTATTACTCTTGGTGGCATGAGCATGACTGCAACTTGATTAAACTTATAGAATTTGAAATACATATTGAACTTTTTGACATTTGATTCAGTATAGATAGATTTATATATATAAATTATAAATTTATAATTAATCTTGCAATGGTATTGATACTCCTCCGGGGAACACATTAGATATTGTTTGGTAGCTTGGTTTTGGTTAGGATTCATCTTATATGAACACTAAAAGGGAATTAATTTTTTAGGGCCCTCGTAGCTTCTGGTTTTGGTGTAGAATGGATGACTCTTATAAGCAATCAGTTTTAGTCTACTAAACTTGGGTTCTAGATTTCTAGGAAAAAGGGCATATAACTTTTTGAATATCTAGATTTTTGGTTTGGCTAGCAAGAGTTCCCCAAGTAAATAGTAATCATTAGCTTTGGTGTCTTGCTATATATATGACCGGTCTTGCAGCACAGTAGCTATAGTTTTTTGGTTCTAAAAGATTGATGCTATATTGCTATGTTTTGGTTATAATAGGTACATACATTTTGTTACAAACTTACAAATGTAGCATGCTTTTGTAATTTGTAAATTGTAATGTTTCCACAAGTACCACTACCCACTGGTACCCTTTTATTTTCAATAAATTTTTCTGTTAGGTGTTAGCTGATAAAAAAAATTAATTTGCTTCATTTTATTCTTTTTAATGTCACTATGTGAAACTGAAAGCTACTTTATTCAGTTTTTTTACCTTAATTAGTTTTATATATTTTTATTGCAGTGCGCTAGAAATGGAGAAATATTTAAAAAGGAATTCCACATCAGAGTCTTGAGAATTTATTGAAAGTGAAAAACCACCAACATCCGTGAAAAAGAGATTCTTAGAAGTTGATTTGAAAAATCTTCCTGCTGATCCGGGAGAGAGGAAACAAATATCATGTTATCATCCTATTGATCAGGATAACATCCGAAGAACTTATTTGCAAAAAGGACCTTGTCAACTAAGAGAGCGTGATTTTCCAAAACGACAATTTGGGACTCTATTTCGAAAGTTTAATCCTGACTGATTTTTGGAATTTGGAAATTGGTTGGAATATAGTGCATCAAAAGATGCCGCATTTTGTTTATGTTGTTATCTCATGAGACCTGATATGGGAGAACAAAAGAGTGGTGATGCATTTTTGACTGACGATTTTTCAAATTGGAAAAAAAAAGGATAGGTTGAAAAGCCATGTTGGAGACTTTAATAGTGCTCACAATTAAGCTTTGAGAAGTTGTCAAGCATTAATGAACAGAAAACAACATATTGAAGTTGCTATTAACAAGCAATCAAATTTAGTGAAAAGGGAATACATGATTCATTTGATGACAACAATTGACTGTATTCGATTTCTATTAAGGCAAGGGTTGGCATTTCGTGGTCATGATGAATAAGTTCATTCACAAAATCAAGGTAATTTCCTTGAGCTTCTTTATTTTTTGGCCAATCATAATGAAGAGATTGATAAGGTTCTAAAAAATGCTCGTGGAAATCTCAAATTAGTGGCACTTAATATTCAAAAGGATATTGTGACAGTTGCAGCTTGTGAGACCACAAAAATTATTGTTGATGATGTTAGAGATGATTTCTTTGCCACTTTAATTGATGAATCTCGAGATATATCAATTAAGGAGCAAATGTCTGTTGTTTTGCATTACGTACATAAAAATGGAAGTGTCATTGAGAGGTTTCTTGGTCTTGTTCATGTTTTGAATACAAGTGCCATATCTTTAAAATTGGCATTGGAATCATTGTTTGCAAAGCATAGTTTAAGCCTATCAAGAGTGCGTGGACAAGGATATGACGGGGCTAGTAATATGCAAGGTGAATTCAATGGCCTCAAAAGTTTGATTTTGAAAGAAAACAGTTCTGCATTCTATGTTCATTGCTTTGCTCACCAACTTCAATTGGCACTTGTGACAGTTGCAAAAAAAACAAGTTGAAATTGGTTGTTTTTTTAGTTTGGTTAACAATCTATCTAATGTTCCATGTAAACGACGGGAGATTCTTAGAGAAAGTCAAATTCTTAGAGTTACTGAAGCATTAAAGAGTGGAGAAATTTCTAGTGGTTCTGGCTTGAATCAAGAGACTACATTGAAACGAGCTGGAGATACAAGATGGGGCTCACATTATGGTACGCTACTTAGCTTGATCTCTTTGTTTACTTCAGTGATTGATGTCCTTGAATTTGTTGAGGAATATGGCATAAGCTCATAGCAATGTGTTGAAGCATGTCATTTATTGAAATCTATGCATTCTTTTGAATTTATTTTTAACTTGCACTTGATGAGGCATATATTGGGGATCACTAATGAGTTGTCTCAAGCACTACAAAGAAGTGATCAAGATATTGTAAATGCTATAGCATTAGTTAGAGTGTACAAGGAAAGATTACAATGCATGAGAGATGATGGTTGGCATACTTTATTAAATGAAGTATCATTGTTTTATGAAAAGCAAGATATTAAAATTCCAAATATGGATGATGCATTCATTACACAAGGAAGATCAAAGCGTAAAGTTCAAAAAGTTTCAAATCTCCATCACTTTCAAGTTGAGTTATTTTATCAAGTGATTGATAGACAACTTCAAGAGCTAAACAAAAGATTTACTGAGGTGAACACTGAGTTGCTTCTTTGTGTAGCAAGCTTAAATCCAAGAGATTCATTTTTTTGCATTTGATAAGGAAAAGTTGATTCGTTTGGCAAAGTTTTATCCATCAGAATTTTCTTCTGTGGAACTTATGGGGCTCGAAAGTCAACTTGAAACTTTTATTAGAGAAGTTTGGTCTGTTGATCAATTTTTAAAGTTAGATGGGATTACTGATCTTTCTCAAATGTTGGTGAAAACTAAAAAGCATATTGTGTATCCGATGGTATACTTACTTGTGAAGTTAGCTTTGATTTTGCCTGTGGCAACTGCAATAGTTGAAAGATGTTTCTCTGCATGAATTTTGTGAAGAATAGAATGCGCAATCACATGGGAGATGAATGGTTGAATGATTGTTTGGTTACATACATAGAGAGAGATATTTTTGATAGTATTGACAATGAAAAAATCATAGAACATTTTCAAAGTATGAAAATGAGTAGAGGACAATTGTAATTTTTAGAATATTTAAGTATTTTAGATTTCTTTTGTCACGACATTATATATTTTGTAAAAGTTTGTGATATTAATTTTGTGAAAATATTATAAATTATTTCTTACCCCTACTAAGAAAATTTTCTGGACCCGCCACTGGCTATGGTTTAACGGTGGTGAAGGGAAGCAGCTGTTTGTGATTTCGACTCTGGTGTTAGGTTGATTAAGAGATGCGATGACATGATAATGGGGTCTAAAGGTTCACGAAAATTGAGTTCGTGTGTTGCAGAAGGATGTGCGACTTGGGTAGTTGTATCTGGTGTTGCTTCAGGTTCAGGTTTAGGGATATCCTATTTCATGTGTTTGGTTGGTATGGCATTGAGACTGGGTTGGGTTTGAAATACGTCATTTCAGGTTTATTTTGGCTTTGGTATGTGTGGGCTGGCTTGGTGTTTCAGGATGGTATTGGTACCTCGTGTGAGTGTGTGCTTATCATGTTTTCTTTTTTCTTCTTTTTTTGTTATGCCTGGTTGGAACACTCTAGAGGATATTACCTTTTATCTACTTATATTACTAAATTTTTAAAACTTAGAATATAAGGAATATCAGAGTTAACTATGCGAAAACAAAAAGATAAACATATACTACATAATCAAAACTAAAACAAAGCTCTTGGCACTTATATGCCTTACAAAACATAAGTAAGGTTCACACAACATAAAACTGAATCCCAAACATGGGAGATACAAAACTAGAAACATCTTCCTCCAAGCAAACAACTCCATGCTCCAAGGTTCTCTCATGAAGCGCCCACCTGCTTAACCTGTAAAAACATGAAACTAAAAGGGATGAGACATAATGTCTCAGTGAGTGTTCCAAGGACCTGTAAACACATGAAACTAAAAGGGATGAGACATAATGTCTTAGTGAGTGTTCCATAGACTCTAGGCTGACTTTCTATTCTAGAGATCCTTTTCTTAATTCTTATGCTTCTCTTTTCTTTTATTGATGATCACACTCACAAATATTACCTCATCACATCATCACTACTACTTTCTTAGACCATCCTTAACCTTTACTTAGGCACTTGGAGTTGGCCTCCTATGCCAAATCTAAGGCCATTAATGCACTAAGGCACCTAAACATCACTCTTACTCTTTGAACCCTCACTAGAGTCTAGGGATGGCAATGAGTAGGGTCTGGGTAGGTTCCTATAGTACCCGTCCCCATACCCACGTTTAAAAAAAATACCCATACCCGGCCCCATATCCCGTGCGGGTAGCAACTTTAATCTCCATCCTCGTACCCGCTGGGTACCTATATACCCATACCCGCACCCGCTACCCGCATTTTACTTATGTATGAAGTTAATAAATCAATAAAAAAAATAGGCTTAAATGTAATTTTGGTCCCCTATTTTGCACAATCCGCAATTTTAGTCCTCCTATTTTAAAATAGAGACATTTAATCCTCCTATTTTGTACAATCAGCAATTTTGGTCCCTCTATTTTAAAATAGAGGCATTTAGTCCCCCAATTTTATAAAATTCGTAATTTTGGTCCTTCCATCAAATTGAAAGCATTGGCAGTTAAGAGATTAATGTTGACCTTAACATGGCCCAAATATAGTGACTTGACACAAGATTATTTATTTATTTTTTAATTATTTTAAATACTAAGTAATAATTATTTGTTTATCTATGTCACTAAAGCACATGTCACGTCAATTTTAATGGTTGGGTAGTCGTGAGTCCTAATATAAAAATCCTAATATAAAAATCACAAGTCTTAATCATTTGTTTTAAACTAGTTCTATGTTGTTGAAGCACATGACACGTCGTAGTCAAATAAATGATATTACTTTTTTTTTAAATATATTTTTCATCAATTATTCTACTCGGTATTTAAAATAATTAAAAAATAAATAATAATCTAGTGTCACATCACTATATTTGGATCACGTTAAGGTTAACGCTAATCTCTTAACGGTCAACTTTTTCAATTTAATGAAAGGACCAAATTTTCATATTTTACAAAATTTGGGGACTAAATGTCTCTATTTTAAATAGGAGGGCTAAAATTATGGATTGTACAAAATAGATGGACAAAAATTGCATTTAAGCCATAAAAATATTAATTAAAAAATTACTACAAGTAAATTGAAAATTCACGCTTAAATAATTCAAACTTAACATTAAAAGCATCCACACATAATATTAAAAATATAAAATATAAAATTATTGTAAGTTATAACATAAATCTTTTACTATTAGTATTAGTTTATGGAAAATATAAAATAATCTTTTTTTACAGAAAAGTATATATATAACATAATTATTTATTTAAGTAAGTTATTTTAATTACATTAATATATTAATATATTATATTATATATATGGTAGGTGCGGGGCGGGGCAAGTACTATAGTACCCGTACCCGCACCCGCAAAAAATTATGGGTAAATACTCGGCCCCAGCCCCAATAAGCGGGTATTTACCCGACCTGCTTGTGGATATATTTGCGGGTACCCGTAGGGTCCGGGTACACTTTGTCATCCCTACTAGGGTCTCACTTTCCTATCACATTAGAGGAGAACATGCTTAACCTTGCCTTTCCTTTTAGCCCGACTAGGGCCTACATAGCCTATCTACGAGGTATATTCTCTTGCATACCCCTATGGGTAGCTCACATTGCACGCACGTCCTCTTCTAATGTATAGGCTTACCTTTCATCGCTCACCTAGCAACTAGACTCACAACTCTTTTTATATACCATGCACATCAACATTCCCTAGTTGAGTTCTATAGTTGTGTGGTTTGTATTATCTTTTTATTAGTTATAATCTTGATTGTCCGTCATTCTTAGGTTGGCTGAGCTCTAGCCAGGAGAGGTGTCCCTCCCACTATGACCTCTTACTACTACCAGTCAAAAGTAGTTAAACCACCTTCCGTTATCGAAGGCATGTTCCTCTAAAACATTCTTCCCTTACCGAAGAATGAGTCATTCTTCCCTATGAAGAACCCCTTCTTCACTTATGAAGATGGTTGGTTTTCCCCCATGGGTGTCTGGGTGACGGTCCCTTCACTCACCTCTAGGGGGGCCTCTTAGCCCTTTTCTCTTACAACTCCTCGTGAGTTGCGTAACTTATTCCTTTATTGGGATCATAACTTTCTTTTGAATCCCTTCCATAAAAACCTTTTATAAAGAAATCCTTTTTCATAACGTTTTTGAAAACTCATCACTCCTTGGTGACATAGAGGATCCTTATCCCTTTTGCACACCGTTGTACGCCGAGCGTTCGGCTCTCGGACATGACTGGTACCAGAGAAGGTTTCACCCTATATCACTGAAGGGATATCTTTATCTAAAACCTTTAAATGAAACTATAAACTTTGCTTAAAAGCCTTTTCTAAAGCTTAGGGGAAACTTCCCACCTTTTTACTAAAAGGCATAGGTATAATAATCTTAAGTGTTTTATGTATCTTTTATTTAAGGGAGTTTATCGTAACATACAATCCTAAGCATATGCAACAACCACATGATTGCAATAAAGGTGCAAGCATAACATTACAAAACATCAAGGTACAAAGAGGAAACCAAGCAATAACAGTTATCCAAAGATCATACTTAGAGGATAAAGATATAAACATACATAAGCTCCTCATAAACTCCTCACACAGCTTCAAACCCCTTTCTGGAGGTTCTAAGCTTAGCCTAGCATGTTTCCACGCTTGGCCTGACCCTCTAAGGCTAAAAAAAATCTCCATTCTGTACTTCTCAAGCTAAGCCTAAATCTGGGGCATAGCTTCAAGTCCCCTGAAGCTAAAACTCCAATTTGTGGTACTCAGGCTAAGCCTGAATTCAGGGCTTAGCCTCAAGTCCCCTGAAGCTAAAACTCATATCTGTGGTACTCAAGCTAAGCCTGAATTCAGGGCTTAGCCTCAAGTCCCCTGAAGCTAAAACTACAATATGTGCTTCTCAGGTTAAGCCTAAATCCATGGCTTAGCCTGGCGCTACAAAACCCTTCGCGATTTCTTGCGAAATTGCTTCCTATGGCCATCCATGGCCCCCTAAAATGCAGCCCAAGCATTCCATTCACTCACATAACATTTCTATTACAAACCACAGCCCTCAAACAACCTAAGCAACCTCTTAATCTCTCCCAATCACTCAAAAATCCATCAAAATCTTACTTAGGGATTAAAGGGGAGGAAAAGGGGGAAATAATCAATAAAACAAGAACCATTGAGGGATGGGGAAGACAAGGGGAGGAAGCACTCACATCGGGGTACTCATATCTGAGCTCTGGGCACTGGATCTCTAATCTCTGCTCCACTTCTCTCCTCTTCCTCTTCTTCCTTCTTCTCCTCCTTCTCTCTAACTCCTTTCTTTCTTTTCTCATTCTCTCTCTAACTTTCCCTTCTCCTTCTTTACTTAAACCGTGTGTGTGGGGGGGCTTAGTGGGCCTTGGCCCACCTTGGGCCTTGGCTTCCCATCTAGGTCCTATTATCTTATTCCTGTCAACTCTTAATATAAGGTAACTGTTATTGATAATGCCTAAGGGTATCTTTTAATCCATTAAATATATGGATTATTCCACAAAAGAGGTTTCTTTATTATTTATTACTAATGTCCATAAACTGGGGATGTTACACTGGTCATCTAGGCATTTTCTACAGAGCATTTTCAAGATGGCCTCCCAACTCACTACCTCTCTCCCCTTTTATACTCTTAAACCTTCTTCTCCTCTTGTTTCAAAATTCATTTCTTTTTATTCATTCTTGTCATATTGTTCTGGTGCAGTCTGAAACAAATGTTGTTGGTTATAGGGTGGTGTCAGAAGGCAACAGACCAAATCCATATTGTCTCCAATGGTGTGAAGAGGGATATCAGAGGACATGGTGTAGTGCCATGGTGGAAGTAAAAAAGCTGGATTGTTTTGATCAAAAATGGTAAAAGGCATGAACAAGGGAAAAGGAGGCTTGGATGCATATCGAAGAGAGCCTAGCCTGTTACGCGTTCTCTATTGCATTGTGCTTTTCTTTTCTTTCTTTTTCAAATCTGAATTGATCTTTTGTTTTTATTATTTTTTTTGTTCTTTTTATTTTACTTCCTTTTTGTATTTGTGCATTATGAATGTAAACTAAAATTATCATTTTTCATTTCTTTTTTTCTTTTTTTTTTTAAAAAAGAAAAAAGCTGACAACGTAAGAAAAAGAAAAGTTCATGGGCTAATGGTCTTATTAAATAAAACTAAAAGAGGCATAAGAAAGATTAACAACAAAATAAAATAAAATAAATAAAATAAATAAAATGAAATAAAAAAAAAAGGTGGACAAAATTGTGTATTCACACTTACTGTGGGTACTAAGAACATCAACCACAAAAGTTTGGGATATACAAGTTGTTCCAAAAGGAAAGGTTGGGGTACCCGCTATATCAAGTCACAAATATATACATCAAGGTAGGGGATAAGTCTAGGCCATCCAGGCTCCCACAGATGGCTATGTCTAACATCCATCTGCACCACTAGTGTGGCCCTCCTGTGATCCTTCTCGCTCGTTCACTACTTAGAACCAAACAAAACCAAGAAACACAAATAAGGAGGAGTGAGGTTTTGTAGTAAAGTACGATAGAGGCAGGAGAGCAAACACACATATAACACATACACACATATTGAATGGTATATCCTTACTATATGGATGGCCAAAAACATTTAAGTATATCCCAGACAAGTATATAAAATATTACTATTACGCAAAGTCGTATCCCTCAAACACTAGTAACCGTACATACACTAGACATCACACAAATCTAAAATTACTGCAGCTCATATATATCAAACAATCACAAGGTTAGTTGTCCTATTGAATGCGGTGCATGATTCCTATGTTAGTCATTACTACTCTTTCATTAATAATGTCATGCAAGGGGTACCCAAGTAGTATTTATATGGCACTTGGAACTAAGCTATGGAATAACCTAGAAACTCGGGGTGGCACTAAGCCTAGGATATCACCAAGTCTGGGGTGGCACTAAGCTTGGGATGCCGTGTTGCATGATTTCTTTCAATGTCTTTCTCTTAGTATTAAAGAAGAGAAGGATGGAATAAATTTTCATGGAAAACGCTTGCCTTCTCATTTGTAAACCTTTCCTTTTTTCATTTCATAATCATTTTCTCACCCATAAATCCAAATCACAAGCCTTTAATAGGAGGAAAAAAATGTTTATAACAAGTTAAAACATCAAGTATATTTATATAAGCAAAAGAATTAGGAGTTAGAGTATACTAAGTAATATGATCATAAGTTATATAGGTCTAAATATAAATGTAAGTAGGTAGTATTGAAGGAACATAGTATAAGTTTACTTAAACCAAAAGTTGTACATAAAAAAAAATAAAACATAAATTAGCTTGAAAACAATTAAGAACAATAAAAGGGTAGTTTGGGTGAGAAAAATCCCAAAATCTATAAAACTCATTGTTTAGGGCTAAGAATTTATAGACAACTTCTCAAAGGATCAATAAAGCACTGCTACTTTTTCTATAATTTTGTAACTGCCACAGCTGCCTCAAATCAAGTCCCATTTCACAGCCAAGAAAAACAACTGCAGAATTTTATTCCATCTCCATGCTCATTTTACCAAATTCATAATTAACTCTCTAAGAATGCAAATTGAGTGATTCCAAGTTCTATAGAACCCTTGTCAAGTCTATTTCCTACTAAACATACATATCAATCACCAATCCATGCCAAAAAATATATTTTATTATTTTCATCTCGCAGCCACACAGCATCACCATCAACAGGACATGTTGCAGTGTAAAAAATCACTGAAAATTGTACAAAATTCAAAATAACATGGGATTGATGGCATTGTGAAGAGGACACACAAATCTACAACACTACCAAAAATTATTTAAAACCAAGACCTGTGGAAAACACAGTGTAGACCGTAACACATGACTTGTGCTGTCTCACAATTCCAAAATATAATATCAAATGATTTAAGTCATTCCTTCACTTCTAAAATTCCTTCCTATTACTTGGATATCAAAAGTATAGTTTAATTTATTTCCAAAACACCTAAGGACAGTAATGAAATCGAGGATTCAAACTTTACATCTCTTGCACCCTTCATATGTAAACAAATTCACAAGACACCCCACATGTTCATGCCTAAAAATCTAAATTTCCACATTTTATACTAGTAATTAACATATAATTTCATCAATTCATTAAGACACTCATACAACAACTATCGTCTCAAATACCCAACAAGTTCTTGTTTAAAAAAAAAAATCAGAAACTCAAAATCCACAAGTCAATTAGTACACAAACGATATGCTTATGCCAATCTAGTACTCATATACCAATCACACTTTAACACGCATCCACCTTTAGCACCACAAGATTAATTCACTTAGAGCAGCAATAAGGCACAATTAATTTAAGCATATAAGCATCTCCTAAATACCATTCACAACTCACCATTCACAAATTAATCATACAATTGAATTCTCTCACAACAAATATAATTAACACTTGATTAAGCAAAATTCTCTTAATTGGAAACAATAAGAACAATTTAAATCATAAAAGGACATAGTGCTTAAGTCAAAGTAATTACACGCACAAGTCTCAATGATCATAGTTCACATAATTGAAGCATAACAAGTCATCAAACTCAACATAAAAGTTTATTTATAAATCATTCCCATACTCACTACTTAGTCAATCATAATTCACTCGGTTAAAGCTTTTAAGCTAATAAAGGTATTATGAAACATGATTCATAAGATATTCTGGCCATGTACATCGATCGTAATAATCAAAAATTATATAATTATCACATGACATAATATAAAAAGTGTTCTTTGAACAATTCAATTAAATGCTTTGAGTCGAGGTTTGCCAGATAGTGAGAGAACAACAACGTTATCTCGACATCATAATTAACTACTATGTATAACAATGGGGGCAAATTACGCCTTACGGTGAGTCATAATTCGACTATTCAACACTAAAACCCCAAAAGCATTAAGAGTGAGGAACTCCTTACCCTCTCCGTACGCCAAGACGTATAGTACCCCTCACTCCCCCCTACCTGAGGGTTTGCCAGGAATCTCCAAGAGTACTCTGAGACGTTATCCTTCGTGCGTAGAACTTTTACTCCAACACTTTATCGGCATAAATTTCTCTACGGGAAAAAGAATGACAACTGAAGACTGTCAAATTAAAGAGCACCAAGAGAATTGAAATTTCTAATTAGGGAATTTGAATCTACCAAATTAAATTGGAGTCAAGAATGTGCACACAACCTCAAAGAAAATTCATATTTGTGGAGACAAGACCTGGACTAGCTTGAGTGGAGAAGGAGACAAATTGGGTCTTGCATGTTGATTTGAATGAAGGCAAGGTAAGGATTTTAGTTTGGCTGAGAAGGAGTGTGCGTTCATGCAGGGAAAGGATGGCACAAGGTGGTGGCTTGAGCTACTAGTGTCGTGGACATCAAGGTTTTTCTTGTGTGTGTGTGTGTGTGTGTGTGTGTGTGTGTGCAAGCTAGTAACGAAAGAAAAAGAAAATGGAAGGCATGGTTTTCATGTTACTTAAATGGGTTTTGGAAGAAAAATATGAAAAGGCATATGGCGGTGGTGTTTTATTGTAGTGTGTTAGGTGTTCATTTTATTTTTTTTTGGTGAAGAAAAGGGGCAAAGCCCCAAAAAAAACACTAAAAACCGCGAGGGAACGCGGTTGAGTTTACATCAGCTAAAACAACAAGAGAAATGAAGGAAGGCACACCCTAAAAAATCTTCATTCGGCCCTATAACTGTAATCCATAATTAGCCAGGTGTTCATTTTATAAAGCAATAAATTGAGAATAAAAAGGATGTGGCTGCACGTGTGCTATATATATGTATATATACATGGAAAGAATTGATATGTAATAAAGGTGGTAGCACATAGTTTCCTGGAGGCATAAGGTTCATAATATGTATAAAAAAAATGAATCAGATTAGTAATTTAAGATAGCAAAAATAAAATTTGTTTATAAATTTAATTGAATAAAAAGAGTAGAATATAATTTAAGATATAAAGGTGTGATCACAAATTAAATCTGGACACAAAAGGTAGCTATTTAAAATAAACAATAGGAATTGCTATAACAATAATTGGTGTCTTTGGAATTTATTTGGATATACTTAGGGTACAAGAATAAAATTTAGATATTATTGAGATGGTACAAAGATCTCAATATAACTATTTCAGAACTTAGATCATTTTATGAGATAGAAATTGTGTTATTTATTTGACCACTTTGGTTCTAAATGAGCCCCAAAGTGTTTAGTTCTCATCATGGGTACAAGAATAAAATTTAGATATTATTGAGATCGTACAAAGATCTCAATATAACTATTTCAGAACTTAGATCATTTTATAAGATAGAAATTGTGCTATTTAATTGACCACTTTGGTTCTAAATGAGCCCCAAAGTGTTTAGTTCTCATCATGGGTATTAGTGATTATAAAATCACTAACTACAAGTACACGTCCCTAAGACACTAGCTGCTCTCTATTCAAAAACCTTAATATACTATCCACAAGCTAACAACAATGATAATAACTACACTATATAAAAAAATCAAATAATTTTTCATAAACATATCAAGCAATCAATCAAACACATATTATAAATACACTATAGCAACTTACAAGCTAACACCTCAAAACAAGATGCTACACAATCGACTTGGCATTCCCGACAAGGACGGAGCTATAACCATGGTTGGTGAGAACGACGTGTCACTTGAGTTAAATAACTTGTACCAAACATGAGTTGTGTGCTCCCAATCGTCATCCACACAGTTGCGTAAGACCATTAAAGCCTGGGAAGTTTAATGGCAGTGGGGCCTAAAGGAGTAGATGTTATGAGATAGATACTCGGACTAGGATTACCGTGAGTGGTTATCGCTAATGAACCATACTAGTGGTTGTATAGGTTGTTTGGGACTGTTAAGTCCGTTTGTTTTGTAGTGATCAAGGAAATGGAGAACTCACTCCCATGCTTTACCCTTTTTCAGATGGAGATGAATGTTTATGCGCGATCGTCGGAGATGGAATGGAATGACTATGACAAGCGTTAAGGATGTGGATAGACTTGTTCAAGGAAATAAAAGATTCCTTGAGGATGTCTCATGGGTATTTTGGGTTTTACTTTTCATTGAGTCACTACTCTGAGTCTCAGTCCTTTCTTCTATAAATGAGAGTAGACTAGGATTTAGTATTATGATATATCATTTTTCTTCATGTGACTTATTCAAAAAATGTAATCGTTTTCAAGGATGTAAATCATGTATTTATGTCCGTGTATTGTGTAACACCCCACTATTTATTTTATTATGTGTGTATGTAAATAAGTGTTGTGAAAATGCTTTTAATTAATTAACTGAATAAATGGTAATTTGGGAATATGAATATAGATATATAAAAGAATGAGTATTCTATTTGAAGTCTTGAGGTAGGCCTTTTGTGTGGAACACCAGCCTTCCTTTTAGGAACACCCTCTCCTGATGGGCCTTAAGTCCACCCTCCAACAGTATATAACGACTGTCTTAGTAGTCTCCTGACCAAAAAGAAAGAAAAGCTTCTTCTTACCTCTTTCTCTGGTTGCATTGGCCTGCTGCCTTTACATGTTGCTGCAGTAGAGTGATCACAAGGGACCACGCGAGAATCAGCACTGCATTCGTGAGGGAAGGACTGTTGAAGCACCCCTGTAGCATCCTCTTCTCTTTGCTGCGTTTTCTTATCTCAAGGTAGGAGGGGGAGTGGGTTTCTTCTTATGGTCTATATGGCATTGTCCATGGGTAGATGAGTTCTGAGTTTTGCATGTGCATTTTCTGTATGATCTGAGTCTTGCATATGTGTTTTTTGTATGATCTGAGTCTTGCATGTTGTGTTTTCTGTGAAATCTGTGGATAGTCCGTGTTGTTTATGGGTCTGGGAGTGTCGAATTTTGATTCTAAACCTTCATGACCCCAAACACTATTAGTTTCTCCTACATCCTCGTGGTCTGGACGAGTCCTAAATACCAGAAGTTCTGAGTCTTGCATGTCATGTTTTCTGTGAGATCGGTGGACGGTTTGTGTTGTTTTATGGGTCTGAGGGTGTTGGTCTTCATTTCTGAACCTTCATGAGCCCAATCGAAGTTAGCTTCTCCTTCATCCTCGTGGTCTGGATGGGTTATGAATACCAGGATTTTTTAGTCTCGCATGTTGTGTTTTCGGTGAAATATGTGGACAATCTGTGTTGTTTTATGGGTTTGGGAGTATTAGTTTTGTTTCTAAAGCCTTTGAAACATGTTCTTAGGCGTTTGGGATCCCTTGGGAGACCTTGAGTCCTGCAGAAAAGTCTATTACTACCTTCCTTCATTTTTACCCAACACCAGCATCCAGTGACCCAGTGTCAAGTGACACAGGTGTCAAAATAACATCAGCGTCCACCCAGTGTCAAGTGACACATGTGTCAAAATAACATCAGCGTCCAGTGACCCAGTGTCAAGTGGCACAAGTGTTAAGTAAAACCAGCGTCTGGTGACCCAGTGTTAAGTGACACAAGTGTCAAGTAACACCAGCGTCCAGCCAATGTCAAGTGACCCCAACATCCAGTGACACAAGTGTCGAGTGACCCCGGCATCAAATGACACCAATGTCCAGTGACTCAATGTCGAGTGACTCCAGCGTCCAGTGACCCAGTGTCCAGTGACCTTAGCGTCCAAGACTCAGTACTGTCATGCAATGTGAATGTATTGTATTCGTTTCTTTTGTATTGTTCCTTGTAAGGTGTGATTGATATGTTGTTGGATGAACTATATAACTGTGCAAGTGTGTTTGACTTGTGAATGAATAATGCATAAGTATGAAGTGAGATAAGAGGTTTCGTCATATGCCATTGAGACAGGTGACCTAGCCTGTGAGAGGCAAGGATGGGCCTGGGTGGTATTATGATTGTGAGTGACCTAGCCTACGAGAGGTGAGGATGGGCTCACTTAGTGTGATGTGCATTCGTGAGGAATCTGTCATATAGTGGAATGTTAAGAGTTAGGAAGGGGTGGAATAGACATGGACTGCAAGGTAGAGGTCGTGACAGGTTAAGCCTGGACCTTGGGGGTTATGAGTGTCTTAGTGTGGAAGTTCCAATGGCTCTTGCTGATCCCATGAGTTAGGGCTTCCTTGCAACACTAGACGACCCTGACGAGCCACTGGAGGACACCATTCTAGGTAGTGCGGTTTATGCCGAAGGCATCGACATCGATGAGCTTCTTATGGGTAGACATGTGCTCCTAGACTATTCCAAGAGGTAGAGATGGTACTGCATGGCATACGAAGTAGAGTCTAGGGGGTATTGCATCACACATGCATTAGTTGGTTTGTCGTTGGACGATGTGATATGTGTGTGAACTCCATGAGCGAGTTACATGACGTAGTCCTTAGTTATTGCTTACATGTGATTTATCTACATTTGTGAATGATTCTCACTCCCTTTCTTTGTTGTTGTTCCTGTTGTTTATGTTTACGATGATCGCCATTTGCAGGTGAGGATCGTCCAGTCATGAAGCATGACGTGGACGAAGGGGCTTAGCCTCCGTGCTTAGTTTATATTTCAGTTGGGACCTGTGCTCTGATAGCTGTGACATTGGGGTAGGGTTATATGTTTATGTTTTCTTCTTTAATTTGTTGAATATCTTACTTGATGTATGGCTTTTGGAGTGCCACTTGTTGGATGCACCTTTTTGTATTTCTTTTAATCATTGGACGACCAAGAGATTTGTGCATGTGAATCTTTTACTCGTAAGGAGTTTTTGAAAAGTCGATATTTCCTTATATAACATCTTATTATTTTCGCATCCTTCTCTTTAAATAAAGTGTTTTGGGGGTAAAGGGTGTCACATATTGGACTTGCTTAATGATGAGTTGAGAATATTTAAATGAAGTTCCACTATGTTTTAATAGTTTGTCGCAAGTATGACGTTTTGTAAATCGAGTTTTTTTTTTTTTTACTAAGAATGATATTTCATTTAAAGGGTGTTTTTAAGTGTGTGGTAAATATAAAAGAATGGTCTTCTTCTAGAATTTCAAGTAATAAGGTTTAAAGAAAATAAATTTACCATTTTTCAAAATAATGTTTTTAATAATTAAATACTAATTTATTCCGCAAATTTCAAAATTAATAAGAAAATCCTTAATAGTAACAAGAGTGTTACACCAATCATAACATTAGCCTACCATGTATGGTAAGTTTGTTGATTTTTATAAAATTATCTTAAAAATCATATTAACAGTTGTGATTAGATAACAGTGTAAAACTATTTTATACTGTTAGTGTATCACCATGAAACTCATAAAGTAATACAATAAAAATAAATTATTAATTATTTTAAAAATATTATAATAAAAGATATTTATAACCCTCTTTTTAGAACAAGTAGAAAATTGGGAAATTAAAATAGGTCGGATATGCATTTGGGGTTTGTCATTTGCGGGACCCAGCAAAACACTCAAATCGGTAGGTACAGTTGTCACTCCCTCCTTCTTCTTACTTGCATTATTACAAACTCACCAACCAACCGCTGTTTGTTTCCTTTGTCTCCTTCTTCTGACTTACTATTACATTACATCTCCTCCGTTCATGGACCATCATGGTGAAACTCCTCCTCAACCTTCCATCATCCTCATCTTCTAAACTCCTCTCCAAATACATACTCTCCCTCTCCAACAAACTCCCACCACTAAACCTACGCACCTTCTCTCAAACAACCATGTCCGTTAACCTACGCACCCACGCCTTCGCGGGCAACCCGCTCAGATCCCGGACCCCCAATCGGGTCGACCCGTTTTCTCCCGCCGCGGCCCACGAGACTCTCAAGGACCGAATTCTCGACAACACGCACGTGTCCGCTTCCGTGAATTTGAAGGTGTTGCCTTTCAGAAACGGGAGGCCGTTGGCTTCTTCGTCGAGCGGCGACACGTGGCGCCTAGGGTGGATCGCGTTGGAGGAAGTGAAGGGGCTCTTGGGCGCGGACTTGAGCGCCGACTCGTTCGTGTATTTGGGGTCCGACTCCGACGAGGATGCGGTGTACTGGGCGATCGACGTGTCGAGGGAGAGTGGCTTGGTGGCCGAATTCGGTGCCATGAAGCTGTGCTTCGTCGAGCTTAGGACGCTCATGGTCGCTACCGATTGGGTGGATTTGAAGGCCATGGGGAACCTGGCTATGGCGGGCCATGTGAGTTGCTTTTTGATTGTTTCTCTTGACTTGCGTTTGCCATTGGGAATTCGAACTCGCGACCTGGTTTTGATTGCCATGATTTGTTTTTGAGTAATGATATTGATACCGCTCGAAATTCTCTACCAAGTATGAATGTAAGAGGAATTGCCATGATTGGATGAAATTTGTTGAAAATCATCAATTTTGGTGGTGGGTCTCACTTTTAGATTAAGAGAGAATTATTAAATGATAAGTGGACCTACCAAAATTGATAATTTCTAACAAATTTTAACCAATCACAGTGAGAGTGTTAAAAGCATAGTGTTAGAGAAAGTGTTCTTAGCATTCCTAGTGTATGTAAATATATGTAAATATGGATAATTTTGGGATAACTGTCACTTTGGTCTCCGAAAGTGTAATCCACTGTCACTTAAGTCTCTGAAAGTATGAAAATGTCACTTTAGTCCCTGAAAGTGCAATTTGTCTGTCACTTTAGTCCCTGAAAGTGCAATTTGTCTGTCACTTTAGTCCCTGAAAGTGCAATTTGTTTGTCACTTTAGTCCTTTTGATAAAAAAAATTCTTTAAAATTAACGTTTACCTACGTGACATGTTATTCATGTAGTTAGATAACGTGTAATGTTGGCACGTGACATGTTATTCATGTAGTTAGATAACGTGTGACATGTTATTCATGTAGTTAGATAACGTGTAATGTTGGCACGTGACATGTTATTCATGTAGTTAGATAACGTGTAATGTTGGCACAAACGTTAATTTTAAAGAATTTTTTTTATCAAAAGGACTAAAGTGACAAACAAATTGCACTTTCAGGGACTAAAGTGACAGTTTCATACTTTCAGGGACAGTGGATTACACTTTCAGGTACTAAAAAGGTAGTTTACCCATAATTTTGTCTCACAGGTGGTTAGAGAGTAAATGTATGTGATTATATACAACTACTGATCTGTAGTTCTATACTTGTGGCACTAATGGTTAAATATGCCTCACAAGTCGTTAGTAGTGTACCGAGGTTACTGAAATGGCTAATTGTAGTGAACTTTGTCTCACAAGTGACTAAGAATAGATGAATGTGATTTATACAATTTTCAATCTGAGACTTGTGACAATAATGGTTAAATATGCCTCACAAGTGATTAATTGTGTCTGAAGTTATTGAAATAGTAATGGGGGTTAATTGTGATTTGTGCCTTAAAAGTGGTTAATTGTCTAGGTTGGTTTTCCCCCGTCTCATACTGTTTTTACTTCTAGTTGGTTTTCTATTTTGGAGCAATTTTGTAGTATAGCTGCAGTACATAGGTGAAATAGTGCCCTTTTGTTTTTTAATGTTTTGGTAGAATTGATTTTCCCAAATAAATCTTAACTGGAAATCTTACATGGAAAAGTGCGTCACTGGTGGGAAATTAATTTTGGGGTTTAAGCAAACAGGCCTTGATTCCCTCAAAGATATAGAGCATGTTTGTTTTAGCCAAATTACACTTTCTAATGCACATTCAACGTCAATCATCCTCTCATAATGAATTGACATTCAATGTAGCAAAACAGTAATTCGAACACAGTATAGTAGTCTGTTACATAAGTTCTTGGTGAGACAGAATCATTTGGTCGGGTTGATGAACTTAGACCTTTGAGAACTTTTAATGATGTTAAAAGTCCTCATGAAGTAGATTAACTGATTAAGTCTACAAATTTACATATTTAAAAACTAATTAATACTTCTTCACATTATTTTATTTTAAAATATAAATAAATTTCTACTATTAGATTCTGTATCTACCAATGTCTAAATTATCTAAAATTTAGTATGGATGATCGTTAGGAATTTTAGATAAGATCACATGATTTGACTGTTGGATTGACAAAATTTAAGGTTTGTAAAAAGCAATTGAAGGTGTAAATTTGCTAAGTTTGACAGCTGGGTCAATGGATCCTATCCCGTCCTTGAATGATAGAAATTACATTTGGGATCTGTGGCATTTAGTCATCAAATTAATCCCCTGAATGTGTATTCTCTCTTCAAATTAGTCACTGAGGTTTGTGATGTGATTACTAACTTGACCCTAATACTGCACATTTGGGGACTTTAAGCTTAATTCTCTTGTTATGGGACTAATTTGATATGCTATATTTTTTAGGGACTTTTAGCTGTGTGTGTTGTTGAGTGATGACATGACTGTTGGGTCCACCCTTTCCCTCTTTAGAAACTAATGTCGATTTTCCTTCAGATGTTTGGGAATTGAACGTAAGACCTTGTTTTGGACACTGGTCTATCCTATCAGTTGAATTAACTTCATTGGCACAATATTTGACTTAAATTAAGCTGAAAAACCTGAAATAATTGGAGAGAAAGTAAAAATATGAAAATATGCATGATACTATTCTAAAATTAACTATGGTTCTTTTTAAAATACTATGTAGACAAAATTCTATTAGGGATTAGTATGTGATTTTAATTTTTCTTAGCATTTTATTCACCTCATGTTTGGCATCAAATCAAGGAAGGAGAAAATTATTTTCTACTTCCTCATATTCATCTTCTACTTTATTTCCCCTCCCTTTGTTCCCATGTAAAGGCTTATTGTCTGACATGCTAAGCGGCCCTGTTACAAATGTTATTACTATTTACAAGCTTGGAATCAGTTATACTTTGTATTGTATTGTTTTATGGATCAATCATATTTCTTTGTTGTAAATACTGAAATACTTATGTTAGCTGCCTGCAGTTACATAATTTTCTTAGTTTGTTGACCTTTTATCCTACTTCAGTTTGCAGTACTGATAGGCAATAGGCAATTCTGCTTTTCTAACTTACTGTGCTTGGCCAGGCCAGGGCACTTCTAGAATGGCATAATATATCACGATTTTGTGGACATTGTGGAGAGAAAACAGTCCCAATGGAAGCTGGGAGGCGGAAAGAGTGTTCAAATGAATCATGCAAAAAGAGGATATATCCACGAGTTGACCCGGTTTGCTATCTTCTGTTCTAATAGTTGATTGATCAATGGATGGTCAAGTTTTGCTGAATTCCTGTGGTTGCTAAACTTATGCAGGTGGTCATCATGCTAGTAATTGATCGGGAGAATGACCGTGCCCTTTTGAGCAAACAGTCGAGATTTGTACCTAGAATGTGGAGCTGCTTAGCAGGTTTTATAGAGGTGCATGCTTGACCTAATCTAAGACCACTTCATTTTTTAGGTACTTAAATTGTGCTGTTATTACCTGAAACAGTGTAGCTTATTCCAGCAAGCTTGACTACATATAGGGGAAACTGATTTGAAATTGCATACCTACTGTATTAGCCAATGGTTACCTTAATGACAATAATATTTTTTTTTTCTAATATGCAATATTCTGTATGAGATCGTAAAAGCTCCTGTTTATATGGTCTGAACTCTGAAATTCTTGAATTTCCCTTCATTTTTTTTTAACTGGCAAGTATTGTGGGTGCGGATAGCATAAACATCTATAACATTTATGAATCAGCTTCGATTTTTGCTTCTTCTTTTTTTTTCTTTTCAAAAGCACTTTCAGAAATATTTTTATTATAAGCTATTTTGAAAGCAAAATAAGCTAATTTTAGCATGCACAGATGTAGTTAGGACATGTATGGGTAAACAGTTTAACTAAGTGCTTATTCAATGAGATCTTATTACATTAGAGCTTATGACATAAGTGCTTAAGACAATGAATAGAATTGTTGGTTGCAATTGAGAGGGGTATTGAAATAAGCTTGGTTTGATAGCTTCACTGTGAAGCTTATTGAACTAAGCTAAAATGAATTTATCAGAGGGTCAACAGCTACTTGCATAAGCTTAACCAAGTTTTCAGCTTAAAGTACTTATATGGTAAAATAAGCCCAATTGAATTCCGTAGAAACTCTACCAAATGCTTCCTTAGTAGGTTTTGAACAGTCAAACCTTCAACCTTCTAGGGACGAAAGGATATCTTATTAAAGTCAGGTTTCTTTGATTTGAGAATTCATGTTATGTATGGATAATTTTAATCCTCTATCAATATATTTAAACTTCTATTTTGTCTCCTCTTGTTGCATTTAGCCAGGAGAAAGCTTGGAGGAGGCTGTAAGAAGAGAAACATGGGAGGAGACTGGTATTGAAGTGGGAGAAGTTGTATATCATAGTTCTCAGCCATGGCCTGGTATAGCATATTCTACATAACAATTTTCATTTAACTAGGCTTTTGTACTTTTATCATTTCTCCACTGTTTACACGAGAGAAACCTGAAGATTCGTGTTTATAAACATCTGATAGAAAATCTTAGAGGTTATTTGTGCCATTGAAAGATTTTTTTATATCATTCAGAGCATGGCTTTTTTGATGACTTGATGTTTCTACTTTATAAAGTGTAGTCATATCCAAATAATTTAATTATTGTTAGTCTTTTAGAATCAGTTAGGATAAATTTCTGAAGTAGCACTTATAGAAAAAGAAAATAAAATGAATCAAGAGGGTAAAGAAATCTAACTTCATGCATAAGTTAAAATCAACTTGTACCACAACTTTTTAGAAGTTCATTCATTTAACATCTCGATAAGTACTTATAAACTCAAGAAAACTCAACTTACTTTCCATAGAAAAGTCTTAATAGTATTATTCTCTTATAATTGAAAAACTCCTGTGAGCTAGAAGTTAATTCATACTGAGCCTAGTTCTATTTCTTTGTTTTGCTTTATTGCATGAGGCTAATGGAGGATGTGAATATTTTCTCCAAATTTTCATCTTACTTTGGGATCTGTTTTTGCAGGTACTCTATTTCTTCCTTTATCATAATATAACAAGCAAATTAATCACTTGTAGTCACGTGGTGGTTTGATTATGTTCAAAGTAACTTAAATCGGAGTTAATGTGTAGAATATGTTAAGTGTACGTGAAAACCGTAATTCTTTTCATATACAGAAAGCTTTCAAAAGAAGTTAGTTTTGATTATGTTCAAATTTCAAAGTAACTTGGATCAGAGTTAATGTCTAGAATATGTTAAATGTATGTGAAAACCGTAATTCTTTTCATATACACGGATAGCTTTCAAAAGCAGTTAAGTACAGGTGAAGATAATCCAATGTGCTTAATTAACATATTTTTGTGTTTTCTTTTCTCATCAAATTATAAATATTTATATATTTTTTCCATCTTTTATATGTTAATATTTTTGTTTCTATTGACTTTGTGTCTAGTTGGACCAAATAGCATGCCATGTCAGCTGATGGTAGGGTTCTTTGCATATGCGAAATCCCTTGAAATAAAGGTGGACAAAGAAGAGTTAGAAGGTATATCCAGCATTTAATTGCATTGACCTATTACTCATTTCCCACCTGATGCAACTTTCTATTCCTTGATTTATATGTGTAGTAAGCGGTCTGTGGAGAATCTATATTTATGAGGCACACACTGGGTATAGTTGCATGGTCTGGCTGAAAATTGAGCCTTACATGTGTTTGAATGGCAACAATATTTAGTCTGTACATACTGTATGCAAGTATTTTTCTTTAGGCTTAAATGCAATTTTGGTCCTTCTATTTTGCTCAATCTAGAATTTTGGTCCCTCTATTTTAAAATAGAGACATTTGATCCCTCTATATTAGAAAATCCGCAATTATGATCCTCCTATTTCAAAATAAATACATTTAGTCCTCCTATTTTAGAAAATCCGCAATTTTGGTCCAATCCTAAATTTTACCTGCGTTTTATTTCTTTTATTTCTTACATTTTAATTAATTAAATCATTTTTTGATGTTACCTTAAATGAATATGTTAGGTTTAGGGTTCAATTGGACCAAAATAAAAGAAATAAAGTGTAGGCAAAACTGAGGATGGAATCAAAATTACGAATTTTCTAAAATAAGATGACCAAATGTCTCTATTTTGAAATGAAAGGACCAAAATTGCGGATTTTCTAAAATATAGGGACCAAATGTCTCTATTTTAAAATGGAGGAACCAAAATTAAAGATTGAGTAAAATAGGGGGATTAAAATTACATTTAAGCCTTTCCTTTAAGAGTTATGATGCAAGTGATTTGTTTTTTTCATGGTGTTAGCTTCAATAATATGAATGGCATGTATCAACTTGTTCAGAAATCATAAGAAAATTTTGTGTCGTGGTAAACCAGAACGTCTAGAAGTCTTGCTGGATTACAATCATTGTTGGGCTTTGTTTGTTTGTGGAGACAATGCGAAAAAGATTGGGGAGGGTGGTAAATGGTGGATATAGGACGGATATAGATGAAGACTGTTAAATCTTAAGTTTTGTTCCCCTTCACTTCCTTTTGCAATCCTATCTAGCAGGCCTTCCTCTCTTATTTGGTGGCAATATGTAAATTACAACTGTACAAATGTACAATGGTTTAACTTCTAAAGCATTCACTTTCTCATCACTTTGCACTGTTCCATTTCTTTTGGTTTTGTTTTTGGATCTGTGACAAATGATATGTTGCAACTTTTTGATGTAGATGCTCAGTGGCACAGTAGAGAAGATGTAAGAAAAGCTCTGACATTTGCTGAATACAAGAAAGCCCAAGAAACTGCAGCAGCAAAGGTAGAACAAATGTGTAAGGGAGTAGAAAAGACTCACAGCTTGTCTACAGATTTTAATGTGGAAAGTGGTGAACTTGCTCCAATGTTTGTTCCTGGACCCTTTGCAATAGCCCATCACCTTATTTCCTCCTGGGCATTCCCAGATCAAAATGTAAATGGCAGTGAATGCCATTCAAAACAACCTAGTGGTTCTATGTCAAATTTGTAAGAGTGACTAAAACTATTTTTCAAGTCATCTTTGGTTATAAAGCTTTTCTTATTATCGCTATGTATCTCACGAAGGTGAAGTGGTGTCCTTGGGGGTGACGAGATTGTCACATAAAATTATTGGAACATTTTGCACACCTAGAATTGGAGACATCTACCTTTGATTTTATGTTGTTTTTCATACTAAACTCGTGTTCAATATTATCATTCACCATAAGACTGACTGCATTGTGTTATATTTTATTTGTTGGGCGTAGAATGATAAGTTGGGCAGATGAATTGTTGAGGCTTGACATCAGGTATGACTCTTAAGGACCATGAAAGCTTAGGCCCATTTGGTAGTTGTGAGTTTTTAATTTTTGGTTTTCAAATGCAAATTTGAAAACAAGATATGTTCGGATAAAATGGGGTTGAGTTGAGTTGGGTTTTTATCTGTTTTTAAAACACTTTTCTCCTAGTTTTAAAAACAATAAAAAAAGGTTTTTATGTTTTTAGTTTCTCACGTTCCTCACACGCTAACCCCTCTACTATATGCTTGTCCAAGCCACGTTTCATTGCCATTGTGCTCCCTCACACCATTTAATAAGACCTTCCACTTTTTTTTTTTTTTTCTTTTAATGGAGATCATTGTGTTCCCTGACACCATGAATATTATATTTTCTATAACTCCATGATTATTACATTTTAATAAGACAGACCAACGAGCATCACCGGGGTAAAAAGATGCTCAACCATAGTGGTTGCTTTTGGCAGAGTTAAGAGCTACATGTGTGGCCTGACCAGAAGCCCCCAACGGTGGTTGGTAGGGCTCAATCAGGTTGCTTAAGGTTTGATTTGGGTGTTGATGAACACGGTTAACTTCACGTTATTATAATTTGCAACAACTTTCTAAAGATTGAAAATAAAAAATAAAATAAAATTGAAAACTCAAAACAGAAACTGGATTTAGTTTTTAAATTTTCAAAATTAAAAACTCAAAACCATTCCAAACGGGGCCTTAATTTTTATCTTACTTCATTGAGAAAAGAGATTTAGATTTTTTTTTTCCCAGCCATGTACCTAATGTCTCGTTTTGATTATCATTGGACTTGCACTGATAATGAAATTGAGAGAGTTTGAACGAGAAAACAAGTATTTCTCGTATCCCCTAAATATTTCTTATTAAATTTAGCCAAATTATGGGGCTTCTTTAGCATTACTATAAATTGATTATATACAAAAAGAAAATTAATTATTTTTTTTAAATTGATTATCATGTAATTTTTTATTCTTTTTGTATTTATTTTTTCCTTATTTAATCTCTACTACTCTCAAATCAAATACTCTAAAAGCTCACTCTATCTTTTACCTATTTTCATTCATCCTCTTGCTTTCTTCCTTATTTTAATCCGCTATATTTCTTTCCTATCTACTAAATACTGTAAATTATTGTGAAGTGGAAGAACTAAAATGAAAATAATTGTCACCTATGAGATCCATTGTCACTTATATTAGTCTTACTTGTCTCATTAGTTAGATATCTAATGTGGTGTTTAAATAGTGGGGTCTATAAAAGGGAGAAATAAATTGGGATAGAGATGGATTAAAAGGAAGGGAGAGAATGTAACCTTATCTAAAGGGATGTAAAGTGTAAACGAGATGAGAAAAGTTAAGTACTTAAACTTGTAAAAAGAAAATAATGTTATTGAAGCTCAATTTATTTATTTAAATGAGTCACATTAAATGCTTGATTTTTGTTTGGTTAAAAATTTTAAAGCTTGAATCTGTTTTATTAGTTTATTTATGATTTGTTTGTTTTTTCTATTGAATTTCTCTTTAAACATTTTTTTCTATTAATTTAGTATTTAGTAAACACCTTTACATTAAAAATTAAAGTAAGATGTAATTTTATATTTATAAAAATACTGGAAGGGTATTTGGCCTACCGAATACCCAAAACTCCCTCTTCAGTAGAAGATATCTAAACGTAGCATAGGTCCGAGCACTTATCACCAAACAAGTCACATAATAACTTGTAGATAAAGACAAAGCAAGGTCTCGACTATTCGGCCTACCGAATGGTCGAATACCTTAAAAAGGATCTCGACTATTTGGCCTACCGAATAGCCGAGCACATCAACCTTCACAAGTATTATACATGACACAAATAAAGCTATTTATGCATTAATTAGCATAAAAGATAATTAATACTAAAGTAATAGCTTGAAAGTTAACTAATACTAGATTACCAAAATGGTAATTAGATGAAAAGGGCCAAATAAATCCTTTTCTCAACAAGCATGATTCCGTGATCTTGAGCCAATTTGAAGAACTTGTCAAGGAGCTCTTGATGAGACTTTGTATCTTTTGAGAATAGCAGTATATCATCTATGTAGATGAGTATACTATCTAGGATGGGCTCAAAAATTCTGGTCATGGTTTTCTGGAATAGTGAAAGAGCAACTTTCAATCAAAAAGGAAGGATTTTCCACTGGTATTGAGCAATGGGATGCAAAAGGTTGTTTTATGTCTATCAGAAGGATCAATGCGAAGTTGCTAAAAACCTGATTTGAGGTCAAACTTGGAAAAGATATGGGCATCCTTTATCAGAACTGGAAGGGCTGATGCCTTCAGTATGGAGAACTTATCATCCTTCAAGAAATGGTTGAGGGGCTTGTAGTCAATCACAAGTCTCATTTTTCCCCTAAGCCTTTCTGACTGTTTTTCAACATAAAATGCTTGGCATGCCCATTCGAATTTTGTGGGTTCTATCAGGTCTTGCCTGAGGAGTTCATTGCATTCTTTTCTGGCAAGTTGTAGATCTGATGGAGTCATCCCTGGATGAGTGGCTTTTGTAGGATTTATGTCTTCATTCAATTTAAAGGGGAGTTGAATGAAGAAATCGTTATTGACTGGGATGAGAGAATTCTTCATGATTGTCAGCACATAAAGTCTTCAGTTTTTCTTTTATCTCAGAAAAATCTGGAGGTGCTTCTGATAGAGAAAACAATCGAAGTGTTTCAGAGTAGTATTTGAATTCTCTTTTAAACTTGATTCCATTGGGAAGAATCTGAAGTCTATTGGCTGCTGAATATACATCCATGCCAATGAGAATGTCTTGTACGATTAATAGGTATCATATATTACAATATAATTTGTATCCAAAAAATATTATATCTAATAATAAGTATTAATATTTACTTATTATCCGTTTTATAATAATATTTTAATCATATATTAAAATTACGGCAACATTTGTATCAAAAAGCATTGCTAGAACATTTTGTCAAAAATAAAAAGCGTCTCTAGAACATTCTCTTAAATTCATCCATATATATCTTTTTTTAATGGAAAAGAACTGTAGCAAATCCCAACAGATATGATATATACTATAGATTATATATTTTATTGCTATATGTTGTTAATGTTTGGAAAATTAGAGCTGAATGAGAAGAATATCTTGGATAATTGTTATTCTTGTTGGGGTTTTGTTAATTGGGCAAGTGTATCTCACCACGGTGGGTCTTTTGCAAAATTAATAGAGCTCTTGTTAAATTTTAAATATTGGGATGTTGTCATTTATATTAATTCTTGAGTTGACTTACCCACAGGAGTTAATTTATTGATTAATTTTGTTATGACATTGGAATGTTGTGTCATTTAATTTAATTTTTTGGGTTGACTCACCCATAGGGTTAATTCATTGATTAATTTTATTGTCACAGGTTGGGATGAATTTGACAGTAAAATCTTTCAGCTAACAGGTATTGGATTTTTGTAACTGTTGTTATTATATAATATATTCTCTACCCACGGAGGAGTTTGTATTATATGTTTTAAATCTTTGTTCTCAAAGTAATTATTACTAAAGATTGTCCATGTTACTTATGATAGTAAAATTCTTCAGCTCAAAAGTGTTGGATTTTTATAACTGTTATTATTTAAATTAATTTTTTAGTTGACTCACCCATAGGTTAATTCATTGATTAATTTTCTTGTGACATGTTAAGGATGAACTTGATAGTAAAATTCTTTTGCTCATAGGTGTTGGATTCTTGTAACTATCATTATTATATAATATATTTTCTACCCGCTAGAGATTTTATATTATATGTTTTGAATCCTTACTCTTGTAACATTTTCCATGAATAATATTGTCAATTATATTGAGCTCTTGATTATACATAATTATAAGAGGTGAAATGATGATATTGTATTTGTCCTTATTTGTTGTATGTTTACGACGATTATGATTGTATAATATGTTTTCTACTCTGAGAGAGGTTATATTGTATGCACAAATCTTTTGAGGTTAGATAAATTATTATGTTATAATGAAAATATTTTGGTATAATAATTTGAGTTGTTATGTGCAAAAATTCTAATATGAAAGTTGAAGACTTTATTATATTTTCCCCCCTCTATTTTAATCAAATTTTATGCTTTTAAAGCATTAGAATAGAGAAAGAATTTGAGATAAAATATTTTAATATTTTTTTATCTTATGCAATTATGGTATTGCATTTTACTATTTACTTATACATAACATGAAGATTATATTTGCCAATGAGAATTATATTGGTTTAAATTGTGCCTTCATGTGATTTGGAACTTATGTTTGATATTTGTGAAAGCATGTGACTTGCTATTTATCCATTAAGTAGGTACGCATTTAAGTTTATCTGTAAAGTGTTCAAATATTTTAGATAACTTGTATATTGATAAATCATTATGCTTGGTAATGTGTAATGTGAATTACATGTTTAAAGGACACAAAATAATTGTTAGTGATTATGATTGTGATGCCCTAAATATGTAGAGCTCACATATCCGGTGAAACAATAAACTAACTTATGAAAATGTATTTATTAAGAAAGAGTTCTCTTAAAACTTTTGGTTTGGATAAACTGAATAAAATAAAAGTCTTTCAAAAACTCATTCATTTCCTTCACGTTATAAAAACCTGTTTACATCGTGAAACATTATCCATCCATACATAATTAATAACAGATATCGAAGATTAAATGAAAACATACATCTCGGATACAGGTACGTACTACACCATAATATATAAATATCTAATACCACCAATCAAAACCATAAAATACTGAGATAGGGTATAAGAAAATATCAATGTCAACAACAGGGACAGTAACCATATACAGACTGATAAATAAGGGAGTCAAACAATAAAAGGTACATAGGTGATAATAAATACAATACCTAAATCCTAGACTACCCTATATCAAATACAATGAAAAGGGAAAAGAACCAGAACCCTAATATCTCACCCATGTCCTAACTAATCTGATATATCCACACTACTAACCCCAACTAGCCTAAGAAGAATCTTCAGTAGGGTCCTCCTCTAGGTCTTCCTCTGAGTCTTCTTCCGAATCCTCCTCCAGGTCTTCCTCCGTGTCATCGTCCTCCTTAACATCACAAAGTCGAAAAACACTAGTCAAAGAGGAGATCGTCGTAATAAGCTCCCCATTCTCCACCTCAGATATAGAGTAATCTCCAAAAGACGCCACAGGAGTAGATAGCATTGGAAATGGCATCGGAGAAGATGTTGGTAGATCAGTCTCATGAGTATAGCCAGGTGCACGCTTCTGTGTAGGCATGGCAAATAAATCCGCGCCCATGGGGACCCACCCGAACCCGCCCCGACTTTGACGGGGAAAAACCGAGTTGACCGGGTTCGGGTTCGGATTCGGGTTCGGGTTTTCCCCGATTAAGAAAGTCGGGGGCGGGTATTGTGATCCCCGCCCCGCACCCGCCCCCGCCCCCGCCCCCGCCCCACTATTTATATTAATAAATTACCTAAATAACCTTATTTATATATAAAGTGAGAAGCCCTAACTTTAAATTGTGAAAGTGACATTTTAATTTATAACATATCATCAAAAGTAGGTACACATTTTTAAAATTTTGCTTTTCCACAAACTCTAGTAGTATTTAGATACTTTGTGGGGAAGAGAAGTTTACATTCAATTATATGATTAGGAGAAATTTGCTAATATTTGATTTTTAATTTTAGGAATGATATGTTATCTTAGACCTGTAACTGTATGGGCAAGAAATGTTAATTTGATTTGTTTTTATTAACATGCATGTATTGTTTTATTTGAATTCTCTATGCATGAGAAAAGTTCTTATATATCAGTTAATTTTGAATATATTTTCTTCCAAAATCAAGTTAAAATGAATGATTAAGAGAAATTTAAAATGAATGATTCACAATTTAAAAGCAAAATATTCTCTTACAATGTAACTATTATTCCATTATTTTTTAGCATGAAAAAAAAATCAAACGTATAATGTCATATATCAGAAAAGTAGAAAAAAGTAGAAAAATCAAGTTTTTTCTTTTAGTAGTCGGGGACGGGGGCGGGGCGGGGAAACCCGACCCCCGGCGGGGGACGGGGTTGGGTCTAATTTTTCAGCCCCAGCGGGGATCAGGGGCGGGGACGGGGGCGGGTTTGGGATGTCGGGGTGGGGAGTGGGGAGGCTAAACCCGCCCCCGCCCCGCCCCGTTGCCATACCTACTTCTATGTCCAATGTACTGGCTAATCAAAATAAATTGGTCGAACAAAAGGTCCAGGTCCTGCTGGTGCGAAGCAAAAAATGTACCCATCCCCGAAAGGTATCTTCCTCATTGAACTTGTTGTGTGTCCACACACTGCTAAGCATGTGGAACCACATCCTGATCACTGGAGGTCTGTCCTTGTAGTCCATTGGAATCTAAAAAAATAAAAGCGTATGGAGTGAGCCAAAGCTACAAAAAAAAGACCTTTCGGTGACACAACAACCAACTGACCACAGCAGTGTGATCTCTGTTGACATGAAGACTAGATAGATAGTTTATCTCTTTAGTTTTCTCTCTTTTATGTTTTGGTTTTAATTTTTAAATAAGCCAAACATGTAAGGATGTGACATTGTATTGTTTGTTATAGACTTAAGCATCTGTGTGATTCGATTTTAGTCTTATTTTATGCCTAGAATTAGTCCAAGAAGTCTTGGAAAGTATTTTGATTGATCTTTAGATAATTCCACAAGTAGTAATCGATTACATAATATATGTAATAGATTACCACTTTTTTTTTCTATCTAGGAAAAGCTAAAATACTAAGCGTAATCGATTACACCTCGGGATAATCAATTACACAAGGCATTTTAGACTTTGAGTCTTGTTTTTGAAAGAACTTACATAGTTTCTGTTTTAATCGATTACAACACGATTTAATCGATTACTATGGTTACTAAAAGTTGTTCCAAAAAAAAGAAAGCTCGGTTTAATCGATTACATGGACATCTAACATATTAAAACGAACCCATATCACTTTTGAAGATCATCAAGAGCAATTTAACAGGTTACACTATGATGTAACAGGTTAAAGTGATTCTTGAATAGAACCCAGGTGGGCTGAAGAACGATTTAACATATTACGTGGTCTACGTAACAGATTAAATCTGTTATACTTTTAAAAATTTATAAATAGAGCACCTCTCTTTCTCTCAAACTATGCTTTTCTGAAATTCAATTTCATAAACACATTGAGAGAAGAGCATCAAGAAGGTTCTAAAGCTATTTGATCTTCTTCATTTTTGAAATGGAAGAATCTAAAAGGAAGATCATTTTGCTTGAAGAGATGATTGGAATCTGAAGAGCTGAAACGTTCTATCATTCACTAAAGGTGAAATCATTCCATAACTTTGATCTTTTAGAAAGATTATTGTTCTTTGAAATAGGGTTTTTCATAATCTAATACTAGGGTTCTATTAGATGGTGTTTTTTCTTTTCTTGTAGGGTTCAAGTTTAGAAAATGTGTATTTCAGATTTCTTGTATGTGTGGTGTGCATGTAACTTGAAATTTGAAATAGTGAAAGATCTAACAGGGTGTTGGATCAACTGGATGTAGGTCTTTATGACTGAACTAGTATAAAATTATTGAGCATTCTTTCTTTAATATTTACATTCTTGCTCATTCAAGATATCAAGGTTATTTGCTTAAGTCTTTCCAATCAACATCCTTTAAAATGAATTACTTTGATTAATAAAATCTCTACTAAAATCTTTCTTTTGAATATTTGGATTCTTTATAAAAGAAGGAAGGTGAATTAGAAGATTTTGAAAAAGAAAAGAGATTTTGGTAGTAAAAAGTTTGAAAGATCTATTCACCCTCTCTAGATCTGCTGCCTCGATCCTACAATCTCTAACATGTCTTTCTCTCAAACTAATCACGTTATCCGCTAATTCTCAACACATCACACTTCGGATCCGCTGCCATTGGAACTCCCAGAACTCAGTGGTCTTACAATATTTTTATTATTTGGATGACGATTAGGAGTACACCCCTTGTCATATTACGATGATAGAGCTTTCACCAAACTTGGTTATGCCTCACATTTGTCGGGGTTGCCAATGCGACTCTATGAAATCCATCACAACTTAACACCTCACCCCCAAGAAACATCAAGTCAACGAGCATACCACAGGTACCAATATGTGGTCATCCATTTTCCTCACTGGGTTGACCCATCACACGGTTCCCTCACCGGGGTCATCCCTTATAAATTGGTATGGAATTCCTTCGTCATCGGTACTAAATGGTAATTAGACAACGTCGCAAGCACGAGGCCACACCTTTGGCTTTGCATCAACAACGAAGAACCGACATTCTCTTCACTGCCCCAAATGGGTCAACTTCACTAATTCCATCATTCACAAATCCCAAACTTAACACAGACGAAATTCCAACACTTGACGTTCAACACTCATCTTCACAACCAATCACGTGGATCATACATCCATCAAATCGTATACCATTTCCGCACCACGAACATGTATCATTCGTCATGTCCACGACACACATGAGAGGAGAAGGATCCCCTCCTTCCTCCATCACACATCATCATCAACCAATATCAAAAGGTCAACATATACTACAAACAATGTGCTTCAAGCACCACTACACGCATCATGATGTTGTTTCATGATCCCTAACATCTTATTAAGATTTATGTACTTGCTCACTCTCTCAAGTCATATGTAAAGATTTGAATTCATTGTCTTTGTTCCCAAGCATAGGACCTAAGGCTTTGTCTAAGTCTACTTATGACGTCCATTTCATACATTCAAGGTGCCTAAGCATTTGCTAAGTCCATAGTTAATTTGTTCTCACTCTTTCTTAAGGGTTATTTCACTATCATTAATAGTGAATGGTTTATTTATTAGGATAAAATCACATTTTCACAAATGCATTCTCACTAGAGTCCATTTGCTTTCCCTCCCATAAGGATTCCAAGACCCTCATCACCAAATTACAACATCATCAATACAATGTCACACACGCAAACAATTTAAATTCTAGCACACAGTTGCCCAAAGATCACACTCCTCCCGGTCTCTAATAATAGTTCAATATATAGCAAATAGGCAATTTACGGAAATCTTAAAATACAAACCATCTGACAATTAAATGAAGACATACAAGCAATAACATAATTCAATGAAATTAAAGTGCAGAGGTCTCCTTTCTAGGTAGTACCCCTCAATTATGAATCATAATGATCAAGCAACAAACTCCAACAACTAATTTAAGACCAAAATTCAATAAAACAAGTATGTTGTACAAGTAAAGCGGAAATTATTTGACACATCATTTCAATCCGGAATGCTCTGGTTATCAAGTCAGTTACGTGATCATCCCGACATCCAGGGTGCTATCCTGACCATAGGATTTTCACAACTCGGTACCAGTACCCTCAAGACCACACCAGGGGTCCCTGCCTACATCTTGCAACGTACCAAGTTGTAACTTCACATACCACAGGCACACATGCTCTCAACATGCTCTTATATCAACAAACTTATCTCATAATTCGAGATACTAAGTTAGAATTCTACTCTTCGAAAAATCAAACAGAGTTTCCACTACAATATGTTATTAACCACCAACTATTCAGAGGTATTGTCACATATCTTATATTCACAAAGAGAAATCTCAAAGTAACATTTAATATACATCAAATGACAAATGACTAGATTATAGAGATATGTATCAAAATAAATCTTAATTCAAATCATTATAATATTAAATAAGTATATATATAATTATAATTTCTATCTATTTATTTTTCATTTAAAAGTATCGAATTGTATATACATATTAACCAGAATTTTATTTTATCCTATAATAACATTTCAATCTGTTTTTTTTTATATTAACAAGAATTCTATATATAGTATCTAATTTTAATCTTTAGTTAATATCTAAATAATATAATCATATATACGTGTATATATATATATATATATATATATATATATATCAGACTTTTAATAAAATATTTTCCACTTAAAATTATCATGACCAAATACTCTTACAATAGTTTTTAAATAAAATAAAATAAAAAATAATTATTTTCCACTTTTAAACCATTAATATAAAAGTATTTCATAAAAACAAATAAAACAAACTTCCGTTTAGATTTAAATGGCCAAGAACCCAAAATAAGTCTTATAAACAGTTTTTAATTTATTATTATTATTTTATAACACAGTGTAAAATAATTTAACACAAAATAATTTTATTTTCCTAATAATAATAATAGTATAAGAAAATAATTTTATCACTGATTTTAATAAATGGGTCGAGAATCCAATTTCTCAAATAAACCATTTTGTTAATTTTTAACTACACTTTAATTATTCTAAAAAATAATAATAAACCGCAACTTATGTTTAATCAATTTGACTTGTATATAAATATCATAAATACATAAATACATATAAAAGTAAAATCATATTTTCTTTTAGTTATCACTGGCCGTACGGTTTTTAACCCAAAATCCTTAATTTAATTATTATTATTATTATTTTCCAACTTTTACTAACTTTTTGATCTGTACCTGCTCAACCAACTGAGTTAGATCCCTTGTTCAACTTTTACTAACTTAAACATATAAAACCTAATCTATAATTATGTTAACTGTATGAAAATTGAGCAAAAACTTTTGTTATACTTTTTAATTATTTTATGATCACCGAATATATCTGTATATATTTATATCCTAATAATATAATTTATTTCTATTATAGAATTCTATTATAAAATTAATAAAAAAAACTTTTTAATTTGACCGGAAGGCAAACGTTATATTTTTTTTAAAGCCAAGATTTAATTTTTTTCCTAAATATTTTTATAAAAGTTAAACTTTCCATTTTTTTCAGTTTTACTAACCGAGAAACATACATGGCTTTTAAACCGTGTTTATATTTGACCTTTATACAAGACCTAAATAACTTTTTAGTAACTCTAAAATAGGTGATTTAAAAACTGGCTAACAGAGTGTCACATCAACAAGTCCAAGTCATTTAAAAACTGCTGACTTAGCACCGTGTCATTTCCACGGCAGGTACCTTTTTCAAAAATCAAAATTTGTCAGGTACCAAAATCAAACAAAAATAAATGTTAGGTACTAAAATCAAACAAAAATAACCATTTTCAAAAATAAAAATTTGCCAGGTACCAAAATGAAACAAAAATAAAGGTTATGTACCAAAATCAAAACACCTCTATTTTATAAGTATCATTAAGTTATTTAATCCTAAAACAAAACAAAAAGTTAATCATCGTCGTCATTTCATCACATGAATTCTCCGCTCTCATCTTTTTCCTCTTTTCCGGCGTGATACTCTTCAACTTACAAAAAAAAAAAGAGTTAATTATTGCCGTCATTACCACATGATATGCACCTCAACTCATCTCACTTAATGTCTCTCCTATATTGCATTTGTTCATTATAGTTCATGCAAATTTTTACCTACTCTTACTTTTACTACTAACAACATAAGCATGGAATTCCCCACTTAAGTGCCTCCTAAGGTCGATTTTGTCTCCATGTAATTAATATAATTTGTTAAGTACAATTTATGTTTTAATGATAGTACTTCGATGGCCATATATAGCCATGTGATATTTTGAATAACTTACAATACTTTGTTATGTTTTAATCACTTTAAACTTTAAGTTATAACTATGCATCAGTTTATCTTTATTTCACTTGCCTTCGCTTTAATTCCTATTTTAGAACTTGAATTATAATTGTCTATCAAGTACCCGAGAACCACAAAGGCTTATGCCCTGTTTTATGACTTCTTGAATCACTAGTTATTTTGAGATTATCCATTCTTATATACAACTACTTATCATGTACTTGCAGACACAAAAAAAATGTACTTGCAGACAACATATCAATATTCATATTTCCAGTTGTGATTATTTCATTTCCAAATTACTCATTGTCGTGTTACCATGGTGCTTATTTCATTTACAGGACAAATATATTTATGTTTTATAACCAACATGTTCCTTTTTCAAAACACGAAAGATTCTCTACCATTTTCCTAAACCTTTCCTCAAAGTTGTTCAAAATTATGTTAAGAAAGATTACCAATAGTTAAGTTCTAGATTCGATAAAGTTGTCAAAATGGGTTGTAATTCACGAGCCAACTCAGTCCACCACATGTTCAAGTTGGGTTAGGTTGGTCCACCTTAATTATAAGCAAAAAGTGGGTCGGCTCACTTAGAACCTGACTCACCTGGATTGGACCCATGGTAAGTTGAGTTATCTTAGGGGTTGAGGGTTTATTTAAAAAGAAATAAAGGTTTAATTACCCATTTGATCCCTATAGTTTCACTAACTTTACCTATACAGGCAATCTATTTTAGTCCCTATACAAGCAATTTTAGTTCCGTTTTGGTCACTGCCATTAAAAATAACTTGACGCTGTTGATGTGGCATTAACGTGTGTTGCGTTTTATGTTTTAGTCCTTAAACATGCATTTTTTAACATTGTTAAACTGTCAAATAATTTAAAATGAAAATGTTTCCACTACACATCGCCTCCAGAGGTGAATTTGGGCGATGGTGCATGTGAAAGCATTATGTGATCTAGAAAATGAATTAAATGGCAACTTCCATGTTTTCAAGCATTTTACGCAGCCAGATTAAAATGATGCAATAAGTTTATGCTACTACAAAAAGTGCCAACACAATTGTTACTTGCAAGCTACCTCATCTTATCCAAGAAGTGCGTATGAACTATGCTACCTCAAGACTCTCCGATTTAAAGTCAATGAGAATTAGTTGATGTAAGAAGATTTAAAAGAAATGTAACCGACAAAATAAAATGAGGAAGGAGGTGTTGAAGAGGAAAAACAAAAGATGGAAACAGACAAAGGAGAGGAATAAGAAATGAGAGAGGTGTTGATAGAGACTAAAACATAAAAAAAAAAAAAAAAAAAAAAAGTTGCTTGTATAGGGATTGAAACGAGTTGTTTTACAATGCAACACACGTTAATGCCACGTTAGAGTCACTTCATCCACTATTAATGACATTAATTTTTTTTAATGGCAATGACCGAAATGACATTTAAAGTGATTGTATAGGGACTCAAACAAAGGGTTTTTAAGTGTAGGGACCAAAAGATAAAGTTTGTGCAACTATAAGGACTAAAACATAAAAAATAGTGCTAGCATTGGGACTAAAATGTAAAGCACAACACACATCAACCTCACATTAGCACCACATCAGCATCTGTGAATGACGTCAAGTTATTTTTAATGGCAGAGACCAAAACAAAATTAAAAGTGTTTGTTTAGGAACTATTGACGACATTAATTTTTTTTTAATGGCAAGCACCAAAATGAAAGTTAAAGTGATTGTATAGGGACTAAAACAAATGGTTTTTAAGTGTAGGGACCAAAAGGTAAAGTTTGTGTAACTATAGGAACCAAAACGTAAAAAAAATAGTGCTAGTATAGGGACTAAAACTTAAAGTACAACACACGTCAACGTCACATTAGCATCATATTAGGGTCTGTGAATAACGTCAAGTTATTTTTAACGGCAAGGACCAAAACAAAATTAAAAGTGTTTGTTCAGGAACTAAAATGGATGGTTTTTATGTGTAAGACTAAAAGGTAAAATTTGTGCAACTATAGGGAATAAATGAGTAATTAAACAAAAAATAAAACTCACTTTTCTATTACTTAAAAATAAATAGATTATAGATATATCATATATCTCATCCTTGATTATTTGCTAAGCACCCTTTATAATTACAAATATTGCAACATTAGTTTAAAACTATAAATTTAAAATGTTTAATTATTTTAAAATTTTGTCAAAAAAATTAAAATAATATTTAGTTTTTTTTAATTTAGGTGAGCCAACCTATTTAATCCACCAACCCATAGTGGGTTAAGTCGGGTTGGCTATTTCTTGGCTCGCCAAAAAGTGAGCCGAGTTAGGTTGACTCACTTTTTAACGACTTGTAGTGAGCTGAGTTGGCCCTCTTCAACAACTCTAAGTTCCCACATGGCGGGTCCTTATAAGAAGACATTATTACAGTCAGTCACCATTAGGACAAGATGTTGAAGGAAAACCAAAATACATTACACGCCTGCAAATGTTTATGTTGTGACAAGAAATACATTACATTTGTGATTCTTTCTTCATATTTAAGCTTTTTGGGTTTGATACCTATTGGTTCTATGTCAAATTTGTAGGTGTGACTAAAATTATTTTTGAAGGCATCTTTGGTTATAATGTTTTTCTTATTATCATTATGTATTTCACGAAGGTGAAGGGGGGGTTCCTTAGGAGTGACAAGATTCTCACATCAAATTATTATGAAGATACTACACAACTTGAATTGGAGACATCTACCTTTGATTTTACATTGTTTTTCATACTAAACTCATGTTCAATATTATTATTCACCATAAGTCTGATTGCATTATGTTGCATTTCCTTTGTTGGGCATAGAATGATAAGTTGGGCAGTTGAATTGTTGAAGTTTGACATCAAGTATGAATCTTGAAGACCTATGAAAGCTTAATTTTTACCCAACTTTTTTGAGGAAAGAAAGATTTAGATTTTTCACCAACCTTGCACTTAATGCCTCATTTTGGTTATCGTTGGACTTGCACTGACATTGAGTGTTGAGAGAGTTTGAACGAGAACACAATTATTTCTCTAAAAAAATCTTATCAATTTATCCAAATGATGGGTTTGTTAGTATTACTACAAAAAATGGTTACATACCTTCAATATATATTTGGTTTTCATACAAGATACTCATTTTGAATTGGTCTTTATACCAAAAGACATTTTTAATGTTGTCTATAGAATAAATTATTTTCATTGTCATCTCTATTGTCTATTGTTGTTACAATAACATGATGACTTTGACATTAGATTATTGTTTTTTGATGTACAATAGTGGCAATGAGAATTGAACCTAAGTCCTCATGCATCCACCTAAATCCTCCACCACTAGGTCAACTCTAGTGATGACATTAGATTATTGTGAAGTGAAAGAATCAAAATGAAAATTGTTAGATCCTAAGACTTTGGACAATGTCCAACCCCTCAAACTTTGGTTTTGATGATAACAAATAATATTAAATTTTGAAGTATCTAATGAATTACATTTGAGTATTACATGAAACAAAGCGTCCAGTACCACTATGGTATTGTATTCTCTTTGCTTTTAAGTTATAATTCAAGTTGAAATCAGCTTCCAATCAAACCTATGAAACTTGTTTTTCTATGAACAAACCAGTGTCCAACGTGCTGTTAACTAACAAGCGTCCAAATGCTTTGAGAAAATCAATGTATAAACATTGTGTCTTTTTACAGCATCCAAATGGAGCTAAATAACTTACACAACATTTTCTATCTAAGTTATATAGCGTCCACTATGGCAGAAAGTACACCTGATCTTTTTGATTTGACATTTCATTTGAATATTCAAAAAGTGTACCACAGGAGACAAAAAAGCTTCCATATGCAAAAAGAACATTTTCATACAAGTAGTGGAGGTGCCTTTGTACTTTTGTCCCCTTTCTCTCTCCACCCCAAGCTGACACGTGGTAACGGTCACATGTTTGTGAGAGAACGGATTTCTACCAAGGCTCAAATCCCACAACGGATACTTTTACTCTGAAACCTATAAATAGAGAACCAAGCACACAAGAAACATGCTAAGAGATTGAACGAAGTGAAAATTTTCTAAGTGCTGAAACGCTACCAAAATCATTGGACAATCCACACTTGAGCTGAAAGAGTCTATTTCTTAGCTTTGCTAAGTCATTTTGTGCAATATGTTTTACATTGTAATATCCTCTCTGTGAGAGTTGAATTGATACTCTGTAATCAAATTGTTGTTTGGAAAACCAGGAGTGGCTTAGTGACAATGAATACTTGGGTGTTCTTTAATCTCAGGGGGAGATTAAAGGTGTGCCAGAAGTGGCCTAGAGAATACTTGTAAGCCAGGAGTGGTAAGGTTGAGAATACTTGTTTGTAATAAAAGTTTTGATTAGTGGAACTCTTCAAAAGATTTTTGAAGGAGATCTGGACGTAGCTCAGTTTGAGTGAACCATAAACCAAGTGTTTTTACTCTATTGCTTTTAGCTTATATTGCTATCTCTTGTGTTAGCTTACTGCACATTTTCACACAAGTTCTGTTTTACAAAGCTATTTGTGAAAATCCTTTTTATAACTGTTGGACGACTAGATAAAACTCAGTTTTATTATAATTGTTATTTTGAACTACTGGACAGTCCCTACAACTTTGGTTTTGCAAGCTCTGTGTAAAATCTAAGTTAAGGAATCTCCACTTTTGCGAAAAAGTTTTCAAAGTTTATCGAATACACTATTCAACCCCCCTTCTAGTGACCCTACATTTCAAAAATAATTGTTTTGTATAAGACCAATTGTGGCCTATATCATTCTTATTCGACTCATATTAGTTGGATGTCTAAGCTGGTCTTTAGAAAGTGGGGTCTATACAAGGGGAAAATAAATGATGATTTATATCCTCATCTCTATGGGTGTGAAGTAGTTGAGAAAAATCAGGACTCAAAGTTTAGACTTTATTTGTAAATAAAGAAAATGATGCTATTAAGGCTCAATTTATTTATTTAAATGAATCAAATTTAATGCTTGAAATTATATATATATATATATATATATATATATATATATATATATATATAATAAATAACATTTCAATTATCTAAGTGATACATGTATATTTGATTTATTTACAATATATTAACATTAAGCCTACAAAACTTAAGTTTTATTCATTTTAAATAATCGAACTTTAAGTTTAATTTTACTTGTTTAGCTAATCTACCGAGTTTGATTGTTTGAATGGACATTTAATGAATCAAACTTGAATAGTTGATGAATAATTTAAATTATTTATGCTTTAAGTCATCTATATATGTATGCATGTTAATATATTTTTCTTATTTTTTAGAATAAGCATATTAGCAAGTCAAAACTTGAGAGTATTTTAACAAACCTAAATTGTAGTTTCTTAAAATACTTTTTTGAAGAAAAAAAAATAAGAACATGTTAAAATCTATAAAGTGTAATAAACACTCATTTGCTTCTTAGAAAGAATACAACAACTATAAAAGTATTTTAATATTGCTACACATATGGGGGACATCAACCAAAACCCACGAAGAAGAGGAGCCTAAGAAAATCCAAGAAAGAGCTTAGATAGGGAGATAGAAAGGAGTGGAAATTGGTTAGCTACTTGGACATGGCATTTAAAGTTTAAGGTGACACACGTACAATGTTTCCTGATAAGTTGATTGGAGATGTAAGTAGGAAGTGATGTTCACGTAACTTTTGGGACTTGGTAGGTATTCCTTGCAGGCATGTTGTTACTGCCATCACCTACAAGTGTGAAGCATAGGTATTATATAAAAGAAACATATGTGAGGTGTTATGATAAGACCATTAGCCCAATTAAAGGTCTGGTTAGATGGCCTAGAATAAACGATGAAGAAATTCTACTACCTAAATTTAAACAATGTCCTAGGAGACCTAAGAAGCTTAGAAGAAGGAAGCCAGATGAAGATTATGCTCCAACACAATCCAAAACATCACAAAGTTCAAGTGTAGTAGGTGCCAAACAATTGGACACACCATTAGGAGATGCCCCATTCCAACACTTATGGAAGAGGACTTGATTAGTCTCAATCTGAGGTTGTCAATCAATCCAAAAATGTTGTTGGTGAAAACATCTCACCAAACCCAACTGATGCTGCACATCTAACTCAATTTGCCCCTGTCAGTGAGGCTACAAGTTCCCAACCAAACAATACAAATGCTACAAAGTTGAATCAATCATCTAATTTTGTTTTTCCCCATTGATGGACACTTTCAGTGAAGAAGGAAAAAGTAATGGCTTGGCAATTTTGTGTTCCCCATTGAGAAAGATCTGAATCGAAAAGGCAAAAGCAATGGCTCCAAGGGACAAAGCCATCCACAACATTTTTCATTCTCATAACAAAGTGTCACTGCTTCTCTTCAGAAGCAGGCTTTAATTACACTTGACTCTGGTGTTTATCCACATGGTCCACCTGTGCTTGTTCGTTTTGGCAAACTGCTTAAATATGCACGGGGCAAAAATAACTAGACACTTGTGAAGTTGTGTGGGGCCCGCATGATGCTCTTGGCCATTTGTTGGTAACAATTGGTAAGCTTGTGACTGAGGGTGGTAAGATTGGATTACAAGTCAAGTTTGCATTGTTAGACTACTAGTTATTCCAAGTTACTTCTCTTTTCTGTATATGTAGAGAGTAGAGAAATATTGGTGGACGCCATTTGTTACTTAATTTTTTGTGAAATTACATATCACATGTACATATGCATATGCTTTTTTATGATATTGTACAATACAATATACAAAAATGAGTGGTATTAAACATAATGCATAATGATCATAAGCACTTTAAGGGGTATTAGAAAGAATGCATAACGATTATTCCTGAAACACATCTAATAGTACATGGCTCACCATTTTGCAGCTAAGCAATGGAAAGGATGGTTACCAAAGCTACCAAGGGAATTATACTCACCCTAATGGCCCTATATACACCTTTCTTGGTGTCATTACCAAGGGAACTACAATTGAGGTATTTAAATTTCATACTCTTCTAATTGAGGGTTATTTTCATGCAATTCAAATCAACTAAGTTGATCTCAGCTTGACCTTTTTATCCGTTATGTACTAGCCTACTTGGGTATATTGTAGATATAGTATGACTTATTATCAAAACACGTGTTACTTATTTCTCTGCTTAATGTAATTCAGGTGAATGTTAGTGATCTTGGTCTTGTCACACTTGCGGGCAAAGTTGTGTGAGGTAATATTATTTGTTTTGGTTTTATCACGATTGGCTGAATTTTCAACTAAAAAGTCAGAAATTGACACTGGCTGACTTTTTATCAAACAGTACTAGGTAGGGATGGCAACAAAACACATACCCGCAGGAATTCACTCAAGCCTGCCTCGATTTTGACGGATAATACTCGCTTTGACTGGGTACGAGTATTACCCGACTTTTTAAACCAAGGACAGGTATGTAACTATCTACCTCATCCTTGTCCCCAAAAGATATAATTACTATATTTTTCTTATTTTATGCATATTGAATATTAGACATCTTTTTTTTATTATTGTAATGAGTTGAGTTTATTATGAAAATTTTCATTTTTATGACTTGGTCAAATTAATGGCATTTAAAATTATAGTTTTAAATTTAAAATTAAACAACAATTATTGAAAATAAAAGTAGCAAGCAATTTTAGTGGCGGGGGACGGGGATACCTGAACAGGGATGGGGTAAAAAATTATAGCCCTGCCTAGGATCGATGATGTGGATGGTATAATGTTGGGGAGCGGGGACAAGGACGAAGGACATCATACTTGTCGCTACCCTACCCCGTTATCATGCCTAAAAGTCTAGGGTATTCTGCAAAATTTTCTTAGAAAGCTTTAAATTTTTTTTAGAAAATTATCCTAACTATATTTAGGCTATATGCTAAGCTTAAATAATTACTTTCTAATCATTTGAGACTTATTCCCATCTTTGCCAAGAAAATTGATAATTTTGTATAATTATCGGTTTAATAGTTATTTTAGATTTTTATATAAATTAATTGTTAAACTTTTCAATTATATAGAACATAAAATATTAGTCACAACATGTCAAAAAAAATATTAGCCACAATGATATTTATCATCCTATTAGGACTTATCAATTCTTAAAAATAAGATTAAAGAATAAACAAACAATTAAATATAGAAAGCGGATGTGGGGGTGTTACAAAGAGAATTCGAGATTCCCTTAAGATCATGTTTGGGAAAGATTATTTTCCAAGATTTCAGTTGTTTTTTGTTGTAAAAAAGTTGTTCACAAAATAAGTTGTATGTTTGGGACAATAGCTTAAATTTATAAAAAAAAAATTCTGAAAAAATAAGTTATTTTTATGAATATGAAATTTTGTAGCTTATGATTATTTCCCAACAACTTTTTTTTTCCCTTTAAGTTGTTTTCATATTCTTTTATTATGTAAAACCTTTTTTTTTTTGTTGCATTCAAACGAAATTAATTATCTTAAAACTGCTTTTAAGCAAACTTAACCAAATAAAAACTGATTTTGGTTATAATCGATTATACATATAATCGATTATTAAAATAATTTAATTTTCACAGTTGTCCCAAAGCACTCTTTAAAACTAAGATTAAAAAAAAAACTAGGGATGAAACTTACATAAAAGAGTTCGTCTCCTTGAATTTTAACTCTATGATAAATTGTTTTATTGTGCCCTTGGAGTACATAAATACATGCTCATGTTACCCATAATATAAAAGCTGGCCCAAAGGGTTAAAGGAAAGATATAGTATAAGTTGGCCACAATAAATGACATTCAATTATTGACAAAAAGTATGACAATTTTTCTCCGGAATAAAAAAGAGGGGGAAAATGCCAATTGCGTAACAGATCAATTATTTGTGGAGTCTTTCGGTAATTTTTTAAATATATTTATGTATAATAATTTTATCGTAGATATTAAGACTTATATACGTTCCTTCAAAAAAAAAAAAAAAAGGACGTATATTCGTAAATATGAAACCAAAAGATGAAAATCAATTCCTATATATACAAAGAAGTATAAAAGACCATCAACTTGATGAAAATTAAGGGGTAAAAAAACTGAAACAGTTTTTTATGGACTAATCAATTAATATTTTTATTACGTTAGACGATAAATTATTCAAGAAAAAATGGCGACGATAGGTAGCAATACCAGTAGAGACACTATCATGGTACCCTGATTTGAGGAGTTTTTTTTTTTTTTTTTCATTATAACATTGGTGCTGAGTATTTATCAATTTTGCTGAAGACTAATCTTTGTTAGGAACCTAGCCAGTAACGGACACATATATTACTGAGGGGATGCATCAGGGGCGGATCCATGAACATATTAAAGGGGGAAATTTTTTTTTTACACAATTATTTTAAATATTTAACTTCTAATAAATAATAATTTTACAAAAAAATTATTACTAATTTTATGTGTAAAACTAGAAATAGGATCCACTACTAAAAAAAATCAAACAAATATCAACTCAACACCTTATCTTTCTTATTTATTTTCTTCTATTAATATTGTTTAATTTTTCTTTTTCTTTTTTCTCTCACATATATATTTTTCTTGCCCCCTTCAATTCATCCCTGTGCACCCCTGACTTGAAGAAAATGTATATATATATATATATATATATATATATATATATATATATATATATATATTTTGTTGTTGTTATGTTTTTGTCCCATCTAATTTTATAATTTGAACTCACTGCTCTTCATTTTTTAAATGTTTTCAAATTTTGTGTTTTATTGGCTAGCTTTTTTCTCAAGTTTTGTTTCCTTTTCAGTTCACTAAGTACTTTTACACTTTATTCAACTGGATATTTCATTCCCTTTTTAACTAAAGTCTTTATTTTCATATGTATAATAAAAACAATTATTATTTTTTATTTTTTTAAATAAATTGTCCCCACTGATCCAAGGTCCTGGATTCGCCACTAAACTTGGCTGGCTAGCTTTAATGGAATTTTCCCTCTTAATCACATTTTTTCATCTACAAGACTCGAATCTAATACCTTACATAAAATCAAGTCTAGTTCCACTTGAACCAAGAACATATTAATTGGTCCTGTTTTGAGCCTTTGATCAATTATTCTAATACTAATAGTTTATAATAAAGTTGATTGCGATTTAAATTTAAATTTTATTGAAGTCACAAAATATTTTACTTAATCATCACATTAATGTAAGTGGTTAATCAGAAAGTTATGACTACCGAGATTTTTGAGTAAAGTAAATGCTTTGGGTCAATTCGGGAATTAAGGATTTTTTTTTTCTTCTTTGTATAACCTATCAATGGTAAGTTGGTTTTAAATTTTCATAAAGTTATTTTTGAAAAAAAAAATTGGAAGAATTAATTTTAAAATGTTAAGGTAAAAAAAACTAATTTGCATTTATAAATCATATTTTGAAAGTGAGTTTAAAGAGTTGATTTTGATTTTGTTTATCAACATGGTGTGGTATGGTTGGTAAATAACCTTATTCCTTAAGCATGTGATTAGGGATTCGATTCCTGACCAATATGTATGGAAAAAAAAACATCTGTTAGGAGAGGTCAACCCAATAAATGAATCTCAGTACCTCGACGGTTAGGATGTAGACTCATGTTTCAAAATATAAATGTATATTCGTGGATCCTATGTTGATAATCAATTCTTCTCAATGAATGAATTAAATTTTTTATTTCCCTGAAAATTAAATATGCTTATTACAATTTAATTTTAAAGTTCTAAAAATGTTCTTAAACACCTTTCGTGTCTAAGAATAGATTCTGTTGGTCTCGACTGTAATTTTAATATTTGACAATACATGATATTTGATTTGTTTTAAGATCACAGGTATATTTGATGGGAGACACATCTGTTCTAATTCGAAACATTCATAATACAGTAAAATTAGTTCTCTTGATAATAATTTTCTCCTTACACAATGTCCTAACTTTAAACATTTTTTTTTCAGTAAAAAAAAAAAACTTTAAACATTCTTTTAAGAAAATCAGGCATGTAATATACTTAAACCAGCTACGGCGTTGATAATTATTTATTTTTTGGACTTTCATAAAAACATATTTGATGATCGATGCATAAGGCAAAAATTAAGCATGTAAACTGGTTGATCAAATTATGTAGGTTAAGGGAAATAGTCATCATCATATAATGACTACTTACATTCCTATATATTGGGGGTAAAAAACCTACCCCCATGATAAATAATTCTCTTTATTTATTTATTTTCTACTTACGAATTTCAATTTCTATCAAGTACACTTGTTCGATTGTTGTCATTTTCGTTTCTTTTTCCCTACTTACAATGTTCCAATTTTAGCAAGCACACCTTTAAGCACGTCATTGTTTTCTGCATACAAGTCATGTTCATTTTCTTGTGTGTTTTTTATGTGCAAAATTTTCCTCTTCTTGTTGCCTATGAACCTATGCATGAAAAGGAGAGATACCTTCAAAAGTTAAAGCCTAGAAGCTATTTGAAAGTAGGGAGAATCAAATAACCACGCTGTGAAGATTTAAAGAGGCCATTGGGATTTGCCTATCTTTAAAGTAAATATTTATTTTTAAATTAAGTGCATATAAATGTTTTTAAGCGTATCTAGATATAAACTTTTCTCCCCTAAAACAAAGGGTAAATTAATAAAGTGAAGGTATTACTCATTTCATAAGTTAATAATTCTCATTTTTTTTATATATGATGATAAAGAGATTTGAACTTAAGACTTTGTGTAATTTACTCAAACGTCTCACCACTAGATTATCTTAGTGGATTAATAATTCTCAACTTTTAAAATAAGAGAAATAATAAGTGACTTTTTATATGAATAACTTTAAACATAAACACTTCTAAAACTTATATTAAAATATTCAATCATAAGAAAAAAATCCACAAAAAATGAAACTTAAATATGAATACTTTTTTATGGTGTATATATTTGGCAAATTTAACATACAAGTTAGTTAAAAGCTAAAAAAAAAACTGAAAATTTAAAAATTAATTGAAAAGTTAGAACGTGATAACCCAACTAATTAAATTAAAGTATTTAACTATTTATTAAGCTAGCTAATAAGTTTACAAATGAAAAAAAAAATAAAGGTAAAATATGTTTTTGATTCCTATAAAATTTTTGAAGTTTGATTTTAGTCTCTCTAAAAATTTTTATCTGTTTTTTGTCCCTCTAATTTTGAAATGCTCCACTTGTGGTCCTCCAAACACTGTTTAAACCATTTTTTATCTTTGTATAAAGAACTATCTAAACCACTTGGAGGACCAAAAGTAGTGCATTTCAAAATTAGATAGACAAAAAAATGAACAAAAATTTTTAGAGAAACTAAAATCGAACTTCAAAAATTTTAGAGTGACGAAAAACATATTTTATAAAAAAAAAAATTATAAGTTCGAAGACTATATAAAATAATATTTCAAAATATATTATTAAAACACTACACAAGTTACTAAAGTAAGATTGTGTAGTAAGTCTAATTTTTTCTAAGCAAGCGAAACAGACTAAAAAGGTAGGTTGAAATAGCCAAAGACACTGAGTCTATCGTGGAGTGACAGAAGAAAAGAGCAGGGGAGCTTTCAGGAGTTTGCTATAGATTAATTACCTAATGAACCATCCAGTGGCAAAATTTCAAAGAGCGTAGGGGAATCAAAGTCATTGAAATAAATAGTAGGGGAAATAAGAGGGGCACAAAAGTTTGTTGGAAATAAAATGCAGTTCCTATCATGTAGTTAAAAAAAGGAATCATGGTAGGAATGCAATCCCATCTCAACTCCTTTAATGGGACACAAAGCAAAACATTAACTTTCATCAAATTAAAGAGATTTTCAGAATCCTTGTACAGACTAGTAGATATTATATACGCAGCAAAATTCTCAGAGGCCAAGATGGGACCACCAAATAGGATTAATAGTTGGAAAAAGCACAACCTCATAGGGACTCAAATGCCTCTAAGGGGAAAAAGAAAAGGGAAATGACACTAACGAGTGTTGTGACTTGTATTCCTTTATGAGAATGTTGTTAATTCTTGTTAGATGACACGCATAGGATAGTGTTTTGTTGCCTTTTGCATTCTCTATGGTGTACCATAACATATCCTTTGAAATAAATAAAAGTGTTGCCACCAAGCATTTATGTTCCACTTTTGTAGTTATGATGAGGAGGGGTTACTTTGAACTGAGTCATGCACCATTTTCCAGCTATGCCTATGGTGGCTAGGTGCTCCTTACACGGCTAAAATCTCCCCTTGAGGGACAATGAAAGCACAAATTGTCAAAAAGGAGGCACTTTGTTTTTAGTGGTTTGTATGTTATAATGGTAACTTCAGTTATAAATGCGTACACTTCATTTCATTTTGTTTTATACTTTCTCCGTTCCAAATTATATGACGTTTTAGAGAAAAAAATTTGTTTCAAAATAGATGATATTTTACAAAATCAATGTTGTATTAAATATTTTTTTCCAAGACTACCATTAATTAATATTTAGTGGGAGTAGTGTAGTATGAGTAATTAATTAGAGAGATAAAGGGTATATTAGAAAATTATCTAATGTTTTTTAGGAAATTCAACCAATTAATTGCATTTCTTAATACCTGTGTCAAAACCTTAAACGTCATATAAACTCGAACGGAGGGAGTATGACTTTATTTTATGGTAGAAATTGAATTGTACATTAATTAATTGAATCAAAGCTTAAGGAAAAGGGTTTTGTATAAATGAGCCTGTTCACATTCTTAACCTGCACATCTATTGGAGTTGTTGTGAAAGCTGCAGAAATGGGAGTTCCTTGCAGCCCAAAGCTTCCAGGTTCAACTTCCTGCGGTTTTGGACTGAAGGGAGCTCCTACTTCTTCACTTTCCCATATTTTGTTTTTGCTTCTATCAAACCAAAAGGCTTCAAACTTCTTGTAATTAGCCATTGATGCCTTGAAGTTTGGTGAATACATTATGCTTCAGTAAGTATAGATTTTCAATTTTTGCCAAGGCGAAATGGGAAATCAAACTAAATCATCATTCTCTCCATCCCTTTTTCTCACATGACTCTCTGCCTTGCAAATTTTCTTCAAATGGGGGCAAATTTGTCGATCAAGATATACACTTCATGACATGACACTTTTTAGAGACGTGTTTCTTGTACATTTATGCAGGTGATGCCATGATGGTAAGGTCAGTGCCACCTTTGGAATTTTTTATGTTGATTTTGCTTCCCTTAGTTTTATTTTTTTGATGCTGCCCCCATTTCCCCTCCCCCTCCATTTCAATCTTACTAAATATATCTGTACAGAATTTACATAACCAAACTTGAGATTAATTGAAAAGCTCAACTCATGCTAAAAGGATTTCCTTGGAGCTATATTGTTTTAACTACAACAGCCTTTGTCATCCATTCCTTTGTTTTTCAACACGAGTAAGGCTGTCTCCTTCAGATAATTGGTAAAGCTAAACCTCATGATCACACTTGTGAAGCTGTTTCTAATAGAAAATTGAGATTTTATACACATACAGGACCTGAACCTAAGCTAGAAAAATGCCTAGGTAACTGTATTTTTTCTCCATGCCGTGGCTATTTTGTGTGCCACACGCAAGTACTCAGTTTCAAGAACATAACAACTGTTGGTAATTCAAGAATTCAATTCAACCAATTCTTCCTCTGTTAATTCCACAAAATGTCTTCCCATTTTCTGCCAGAATTAGTTCAGTGTCAAGTTTTCCATAACAAAATTCTAACCATTTTTTATTCCTCTTGGGCAGATTTATTGGACAAAACTCACTGCACTATAGACTAGTAAACGGGTCCATTCTTATGTAGTCCAGAACTCATGGTAGGTTGTTTAATACTTTCAAGTAGGTTCCATTAATTTCATTTTCTCCTTCTCCTCTAAGTACATATAGTTACAAATTGTTACAAAGATTGAGTGGAGTATCCAATGCCAGATTGCTCTCATAATATTATTTTGTTTTGATTTCTCTTTCTTTCTAAAAATAAGCTGACAACTTGTCTTCTTATAATAATTTATCTGTTGACAGAAGTCCAGAATGCCTCAACTGCTGTTTGAGAGTACAGTGAGACCATCAATTTAGTATGAAAATATAATAGTACATATTTAACCTTGGAAAACTTTTGCATCAGGGCTATTGTCTATTTTTTAATTTCGTTTTTTTTTTTTTATTGTATTGGACCTGTTGATGGAATTATAGCTATGGCCTACGGACCACCTCAAGTTCCAAGCTGAATAAAAGAGAAAAACGGGAGAAAAAAAAAATCTAATTTACTTTTACTTGAAAGTAGGATTATTACCCATTGTTTCAAACACAGAATATAGTTTATTCATGAATTCTTTAGAATTGACTAATTTAGGGTAGGGTGTGCTATCACTTGTTGAATCTGGAGCTGTTGGTTATGGATATTGCAATTGTAGAGTGAGCAAGAGGGAACATTTTCCTCTGATAAAGGTACTACAGGGATGTTGTCACAGTTGCAGATTTCAATCATTGTACCATCAGGGTCATGGAAGAATAACTGGTCAACGTAGATTCCACCCTCCTCTACTCTACTCTTCACGTACTCTATCTTCAATTGCTTCAGTCTGTTTTCCACTGCTGCTATGCTTTCACTCTAGCAGCAATTAACAATTCATTCATTGACATATTATAGAGACACATCACAGTTGAAAAAAAATAAGGTTGTTCTTATTACGATGATATGATATCTAATCTTATGTAAAGATTTATTATACAAATACAGAGAGAAATAGAGAGATATATACTTGGAAAGAGATGTGGTTGTCCTTAGGATTAATGTCACCAATCTTGGGCATGCTTCCGGGATCTTCTGATTGAAGGAGGTGAATTCCAATGCCATAATTGAATAACCTACACAGCACAAAGATCAAAATCTAGAAGCAGGGTTTTTTTTTTTTTTTTTTGTTACAAAATCTAGAAGCAGTTTGTATTCACATTCAATGGAAAAAAATAAATATATCTATTTTCTGTTTTTAAATGAGTTGAAAGTGTGCGGAATTAAATTATGATCTGAGTTACCAAAAGCATAGGCATTAGGCAAGTCTTTTATTCTGAACTGGGAAAAAAAAATTACAGGAGAAAAAACATAAAAGGTAATTGGAATTCAAATTTAATGTACAACAAATTCAGGGGATGATGAATTTTATTTTGATTTGATCCATAGAAGTTTTAACCCAATGGATTACGGTGAAAAAGTTCTCACAAATGGTCATTTTAATGTTCAGTTGAATTTTGGCAATATTATACACTTTACAATTTTACAAATGATTAAATATATATACCATGCACCATTGAAGTTGAAAGAACTTGGCCTCTGGACAGGGAAGAATCCAAGGACATTTTCATAAAAATCAATTGACTTTTCCATTGATCTGCACACCAAAGATATGTGATTCAATGACTTTAGTTGCAAGGGGTTGTTGCCCATTGGGTCTTCCCTCTTCTGTTAAAGAAACAGAACAAAGGAAAAGATAACCAAAAAAGAAAAAGCAGGTTCTGATTGGAATATGAAGTTTAAGTTTCAGCTTTGATAGTCTCTATCAAGATGAGAGAGAGGTACTGTGTGCTATGGCATACTATTTGTTCTATTTATAGAAGTGCAAACGCACTTTGGAGCAAAAGAGAGAGGTAGGCAGTCCCTAACTAAGATTTTATCTTCGTTTTTTTTTTTTTCCTTCCCTACACGTAATAAGGCTGCGTTTGTCTTTTTATCTTTATCTATGTGCTGTTTGTAGCAGACGAGGAAAAATGTCACTGCAACAGCCCCCTTTTTTGAATTATCAAAGTTATTTTACTTAATAGTAAGACAGAATTCTGTTTACAATCATGACCTAATAAGCCTACCACAAACATCATGTTTAGATAGGAAATGAAATTATCATGAAAGAAATAAAGAGAGTAAGGGACTGACTGATCCATATGTAAGGCTTTGTGCAGCTGTACCACAAGTTTTTTAATTTTTTTTTTACTGCATTTCCAATTTTTTTTAAACAAATGTATAATTACATATTGCTTCTTTACTATACAAAGTCAATCTATAATAAATAGGAGCAAGTAATATATCATCTAGAATAATAAATTTACTACCATAAATCTTGAGATATATGCACTAGTCAACTTTATCTATAAATAATACAATGAAGGATGTGATTTTACTATTTATTGAAAACATTGAAAAGAAAATAATTATATTAATATTTGTTGAGAAAATATTTAGTTGTGTGGAAGGTAGGTGAGGGTAGGTGAAAGTACAATTTATACATATATCTAAAATATTTTTATGATAATATTTTAAATAAATTTATGTTTTTACAATTTTTGTGATATAATTTAGATGTCATAATTTAGTATATTTTGTTTTTTAATTTAATTTTATTTAAATCTTAAATATTATTATAGATATTTAAAATTTATAATTTTATAATTTAGTATACGTTGTTTTTTAGTTTAATTTTATTCAAATCTTAAATACTATAATAATAATAATAATAATAATAATAATAATAATAATAATAATAATAATAATAATCTAAGTTTCTTCTTACCGTTATTTAGTTTTAAAAAAATATATTTAATATTTATTATTTCATTTTATTCAAATCTTAAATAAGTTACACATATATAAATATTATAATAAAAACATTAAATATTATATATTTTTTATTTTTCTTGAATATTATATTATATTTATTAATTAGTTACATTAAAATATATTTCATGATAAATAATAATTAAAAGTAAAGATTTTGTAAATATGTGGATAAATTTTAAAGAATTCATAATATTTTATATTGTGATTTTTTATTCTTATAAATTTAGACCATAAAGTACTAAATATTGATTGATTACATATAATAAATATAAAATAGTTGTAAAGTATGTAATATTATTATTATTATTATTATTATTATTATTATTATTATTATTATTATTATTATTATTATTAACGTTGCCTTTTAAATTTGATAAAAAAAAAAGTAACAAATGAAAAGTAACATGTAATAATATTAAAAAAAAAATAGTTACACAAATCAACAATAATTCTTATAATCTATCTATATCTATATCAATATCAATATCAATCATCAATATCTATATGTAAACTTCACTTGAACTTTTTATAATAGTCGGATTGAAACTTTAACTTCACAATAGTCGTTGATCTGATTCAATTATGTAACCTTCATTTCAACGGTGGTATATATATATATATATATATATATATATATATATATATATATATATAGTTGATTTGTTATCAGCACCTGATCAAATGCCAGAAGTATTATCAATTTATTTCACCAATTAATTTGTTCCATTGATTTAAAAGACTAAGAATAATTCACCGAATATGGTTAATTAATATATTCAAGTGAAAGTGTTTCAGTATAAGACTGAATTACATATTTTGTCTGGCACAATGACACAACTTGAATGAAAATATTCTTCGGCTTAACACTAAAAAAAGGTTTTTCTTTTAAGAATGAACAAAGTTTTGAAAAGTGTAAACGTAAAGTAAGCATTTGACTCCACGGGACAACAAAAAATAATTCATTTAATGTTTAAATCAATCAATAATGTATAAAATTAATTTAAATTTTGTAACTTTTTTTTTCAAAATATTTTAAATTTTATTGAAAACATTAACTGACCTCATTATTATCATGATTAAAAATATGAAGTAGGTGTGTCTTTACCCTCTCTTATATATTCTATATTCTTCCATGAGGTTTAGGGGTCAATTAGCAGTTGTATTTTTGGGTATTTTTTTCATTCTCTATCTTTTCATTTGCTCACTGTTTCTTTTTTTGGCTTAACATTTTTCTCTCTCATTTCGCTATTGAGGTTTGAGAGAATGAGAATCTTGTTCAATATATCTTACTTAGCTAACAATGACACTATTGTATAGATAAGATATGAAGGATGATAGGACTAAAAAATTTCAAGAAAATATGCATCAAACAATTACAATAGGTATGCAACATCTAAAAGTGGAGTCGAATGAAAATTTAAAGGTATGAAACTTTAACCTCTCACTCTCCGTAGCTTCTTTCTTTTTGCTTCATTTTGCTAATCAATTCTTGAGTATTAGTATATATGACAACCTCTTCATAATATTCTTGAGTATATTAGTATCTATATATAAACGGAAACAATCAGAAGTCAAGATAATTAAGTTAAAAATAATAATAAAAAAGGTATCAAAACTTATGCTGAGGGTTCTAAACTTAGTATATATAACTTGCTCTGATACCACATGTTGAAAATTAATAGGATTTATACTAGGATTTAAAATACTTAAATTTATCATCAACTAATCTATAAATTGCATACCTCTTGAAGACATCCTTAGTAGCAATTACTTGATCTAACAGAAATTTGTTCACAAGTGTATACCTCAGGAAAAGGAACTTCCTGTTGATCTCCTCTGTTTTACAGACTAACTCTTAGATGGAGTAATGAGTTCTCATAGAAAACTGGAGTCAAATAGGGATCCTACCATTCTTTAAATAGACAAGTAGCCTAAAACCAAACGTCGTGGATATTAGGCCCATTAGACCCTACACACAAACTCAACACACTTGCCTATTGGGCTTAACCCAACAAACATATAAATACATGGTGATTCCCAAAGTCCAAATTGGATCACTTCATTAAATTTGGACTCGTAGGGAAAAATATATTAGGTCATACATTTAACCCATATTTTAATAAAATAAAATACACCAATCAATAGAAGACCAAACAAACAAGATTCTAACCTTTAGAGCATCCTAGTTGTAGCACTAATATCAGTTAGAATATAACTTAGTTTGTTGGCTACATGACCCTCTAAATTCCAAATCAAAACATTTGTCTCGGATGTTGAAAAGATGCAACTTTTCTTCTCTCACCATCAAGGTTCACACTAACAAAACCAACATTAATCAAATAGTAGCAAATGGATGAACAAGAAGCCAACATTAGAGGAAGAAAAAGTTAAGGATAACAATTGACAAAGCTCCCAAGTAGTCAAGAAAAGATAATGATGATCTGTTACTTAGGAGTTGATGAAGTTAATTTCACGTCCACTATAACATCCTTAAAAATTAATATTAATTTTGTAATATCCTTAGATTATTAAAGACTGTTCTTACCAAATTTGGCAAAACCTCCTTCTATGGTTGCTCCTTCTACAGTTCCTCCTGGTATGATGGTAGGGGTACTTGTAAAGACACTCCATCGTTCAAGTTAGTGGCATAGAGGTAAAGGGCAAGTATAGAGATCAAGGTTAGAATTCAGATTAGGTTACATAGTATCCCTCTTAGGTGATAAATAGGGATTTCTAGGTCCATAGGCCTAGTTACCTGATATAAGTGCCATTAATGGCAGTGAGGATCACGGAGATGAGATTTCCTCCTTTTCATATTTATCTTAGCCGAGTCCCTCTTCAATCGACCAAGTTATCTACTCCACTGAACATCCTTCAGGAAAGCATACCGAGTCTGAGTAGTACACATGCTTAGCTCTAGAAGGAGGGCTTAGGCAACTCTTACCCCTTAGCCTCCACCGGGGGGCTTGTCTGATATGCCACAAAGTCCCACATCTGATGGGAGTCAAGGCCTAGGGTAGTTTATAAACACCTTCTTCCCTCAACCCATCGAGGTGCCTTTTAATGAATATAAAACTGTGATGGACCATCGAGCACCAAAGCAAACAATACCTCAGATGAGGTGACCCTGACGATGCTTAAGGATTTGAGGTCAAAATAATACTTACTCTTATAAAAAAAAATAACCATCATTAGTTTAAAATATATGAGAAACTTTATTTGAAGACTATATATAAGACTAAAAGTGTTACACCAAGTCTCAGTCGTTGATTTTAATATAATCTAATGCTTATGATGTAACTACTAAACAAAAACATGTGACTCCTCCTCGGTTTCACATTTAGCGTCCTGTGCACATATGAAAGGTAGAAGGGTCGACTAAACTGGTGAGACATTCAAAAGAAGCCAAATCTTCAAACCCATATTGGACAACGGGTTTAATAGTGCGACATTCTTCATCTTTGACAAGAGTGTACTCATGTGGTCCATTTGGACTCACTGGTCTAAGCTCAGTTGCAAGTGTGGTCTTAAATCTTGGACTGCATTGCTTTGCCTTTTCATGAATCACTAGCAGCTGCTCAAAGTCAACCTGAACCTCTACAAAGCAAGGGACAACTCCATCTAGTACGAGCACTGGCACATATTTATCAACTTTGGACTACTCATCAAACACTGCATCCCTGCTAATCACCATCTTCTTGGAAGTTGGATCCCAAATCTTGAACCCCTTCACTCCTTTGGAATAACCTACGAAAACACATTTTTTCGACTTTGGATCAAGTTTAGATCTTGCATCACTAGATATATGCACAAAAGCAGAACACCTAAATATTCTCAAATTATTAAAATCAACCGGGTAACTTATCCAAACTTCCTCTACAACTTTCCCATCCAATGAAGCTCGTGGTGATCGGTTAAGCAGATAACATGCCATATTTATTGCCTTTGCCCAAAAGCCTTTGGAAAGGCCAACATTCGACCTCAAACACTAGGCCTTTTCAATGAGGGACCTATTCATCCTCTCTACAACCCCATTCTGCTATGGTGTTTTTCGCTCTGAGAAATGTCTCTGAATACCATATTCCTCACAAAATTTTTGGAACTGTGAGTTTGTGTATTCCCTACCATTCTCAGACCTCAAGTACTTGATTTTTTTGCCCATCTAGTTCTCCACCTCAACCTTCCACAGCTTAAACTTGTCAAAGACTTTAGATTTCTATTTCATGAAATACACCCAGACCTTGCGAGAAAAATCATCAATGAAAGTGACAAAATAGTAAGAACCACCCAAGGACGGATCTTTAGTAGACCCTCACACATCAGTATGCACATAGTCTAGGATCCCCTTGGTAGTGTGTTTCGCAACTTTAAAACGCAGTCTAGATTGTTTCACAAGCACACAATACTCGCATAAATCTAACATGCAACTTCCAACTCCCTTTAAGAGTCCTCTCTTATGAAGCTCTGTCATCCCATGCTCATTGAGATGACCCAAACGCATATGCCATAATTTTGTAGCATCATCATTAAACTCAACAAATGCAATTCCACCTACAATTGTTCTCCCATCAGTCTATAAATATTTCCTATAATTTGCTATCATTTCATCACAGTCAACGCACCCTTACACATTCTGAGGGTATCCCGATCTCCACCAGTCCTAAACTGAAACCATTGGCCTACAAAGTTCCAAGTGAGGTTAGATTCTTCCTCAACTCAAGGATGTGCCATACATCACACAACATTCTCACACCACCATCATCCATAACAATTTGCACCTATCCCATTCCAACGATAGCACAAGCTTTATCGTCACCCAAAAATAGACATTTCCAAAATTACCCAACCTGTATGTAGTGAACAACTCCTTGTTTGGTGTCATGTGATATAAGCATAAGGAATCAAGAATCCATGCATTTGTAAACTGACTGCAAGAAATAGATAGAACATCTCCCTCACTAGAATAGTTTGAATTGTTAGTCTCTACCAGGTTCGCAGAATGGGATAACCCTTCACCAAACTGCTTCTTGTTTGAACAATCCTTCTTGTAATGCCCCTGTTGTTTGCACTTGTAGCACTGCATTGTTTTACTACTTCTGGTTTTGGACTTCTTCCTCCTCCCAAAACTCCCTTGCCTTGCCTCCTCCCACGTTCTTGATTCCCTTTCAATTACAAACCCTCACCATAAGAACACTCCTTTGTGTTCTATTTCCACTGACAGTGGGACATAAGTGCAGTCGTGATCTCCTTTAGACTAATGGTGTCTTTCCTATACATATTAGGGTGGTCACTAAATGCTTGTAGGAATCAGGCAAAAAACACAACAGAATTATTGTCTTATCCCCATCCTCAATCACATCAAGCCTCAGTAAATCACTAATAATCTGATTGAAGAGATTGACGTGGTGTTGCAAAGGCTTAAATATGTTTTTAGTCCCTTAAATTTGAGACAATTTTGGTTTTGGTCTCTCAATTAAAAAATTTCCCTTTTTAGTCCCTCAAATTCGTAAAATGTTGTTTTCAATCCGTCATAATGAATTTGAGAGACTAAAAAGAGCAAATTTTTAGTCCTCAAAAATTGTGTTGAGGGACTAAAAACAACATTTCACAAATTTGAAGGATTAAAAAGAGCAAATTTTTAATTAAGGGACCAAAACCAAAAGTGTTCCAAATTTGAGGGACTAAAAACATATTTAAGCCTGTTGCAAATCATACACATATATAATTCTTAATTCTTCTCCCCCATTCATCATCATCATCATCATCATCATAATAATAATAATAATAATAATATATAAAGCAAAATCTAGTTTGCATATTTAATTATAACGAAATCAATGAAATAAGAGTCTACTTAATCGCTAGCTGAATTACAATTTAAAATACAAAACTCATGTATTTGAGTACATATTTAAGTGGACACACTACGAGATATGGTCCATCTCAACCAATTGACTGTCAAGCATTCTGAAAATGTTATTTAGTTATTCCATTATCTAATTATATTTCAATTAGAGATTCAAAAATTAATCCCTAATCATATTTTAATTAAAAATTGAAAAATTAGTTTATAAAATGAGTTTATATAGTAACCGAAAAATTAGTCTCTAATTATATTTCAATTAGAGATAAAAAAATATTATTATCATATTTTAATTAGAAACCGAAAAATTGGTTTCTAAAATGGGTTAAATAGCAACTAGAAACTCACTATTTTTTTTAATATAACTCACTATCTAATTATATTTCAATCAAAGAAAAAATTGTTTTTAATTGAATAAATAAAATATTTAAAACCATTAGCGACTGAAAATCAGTCTCTAATTGCACTTTAATAAAATAAGGCTTAAATATCTTTTTAGTCCTTGCAATTTAACACTTTTTTATTTTTCATCCTTGCAAAAAAAAATTGATTTTAGTCCTTGCAAATTATGTTTGTTTTGTTTTTTGTCCTTAAAGCGGTTTAAATAGCATTTTGAACAATAAAAAAGTGTTATCTAAACTGCTTTAAGGACGAAAATAAAATAAACATAATTTACAAGGACTAAAACTAAAAAAAAAATTACAAGGACGAAAAGTAAAAAAGTGCTAAATTGCAAGACTAAAAAGGGTATTTAAAGCATAAGAGAATGAAAAATCAATCTTTCAATAAATAAATAAATTATTATTAAAATTGATTTATTGATTTTAAAGACTAGTTTTTTTCCGTTTCTAAATTAATTAGTATATACATATATTTTTAAATTAGTTAGTATAAAATTTTGTAAAATTAATTATGTATGTTGTTATTATAATACTGGTTAAGGTTAACTAGTGTAAAATTATGTAAAACTAGTTATATTTGTTTTTATTATTGTAATAGTTAAGATGATAACTAGTGTAAAATTATGTAAAACTAGTTGTGTGTTTGTTGTTATTATGGTAACGGTTAAGATTATTATCATATAAAATAAAAAATAATTTCAAATTTACATGTAAAAATAGTAAATATTTTTTAAAAATTATTATTTATTAAAATTTAAAAATTTAAACAATTGTAAAGGAAGAAAAAAAAATCCAGCCCCCCCTTTAATAGGTTTCTGGATCCATCCCTGTTCTAAATTAATTTCCATAGTATCTAAATATGTTCAATCTTTAAAATTGTCTCTAATTATACTGAGGGGGTCTAGGTCAATTTGTTGAGCAGGATGCGTGAATTATTGTAAACATCTCGGTACTTGTCTTCGATACCTATGGATAAAAAAAAATGGTCTATAATTATTTAGTTTCTAGTAGTATTTTATTGCAGTAAAAAAAGGGTAATATTTTATTTTATTCTTGAGAGGCTGCCATGTGAGCTCAATGCACTGCAAGCTAGAATGCTCCCAAGACACTGTTCAGACTTTAAATTCAAACTCAATTTCACTTAAGATTTTAGTGTGCTGCCAATTGTGCTGTGATTTTCCTAAGAAAGCCAAGTCCAATTTAGCAGCTTAATTTGTAAGAGTGAAAGTACACGTACACCCCGAACAATCTCTGAAAACGAAACATTCCAATGAGACACAACAAGATACGTCGTACTTTTGCTTCTTACGTATCAAAATCCTAAAGCATGCATAGATCAAATATCTAGCAACTACGACTTTTCTATGCATTGACATAATCCAATTTTGAATCGTGCAACCTATATATATACTAACGTTATAAAAAATATATATATTTATTAACAACTTCTGGCAAATTACAAAGAAAATTGGGTAAATTAATTTAAAAAAATGGAAAGAGAGTTTTGGCAAATTTTTCTGCCTGAATATTATAAAAAAATATTATAAAAAAGGAAATAGAATTTCAACAGATTTATCTGCATGAAATTATAAAAATATAGATTTTAAAAACTAAAATTTAATCCAGGAGAAAATGTCGCTACAAATGTTGCATATGACAATTTGTCACTCATCATTAGAATTCGAAATCAACAGGAATATAGAGGTCATCTTATAGGTAGATCCTATATAATAGCCACGAGCATTTGAGAAGATTTTCAAGCAGCATTTGCCATATATAGGTCAGCCAACGGTTGCATCTACGCTGAATGAAACCACGTATCATATCCAGGAAATCAGGATGCATGCAAAGTGAACAATGTCTATAGCTACTACATCGATGGGGTCTAGCTCAGTTGGTTGGGTAGGGTACATGAATTGTTGTAAACCACCCGGTACCTGTTTTCGATTTCTACGAATCAAAAAAAAAATTAGCCACTATATGTAAGATCTTAAATTACTTGTCTCTTTCCGTGTTCATTCTATAAGTGAAAATATTTTTTTAATTGTTAGTTTTTAAGTGATATGTTAGTTTTTTTTTTAATTAGAGAAATAGATATAAAGAAAGACACGAGTGATTTGAGTCATATCATCGAAGCTGAGACCTTACTTAAAAAAATTGAATCCAGTTCTATTCGGATCAACTATTTATTGATATTTAACACCTTTTCACCTATCCTTATGTACTTTTACTCGTCCACTACACAGGTTATATATATTTATTTTTATACAAAACATAAATATTTTTTATTTTCTATTCTCCTAAGATATAAATATTATAAGTTATTTTTAATATAGTTTCTTTCAAACTTTACATCTATATATATATGACACATGCGCGTTAAACTGTGTGATTAAAGTATTAATATATTTATATGCAAAGTTTTAATTTTATTGTTGATATGTATATTTCAACTTCTGTCAAAAAAAAATTATATTTCAACTTGTGATTTGGAAATTAACCTACTTTTATTTATTTTAAGTTTATGCTCGTGCACGATGCAAATTTACTCTCTTACGACTTACTTTTATTGCAAAAATTTTCATTGTAAACTTAATTTTAAAATGATAATTTTATACTAGATTTAAGTTAGGTTAATTTTTAATTTTAATATTTAATTTAATTATTTTTGTATTTGATGATATTAACTATACATGTGACCTGAAATAATAAAATACAGTAATAAAAATATAAAGGACCATTGAAGTTGAAAGAACTTAATTGGTCTCTTGACAGGGAAGAACCCAAGGACGTTTCCGTAAAAATAAATTGAGTTTCCATAGATCTGCGTATACCAAAGAGAAGTGATTCAGTGACTTGAGTTGCAAGGGGATTGCCCATTCTTTTTCTTCTGTCAAAGAAACATAACAAAGGAAAAGAAAATAAGAAAGAAAAGCAGGTTCTGATCGGTAAAAATAAATGAAGCTTATTGAGTTGAGCAGTTTGTGTGAGATGTTGTAAACCTCTTGGTACTGAGTTCGATTCCTAGTGAACAAAAAAAAAGATAAAAAAAAAAATGAAGCTTAAGTTTCAGCTGTGATAGTTTATCAAAGTGAGAAAGAGACCAAAAGTTGTTGGCACAAGTGGTTCGGCACTTGGGTTCCTTAACTAAGGTTTGGGTTCAATCCCTGACTTAGGCATGAAATCTTAACTAGAAGTATCATTTTATCCTAAAATGGGCTGATCCGATGAGAGGAGATTAGTTGAGTGTCAAATAAGAAATGTCAGATATCTCTTTTAGAGGGGAAAAAAAAGTGAGAAAGAAACAATGTGACAACTAGCATGTGCTTTGGCACACTAGCTAGTTCTATTTATAGAAATACAAAGGCACTTTGGAGCAAGATAGAAGGGTAGGCAGTCCCTAACTAAGATTTTTTCTTTGCATGGATGGCTAAGATTGAGACGGACAACGGTTTTTCTTGCTTCCTTACACGTAAGGCTGCGTTTGTCTATCTATATCTATATATTATTTATTATTTATAGCAGACGAGGAAACAAGTCACTGCAACAGCCCCATTTTTTGAATTGTAAAAGTTATTGCTTATTAATTGGTACGTAAAGAGAGAATTTTTTCTACAATCACTATACCTAATCAATAGGGCCTAAAGGACTTTTTGATGATTGTATATAACGGGAAACCATGTTTGATGGATGTGAAAAACCATCGCTTCCGTTAAATATATCTAGAAATTAGTGCAAAATTGACAAGAATTTTAGAAGTAAATATGACAAAAAGCTAGCCATTGTAGTTAGAGTCCAAGACCTTTTAAATCTCTCTATACAAGAATCACATTTTTTCAATGTGAGACTCAAAACCCATACAATTAAATCCTAACACATCTCACACTTTGGAGCCTTGACACTCATGTAAATTGGTTGTACAGTAGCCCTTTGACTTATCTCGAGCAAATACTCTCGGTCCAAAGGAATCAACCACAGGCTTAGACAAAGAGTTCAATCCAATAGAATCGATCGATCCCAAGCTTGACTAAAGAGTTCAACCAAAATCTCAAAAAAGACACAAACTTCCATCCTTGAGCCAAAATAGGCAAATAAGGCTAAAATTCGAGCTAGCTATTGTTGAGAAAGTCAGCCAAAAGACCTCGGAGAGTACTCAACATCCAACTTCAAGCCAAAACAAGTGAATGAAACTAAAATCTAAGCTATTGAGGAGATCAGCCTAATCGTTGCCATTATACGAGTATTTTATAATCATATATCATATGCTCAATTATCTATATATGCATTCACATTCGATAAATATGTGATTTAAAATCATCACTTGGATACAAATGTTCCAGGGAGGATAACCTTCGCATTCGGCAAAGATGTGATTTGAATCGTTCAGTTGGATACAAGTATTCTAAAAAGATTAGCCTTTGCATTAAGTACTCGCCCTAGAATTTGATCTAAGCCACGATGGTAACTTTCATTTTTGCATTTGGATTTTCTAAATTTGGCATGCCACTTCATTTTTTTTTTTTTATCAGCCAAAAGATATATATTAAATAGGTATAAGAGATACCCTGAGCAAAGATACAAGAAAAAGCAGACCAGTTACTAAGAGAAAAGTAACCCAACATAAGGAATACTTTACCAAGTAACTGAGCCAAATAGAAAGAAAAAGCGAGCAGTAATAATAAACAAAGAACCATCCCTACTATACTGCCACTTCATTTGTTAGATTCAATGATATCTCGTATTCTACAAAAGATTTTATTTGTAGCAGATTATCTATCAAACTATATTAGAAAATACCTTTAATATAACTTTGTGACATTTAAGAGCGCCTCCATCAAAGGTGCTTGTGTGATATGTAACTTATTTAAGTATTGACCATAACAAGAAATGTCAAAAGAATAAGTGCTTAGTAAGCACCCATGAACTTACAAGTGCTTATCTAAGTATCAATGCTTAAATAATTTTGTGAGTCATGTGTGCATGTATTTTTTTATGAAATTTTGATGAAATATAAGGACATAAAGTTACTTATGGAACCTATTTAATAAAAAATTATAAGATGTTGAGTTTGAGAGAAGAGCTTTTTTTTTAGTAAAGAGTTTGAGAGAAGAGTTACTTAAATTGTAAAAAGTAAAATGAGAAATATTAAATATTAGAAATGCTTTAATAACACTTAAAAGTGTTACCTTTCTTGGCAATATTAAATGGAAATATTCATTTAACATAATTGAATTTATGAATGTATGTAACACATCACAGAAAGAATAACCAAAAGAATAATATTTTTTAATTACACATCACATTTTAATTTATATATAGAAAATAAGACATAATAGGAAATAATAATTTCAATTTATTTATAAAAATAACATAAAATAATGTAAAATTTACCACACAACTATGTGATTTTTTTCAATCTTTTGGTGTTGACATGATGTCAATCTAGTCTTAAAAAACATATTGCAAAAGACCAAATTGACGCATAGATGTTTTAAAAAAAAAAAATTCAAGGACAGAACGGAAGTTTACACTTTTCTTTTATTCGAAATCCTCCCATAATACAAATGTGCAAAAGTTTAGTGATCAAAGACACAAAAAGGATAAATAACGATCACGACAAAAGGATTTATAAAAAGTTAAATCTATGCTAATTCATAGGAAACGTGCCCTGCTTCTCAAGTCTCATCCTTCCCCTAGTACAACATCGACGGGGAATAAACAAGAAATGAAAGAGATAACAAAAAGTACTGATAACAGACCAAAAATTATGATTATCACAATACAAGAAAAAGAATGATATATCAATTTATATAGCCTGTGTTCTAGGGTTACAACATAGAAGGTAGAAAAAGAGCCTCTAGCTCAAACTAAACGCTTAATTAGCCATTATTGTGTGATAAGCGTCTAAAAATGATATATTTTACACAAACATTAAACTACATGAATCAGGGGACTCATGCTACAAACTGAAAATACAAAAAACCCACGAGTGACTGAGTAAGCATAATCTATCTATCTACTCGTTCTTGCATCCTGAAAGGTAGGACCGTGCCAGCAAGAAATGCTTCTCTTTCTGCCTTTTGTACTCGTGGTATCGAAGGAAAAAGTAACCAAGATAATCAAATTCAATTGGAGACATCTTTGCCTGTTTATCATTAGAAGCAATATCAACAGTCAAGGATGTCATTTGATAAAGAAAGCATTGCAGAGCGAGCATAAAAAAGGAAAGGGAAAAATATGTTTAGTCCCTATATTTTGTAAAATTCTTGATTTTAATTCCTGTACTTCACCATCAGTGTTATCAATGACGGATGGCAGAACATGGCAGAAGGCTGAAATACCGCCATACAGGGGCGGAGCCAGGATTTTGGTTCAAGCGGGGCCAGTGTTAAAAAGCAAAAAAAAAAAAAACCTACAGTATATAACTATCATATAAAAAATAATAGACATTTCTTAAAAAACAATAGAAAAAACATCATATAATATACTCCTTCCGAACTGAAATATAAGCAAAAAAAATTATGTTATGACAAAAATATAAGCAAATTTTAACTAACTTTCTCTTATTGAATGATACCATCTCCAAAATACATTTCATTTAATTAGAGTTTTATTTCCAACAACTTTCTCTTTTTTTATCCTATACAAAAAATATAAAGGGTATTTAAGAAAATTAATTAACTTTTTAATTGAGACTATTAAAATTAAATTATGTTAACTTATTTTTTTAATTAGCATGAATAAGTTTTTTTTTCTTATATTTGAGTCTAGAGAGAGTAGATCTATAAAGAATAATGTCTATGGAATCAATCCTTCTTGTTGATCGCCCTCTTCCAAAAATTAACAACCAATTTGAGAAATGTCAAAACATAATATATCAATAAATAATATTGTCAAATGCATAGAAAGATCAAACATAAACCTTTAAAATTTGAAGTTGTGCTCATCTTTATTTCATAGTATATAAATCGTCAATTATAAAAATTGACCGCAACAAATTTCTATTAAAATTAGTGAAAAGAGAATTTCATTATAGTCAAAACATATTATCCTAAAAATTTCAAAAATAAATAAATGAATTACGCATAAAAAATACTTGAATAGAAAACACTGCAGACTCGGATAAAAAAAAAAGCACCACGTCAGTAATAATTATGTTATGAAAGCATTAAAAAAAATTGTACGACAAAAATAAAACTACCATTAAAAAATTTCAAAGACAAAAAAATTCTGAGTTAATAAAACTCATAATTAAGTTAATGAGGGAAGTAAGGGACAAACATATTGTAGAGTAATGAGAATGGATCTTTTGAATGCTTGCAAAGAGTAAAGAGGAAAGAGCAACCAGGAGCAATCTAATATGACGATAAAAAATGGGAGAGAAGATGGTAAGTGATAAGTAATAGAAAAAAGGATAAAATTTTAATCAAATATTTCAATAAAAACTATTAAGCACGAAGAAGTGTATGAATATTGGGGGGCCATAATTATATTTATATATAATATTATTAAAACATTGCAAGAGCTGGGGGTGGCCATGGCCCCTATAGGCCACCCCGCTCCCTCCGCCTCTGCCGCCATATAAACACGCCATTGCGCCTTATGGCGCTGCCATGGCAGGCCTCCCTTCACAAATTGCCTATTGCGGTTGGCAAAAAATCCGCCATGCCATTCTGCCATGGCAGCGCCATGACTGCTATTTAACAACACTGATCACCGTTGAACATTTTGATCCCTAAACTTTTAAAAAATCAGTGTTTTTAGACCCTTGGGACAGACATCATGTAGGAAACGGTGTTAACAGTGTCTATACAGAGGGACTAAAAACACTTATTTTTAAAAGTTTAGGTACAAAAATGTTCAATGGTATAGTACAGGAACTAAAACAAAATTTTTTACAAAGTACAGGGGCTAAAAACATATTTTTCCCAAAAGAAAATATAATACCTGGATTAGACCCCACAATGCCCAGAAAATGTGGGAGGCAAGAGAAAATGTATTTGCCTCAACATACAAAGTTTCAAGATCTTTCTCAGACACCTGTATTATAATAATAAGTAAATGATGATCTAAAAGAAAGAAACACAGGAGATACCATATAGGACAGGGAAAAGAAATTAAAACTACTGAGTTATATATTCCAATAACTTGTATACCCCTAAGTGCAAGTGTGTTCTATGTACAACATTATTAAGTAATATTTTTTTTTGGTACACATATTAAGTAATATGCAACAAGGCATGCTGAGATACGGCTATATCAAGTCCAAGTCAAATTTGAATAAACTTCAAGAATAGGACAAAAGTGGGGATTTCGGGAGGATATTCAGGCGGTTTTATGTAACAAATATCAGCCTTGGCAAACCAGCAACAGAAAATATCAATCCAACATTAAACCATAAAGACAACCTAATATAGTTGATGCACCAAAGGGCTAGAGTGTCCAAGTGACCAAAAACTAATGGAAAACCACGGAATATACATTGAAATAAAATGCAATCATCACCACTAACCAAATCAGGCAATTTTCATTCACAATGTATTAAAGAGATTAATCACGGATAGGTAAATGAATTTTGCAGCAAGTATAAGGAAGAATAGGCCAATTTCATTGTCATCCCTTCCCCCACCAAAAATAATAAAATAAAAAGAGCATTTACTTCTATAACAATCAGGCAACATAAAGCTGACAAAACAACATCAGGCAACATGAAGATTATAACAGAAATCCATTATGACCCATTACAACATGTAGTAAAAAATTTAACCAGGATACCCTTACAAATGCCAAGCACCACTGAAATGGATTTTAAATCTTAAATAGCACAAATGAAATATGTCACTAACATGCCAGACTGTGAATAAGATGATCATGGGGCCATAATTGATAGACTATGTGCATCTTATTTTAGAGATGATTGACAAGCTAGAGACAATGAAATAAAATACAATATGAAAGATTTAATCCCCTTCACTGTGATTAGTACCTCTTGGGGTCTTTCAGGTTTCAAGTAATGCCTGAGGAAATGATATTGTTCATTCATATTTGGGTACCTGCATATGAAAATGATGAACTGAAGTAAGTAACACCAAATCATGACTAAAGGAGAGAATCAAGCATAAAGAACTTACAAGTTGTAGTCACATTCAAAGCCAGCATATTCTGCAAAGTGGTTTCCTATATCATAGCCTCTGTAGTTGTACGATGCATATTCATAATCAATGAAGTAAAGTTTATCTGGAGAATTGTCAGAACAAACTGAAGATGAAAAGCTCAGAAGAATTTATAAATAAGTTCGTTATCTAAGCATTCTCTCTTCACATGTGAATGTTACTATTTTAGGGAGAAAGACAAAGGAAATGTTTAAAGAACCCCCCCTCCCACACACACACACAAATATATATATAAATAATTTGAAGATGAAATAAAAATGGCATGTTTTGGGGTAGAGATGAAGATGTAGTGATACCATAGAACTGTCAACTCGAGTTCATAAAAATGGCATGTACACAAAATGGCAAGCATAAGAAGAAATTAAAATAAATAGAAGCTACCAAAATATGCTTTAACATCTACATTCTACAGTCACTTCTATAATAAATAAATATATAAATAAATAAATAAATATAATCTACACTAACAGGGTGAAAGCACAAGTATGCTTACAAACAAGAAATTTAGATACCTTCTTCATAATTAATCATTATATTTCCAGAAAGCAAGTCGTTGTGAGCAAAAATTACAGGAGATTTAAGTAGATCACACAATCCCTGTTGCAAAATTTAAAAATATAAAATCTGTCAAGAGAAAAAATTGTTGACATTTTACAACATAAAATGAATCAATCACTACCATTAATTTAGCCTTTTCAAAACTATTCACAAATTTGTAAGTTATCTTCACAAGCACAAATGGGATGGAAAAGGCTATGTTTTATGATCCCTTTGGCCTGGACACTAGGGCACTTTCTTTTTTGGCCTGTCCAAATAAATACTACCTCTATTCCTATATAAAATAAACAAATTCCTAATTCATCAAGACAAATAAAAGTAGTTAAATTGGTTTATTTTAATTAATATTGTCAAAATTTTAAATTTTATTCCAAAAATACCCATAGAATTAATTGGTTTAAGTGATGGTTAGATATAATGACACTAGTCATATTCCAAGAAATAATTTTTTAAACCAATAAGTATGAGTTATATTGTTAATAGCTTAATAAATATATCCACTTTCATGGGAAATGAGTGACATCTCATTAATAGACTTCACAATAAATTAGGGACACAAAATAAAATTAGCAATTAATACATTTGAAAGTGGTCATATATTTCTTATAATTAGGAACATAAAAATACTACCATTTCTTTCTTATATATAAGAATGGAGATAGTATTTAGTATGAGTGATTAGATATTAACAGCAAAAAAGACGGTAAGTCACCACTAAAAATATAAACTGAACTTTCAAATCTAGTGATTAGCATTGGACTTCCAAAGATGGTGGTAATTTATATGCATTTTGAATCTTGCATTACAATGAAAGATAAATACAAAGAAAACAGCTAACATATGGAAAGAGCAAGTACCTTGAGCTCCACAATTTCATCATGAACTTCCTTGAATGAAATTGTCTCATAAGTCTTCTGCATTTTACTATCATCAAATTCAAGAACAGATGCTGAAAAAAAAAGTGGCAACTCAAATACTAATAATATCAATCTTTCAAGCATATACACTAGTCCTTGACAAAATCATATTACGTGAGGTTAATCTAGCTTGATGATAGTTTTAATATGTGGAAACTTTACATCTCACATAAGACTAAGGATATGGAATGAAAATTGTAAGGAGCTTTTATGTAACAAAATAGAGACACCAAATAGATTATATATTTATAATTAAATCTATAGGCACAAAACAACTTCAGATCCTTCACAAGGCATAACAGATCATTCCAATATCATAAGTTACTTTCAAACTTAAAATCAGGGAGAGTGGTGAAACTGAAAAGGCTAAAGGGGAGTTCAAAACTTTGGCCAAAATCAAAGGCATGGTTAAAATCATAGAACTCAAAATAAACACAAATTAAATTGACTTCAAACAAAATTACAGAAGTAACCCAATCAAAAGAAATAGAAGTGGACAAAGACCTAGAAGGAAGAAAAGATAAAGGACCTTTCTCAAAGAACTTCCAGACATCATTCCATAATTGAGGTTCCTTTGAGCCTGGAATTTCCACATGATGAAATCTTTGAAGTTGCTTAGCTATTTTAGCAGCCAGCTTTGGCTCCCGCATATCTGCCATGGAGAAAATGTATTCATGAAGTCACTAAATCGGTAGTAGCTCTACAGGTATACAAAGCATAATAACATGTAATTAAATGAAAGCAAAGTCAGATTCTAAGCTTTTACTCCAAAATCCATATAATACCTGATTAACACATTTCAAAGAATACATACACACACATATGTATGATTGAATATATGTATGTATGTATGTATGTATGAATGTATTTTGTAACAATGAGAACTTCAGCTTAGAGCCTCCTCATGATCAACAGTTAGCATCAAGTCTAAGGTTGGGTTAGGCGAGTACAAGTTTCCACATTTAAACTTAGGTGGTCATTAGGTAAAACCTAGTGATCCCAATCCAATGTAGTTGAAGTTCATTCCTCAAGGAATTTACTACAGGACTACAGTCCATAAAGATAAAAGATAGTAATCCTAATCCAAATTAAGTTAAACCGTTAAAGTTTATACAGTAAGAAAAAAAAATTTAGAAAAATATCGAGTGAAGACTACAAGACTCCCTAGCATTATTCTCTGAAATGATACATTCAGCCAAAAAGGAATTTCTATAAATGCTACTGCAATGTACAGTATATGCGATACTGGGTACAGATTCATTGTTTAGATATGCTTAAGTTTCTAACAAATATTATCAAAGAACACCCAAAAGTAGGAAATTTAATGAAATCTAGGCTTAAATACATTTTTAGTCCTTGCAATTTAGTGTTCTTTTGCTTTTCATCCTTGCAAAAAAAAATTTGTTTTAATCCTTGCAAATTATGTTTGTTTTATTTTTCATCCTTAAAGCAGTTTAGATAACGCTTTTTTCACTGTTCAAAGCGCTATATAAACCGTTTTAAGGACGAAAAACAAAACAAACATAATTTGCAAGGACTAAATAAAAATAAAAAAAATTACAAGGACAAAAAGCAAAAAAACGCTAAATTGCAAGAACTAAAAAGTTATTTAAACCTAAAATCTATTAGCATTTATCAACCTGACATTGGCACTCATGTTCTAAACATGAATTTTTCCCATTTGTACCTGAAGGAGATAGAGTTTGTGCATTTATAAAAGATTGCACCATGCCATTCCCAAATATGCCGAGCCACTTAGCACCAAATCCTGCAGCTGTGATGTATTTGGTAGCCTAGACACCAAAGTAAACCATTGAATAAATGCAGATAAGCAACTAATCTAACAATTATAACCTACACAATGTTTTGCAGACAGTTTACAGAATCAACTAAAATGCACCATTAGAATTCATATCATTTTCTTATTACAATTCACAACCATGATCCTTTCTGCACATCTATGAAAGAATATAAATGTAAAGTATATGTAGAAGTGCAAACATGGTTTCTCTTTCTTTCTTTTCTTTTATGAATTAAATGAACAAAATTTTGTTGCACAACATCTACAAGGGATTTATGTTTCTGTGGCACTCAATGTTGTTGGAAGTTGTGGTTTGCTTGTCCCTTCCTAGTCTTTATTATTATTTCTTTTTTAAATTTGGCCATATCTCAAGCATATGGCAGAATAATGAGATCTATAATTTGACCAAAGCATCTTTAGCTCAACCTTGACTAAAGCATCTTTGGCTCAATCTTGACTAAAGCATCTTTAGCTCGGCCTCAACTAGAGCATCTTCAACTCGACTTCAATCAGGTTATCTTTAGCTCTCAGCCTTAGCTAAAGTATCTTCAGCTTGACATCCGCAAAAACATCTTCAGCTTGGCCTTAGGTCAAATTTTTAAACTCAAGGCCCATGAGCTAGCCCTCACCCACAGGGCCCTCTCGGCTTTTGGGCCCTTTGGGCTTTTTTGGCCCTAAACCACATGGGTTTGGGACAAGTGGGGTGGGCTAGCCTATTTTGACGGCTCTACTTGGGTCAATTGATGAAAATCCCCCATAATAGAAAATATAGAAAACGGTAGAATCCAAGAAAATATTACTACAAGCACTGCCACAAGCATATATACAGTTTCAGTTACCATGTAACTTTCAATTATTCATCAGCTAGAGAACAACATTTGAATAACAAAAGAAAATAAAGACAGCAACATCAGCACAAGATGACTGCAATATTTGACTCAGAAAGCATGCACAAGCATTCAGTAACTCGGCTAATTTTGTGTGTAATTATGCATCACAGTGTCTAACCTGCAATTCCCGCTGACGATCAATAATGTACTCAGTGTTGGGTCCATACAATCTGATGGTTATAGTTTCCTCAAAACAATTTTCTTGTTTAACTGAAACCTTGAGTACTGACAGATAATCACAAATACATCCGTTAGGTCCCATATCAATAATACAAGGCTAAGAACGAATCACAAGTAATTAAGCAACCAGACATAGACATTCAGCATATGAAAATCAATCTTGAGATCAACAATAACTTTATTCTTTCTTTTTGGGAACAAAAATGAGAGTAACAAGAAATAACTAACACAAATTTGTTATGCCCCCGGAAATTTTCTCAACAACAAAGCAAGAATCATCCAAATTTGACCACGCCTTGAACATATCCTTGCACAACTTTCTGCAAGAAATCACAAGAAACAAAAAAAAAACGGAAACGATGCAATTTCAATAATAGAAATGAACAGTGGCGAAGAAAGCAACGTTTTAATCGCAAAAACAAACAAAAAATCCAACGGTTCAACTTCGAAAGACATATTACAGATTACGCATCACAACTCCAAACCCAAAGAAATTGAACAGATCCCAAAAATCTGGAATCGCCAAATCCGAATTTGACTCGGCCTTCCCTCAAAACCTGTCCCACTTTTTTCACATTTTCCCAGCAACCAGACGCCAGAAACGACGAAACCCAAGCGAGTTCAAAAAAGAAGCGCGCGAAATATATAAATAAAAAAAGGAAAAATAACATATTATTGTTTTATTTAATAAATGAGAAAGAAAAGAAAAAAAAAAGGTGAGAATTACGAACAGGACGAGAGGTGTCATTTGCGGAAGCGCGAGGGAAGGGTCAATGGTGAGATGCGAGGGATGAATCTGCGAGGAATAGTCATGGCGAGCTTGCTCTGCGACATCAACGGGGTTCCAGATCTTAACCTCTGCACCCATTAATTAATTGAACCGAACGAGAAGAAAAGGAAAAACAAAAGAGAGAGGAAAAACAAGAACAAGGTGATGGGAAATGATGTGAAGAAAGGTGTACACGCTACGGTGGCGATGGTTTGTATTTGTGAGGTGTTGTTTGGGTACTTTGAAAAAATGGAGCGAGCGGTGTGGTGTCTCCTGCTGTGGCGTTGGAGGATTTTTTGTTGTCCCCCGAAATGACCAATTTGGGCACGGCGCACACGCCACGTCGTATTAATGCGTTTCTTTCTTCTGCTCCCCCGGCCCCGCGTCATTGTGATTTGACAGGCCTTCTTGGTCAACTTTCTTGTAACATTACAACACCTTACACGAGGAGATTAATAAATTCCATATGCTACTTGGTCAAAAAAACACTTTTATTAATATATTATATTTGTCAAAATCTAATACTACTCCTTAGGAAAAAAATCTTAAAATAATTATTATTTTATCTTTTTAGGTATAAATATCTTTTTAATCCTTATAATTTAGTATTTTTTTGCTTTTCGTCCTTACAATTTTTTTTAGTCCTTACAAATTATGTTTATTTTATTTTTCGTTCTTATAGCAATTTAGATGGTACTTTTTTCACTGTTAAAAGCGCTATCTAAAAAAATAAAATAAATATAATTTGTAAGGACTAAAATCAAAAAAGAAATTACAAAGACGAAAAATAAAAAAACACTAAATTATAAGGACTAAAAAAATATTTAAACCATCTTTTTTAATGTTATATTAATTATTATTTTTTATTTATATCTCTTACAATATTAATGATAGACAATCAAAATTATAAATAAATTAATAATGATAAGGTTAATTTTGTAAAATTATCATTTATTTTTATCTATTTATTAGTTTTTTTAATATGTATAAAAAAAAACAGCAAATATTATAGGACGGAGAGAATACTAACTTTTTATATCTCTTTAGTCTTTACTCTATCAATTAGTCACTTTTTTAAGTTTAACGACCATTCGTACCAAAAAAAAAGTTAATTTAATGTTTCTTGCAACAATACAACACCTTACACGAGGAACTTAAAAAATTTCATATGCTTATTGGTCAAAAAAACTTTTTATATTATATATATATATATATATATATATATATATATAATATAGAATATAGATACTAAAAGAGTTAACTCACTTGATTGAATATGATGTATGGATTGTTATAAATATCTGATACTATATATAGGATAAAACTTAGATATAATATTTAGATATTGTTTATTCTCCAATTATAAAAATAGTAAATAAACTATTGTACTTAAATTTTCTCCTATTATATATTTGTCAAAATCTAATACTGGCTTTTTATATCTCATTACTTTATCAATTAGTCACTTTTTTAAGTTTAACTACAATCGTTCAAAAATAAAAATTTAACTACTAAAAAGAAGTCACTTTTAAGTTTCAACATGCATACAACTCTCTCCTCCTTTCTTTCTTTTTTTTTTTTACTAGTGTTTTAACCTGTGTGTCACACAGTTGTGATATACATATTTTTCTTGTGATTATATAAAATGTAATTTATGAGTATTGTTATTTTTTAGAAATTAATTTGCAAAAAAAAAATACAGAAGAATTACTATTTTTTAGAAAAATAAATTTAAACAATGATTTTTTTATTAGGATAAAAATATAAAATTGTAATTATAATAAATATGTTTCACAAATGTGAAAACAATTTAAATACTTAATAAAAAAGCTTTCTACCCAAATTTTTAAGACACTACCAAACTATAAAATAAATTATGCATCAAACCGCGTTTTCATAATTCTCCTACTTGATTTTATAAAAAAGTTTTCATCCCCAAGAGTTTTATTTTATATATAATATATATAAAATATAATTTATATATTAATAAATTTACATATAATATCAATGTATAAGAAAATATTTAAATTTACCCATTCTTAATTAAATTTAAGTAAATTCTTCATTCCCGTAAGCTAAGTATAAATCATCCTACTTAATTTCATAAAATAAAAATTGATTTTTGACATTAATTTTAATCATATTTTCTATGTTAGATAAAACAAATCATTCAATGAATTAATTAATTTAGATGATAATAAGCAAGAAAAAGTATACTTATATTAATTTTTTTAATGAATTGAGAAATTTAATTTCACTATAATTACTTTAATGTTAATATTATTTTAGATAAATTGTTCATTCCCGTGTGTTAAGTTTAAATTCTACTCTTTTCAAAAAAAAAATTAAAATTCTACTACTTGTTTTCATAAAAATAAAATGTTCATCCAATGAGTTTTATTTTATATATAATTTTTATATTAATAAATTTACACATAGATATCGTATAAGAGAAAACTTAAATTTACATTGATAAAGAAAACAGAAATGCTAATTTGCATGAAATTGATTTTCGTAACATTTGCAAGACCATGTATCCTGTCAAAATCCATTTTATACTTTTTTAACTTTTTAAATTAAAAATTATTTGAAAAAAAGGATATGCTTCCACGTTTGCATTCATATGTTTTGTGCGGTTATATTTTCGTGTTAAATTAAATAGCACTGCTGTAAAGAAAAATCTTTAGTGCATGTTTGTATTAAAGTTTGCAAACTTAAGTTTGGGTTAAACTTAAGTTTGCAAATTGAGTTTGCAAAAGTATTCCAAGTCTTAATTCTCCAAACTTATATTTGTAGGCAAAATTTTACTCTCAAACATATTTTTGAAGGATAACCAAACATGATTTCAAATTAATTTTGTTCTTAAACATACTTGTGGACGCTCCTACCGGAAATCCAAACATGCTCTTAATAATTATAGAAGAGATAAGATAATAAATAAGGAAAGAATATTTGTTTGCCTAAAAAATTAATTTTAAACACTAATTTTACTCATACCTTTTATATTAGATAAAACAAAGCATTTAATAAATTAGTTAAGGTATATGATAGTAAGCAAGAAAAAAAATCTTTATATATAAAGTAGCAGTCATGAACATTTATGTAATTTTAATTTTCCCACCTAGAAGAGGGACATGTAATTTTATTTTTTGTCAATATTTAATTATTTAATTAATTTTTGTTTGAAGCTAAATTAATGGATTACATTAAATTATATTTATGTTTCAAGTTTTTCATCAATCAATTTCAAATCTCGTTCATCATTTTTATGCAAAATTCAATTAATTGAAAGAATTCGAAAGTGATCTTCTTTTTTATTTAAACGTAAGTAGCCCCTGATGTAAACCAGGGTTTTTCTTCTTCTACCTCTTCTATGAGAAGACAATAAGTTGTCCTCTATCAAAAGGGATTTTTCTCTTTTAATTATAAAAGTTGTCCTGCTATCCCTATACCAAATTAACAATGCATTTTTTTTCTCTTACATTTGTAGTATTTTTTTTTTACTGTAAATGGAGCATGAATGTATTTTTAAGTTTTTAGGACATCTTCAACGAATTTGAAGAATTGTATAGGGAAGATTTGATAATGTTTACATTTTTATTATCAATGTTTAAGTTCATTCTAATGATTATATAATGTTTAACATTTTATTTTCTCTTTTTTTAGGATGGTTCTTTATAAGAATAGAGTTTTCAGCAAATGGTTCAAATCATTTGCTTTAATGTTGAACCCATAAAAGGTATTTTGTGATTTTTTTCACCACTAATGGAGATTTTCGGTAAATGGTACTAATTCTTCTTCTTCTTCTTCTTTTTGCTTAGGACGTTATAATGACAAGGAAAAAAAATTTAACTTCTAAGTGACAAATTGAAGCACAATTTGGCATATATCATAGATCCTAATGGCAATGTCCTACAAGTAAAGATCTCTAGAAACAATGAAGAACCATCGTTTATATTAATAAAATTTAATTTGTGATAACAAAACAAGTATATTTTATGTAATTACTATTAATAATAAAAATCATTTTAATGCATTGTTAATTTTGAAATCAAATTAACCATATAATAGAAATTATATAAGCAAATCAAATATGGGAAGTAAATATATTTAATTTCAGATTTTTTTTTATTCGTAGGAATCGAATATAGTACCAAAGGGTTTACAACACTCACGCACTCTGCTCAACCAACTGACTAGACCCCTTTGTTTCAGGTTTCATATAATGGACTTTCATTTTAATAATAAAAATTAATTTAATGCATCATCAAATTCAAAATTAAAAAAATGGTAATTATAGGTAAATTTGTCTCATGCAATAAGTTTTTAGTTTTTTTAACGGAAACAAATTTGTCTCCAATATTAATTTAACGATTAATTATTTATAAATTTAAACATTAAATATAAAGATAATGTCAAATATATGATTTTTAATGTATTACGACTAATTTAAAGATTTTATTTAAGGTAACATTTCAAGTCTTCTAATTATTCAATACAAGTAGGACTGAAATAAAAAATAAATAAAACATCCTTCATGATATAATATAAGTTTCTTCTTTTCAAAAAAAAAGTCTTCTAATGATAATTTCAAAAAAATTATTACATTCACAAATTTCAAACATAAAAAAAATGAAATGTCAAAAAAATCTTAAAGAAATTTTAAAAAATAGACAATTGTAAAAGTACTCAATTATACGCTTTTTTTTTTTACAGAATTATACGCTATTTAAATAAAGGAATTGAAGAACCAAAATTAAAAAAATTAATGGATGTGAATATTCTAATGTTAGTTATTCAAAATTACACATTAAACCATCTCAAGCCATATTAATAAAATAAACTACCATAATTTAAATAAAATTTAAATTAAGTATTTCAATCAATTAAATAGTATATATATATATATATATTAATCTACTAATCTACTATATTAATATATTAATTTTAATTAATTTTAATTCGTAACATTCAATTAACTTTTAAAATATTTTCTTTTAGTTTTATAAAATCAATTATTAAATTTAAAATAAGCATACAACAATTAATAAACATCATCCTATGTCTTTTTCAAAATACACATCTAAGTTAATTTTTATATAAATTTAATTTAATATAAACATTATAAAACAATAATTAAATTTTACTAAAACATTTTATTGGATAAAAAACTAAATATATTAAATTTAATGATGTTGAAAATCAGATTCCAAAGGCAATAGATTAATATATTTTATTTATAAAATTAAATATTGATGATTAAATATAATAAAAATAATGAACGATAAAAAAATATAATAAAAATAACATCAAATGTATTTTTAATATATTAATACTAATTTAAAAATTTATTATAAAATTAAAGATTAAAGATTAAATATAATAAAGATAAAGATAAATGCTAAATATATTGAGACTAATTTATAGATTTATTAAAAGTCACATGTTATAAGTCTTCTAATGATAATTTCAAATAATTTATTGCATTCACAAATATAAAAAATAAAAGGCAAATAGTGAGAAAATATTGTTAAAACAAACATATAGAAAGCACATAATTTTTTAAAGGATGATATTCATCAAGATTTCAAAATATAATATCACATTAAAAAAAGATAAAATTTTAATCGTTACAATTTATATTTGCATGTTAAAGAGATTGTTTTAGAAGTCATTTGTATTTTTATTGATGCATGCACGCACAACAGAATTGGAGATGGCTTTTTAAATAATTTTTTTTTTAAAGAAGCTTTTTAAATAATTTAATTTGAGGAATTTGAAAGGAAGATTCCAAATACAATATGTATTGGAAAAACCACCACAGATAATGATTTTACAGATTAAAATATTATAATGTTATTATTATTATTCAACCAAACTATTAATTATATTATAAATAAAATTTGTTAATTAAATATTTTATATTATTTTGCATGTTTTGAAAAAACATTTTATCTTTTAAAACTATATTATTATATATTGTATAGTTTGATAACCCATACACAATATTTGTGTGACGCACAGTACAGTTAACACACTAGACTATGATATTTCTATCTATAAAAATAAAATCCAACATTTTTCCCCAAAAACAACTTTTCTTAATGGTACTTTGCATATAGATAGATTAATTTCAAAATCTTTCATGTAAATTATAGAGATAAATATTTGTATCACATTGTAGTTGAAGCATTATTTATATATAAACATATAGTATTTAAATTACAAAGTTTTTTTATTTAGAGATCACATATTTTTCCGAGGAAACATTCCTACTCGAATCGGGTAGAACCAAAATAGACATAGAGCTAAATATTTACATCAATTAAAAATGAAAACTCATTAATAAATTAAAGCTTTATAATAGCAATTAATTAATAAATTATTAATAAAAGAATCGCTATAATAAATATGTAAAAAATATATTTAAATTATTTCTTAATAAATTTAAATATATATTTTTTATTTGTAATAAATTGGTAAATAAAATTTTATTATAAAGTATTTAGATTGAATCATATTTGTCTCATTAAAAATGTGGGCATGTTGAATGAAGATAATGATCTTATTTTAATTATTTTTAAATCAATAATTTATACTGAATAATACTATATAAAAAACCAATTACTTTGTACAAATAAAAATATGTTTGATCATGGGAATGACCACATTAACCTATTAGGAACAAGTAGAAATAAGTCGCATTAATATCTAACGGACAATTTCGAATATTTTTCAAATCATAAATTTCAAATATTTTTTCTTACAAAAACAAGTAGAAATTTTCAATTAATTCACATGGAAGAACAATTTATCTGAAATCGCATTAATATCTAAATTCTTATGATGAATTATATTTTTTAGTATAATAATTTTAATTCAAATGTATTTTTTTATGACCGTCTCCTTCCTTATTAAAATAATTTATTGAATGTTCTATTTTACCATCTTTGAAAGTATAAAATAATAACAAATGTGGATGAATATTTTTTATGAAAGTATGAAGAGAAATTTAGACTTAACTTATCATATAAAATATATAAAACATAACAATGGGGATGAACATTTTTTATAAAATCAATTAGAAAAATTTACATTGAATTCACTAGGATAAACTTTTTAACTAAATTTTTTTGTCCAATCAAAGTTAAAATTTCTTTTACATAATCAATATATATTTAATTACATAAAAAACCAAATTAAATCGACATAATCACTACTATTTTTTTATGCAAAATTAGTGTTAAAAATTAAATTTTAGGCAAATAATTATTCATTTTTTATTCATTATCTTCTTATTTAAATAAATTATTCATCATTTTCTTCTATCCTGTAAAATTTTAATTTTCTTTTATACATTGATATGTATATGCCAATATATTAAAATAAAAATTATATATAAATTATAACACATAGAAATGAATATTTTTTTCTTATAAAAGCAAGTAGAAATTTTCACTTAATTTAGGGGAAAGAACAATTTACCTGAAGTTGCAAAATAGCAAAATCCTATACATTATTAATTAAAGCTTCTCCTATTCCATTTTTACTAAAAAAATTTAAAACAACTTTTCCCATTTATGGGATAGATTGGTCATCCGCACCAATTAACCAAAGGATCTTAGTCATAACCTTGTCCATGTGTTAAACACTTAAACAAACATTCTTTTCCAGCCAATATTATTTTTTATTTTGTCATGTGACAAAATATTATAACAATCAAACATTTAAATGTTAGGGTAATTACTAATTAGAGACGGGATATATGATATATCCTTAGATAGACCTTCAAAGTGTCACATTAAGTGCCATATAAGCATATCTATCGTGGTGTGTGAACATGAGTGTGAGGTTGTGCAAGTTAGAAAAGTGAGTTTTTTTTTAGTATATTTTCAACATGTGTGTGTGAGTCAGTTTGGCTTATCACGAGTTTAACTCGAGTGAGTTGTGAGTCAAGTGAGTCGAGCCACATTTTGCTCATAATTATGATGAGTTGCTTTTTTAAACCCAACCTAGTTCAACTTTGTGGTAAATTAAGTTGGCTCACGAGTTGTGACTCATTTTGATAATTCTACTTTTAAGTTTTAAGTTTCAAGTTTCAACACGCACACACACTCTCCTCTTTGTTATGAGATACACTTCACATATTACCCTAATTAAATCTCTTAATCATCTCAGGTTACTCTTTTTTCTTCTTTATTTATATAATCAATTTTCTATTAGTTTATCTATTTCAATTTAAAAATAATTTTATATCACAATTTAAATTATTTATTATAAATTAATCATTATAAATTCAAAATATAATGTATATACTCTAAAATTTTTATTTACTATAAATTTTGATTATGATATAATTTATATATTTAATATATGGGGAGGGATCAAATAACATCGGTGTAACTTACATCAACTATTACACTATTTAATAACTTTACATAACATGTAAATTTGATCATGCACTGACAATGTAAAATAGTTTTACACTGTCATCCAATTACAAATTACCGTTGGTATGACTTTTAAGGGAATTACTCAACAAACTTAGCATACATGATAGTTTGTGATTGAACAATAGTGTAAAACTATTTTGCACTGTCAGTGCATGATCCCCCCTCCTTTCTCTCTCTCTCTCTTTATATATATATATATATATATATATATATATATATATATATATATATATATATATATATATTGTAAAGGCAAAAATCATAAGAGGGGGGTTGAATTGTGATTTATAAAATTTTCGCAAAGAGTTATCGTCTGCAGCGATTAAGAAACAACATTTTAGAAAAAGACTGTTACAGACGATGTTTGACAGAAACAACATATGATACCTTTTTCAAAACAACTAAATCACAAGACAAAGTCAGTTCAAGCAGTTAAAAAGAGAAAAACAGAGAAAAGAACACAGAGAGATTTATACTGGTTCGTTTCACCCTAAGACTATGTCCAATTCTTAGCAACCCACCAAGTTCCACTAACTTTTACAAAGTTACAAGTATTGTTCACTGCCACTTCTGGCTCACCCCAATAGTTTTTACACTTAGTCTCTCCAAGCTAAAAATCCAAGTATTCTTTGCTACCAAGCCACTTCTAGCTCTACAACAAATCAAGAGATTTGTTTTTATAAAGGTGCACATAGACTGTGATTATCGTCTTACAGACGGGTATACAAGTTTAAGCCGTTAGTCTTTTTCTCTCAAGATTTACAATGTGTTTTGAGAGCTTTTGAACTGAAAGAATTTTACACGACAAAGAATGAAGGCTTGAAAACAAAGCTTGAAAGATTTGAAATAGAGTTCGTAACTTCAACACTTCAATTCTTCTGCTATATATATAGACTTGCTGAGGAGGTAACCATTGTCTCTAAACGACCTTCTCACATGCGCCTGACCAGCATCTGAAGGAGAGTGGTCGTTGGAGCATTAAATGCTTGTCACCAATTAGTCACTTTGAGCTGATAAAGCACTATGCTTATCTTCCTTAAAAGGCACTCCATATTCTTCTGCTGTAGTGGTCACATCACTTGCTCAGACAAGTACTCATTGCTAGTTGCAGTGCTTCTTTTAAGGCGAGGGAGAGTTTTACAACTTTGAATCTTCTTTCTATTACCCTTTATGTACTTCGACATATCCTAGGAAGGATGTTCCACGAATATTCCCTGCAAAACAAATTAAAACGACAGTGCATTTATTATGCCTTTAAATGCTTCTTCATATTTAAGCGTCTGTCTGTGTATCGTCTGTATCTTACAGACGCAGATATAACACTTTCGTCTGTTGGCATTTTTAGACGCAATCTTTTTAGCTTAATATTTATTTGCATCAAATCAAAATTATTGAGGGTCCTGATTTGTCTTATAACTCAACAATCTCCCCATTTTTTATGATGCCAAACAAATATTGGTAAAAAGATGCAACAGAGCTACATGAACCGAAAACATCAGAGTGAGTATCAAAGCAAAAACCTATTTTCAAAAACAAGAAATTTAGAAAGATAGAAAAGAGGAAATAGGTTTTACGAGCAATCAAAAAACTCGTCTTATTAAATATTTTCACATCAAGATGATGTGTTTTGGTATTTACAACATAAGATGAAAGAAATAAACATATGCAGAAAGCTAAAAAATACTCCCATTTTGCTTTTCAGCTTGATCTCCCCCTCAGATGCATCATCCTCTTCACTCCTTCTTTTTACCTTTCCCTTCTCCCCCTTTTGTATAGCGACCAGCAAAACCTGGTTCCCCAAGAATTGGACCGTCAGAATCAGAGGAATCAGAGTCAGATGATAGAACCATAGGTGACCCTGGTGGAGTAGGAGTGCATTGTCTTCGTCTGTTGCGAAATTAGGCATCTATATTTATCCACTTTTTAAGTTCTACCTTGACTGCCTTTCGATCTTCCAAAGCTTGGCGTAAGGCTTGCCTTGTTACCTAAAGCTCATCATACAGATCATGAACAATGTCTTCGTTGATGGGTGGTCTGTATAGCTCAATCACATCATCCGGGTCTTCTATACCTAAAATAGGTATTGAGAAGATGAAGATTGAGTATGGCATATACACAGAGAAAGAGAAATCTCTGTCAGATGGATAGATGAATCTAGACTTCCATGGCATGAGTTTAGACTTGTCAGATGCAGGAAGGAATCCCTGGTGACCCTTGCATTGATAGCATCTGCCTATCTTCAGATGATGACCGTCTGCTGGAGGCTTCTCATCAAGTTCCAGACCAGAGTAGTGAGCTTTAAACTTTTTTACTTGTCTGATGGTCTTCAAGTCTTCAGACGTATGTTCATTATCAGTCTTCTTCAGAATAGCTTCAATTTCATGTCTGAAGGGTCTGCGTCATCGAACTCGGATGTTGCGTTGGGGAGCTTCATCTTCTTCTACCACTTGCTCCTTACCCTTATAATTATGAATGGGAGAAAATGGAATCATTTTGTCCACATCTAGTTTGAATTGGGTCTGAGGAGTAGCAACACATAGAAATTGTGTACTAAGAAAATGAGGTATCATCTTGCTGCACCTCTCAATCTGCTTCAGGGAGTTGAGACGCTTTCGAATCTCTTCTTTGTAGGTTTGCAGCTTCGTGCGCAGATCCGTGTTGTAGTCTGATTGTTCCCAGACTTCAAACGTTGGACTTTCTTCAGGATCGTCCATGTTGATGTCTTCAGTATAGTGGGTTTGTCCTGGTGAGGCATGATTCCATGGAAGAATCACGTTGAGATAAGCCAGGAGTCTCATCATTTATTGCAGAATGACTGGTTCATAGAAGGGAATTTCATCAGTGGGAATAGCAAAGCGTCTCCAAACTTAAGCTTCAGGGGGATATCTGCATCTGACACGCGGATTATGCTCAAAGATGTGGAGTTGAGATCCGAAGAGTCAGTCTTTCGAGGAGGAAAGATTCTGAACTGAGGAAAGAAAGGGCAGTAAGCTCCTCCTCTGGAAGTACGTCATAAGATGGATAGTTGAAGGGATCAATCCTTAGAACTCCCATCTTCTATATCTTCACAGGATCACACATAGTGGAGAAGTACCTCCTGATTGTCTGATGTGCAGACACCCTTGATTCTCCACTGTCTGTTGCAGCGCTTTCATTCATTCACCCTTGGTTTTTTCCAACCTGGATGGTAGCGAACATTGACCTCTGGGTCTGCTGGTGGTTGCACTAGTGGAATTGCTACACTGGGATGGCGTCTGATGATCCAGTCGTAGCCTCTAGGTCTGGGTTCCAAATCACTAGATAGTCTGCTGAAGATGTAGCTGATAGGAAGGGAAGCCTTGGCACCATATCTTCTCCGTCTGAAGCGTTCTTCCTCCAGCATGATTTCCATGTTATCAGTGGAAACAAAGGAAGTGCTTCCATAGATGCTCATCTGTCTATCAGCATGACCTGCATCAGATGTTGCCAAGTGCTCATCTACTTTCTTCTCATCGTCTGCAGTGATGAGTCTATAGACAGTGTGAGGACCAGAGTCATCATCTTCAATGATGTCCTCCATCATAAAGTTTATCCCTTGGGCACTTGCCATCAGAGTAGATTGGAGAAGTGCTTCATTGAGTTCTTCAATCTCAGCTTCATCTGCATCAGCATCCACTTCGATCGTCTGAAACTCCTTTTGCTTTTTGGCAGTCTCCTCAGATGCCAATTCTGTGGTGATAGTCATGGGAGACTCCAATCTCGTCAGATCCTCAAGAACAACTTGCTTTTGTTCTTCTTCGAACAGAGTATTAATAGACTCAAGCACAGCCACATCCAGTGCTTCTTTCTTAGCTTCTTCATCTGTTGGAGTCAAAACTTCTTCTGCAGCTTTACGTTTGAGCTCCTCAACAGACAGAGTCTTAACAGACTCTACAACATATTGTTCCAGCTCAATCTGTTCCTTCCTTTCAAGACTCTTGTCTAGTCTTGCCTTCTTAGTAGCTTCTTGTTTGGATAGCTCCTGAGCCTTTCTAATAGCAGCTGCTTCTTTCTTGTCAGCAGGAGGAGGAATGGATGATGGTTTAGGCTTGGAGGAAGGTTTGGGTTTGGGTGAAGGCTCTGGTTTGGAAAGGGGTGCATCAAGAATCTTGACATCAGATTCTTGGGTTTGGGTAGGTGAAGGTTGAGGTTCAGGTGAGGTGGTGAGTTTGGCTTTGGTGACTATATGGATTTTGGAAGGTTTGATGAAAGGCTTTTTGAAGGGAGGTTCAGAAGTAAGTTCAAATGAAGAATCTGCAACCTTCCTCTTGAGGGTAGTATGAGGGTCTGAAGGTGGTTGTTGTTTGGGTTTCTTGGTTTGGTCTGAGGATGGAGGTTGGGTGCGTTTGGTGGTTGGTTTGGTTTAAGTCTGAGGTGGTTGAGGTTGAGGTTGGGTCTGAGCTCATTTAAGTAGATTTTTTAGGAGCGTTAGATTAAAATTAGATCAACAGCTGAGAATTGGTGTAACTCTTTTAAAGTTACACTGGTGTAAATCCAACTTAGAAATCATCCATGTCATATTAAAAATTGCACCAAACCTGAAGAGATTTTCATTTACCGTGTATTCCTCTAAGTAGATGACTAAAATATTTATTCAGAGTAATGGCGGAAAATATGGAGTAAAAAAAAAAGAGTAATGGAAGAAAATCTGGGCAGTTGATGATCGCTATTTTTTAGTATAGTTGATAATTGAAAAGATAAGTTTGTTTTCCCAATATTTAAGAGATCACATGTCATTTAAATAGATTTTATTAGAAGCGTTGGATTAAAATTAAATCAACGGATGAGGATTGGTGTTACTCTTTTAAGATTACACTAGTGTAATTTAATCCCTCCTATATATATATATAACTAGTGCGTTGTCCTGTGCGATGCACGGTTAAATATTTTGATAAGAAATGGAGTAAAATTTTCAATTTATATGTAAAAACATATAAAAATCAATTATCTATCTAATTTTAAAAAAATTGATATATGGTAATATTTTAAGAATTTTGCTAAAAATATTGTTATCCAAATTTATATCATATAAATATATAATTAAGTGATTTAATTATTTTTTTTAAAGCATAAGCATGTATTGTTATAATTAAAGAGTAAAATATATTTGTGAATTATAATTATGTTATATTGCCCTCACTTAAATAAGGATTTAACTGTTCCTACACCCAATACAAAAAATATAGAAAAGAATAAAGCTTTATCTTGAAAATAAAGTATTATATAGTGATAAATGGACACTTCAATTTGGGGGTGTATGGATGGAAATAAGAAAGAGATGAAGAGAAAAATAACGCAAGAGAGAAAATATTTGATGTGACAAATAATATGATAAAAAATGAAAAGAGAGATAGAGAGAAAAATTGGGTGGAAATGAGATGGAAGAGAGAATAAATGTGTGTTTAATTTTTTTTCCTAAAATTAAGGAAACAGTAAAAAAAGTGTTTCAATAAATTTAAAAAATACAACAATTAATGAATAATATATAAATAACATTCATATTACAAAAATAATTAGAATACAAACAGTTTAGATAAAAAAAAAACAAATATTTTTTTGTCTAAGCAAATGCATATTGCTATAAAAAAAAGCTATCTAAAAAAAAAAGCAAATGCATATTTTTATTTAAAACCAATTTTAAGCACAAGTCGTACCCAAATGGTATAACCATCAGATTACAAAAGCTATAATATCTCATAGCTTATTCTTAACATTATAAAAATGCAGCTAAGAATAGGTAAGTTGCATAAATAAAACTGCATAAGAACTTTTGCTTTTCATCACCTCCATGTGCCCCCTCCTTTAATCAACCAAATTGACTGCTGCAATTTGTTGCCCCTCCTTTAATCAACCAACAAGAACAACATAGAAAATGGGTTGTTTCACCTCTCCCACATGCTAACCAATATTATAATCAATTTAACTACTACATATTGTTGGTCACATAGATGAAAAACAAAACAAATATTATCTTAATCTCATAGGCATGAAATATAAAGCTAGAGCAAAAGAACGTGGTAAAGTCCACTTAAAATTTTCCATCACCAATCTTTCTTACTATCACTCAAAGATATACTATATGTGGAAAAAAACAAAAAGCTTGAGACGAACAAATTAATAAAAAAATAAATAGATAAAAAAGATAAAGTGACAAATAATTTTTTTTTTATATTTTCTCACCTTAATAAAGACCTTGGGAAAAGAAAGACATATGAAAGAGTTAATACAATGAAAGTCACTATTGATAGCAACAAAAATTATGAGATTGCAGCAGAAATGAAATAATAAAATGTATAGAAAATTGAATAAAAAAGAGAAAGAAATCAAATACAGAAAAGGGGAAAGAAAAGAAATATCGAACCTACTTATATTGTAATAAATAATAAGATTGAAGAAGTCAAACAAAAAAGAAAAAAAATGAGAAAGGAATGCATATGTATATTCTAATGAAGCATATAAGAGAGAAATAAACTCATATTGATATGAAGAAGAGACATTTTTCCCTTATGCAAATATGTAAAAATGAGAAAAACAGACATTTTGTCCTTTTAACAAAAAGACATAGACACTTAAGAAAGTTGCAATGTAGATTTGTATGAAGGAGTATATATAACATGAGAGGTATAGTTGTTTCTCCTTTTTTGTTATAAATATTTACTTTATTGGTTGTGTTAAAATTAATGAGAAAGTATATGTGACTCCTATAATTAGTAACAAAATATTTGCTATTTAAATTTAATTTTTTTATTTGCAAATTTGAATTTAATTAGTTAATCAAGGCATAGGAGAGAGAAATAGAAGATGAAAATGAAGAAAACAATTATTCTGATAACGTTAATTGTGCCTATAATGTTAAAGAATTTTAAATTTGATTAGCTAATCAATGTCTAAAATATTTGAAATTTAAATATAATTAACTAATTAATACCCAAATATCTGAAAGCAAAATTTATCTTTCAGGATTTTAGTATTTATGACGTGAACTTAATTTAATTTTTTATTTTATATAATATGGAAATTAATTCAATATTTTTTCAATTAAAAATATATTATTAACTCTTAATCAGATTTAAATTAATTCCAAAATTTCTTAGAAAAATATTAATAATATGTTAAATATTTCACTATATTAAACTGGTGTGTACCAACGTGTTATATTTATTCGCTTTTTTTTATATAATATTTATTCACTTAAGTCACTACTAAAAATTATAAAATGAAAACATGAGTCATTATATAATGATAATTTGCACCAACGTGATATGTAAATTTTTTTGGGGGGGGGGGGGGGGGGGATTGAAATTTCTAAAATGACCAATGTATATTCATTTAAGTAATAAAGGTTAAAGAATATATATATATATATATATATATATATATATATATATATATATATATGACAGGTTTAGTTATTCCACACTTTACTTTAATATTTGTGTGGCATTTTGGTACAGTATGTATCACGCGGCTTTATTTATTCCATACTTTAATTTTTTAATCCTTTTGTTTTGTTAAAACTTTTGTTAATCAAAGATGGTATTAAGAATCTTTACCTTTAAGATACATAATTGCAATGCGAATCATAAAAGCAAATTTTAATTACAACGTGAATCAGACAAAAGCAAATTGGACGATTCATGTCAATACTTCCTCCTTCAAACTGAAATATAAGAAAAAAAAAATTAGTTAGCATCATTTAATTTTAATAGTCTCAATAAAAAATAACTTATTTTCTAAAGTATTCCTTATATTTAATTGCATAGGAAAAAAAATGGTTGTTGAAAATAAAACTCTAATTAAATGAAGGGTATTTTAGAGATAATATCATTAAATAAGGAGGAGTTAGTTAAAGTTTGCTTATATTTTAGTCCATCACACATTGAATTTTTTTTGTTTATATTTCAATCCAGAGAAAGTAACTTATAATTCCCTTTATATATATATATATATATATATATATATATATATATATATATATATATATATATTAGCATGGTGCTCGTGCTCATGCATAGATTGCTATATACTCTTTTTATTCTTTTTTATAAGATCTTTTAAATTAATTTACATCTTTTATAAAAAGTAGTTAATTTATTTAAAGACATTAAATTTGTCAATAATTTGTATTGTTTTTCCAAAATTACTCTTAATTTTTTGAAATTAATAATCTCTCTCTTTCTACTTAATTGTTTCTCACCTAATAAGAGAGAGAAAGACTTTATCTCATTAATTTCTAGCATTCATTATTTTTTGGCTAGAAAATTTGTTAAGGGTACTTTAAGAATATTTTTTAATACAATAGACAATTATAAAAGAGTCTTATAAAAAGGGACAAAAAAATATATTCATGCAATCAATATCATTGTCAAGTTTTTTTACAAACTTAAAAGAGAAAGCAAAAATTTAAAGAGAAAAAAAGTTATGCACTAATAGTGTAAAACAGTTTTACACCACCATCCAATCAGAAACCATCATGTATGATAAGTTTGTTTACTTTTATAAAATTATCTTAAAAGTTATACCAACAATAATTTGTGATTGAATGATAGTGTAAAATTATTTTACACTGTTAGTTCATTACCATTAGACTCAAATATAAATGAAGGTAAAAATAATACATGGTACAAAATATCATAAAATATTTTTCATTCAATTAAATTTTAATATCTCATACGTAAAAATTCAAATATAACATGTGTTGTCATAATTTATTTTCATTACTAACAAATTGAATTTGTACATTATATTAATTTTTGAAACATTACTAATTTAATATTTTGTATTTCATAAAAATATCATACATGGCATGATATATTTATAATATTAAATTAAAAATTCACACACAAAAATAGAAATTGATATAATTAATTAAAGTTTAAATTTGAAAATTTTAAAATATTATACGAAATATCATAAAATATTTTTATTAAATAAATTAATAATTTATTTTTTAAAACTAAAAATTTTAATATCTTAAACTTAAAAGAGAAAGTAAAAATATAAATGAAGATAAAAAAATACATGGTTCAAAATATTATAAAATATTTTTTGTTAAATTAAATTTTAATGTCTCAAACATAAAAAAAATCAAATATATAATGTGTTGTTATAATTTATTTTCATTACCAACAAATTGAATTTGTATATTTCCATTATTTTTAAAACATTGGTAATTTAATATTTTTGTTAATTAAAATTATTATTTTTACAATGATACTATTCAATGTCCAAATATATCTTAATTTAATTTAAAAATTCGTAGGAAAAACTGATGGTAAAAATGAATACCTAAATCTGACACACTATTATTTAAAATTGTTTTATTGAAAAAAATTGTAGAAAATAAAAATATTAAACATCTTGAAATATGAATAGCTGTAAAACAAAACATTGTTAATCAATTCATGTCTAAAATATATTTCATTAATAAAATTAATTTTAAAATTAAAAAATATTCAATTATTTATTTTTGTATTTTAAAATTAAAAATGGTCAAATAAATATTTTTAGCATTTATTTACACAATCAATTATATTTTTCCTACTTCATAACAGGACTCCCTGTAAGATAAAAAAAAAAATACAAAGTAAAGGATAAAAAAGAAAACAGTGCCGCTGTCATAGAGTAGCTATAGGACAAAAATAGTGGTTTTGAAAAAGTTAACGTATAGATGCTCTTAAAATTGACACTTGTCACTAACAAAAGCCTGAAATATTATATAACATGATAAGGGTCTTGCTAACATTAGTTAAAGAATTAAAAGGAGAAAATATTTATTGTGGAAGTCATAAGAGAGCACAAAAAAAATCATAAACAATGTAATTTTATGCATCCCAATAACTTTTTTTTAGTTCCTTAACCAGTGCCTTAAGGGAACTGGTTATCATTTGCCTATATATAAAGGTCTGAGTCTATATGTGTGATAGAGATCCAACAAGCCAACCTAAAGACACTTTGTGTGATATTGGAGGTTCCGTTACTAGGTCCAAGACTAAGAGGATGAAACAAGCATGATCAAGGAAAATTCAGCTCAAAGTGAATTTGAGGCTACTCCAAAATGGATCACTTTTCTACAAGTTGATCAAGATTTGAGCCCAACATGAAGACAACATGAAAAGTCCAAATTCACAAGACAAGAAGTTAGTTGGAAATTAATGCTTAATGGAAAGTAAAAGTTTAGTGGGAAGTAAAAGCTTAGTGGGAAATTAATGCTTAGTGAAAAGTAATTATAGTGGACGAATTAATGCTCAGTGGGAATTCACTACTTGTACTTCAAGCGTTGCTTAGTCTAGCCTATAAATAGGAGCTTCTTGTAAGCTTCCAAGGTAGAATTTGCAAATTAATTAAATTGAGTGTTTCTCATTTGTGAAAACTTCCCCTTTATTATTGGGTTAAGAACTTTATAATATTGGTTCTACTGACAGGTCGCGATTAGGATCAAGTTCTCCTTTCTATCTTTTACTTGGTTTCAAGATGATCCATTAATCAATTTCGTATCAATGTGCTTTTATTACTCCACTTTTCCCACTCTCCCACTCTTCCTCACATACCACTTCCTAATTCTCCTCTTGTTCTTCGCCACGACTAATGTTGTTTCCTCTGCCTCTCTGACTCTGACCTGCCACGTACTACTTAGTGCTTGTTTGAATCACTTCACAGTGCTTTGATGAGTGATTTTGGGAGCCATTGACCTTTTTTTGTTGTTGTTGTTGTTGTTGTTGTTGTTTCCATATGCTTATTTTCAAGAATGACCTTTCGTATCCCCATATTCAAATATTCCCAAATCATTTTACCAAACCCCAACGTTTCAAAAATTTGAACTGGTTCTTATTTCTCTCCACGGTTCGCAATGTCCCAACTAAATGGAGCTCTATAGCCCCTCCATACTGTCGCCACGAAAATCATACCACCGTCCTTCTCGCAGCGACAACTGTTATTTCAGCTACTATTGCGGCTACATCTTCAACTGCATCCTTACCGAACCTCCTCGTCATCTTCCATGGTATTAGTGTTGGAAAAGAGTTTTAAGGTTAGAAGAGAGAGTTTTGTTTTCTTGCAAGGTTTGAGAAGTGGCAAAGTGCTAAACCCATACCATTTGGTGGGGTAGTTCTGAGCTCGCACGACATGAACCATCGTCAGTAGCTTTAGCAGAATATGTTAGTGGCTGAGAATGATGGGTTGGAGGCTTCTAGTGGTTGTGGGTGGAGCTGAAAGGGTGAAGAAAGATTAGACGTTGAGAGAGAAGGAGGAGTAATTAAGGGTAAATTTGTAAAGAACAAGAAAAAAAAAGAAAAACTAAATAAAAAAAGAGAGAGAAAGAACCACAACCATTAATTTTAATAAAAGGCTTAAATACGTTTTTAGTCCCTTAAATTTGGAGTTTGTGCTTTTTAATCTCCAAATTAAAATTTGTATTTTTTAGTCCCTCAAATTTGTAAAATATTTTTTTTTAGTCCCTCATGATTAGGGATGGCAAAAAAATCCATGCCCGCGGATATCTGCGGATAAAATCCGTCACGGATAGAAGATGGATAGTATAAACGGATACCCGCGGGTAACGGGTACGGGTTTTTTATTTACCCGCTCATTAACGGGCGGGTACGGGTATCATACTATCCGTGTCCGCGGATACCCGTTACCCGTAAAATTACTAAATTACCCTCATATATATATATATATAATTTAAAATCACTAGTTTTTGCTCTTGATACTAGTAAATATTATGTCTAGAGATTCAAAATCACATTATAAGATTCTTATTTCTTTGATTTTTTTTAATTAAAGACATGTAATTTTCACATAAAAATTCAATTAACTACACATTTGATTCTTTATTCTTCTTGTAGTAAATAATATGATTTTATTTCCAAATTTTATTGCACATAAAGGATCTATTTCTTAGTATTTCTTCTAAAAAAATCACCATTTTTTTTTTAAAAAAATATTTTTTTTTAATATGAAATATCCATGGGTATCCACGGATACCCGCGGATATAAGAAAAACCTGCGGATTTTTTTCAAACGGATATCCGGCGGGTAACGGGACGGGTAACGGGGCGGATTTTCTCCGGCGGGTCGGGTAGCGGGTAACCACTATCCGTGCCCGACCCGACCCGTTGCCATCCCTACTCATGATTGACTTTTGGCGGTTTGGGTGCACAATTTGTGGCCATTTTTGTCTATAGAAAGGACTAAAAAAAGCATATCACGAATTTGAGGAACTAAAAAAAAAATGCAAATTTCAATTTGGGGACTAAAAAAAATAGACCAACTTAAATATGTTTTAGGTCCCTCATAAATTAGCAAATTTTGTTTTGAGTCCCTAATAAAATTTTGCTTTGCGTTGAGTTCCTAATAAAACAAAAAAAAAAAATTGTTTTGGGTTATTGTTATTTTGTCTTAGTCCTTTTAATATATCAATTTTTTTTCGTTTGAGTCCCTAAAATATGTAGATAATTTGTTATTAATATTTTTCAACAGGACTAATACAAAATTAACAAAATATTATAAGGACTCAAATGAAAAAGTAGATATATTAGAAGGATTAAGACAAAATAACAAGAACTCAAAATAGTTTGTTTGTTTTATTAGGGACTCAACGTAAAGAAAAAATTTATTTGGAACCCATAACAAAATTCGCTAATTTATCAGGGACTCAAAACATATTTAAGCCAAAATAGACCCTTAAATTTGAGGGACTAAAAATATATTTAAACCATTTTAAAATTATCTAATCTAAAAGATAAAATATACTCTTCAACAGTGGGAGACTTTACCAAGTCCTCTACGCTAGCCTTCGCCAAAGACTATTTGGAGAAGCAAGATTCAATATGCACTCCTTTATCTTTTTGTAATTTTTGGTTTAACTAGAGTTTGTGACCCGTGCCATGCATGGGTAAACATGGTTTATGAACAATTTTATAAAATATTTTAATATATAAATATTTTTGGCTAAATTGTAATTTTAGTTTTCTTTAATTTTTAATTTGTGATTTTGGTCTCCCTAATTTTCTTTATGTGATTTTAGTTCCTAAGTTATAGAAAATCTATAATTTTGGTTCAATATTCAATTTTGCATACATTAAACATTTAACTTAATGATGAACTAATGATGTATCATTATTGTGATGAGGTAGTAATTAATATTTAATAATTAAAATATAATTTTATCAATTAAAATATAAAATATAAAAGAAATAAATATATGCAAAATTGAGAATTGGATCAAAAATGTGAATTTTCTAAAATTTTGGGGCTAAAATTGAATAAAAAAATAGGGGGGGGGGGGACTAAAATCGCGAATAAAAAAATTAAAGGGAACCAAAATTACAATTTAGCCAATATTTTCTTAAATTTGTATTAAGAATTATTTACAATTAAATTCTTTATTTATTTATTTTAACTATGTATTCTAAAGTATAATTTTTTTAATTATTAATTATTGTTGTCTATTATAAATATATAATTGTTATATATCTGGTTTAAAATACAAAAAAATAGAGAAATAAAACTTAATTATGCATTAGGCAAGGTAGTAATTCAAATAATTATTGCGAAATAATATTTTAGAATAATATTAACTTAACTAAATTGGCTACTACAAGAACTTCAATTTAATAAGAAGAAATAAAAGAATATGGTATTATAATACTATTGAATGGGTTCGAGTAAATTTAGGATTCATTGAGTTTAAGATATTAGATAATTTTTTAAAAAAAAAAATATGTCTAAAAATATTAAATATAATTCATCAATGAAAATGCTAATAAAATTAATATTTACTTTAAGGATTTAAATTTAATTTAAAGATTATATATATATATATATATATATATAAGGTGATATTATTAAAAAATTCTTATTAATTTCATATCATATAGCAAAATGTTGATTGTGTGAATTTGAATAATATCTCATTCCCTTGATTATATCCTTATACTTATTATAAATGTTATGCAATTAATAGGTCTACTCATCAATATTTTGTAATTAATAGATCAGTCCATTAGTACAGTTTTCTTACAATAGAGTAATATGCCTAATAGTTTCTTGATTTGTTTTCTAATGACATGTTAATTTTTTTTTATAAAAATGACATTTTAATTTTTAGAGATTTGTTTTCTGTGCACTATTATTAGTTTACTACTTATCTATTTTATACCCCTTTAATTACTTATTGATACTATATTTTTTTTAGTCCTGGGTCATAGACCACGGGTGTCCCCCAATCCACTGGGTCAAAGACTAATTTCATTCGCGGTGCGTGGCTGCCGCTAGCCCAAGGGAATTTTGCACACGAAGGAAATCGAACAAGGGTTCTCCCACTAGATAAATTGTTCCTCCTCATGTGAATGCAGAGGAGCCTTACACCATTGCATCAACCCTTTGGATTTATTGATACTATATTAAGGGGGCATTTGTTTCAGGATAACTTTTTTAATTTTGGGAATATTTTTGTCCTGGGAATATAACATGGGAATGTTATTCCCGGGTATAATTAAAAAATGTGTTTGGTTAACTATTAAAATAGGTCGAGAATATTTTTTATATTCCCAGACATAATTAAAACATGTATTTGGTTTAGTTATTTTTTCTTGAAAATATATATTATAATTACTAAAATATCCTTATTGAGTTAAAGATGATTTTTTTTAATAGAGTGATACATCACCCATTACATTGCAGAGTTGTAGCTAACGAATATATTGATGTTTTCTCTAAATACTACAATATAAAATACAACTATGCTAACTGCCATTTTTTTTTTAATAGGCAAAGACAATTTTATTAAAGAGCCAATCAAAGTACAAGGTGTGTCAAGATTGAAAGGAATTACAAAGATACCAAGAAGAAAACACAACTTCACCTTCCCAGGAAGCTATCACGTAAACATTCCAACCAATTTACCATGCAACCCAACATTTTCTTTAAATTATCGTTTTGTGATTTGATATGAAAGAACGCAGGTAGTATTTTGATTTAACTTTTATTAATGGTTATTCGAAATATAAGAATACATTACATGTTAAGAAAAGTCCAATAATAATGATAGTCGCATGACAATTAATAAATCAATCAATTGGTTTTATAAGATAGAGTAATACGTGTTAAGATAGAGTAATTTGTATAATAGCTTCTTGACTTTTAGAGTATTGACTTTTTTTTTGGTTCCGCAGCCGGGAGTATTGACTAGATAGTGGATCCATGCGATGTACGGAAAAAAATTACGAGTATAATTTATATTTTTTAAAATAATATTTTTCTAAATTAAAATTGTAAGATGATATTTTTGAGATTTAAAGGTTTCTTGTATTTAATTTTGTTAAGAGATACAAATATGAGACTAAGTAACATTACATTTGATACATCTTAACAACTATTTATTAAAATAAGAACTAACTTGTAAATCTTTAAAAGTAATTAACATTGTATAACTGAATAGGTGACTTGCATCGTTAAAATAATTAAAATAGTACAATAATAATAAAAAAGATAGAAGTTATAATGCAATAATTTACGCTTAAATAATTGATTCAGGACTTATATATTCCTAATAGAACTTAATTTTACTCTAAGCCGTTATTGCTTAAGAAGATTGCATATAAAATCTTAATATAATAACCTGTATCTGTAGTCACAACTTGCAACACTCTTTCAGTTTTAGATCTAACAACAACTTGGTTCTCTGATATGCATTCCCAGACCCCATTTGACCTGAGGATTAATCACACCATAATTGAATAAATTGTGTCACAAGTTTGGTTAAATCACGTCACCCAACATAGAATTAATAAAAAAATATTTAACTAAAATATTGTATAAACTCAAATAGTAAAGGCCATTTTATTTTGGAGCTAATTTTACTTTCCCATTTCTAGCACTAACTCAATTATTGCATGATGTATATTTTTTCAAGAACTCTACAATTCCTATTCATGACCTTTCACTTAATATTAGAGACTCAATTTAAATATTTTTTTTCCTTTACAAATATAAAATACAGTGCAGGAGACAATCTATAAAGAAGAAGAAAACATGATCACATTAAAAGGGATATTGTTTTTTCGTGACACCAAACCTAAATAGCAACAATGATCGAGAAAAAAAATGAAACATGACTTTGACATTGTCTAAAAGGGATTATGAAAGAAAGTCACATGAAAAGGATACAATTGAATGTATTGCACAATATATTTTTTTTTTTTGGTTACCATGTTATTGGTACGAAGTATCCACCGACTTTGTCGATGACTAATCTCCGTCGGGGAACCTGATTGGCCACCTTTAGTGGGGTTATCCTCTCCCAACCACGTTTTTTCCATCCACAAGGCTCGAACCCGAAACCTTGCTTAAGGGGACCGAGCCCAACACCACTCGGACCAATGACTTGTTGGTGCACTATATATATATATATATATATATATATGAAAAGTTTAGAAAATAATACATTAAGCTTTAGTAGTATATCATTAATTAACCAATAATTATTTGGAAACCTAGGTTCTACAAAATCTTAGTTTTGCACCTAAGATTAATACAACGTCTTATGCGCTAAAAACCTATAAAATTAAAAGTCCAACACTATGTGCCATGAAAAAATCTTAGTAATAATCAAGGTGGATATACAATAATTTAACAACTTTATTCCTTTAAAATGATCAATTGTAATCTTTAAAATGGATAAAAATTCAATGACTGAACTGTTCAAAGAAGAAAGTGATTTAAAGACTTAAAATATTAGATGTAGATTGACATTAAATAACAGAATTTTTTTTTAGAAAAACTAAAAAAAAAAAGAGTTAAGAAAAACTTCCCTATCAATGTCGTAACAGCTCAGAGGGTATTACCGTATCTATGCTTAAGATTTCTAAAGATGTGAAAATTAAAAGAATTCATACATCATTATCATGCAGAAGCTAATGATTAAATGTACAAATACAACTCAAAGACATATATCATTAAATATAATTTGTCCTTCATACACAAATATCATACGTTACATAAAATAAATACATAGAAATATAAAATGCTACTAAGCTACATCTCCTGAGATGAGCCTCCAAGCTCTATTAGTACATGCCATCACATGTTTCCTGAAAAAGAGAGAACTTAAAGGGGTGAGACATAATCTCTTAGTGAGTACTCTAAAAATTGATTCTTGATTAGAACCCAGGTGCTCTAAAGAACATTTTAACAGATTACGTGACCCATGTAACAGATTAAATCTATCAGTATATCTTAAAAATTTTATATATAGAAGCACCACTTTCTCTCATTTTCAATGCTTTTCTGAAATTAAGATTTACAAACACATTGAGAGAATAGCATAAAAAAGGGTTTATGAGTATTTGATCTTCATCATTTTGAAATGGAGGATTCTAAAGGAAGATCATTTGCTTAAAGACATGATTGGTTCTTAAAGAGCTTAAATGTATTGATCATTCACTACAGGTGAAATCGTTCCATAACCTTGATCTTTTTCGAAGATTATAAAGTTCTGAAATACGATTTTTCAGGTCCTAGTAGTAGGGTTCTATTAGGAAGTTTTTCTTTCTTTTCTTGTAGGGTTCAAGTCTAGAAAGTTTTTGTTTTGAATATCTTGTATGTGCAGTGTGCTTGTATCTTGAAATTCAAATAGTGGAAGGTCTAACTAGGGTTGTTGGATCAACTGGATTAGGTCTTCGGACTGAACCAGTATAAAATTCTAAAGTAACTCTCTTTCAATTCTATCTTCTTGTCTTTCTCAAGTTTTCAAGGTTAATCATTTAAAATTTCCTAATCAACATCTTTAATTGGATTTACTCTGAATACAAAATCTCTTTCTTAAGAATACTTGGATTCTTTAAAAGAAGGAACGTGAATAAGAGTTTTTGAAAAAGAAAAAGAGATTTTGGTTTAAAAAGGTCAAAAGATCTATTCACCCCCCTCTAGATCTGCTACTCGATCCTACAATTGGTATCTAAAGCTGGTATCTTGTATTTTATTCAAGATTCCTATTGAAAAACAAGGATATGGCAGCAAATCAACTACCCTTCGCTGAAGGTGCTTCAATTAACAGACCTCCAATGTTTTGTGGTGTAAACTACTCTTTTTGGAAGGTAAGAATGAAAATATTTCATGGAGTCTGTTGATAAGGCATTTGGAATGCGGTAGTGAAAGGTCCATCTATTCCAAAATATATTGTTGATGGAAATTTAATTGAAAAACCATTTGATACTTGGACAAGTATACAAATTAAGAAAGCTCAATATGACTTAAGAGCAATGAACATTATACATTCTGCTTTAAATTCTAACGAATTCTTTCGTGTGTCTCAATGTACCTCTGCCAAGGAAATGTGGGATCTAATACAAGTCAACCATGAAGGTACGTCAGAAGTTAGAAGAGCGAAGAAGAATACCCTTGTTCAAGAGTATGAGACCTTCAGAATGTTGCAAGGGGAAACTTTGAGTGATGTTCAGAAAAGGTTTACAAACATTTTAAATCACCTCAAAGGCTTGGGAAAGATCTTTGATGAGGAAGATCTAAATGTAAAAGTCCTCAAGTTCCTAAACAGAACATGGCAGCCAAAGGTGACAACAATTTCATAATCAAAGGATCTTGCAGTGATGACCAATGCAGAGCTGTTTGGAAAGCTAAGAGAACATGAAATGGATATGTCAAGGATGTCAGAAGACGAAGAGAAAGACAGAAAGAAAAGAGGCTTGGCACTTAAGACAACAACTCCATCAAGTGATGATAGTGAAGATGAAGGTGGTGAAGGTTTGGATGCTGAAAACTTAACTCCCCTTGTAAGAAAATTTAGAAGATTTCTCAAGAAGAAGAATGGGAAAGGAAAAGGATTTAAGCAGAAGAAATTTGTGAAGAAGTGAGACCTCATCCCCAAACTTCACTTGCTTCGAATGTGGGAAAAAGGCACATAGGAATGTCCCATCTACGTAAAGAAGCAACAAAATGGAGAAAAAAAGCCCAAGAGCCAAGGAAAGAAGAAAAGAGCCTACATAGCATGGGAGGACAATGCATCTAATTCCTCAATTGAAGAAGGCGATGAAGAGGAAGCAAATCTTTGCCTCGTGACCAAAGAAGAAGAAGAAGTTGAAAGCATTGTAAGTATTTCTGATTTTGAACAAGAAGATAGTTATGATCAATTACTTGATGCTTTTTGTACTACTCAGACTCGACACTCCACCAAGTAGATGATCTAGCCTATAACACCCCAAGGGGTGAGTTACCTTTTGCCTATTTATATCACTAAATTTTGAAAATTTAGAATATAAAAATATCAGAGTTTACTATGCGGAAAAATAAAACTTAAAATATATCTTACATAAATAAATCTAATACAAAGCTCTTGGCACTTATGTGCCATACAAAACATAACCAAAAAGGGTACTTGAACATAAACTAACTCCCATACATTGGGAGATACAAAACTATAATTATCTTCCTTCATACAAGCAGCTCCAAGCTTCTCCCTTGAGCTCGTCCATCTGCTTAACCTGTAAAAACATGAAACTAAAAGGGATGAGGCATAATGTCTCAATGAGTGCTCTGTTAGGTTCTAAGACCTTGGACGATGTCCAACCCCTCGAATTTCGGTTTTGATGATAACAATTAAAGGATAAATTTTGAAGTATCTAATGATCTGATTTGAGTGTTATAGGATTTACGTCGTCCAATGCCGCAATGGTATTATATCTCTCAAACTCAACTTTATGTTTTAATAAGAAAAGCGTCCAAATGTGTTTTGTAAGAATACTACAGTCAGCATCCAATGCTCCTGTGAGAGCAAGCGTCCAATGACTTTATAACCCACACTGTAGTTTCTATCTTAAAAAGTAATATCATATGACAATACGTTTTTGATGGTGATTCTCTGTAATGAAATGATTATTCTCTCTCATTCTAATATGTCATTCTATTTGATTTTTTGAATAGTATTGAACAGGAAAAGAGAAGCTTCTCTCTGCAGAAAAAGTACAAGTAGGAGAGGCGCTACATGTACGGCTGTCTCCTCTAACTCTCCATCCTAAGTCAAAACGTGACAACGATCATATGCTTTGGAGAGAACCGCTCTTGGCAAAGGAACAGATCCCACAACGGATACTTTACACCAAGCTGCCTATAAATAGAGGAATGAGCTCATGTATCAGACTGACGAAAAATTTATAAAGAGCTGAATCTCTGTCAAAACGACTGGACGATCAACACTTAAGCAAAACGAGCTTTCCACTTAGCTTTGCTAAGTGATTTTGTATATTCGTACTTATTGTAATATCCTCTCTATAGAGAGTTATTCTTTCTTTCTATACTCAAACAATTCTGTTTGGAAAGCCAGTAGTGGCTTAGTGTTAAAGAATACTTGGGTTTTTTTTTAATCCCAGGGGGAGATTAAAGGTGTGCCAGGAGTGGCTTAAAGAATACTTGTAGCCAGAAGTGGCAAGGTTAGAATACTTGTGAGTAATCAGATACTGATTAGTAGAACCCTTCAAAGGTTTTTGAAGGAGAACTGGACGTAGCTCAGTTGAGTGAACCAGTATAAAACTAAGTGTTCTATTCTCTCGTGTTCTAGCTTATTTGCATATCTCTTAAGTTATCTCTTCAACACACTACGAAAGTGTTTCGTTACACATTTTATATACGAAAATCTTTTGCTTGTGTTCTAACGAAAAAATGAAAAAGCATATTCATAGGACTGTTGCATTTGAACCACTGGACGATAGCATTATTTTCTGTTTCACTAAGTTCTTGTAAAACTTAAGATATACTATCGTCATTCTTGTTAATGGTTTTCGAAGAAAATATAAATACACTATTCAACCCCCCTTCTAGTGTATTTCTCTGTATTTCATGCTCTAAAGACTCTAGGTTGACTCTCTATTCTAGAGACCATTTTCTTAACTCTCATGGCTTCTCATTTCTTTTCTTGATACTCATACTCACAACTATAATCTCAACATCTCTTCATTTATCCCTAAGCTGGACCAATCTATACATATACATAAACAGATTCCAATCAAGGAAAAGGAAAGAAACTAAACTTTATATAATTTGAAAATATTGTATATAATTACCATAATTTATAACAAAAACCCAATTCATATTATTTATCAATAACCACCAACAGACAACAACATCAACAACATAATACAAACACCAACATCTATAATCAAAATGATGTATATCATAAACCATTAGACAACCTCAATCATTAGGACTGGCTCTACTCCATGGAGTTTCAACATCATATGAGTGGTCCCTCATAGGCCCCATCCCCTACCATAGTCTGTACATTCTGACCATTCAAGGAGTCCCTTAAGCTGACCCTACGGGGAAAGTGTAGTTTTATTGAAAATAGACAAGTGCTATAGTGGCTTACCTGTGTAGGTTTGCAAGACCTTACATTTATAGGGATTTTCCGACTTGTCTATTCTATAGGCCCATTTCCGTTAGCCACCACGAAAATCCCCAGCACTAGGTTGAGAGCCAACCAAGCACCCTCAACTTACGTGCCTACTCATATGTCTGTACACCAACTGTGAACACCTATGCACCAACTGTGAAAATACAACATTCAAAATATTTATGTGCACCAATTGTGTGCACCCATCGTATTCCAACGGCAAAACATATTTGGAGTCCTTTACAGTCTTAGATACGACACCTCCATATCCGCCATCTTTTATAGCCTGACTTAAGTATCCAAATACATCTCAACAATCCACAATCCTTAACCATGACAACAATCCATCCCTTATACATTAAAAGTGTTAGTAAACCTCTTAGGAAGTAGTTCTCAACACTCTAACACACTATTCGGAGTCAAAACATAGGGGTGGTACTTGGGAAGATATCCTACTAGGTGAGACCCTCGGGTCGCTTTAGTGGGTCAGAGTTCTGGCGTGAAACTCACCTTCCCAAGTATACCATTTTTCTATGAAAGTCTTCCCAAAGGTCATAGCTAACTCCTTTTTAACATATAGGGATGGTCACAATACAAATTATCATTCATCATCAACATCATCTCATCAAAACAAAATTATTACAACAATAATGCAACTACCTTACCATAATATAAACACCTCAAGAACAACATGATCATCTTATAATTAAACGTACTACATTTGTATAAATATTTAAAATCATTTAAATATCCAAAAAGGGAAATATTTAAAGAGAACTTTAAAATAACCAAATTCTAGCCTAGCCGGCCAAAATCGCTGCCAAGCCAGAGCTCCCTTGAAGTTGTTTATTTTATTCTGTCACATTTCTAGCCTAGTCGAACAAATTTCTCGCTGGGCCAAAACCCCCTGGAGCTAATTTCTACATTCTGTCACATTTCGGCTCAGCTGAACCAAATTTTGACTGAGCCGAAACTCCCCTGGAGCTGAATACTCCATTCTGACACATTTCGGCCTAGCTGAACCAAATTTCAGTTGAGCCAGAACGAAAATGGAGCTGCGAATTTGCAAGCTCCATGGCCATCAATGGCATACCCACTCATCCCAAGCATACAAAATCAAACCCTAAACACTTCTATTACATTTCCAACCGATTGATTTACCCGAAAAATCCCTTAATCAAACATAATCACCAAAAATCCAAAATCTCCAAACCTAAGGTTCAAAAGAGAGAAAGGGGAAAACATGTAAATCAAGGGGATAGGGAAGGACTAGGGGGAAGCACTCACCTTCCGAGACACGTAGAGATGAGCTCCGAGCACTGGGTCTTCAGATCTCTGCTTCATCTCCTTCTTCCTCTTCTTCTCCTCTTCTCCTCCTTCTCTCTACCTTTCCCTTTCTTTCTTTCTTTCTCTCTCTAACACTCCCTTCTCTCATCTATATAAAATGTGTGGTGTGTGTGGGCTAAGTGGGCCTCAGCTTACCTTCGGCCTTGGCTCCCCATCTAGATCCTATTATCTCATTCCCGACAAGTCCTATAAAAAAGTAACTATCATTAATAATACCTAAGGGTATCCTTTAACCATTAAATATAAAGGCTATTCCATAAAAGATGTCTCTTTATTATCTATTTCTAAGGTCCGTAAATTAGGGATGTTACATGGCAAAGTAGTGTAAGCCTACTCGGACCAAGGCAGTTATAACGGAAAGTATATCTTATTAAAAGATAAGATATACGAAGATTAAGGCACAAGATTATGATAGAAGATAAACTATCTCTATCATAATTAATGAAATTTGATAAGATTCGATAGGAAAATAACCTTATCAAATCTATCTTTCTACACTCTATAAATACGAAGGTACTCATTCCAATCAAGGTACAAAAAATCTACACCCAATTGTGATATCTGTATCCTACCTTTGCGCCCCTAACTTGAGCGTCAGAGTGTCTTTGCAGGTACACCCCCATCATTCACAGAGGAGATTCTGGCGGAGCCACCACACCGGAACACTTACCAAACTTGGTAAGAACACTTTCAATGAGTTGCATGAGGAGGCACAAAGACTAGCTTTTGCTAATAATACACTTAAAGGAAAAATTAGATGGCATATGGAAAAATTAGCTAATATGCAAAAAGAGTTGACAAATTTGAAAATTAAAATTGCAGCTCTTGAAAAAGAGAAGAAGGACTCTCTTAGCAATATTACTAATGTTTCCACTGATTCTCACTCCCAATGTGAAAATTGTAAGGCTATTGAACTGAAAAATGAATATTTGCTTAAAACCTTATCAAAGTTTACAATGGGAAGAGATAATCTAGATGCACAACAAAAACGCATGCTAAATAGAGCTGGAGTTGGCTACACATTTGACAAAAAAAATAGAAATCTTATAAGAACTTTTTTAACTTTGTCAAAGCATCTAGCTCTCCATTTGTGATATGACAAAGGACACTCCTCTAACAACTGCATGATCAAGAGATTTGGTGTTCCAAATAGGAGGTATAAATGGATTCCCAAAGGAACCAAGAACACCACTTACCCCAAAGGACCCAAAATCACTTGGGTACGTAGAAGATTTAATTTGTTTTGCAGGTGTGCTTGAGAGCCAAAGAGTCTTTATGGTATTTTGCCAGTGGCTGCTCAAGACATATGAGTGGGGATAAATCAAGGTTTATCCGGTTGACAGCAAAACTATGAGGGTTTGTGACCCATGGTGATAACAACAAAGGGAGAATTCTTGGTGTAGGAGATATTGGTAATCCTCTTTCCACTATAATTGAAAATGTACTGTATGTGGATGGACTAAAACATAATATCCTTAGTATAAGCCAGCTGTGTGATAAAGGTTTCAAAGTATCTTTTAATGAATCATGTTGTACGATACGTGATAGCCATAATAATGTTAAGTTTGTAGGTAAGAGGGTTCATAACATTTACATGCTGAACATTGAACATGCATCCTCACCTCATTAAACATGCTTAACTAGTAAAGATGATCTTGGCTATGGCATAAAAGGATTGCACACACATACACGTCTCTTTTAAATAGATTGATTTATAAAGAGTTGGTTCATGGTTTACCTAAAATCAAGTTTGTAAAGGACAAATTATGTGATGCATGTCAGAAGGGTAAACAAACAAGGGTATCTTTCAAAGCAAATAATGTAGTTTCAACTTCTAAACCCCTTGAACTTCTGCACATGGACTTATTTGGTCCCTCTAGAACTATGAGTCTAGGTGGTAGCTATTATGCATTAGTAATTGTGGATGATTTCTCAAGATATACATGGACATTGTTTTCATCTTTAAAGAGTAATGCTTTTAAAGCTTTTGCAAAACTGGCCAAAAAGATTCAAAATGAAAAAAGATTTGAAAATCAAAGTATCTTGAGAAGTGATCATAGAGGGGAATCCAAAATGAGGATTTTGAAAAGTTTTGTGAAGAAAATGGTATAGATCACAATTTTTCTGCTCCTAGAACTCCACAACAAAATGGAATTATAGAGAGGAAAAATAGATCTCATGAAGAACTAACAAGAACTATGTTAAATGAAAATAATTTGCCAAAATATTTTTGGGCTGATGCAGTGAGTACTGCATGCTACGTTTTTAGTAGAGTCTTAATTAGACCTCTTTTGAAAATGACCCCTTATGAACTATATAGAGGAAGAAAGCCTAACATATCACATCTCAAAGTTTTTGGTTGCAAATGCTTTGTGCTGAACAATGGCAAAGAATCTCTTGGCAAGTTTAATGCCAAAGCGGATGAAGCTATATTTCTTGGATATTCTCTTTCTAGTAAAAGCTTATAGAATCTATAACAAAAGGACTCTTACTATTGATGAATCTATACATGTTGTCTTTGATGAGTCTAACCCCTAAAAGGAGGGAAAAGCACCTTATGATGATGATGATGCAAGTACAAGTGAAGAACCTCCTCAAGCTGAAATTGAAATAAGGGAAGAATCATCAATAAGGGAAGATCAACATAAGGAACACTCTTTACCTAAGGAATGGAGGATTCCTAAAGATCTATCCATGGACAACATCATTGGAAATATTAAGAAGGGAGTATCTATTAGAACCGCTTTAAATATGTTTTGTGAACATGTTGCTTTTGTCTCTCAAATAGAACCCAAAACAGTAGAAGAAGCCTTACTTGATGAATTTTGGGTTATGGCTATGCATGAAGAATTAAATCAATTCAAGAGAAACAACGTTTGGGAACTCATTCTATAACAGATTTCTTGCATCCTAAAACATAGGATTGCATGTTTGGTTCGTCAAAAACCGATTTCTACATCAACGGGAAATTAATTTTGAAGTTTTGAAGTCTTTTTGAGTGAATTTTGAACCAATTTCGGGTTGAATAATAATCCATCCAAAATCTAAGTTTTAAATGTCTAAAATAAGTCCTTTGTAGTGAAAAATGAAAGTTTACATGTACATGTGGGTTGGGACTTGATTTGTGTGTTTGAAACCCAATATAGAAAATTGTGATGTTTGAAAATTAAGGTTTTGTGTTGACTACGGGTTTGACCCAAAACTAATAGTTTGTGGTGAGTTTAAATTTTATAAGTATATGAATGTTATTCTTGTTGTGAAATTATTGGCTAAGACTGAAAGGGCGTGACCTTCGGCACCCTACTTGTTGAATTATAAATATTAGCATGTCATGAATGTGTGTGATCAATTGTTGCTAAGACCGAGAGGATGTGACCTACGACATTGATATGAATTGTTGGATAATTCCCGTGGATGTATTACTTGTTGTGATCTGAGTCTGAGGGGCTTTGTCCCTCAACAATGCATGTTGGTTTTTGCTTGTGCATGAGTAGGATAGATGAGTTTGGGGTGCCCGAGGCACTAGAGTGTGTGCAAGTGGATATATATCCACTTCAAAGAGTCATGTTGTTCATGAAATTGAGAGGCGAGGAGGGACCAAGCCCTTCTCCTCTTGTCGTATGAGGAGTAGTGAATGACGTTCGTATCAGTCGTCTTGCACAGGATGATGCACGCTATGAGGAGACGAATAATGTAAAGAGGGCATCAGTGCCAAGGACAAGATGGATTTAGAGAGACAATGTTGTTAGTAAGAGATGGGGTTTGACTCCATGCTCGGTGGGGAGGGTCCTCTAACATCCTCTTGGCAGTACCGTTGAAGCCGATTGTCCCGCGGAATACATCTCACAGCATGGAAAATGTGTGAGAAAACGTTATGAGGAGTGGATGATTACAGCTGGTACATTAGGGGATAGTTCGTTGACTCAAAAGAGGCTTGAGGAAATGGTGTCAGGTTGTGATAACCCGGCTAAGGTTATAAGCCCGGTTAGTATGGGGGACTCACGTAATCGACTTGGCATTCCCGACAAAGACGGAGCTATATCCATGGTTGGTAAGAATAACGTGTCGCTATGTACCTGACATGAGTTGTGTGCTCCCAATTTTTCATCCACACAATTGCATAAGACCATTAAAACCTAGGAGGTTTAATGGCAGTGGGGCCCAAAGGAATAGATGTTGTGAGATAGACATTCGTGATAGGATTATCGTGAGTGTCATCGCTAGAGTACCATATGCAGTGGTCGTATAGGTTGTTTGAGACTGCAAGTCCGTTTGTTTGTGGCGACCAATGAGGTAGAGAATTCACTCCCATGTTATCATTTTTCATGACCAAATGGCGAAGCCAGTCCTACGCGCATGGATTAGCTACTTTGAGGGCCAATGGACCTATGATTCAATCATGGATGAGGATCACTTTGTGGGTCGGCTACATTTTCACCTAGCGAGGATGGATGAGCCATTTGAGGAGCCCGTGACTTTTGAGATGAGGATATGGTGGACCCAACCCACACCGCCTTACTACAGGAATGCAGCCCTAGTGGAGATTGTCGAGTTGTTTGACTCGTCATCATCATCCTCTTCTTCAAATGACCCTGACTCTTCTGATATGGATTCACAGGATACCCTCTTCGAGCTATTGTCACCTCAGTCGGTGTTGCTTGCACGGCTCACGTTTCCACTTTGGCCATATTGTTTGACCTTAGCGGGGACGAGTGCACGGAGGACGGCATCCTCTGGTGTGGATCTGAGTGAGGGAGAGTCTGAGGGGGGAGATGAGATAGAGGAGGATGACAGGATCGAGGAGGATCCTGAGATGCTCGTGGAGTATTCTGCAGCGGAGGAGGATGACGGGATCGAGGAGGACCCCGAGATGCTTGTGGAGTATTCCGTAGAGGATGAGGATGAGATCAAGGAGGACCCCTCAGAGGATGATCCTAGTGAGGATCCCATCGAGGACTTACATGAGTGTTCTTCCCAGGGTTCTTGCTAGAGGACCTCTCTGACTTCTGATGGACTTCTTTTTTGGGGTACAGTTGACTATAGGTTGGGGTAGATAACTGCTCTGGATTCTAGTCTTTCCTTTTTGTGTATTTTGACCGAGTAGATCTAGGAATTCAGATATTTTGTATTTATTCAGTTATCTTTCATACATTTATATCTTACACTTTGTCATATGGGTTGTATATGTTACTTAATCATCCATTGGTACGCTTATATTTTGTTACTCATCCGACACACTTTACTCACACACACACACACACACACACACACACACACACACACACACACACACACATATATATATATATATATATATATATATATATATATATATATATATATATATATATATATTTGAGACCACAAAGGTCCATTCAGTTATTTATATGTGTATGATGTTATTCGGGAGATGCATGATTTATTTTACAATGACGTTATACGTTTGTTTGTAAGCAATATGATGCGAGGTAATGACTACGTGGGTTTTAAATGTGGATGTTTATAAATGATTTTTTTTATAAATGAGAAGAAGAGTGATTTCTCTTAGTTAAATTAAATGTTTACTCAAGTGAAGTAGTTTCTAAAGTTATTATTAAAAAGTTTTAAATTTTTTACAAATTTTACTATTTCAACCTCTCTTTAAATTATAAAGATTTTTCACAAAGCCAAATAATTAACTCATTTTTGGCAAATTAAGTAAATAAATAACGTGCATATGTAATTCCGGAAATAAGGGTGTTACACGTTACATTTACTTAATAGAGCTGGTAGAGTTGTGCTAGCTAACTCTGTGCTATCATCAATTCCTACTTACACTATGCACATGCAGTGGTTGCCCCAGAAAGTTTGTGAATCTCTAGATATGATGAGTAGACAATTTATCTGGAGTGGCAGCATGGAGAGGAGGGTTCATTTGGTGAACTGGAATGTGATAACAAGTAAAAGGAAGCATGGTGGTCTTGGTGTGCGTATTGCTCGTTTACAAAATGTAGCTTTGTTAGGAAAACTACTCTGGGATATTCTGCACAATCCTAATAAGCTCTGGGTGCAGCTTATTTGTTCAAAATATCCGTGGGAGGATATTGAAGATATTTTTTCACATAAGGGCTCTTATTTTATCAGCTCTTTAAGCCGTGCCTACAGTTTGCTGAAGGAGGGTTTTCAGTTTCAGATTGGAACAGATGAGTGTAGTTTTTGGTTTGATGCTTGGAGGGGTGGAATGTTATTGGCTAATGAAGTGGATTTTGTTCATATTCATGATGTTGATGTTAGAGTTAAGGATGTGTGTAATTTGGAGGGTCGGGATTTTAATAATCTTTACACTCTTATTCCATCGGATATCAAAGATGATATTGCATCCATGAGGTTAACTCTTCATTATTCCATCAATGATATGACTGTGTGGTCCGGTGATTTATCTAGTGAATACACAGCAAGATCAGGCTATAATTGGTTGCTGAACCAATGCACTAATGGTGTGTTGACATCTTGGAGCTGGGTCTGGAAATGTGCACTTCCTGAGAATGTTAAATTCTTTATTTGGCAATTAGGGTATGAGGCGCTACCATCCAAAAAGTTCTTGAAGCAAAGACATATTTTGGATCATTATACTTGCGCTAGGTGTGGTGTGTTGTCTGAGGATCTTGGCCATATATTCTGGCAATGTGGGAACGTTCATCATGTGTGGAATTTTTTCAATCTAAAATACCCATTTGTTGGTGATTTGGTTCCGAGTTGGCTCGAATGGGTTCCTAACCACATGTCGGAGGTAGGGTTGTTATTTCCAATCATGCTTTGGGAAATTTGGAAGGCTAGAAATGAGGCCATTTTCCAAAATCATTTTGTGCAGCCTCACACTATTATTTCCAGAGTTAGCAACTTGGTTCGTTGTGTCCAACGAGCATTTGGTTTGATTGATGATAATGTCGTGACTAGGAGGAATCCTCGAATGGTCACTTGCATTAGAGCAAGACATAACCAAGTTTGCCTTTTACGTGATTCTAATGGCACTTGGGTTCGGGGTTTCTTTGGTGATATTGGAGTTGCTGATATATTGAAGGCTGAACTTGTGGCTATTCTTGAAGGCCTGAACTTGGCTTGGGAGATGCATTATAAGGATGTGATTTGTGTTTCAGATTCCTTAAATGCTATAAATCTCATCAACACTGGTGTTAAGGGTTGCCATTGGTATGCAACAATTATTGAAAATATCAGAGATTTTTCGAAAGAGGACTGGCATCTGGAGTTTGTCCATTCTTTAAGAGAGGGTAATCATTGTGCAGACTTTCTAGCCAAGTCTGGTCCCAATTCTGGACAATGGTTTTCAGAGTTGGAGGTCTCTCCTCTGGGCATGCATCAGGCTCTCCTTGCTGATGCAATGAGTTTGTCTTTCGTGAAATTGAAATCTTCTTTTTTTGCTGTTTATTTTTCTCCTGTTACCAAAAAAAAATCTACAAATACCGTTTAAAAAAATCATCATTATTTTATCCTATTTTTTTAAAAACAAACACCGTAAGATCAAATTTGAGTTCGACGTATAACTCTCGAGTTGTTCACTCCCCTTCTTTCTACCCTATTATTTTTCTTGGCACAAACATCCATTACGACTTACTAGCGTTCGTTGGGCAATGGATAAGAACAACGATGAGGCGTTGAAATGCTTGAGTATCGGCAAAGAGGCGATGGAAAACGGCGATCTATCGTCCACGGTAGAGAAGCACGCAGAGGATCAGCCTTCTATTCGCCGAAAGTCGAAGAAGAAGAAATACACACAGAAGAGCAAATTTCAATTGTCAGAGAGATTAACAGGAAGAGAAACTTTTATCACATATTGGGATTGTTGAGAGGTTGCAGTGTTGAGGCTGTGAAGATGTCGTATTGGAATCTGTATCATAAGGTTCATCCCGATAAGAACAAAGCCCCTGGTGCTGAGGAAGCGTTCAGGGCCGGCCGTGTGTAAGAGAGGAGGAGGAAGTATGACTTTTCGCTTCATAAGCAGAGCTTGGCGAGGGATTATGATGGTTACGTACGATTAGGCTGATTTTTGAGGATTCAGTTCTGAACCAGGGATTATTGTTTTTAATGTCATATTAATTATTATTTTTCACTTATATCTTTTATAATAGTAATGATAGATAAATAAATAAATAAATAAATTTTAAAATTGTCACTCTCTTTCATCTATTTATATTAGTTTTTTTTTATAGTAAGGTTAATTTATTTGTTTTTTTCTTAAAAAAATTCAATGAAAAAGTTTAGATGGATTAGTTTTGACGAGATCATATGAAGAGTGGGAGTTCTTTACTTACATATTATACATCGATAAAGTATGTGGCAGTAAGAAGAATTCACGTTCTTGTGCTATATAAATTCTATCTTTATGGATTAAACCAACTTTTTTTATATAGTTGTTTATTTTGTTGCTTATTTTTTTGTTCTATTATTTAATCAACTTAATAATTTTAATTAAAATTAAGTTTTTTATACTTTACAATTTATTTGTTTTAATTTATAAATTGAGTTTTTTAAAATAAATCTTATAAATAAAGTAAAAAACTCAATTTATAAATTAAAACAAATAAATTGTAAAGTATAAAAAACTTCATTTTAATTAAAATTATTAATTTGATTAAATAATACAAAAAAATAAGAAAAAAATTAACAACTATATATAAAAAAGTTGGTTTAATCCATAAAGATAGAATTTATATAGCACAAGAACGTGAATTCTTCTCACTGTCACATAAGTTTTTTACTTACTTTATTTAATCCAGTGGTCCAGGATTTGAATCCTGATGATGTCACTTTGTGTATAGAATGAATCATGTTGGGAGGAAAATACCAACCTTGGTGTGCGCTCACAGTTCCCGACAGAGTTTAGACATTACTTCCGACGATGAATAATCCGTACCAATACCATGGTCAGCAAAAAAAATTTATAATTTGGATGTGATATTTTGATTATTAGAATTTAATTTAGTTTGGTTCAAATCAATTTAGTTGCAGTAAAAAAAAAAGAATTTAATTTAGTTTGGTTCAAATCAATATATTAATTATTAATTATTGTGATGAATTAAATTCGATTAAGGTGGAGAGCATTAAGGATTTCATGAAGGAAGATTGGGTTCTGGAGTTTCGTCATTCCTTGAGTGAAGGAAATCAGTGCGCTGACTTCCTTGCAAAGAGTGGGTTGAGTGTTGATGTGTTGGTGACTTCTGGTGGAGTTGGCAGCGGATGCTAGGCTTACGCCTTTTAATTTTTGTTTCCTTTGCTTTGTTTTGCTTACACTACCAAAAAAAAAAAAAAATCGATTAAGTCAAATCAACATAAAAGATTTTTTTTTCTTTATTGCGTTTGTTTTCAAATCAAATTTAATACAAAAAAAATATTATTAAAAAATAATTTTATACTACATCCGTCCTTAAATATAATATAAGACTTTTTTTAATTAATTCACACTCGTTAAGAAAGTTGGTTAATTTAATTAATAACATTATATTTGTTAATAATTTATATTATTTTTTTTTCAAAATTACTCTTGAAATTATTAGGACTCATGATCTCTCTCTTTCTTACCTCATTAATTAATGAGTGTTAGTCATTTTCTCCGATCCTCATAATTAAGGGTATTATGGTAAAAAAAAGTAATGCAAGAGACAACTTGATAAGAGTCTTATAAATAGGAAAAAATACATTTTAAAAAAGTTTTACATTTAGAGACAAAGGTAGTAGTTTGTAATAATTTTGAAGAGAAAAAAGACTATATATACTGATAATGTAAAATAATTTTACACTGTCATTCAATCACAATCTATCATGTATGATAAATTTGTTGTTTTATTTTATTTTTACAAAACTACCTTAATAGTGTGTTTGTATAAGGTGAAAGTTGAGAGATAAAAGTGAAAAAGGGATGAAAAAATATGAAAGTGAATGTTGAGAGTTGTTTGTTTGAGTTGAAAGTGAGATGAAAGTTGTAAAAATTATGTGGGATCGGCTGAAAGTAGTTTCATCGCAAAACTGAGATGAAAGTTGGGTGAAAGGAACAATAAACATGTGATATTGTGTGTCTTTCCAAAACTGTCCTAGCTTTTTTATTCTGACTCTCCTATGCTCTTACCACAAATAGAAGCAATATAATCGATTATGCTTATGCATAAATCGATATTGGAGCACCAACCCCTTTCTTTCTTCTCTTGCGGCATTGTTGTTCCTAATTCCCTTTTGATTTGAGGATAATAAAAAGGCCTCGTTGTGTTATTTGTTCGACCCAATAGATTAAGATTTGAAGAGTAAGCATTGTTGTTCACTTGGGCTAATCACTTTAGGATTAGGGATGGTAAAATGGGCTGGTCCGGCCCATTTTGGCCAGGCCTGCCAAAAACGGGTCGGACCGGGCTGACCCGCCATAGTTAGGATGAGCTAGACAGCTTGGCCTGTCCCGCCTAAGAGTGGATTGGCAGGCTAGCGGGCTGACCCGCCATAATTGAAAAAAAAATTAAGTTTTTTAATTTATTACAAATAAGACATAAATAAAATAACCTTGTATCACTTATATCATAAAAGGACAATAGAGAATGTTTTTGTTACTGTGAAGTGTGAACACAATTAAAAATAATTACAATATTGTTTCATTTTCTTCAATAAATCACAAACTAATAGTCTTTCAAAAGTACACCACAAAATATTAATAGTCCATAATAACTTATGTTATTTTAGATATATTATTTAAAAAAATAAGTAACGGCGGGCTGGTAGGCCAGCCCTCCCCGGCCCGCCTGTGGCCCGGCGGATTGACGGGCTAGGCAGAGCGGGCCAAAGCAGGTTGGTGGGCTGCAAACCCCACCTCGCCAGGCCAAATTTGTGGTGGGCTGGCGGACCGGCCCGCCTGACCCAACCCACTTTGTCATCCCTATTTAGGATAATGGTGCCATGATATATAAAAGGAAATAAAAAAAAAGTTTTCGTAAAAAATGACAAATGATTTTTTTTGCAAGATTGGGGGTAACCATTTCATAAATGCTTAATTTTTGTTTTTTTTTTCTTTTCTTACCTACCTATCAACTTTAAATCAAATATTTAATCTTTTTTTCATCTCTTTCATTTAAACCAAACAACTTCACTTTTCATCATCTTTCTACTCTTTTTCATCTTTTTCATTCTTCACACTTTCATTCATTTTTATTTCACTCTACCAAACACAATGTAAAAGTGATACCATCGATAATTTGTAATTGAATGACAATATAAAGTTGTTTACAGTTTACATCGTCACTGTAGTACCATTAAATTCTAATTTTGAATTATTTTTTATATTTAAGACTCTCGTCTTACTTGAGAATTATTATGACGATAAAGTGATGAATATAAATCATTTTGATAATAAATTAAAATAAATCATTAAAAAATTTATAAAAAAAAAATCTGATAAATACGCGTGCTGAGAGAAACGAAGTATATAAACGAGAAGATGAGACCAAGAATTTCATAGTTGCTCCAATTTGCCAATCGTGGGTATCATCAACTGAACAATAATCTCCATTCTATCTCGGCATGAAACCCTAATCTGATATCGGTAGAGCAATCCTTCCACGCTCGTCTTCACTCTCCATCTGTAAGTTCAATTTTCCCCCAATCCCTTCACACTCCCTCTCGATCCACCGATTCAACTCCACCAATCTCTTCAATTTCTCAATTCAATTTCACAATTTTCCATCACTCTTCCCATTAAATTCGTCAAAATTCACATCAAATCTGGCACACAAATCTCGAATTGTTCACCCCCTTCCGTTGCCCTAATTTTCCAGGTACAAAAGGATCCGTCACGAGCGTCGGTTTAGACAGACAATGGATGGGAACAAGGACGACGCGTTGAAGTGTTTGAGAATCGGCAAAGAGGCGTTAGAAAACGGCGATCGTTCACGCGCGTTGAAGTTCGTGACGAAGGCGCATCGCCTCGACCCCACTCTCCCCGTCGACGATCTATTGTCCACGATAGAGGCTGATGCAGGGGATCAGGCCCCCGCCGCCGAGGCGGCGGGGCCCACAAAGCTCCCGGATCAGCCTTCTATCCGCCGGAGGGCAGCCGCGGCCGAGGCTGCCCCGGCGGGGTCTTCGGCCTCTTCGGCCTCATACACCGAAGAGCAAGTTTCAATTATCAGAGAGATTAAGAGAAAGAAAAACTTTTATGAGATATTGGGATTGGAGAAGACTTGCACTGTGGAGGATGTGAGGAAATCATATAGGAAACTGTCTCTAAAGGTTCATCCTGATAAGAACAAGGCCCCTGGCGCCGAGGAAGCGTTCAAGGCCGTTTCAAAGGCGTTTCAGTGTCTTGGTAATGAAGAGAGCAGGAGGAAGTATGATGTTTCGGGTGAGGATGAAGCCGTTTACGAGCAGCGCGCGGCGAGGCCGGCTGCGAGGGGTTATAATGGTTACTATGAGGCGGATATTGATGCTGAGGAGATATTTAGGAACTTCTTCTTCGGAGGAATGGCCCCTGCAACCAATTTTGGAGGATTCAGTTTTGGACCAGCTGGTTTCAATGGTTTCAATGGTCATAGGCCTGCTGAACATGGTTCTGGTGGATTTAATGTTCGTGCTTTAATTCAGTTGCTGCCTGTGCTGCTTATTTTGCTTATAAACTTTTTGCCTTCTTCGGAACCCTTGTATTCGCTTTCGAAGAGTTATCCTTATGAACATCGGTTTACCACATCCAAGGGTGTTAACTATTATGTCAAGTCTACGCAGTTTGCTCAGGAGTATCCGCCGGGGAGCGAGGAACGAGCGACGATGGAAGATCGGGTGGAGAGGGAGTACTTCAGCATTCTCCGCCAGAATTGTCATTTCGAGTTGCAGCGTCGCCAGTGGGGCTATATCCGGGAAACGCCCCACTGCGATATGTTGCGGAAGTTTGAGGTGGTGAATTGATAAGTTGAATCAAGGTCCTAATTTTTATTATATTGTCTTTCCTTTTGATGTAGATGCAGTAGCTTTTACCTGCTTGTGATATTATTATAGAATGAACAATTTATTTTTCACTCTCATATTAGTGAAGCAAGTTCATAATAAGCCAGCCGCTTTGTTGGGATTGTTATCTCTCAGATTTCATCAAATATCTCTATGATGATGGATCTTCCTTTACTGCTTAAAATATTCATTACAAGAGGTATGAATGCATTGCCTCACTTATGTACCTAATTTGTGTTTTGACTGATGTGTATTTTATGTTCAACTGCACTGAGTGGTACACCATATGGTAGAGTAAATCAGCAAGTACCTATTATTTTGCTATAATGCCTTGATAATTTATAACGCCTTGATAAGTCTGTTGATTTTATTGCTGCAAAGTGGCAACTTTTATGCATTAAGTTATTACTTTAGCTCTAATATAGTAGCATGAATGGAAGAAGAAAATGGGGGCACAATAGATAAGCATGTTTTTGGATGGCAAAAGGAGGGAGGAAAAGATAATGTGATCAGTTCAATACTCCATGATTTTAAATCATCATCAAAAGGAAATATTTGCTGAAGCAAGATTGTGTGAAGTAATTGATGTCATCAATTAAACAAGAATGATGAAAGTTTATACTTTGAAAGCATGAATTTTGGACACTCACATAGTGTAAACGCCCACTTAACAACTTTCTCTCTCTCTTGTTACATCTTATAACCTATCGCATCTATTACTTCTCACCTATTTATTTCTCTTTCTAGGTGTAGACACCCCAAGGGTTGTCCACCAAACATACTTTAAGTAGCTATCTAGCCTTGTTTGCTTCCTTGATACTTGATAAGCTGAAGCTCTCTGATTGAGGTAGTGGAAGCATAGTTGGATGGCTAATAAGATTCATTATTTGACAAGCAAAAGTCAAAGGTCTATGGCCATTAGGCACCATTTGTGTGTTGCAAGACTTTTACAATGATATGATTTATAGCTTTATCTATCATCATGGTTATCAAATTTAATGTTTCTTAGCAGCTTAGATTTCATTTAAACAATGCTTTGTTGATCTGTGCTATCAGTTGATTTGCCATGGCCTTTGGGGTGTACCTTGTTTGGGTCTTCATGAAAGATAAGTGATATGGAGATTAAGGAGAAACCGAACTAGGCCTAGCCAAGTTTTATATTTAGTGGGTTTTTTTTGTTGTTGTTGGATTGAGTTACCTTGTGTCTGTTTGATTCATCAGGTTCATAAGATAGCCATTTTCTTTCCTACCGTTTAACCAAGTGGCAGCATTTTCATGTTGGTAATATAAACTAGTATCCAAATACTTTTATATAGATAAGTATATATTTTTCATTGAATCGGTTGATTGTCATTCTTTAGGTTTTTGGGGTGCGTTTGATGTCTGTTGTGTGAACTTTTGGTCAACTATATTGAGTGCGGTTTACATTATCTACTGTACTTTGATGGTAGTTTGGCACTTTAGAGTTTACCTTGGCACTTTTTGAGTTTAGCGTGGTTGTATATTTCCTGACAATGAGCACATAATGCAACTCAGTTTTCTATCTTGATTTTCTCTGTTCACGAGGTAATAAGATTGGGTCTATGTACACGGTGGGTTTTTTAAAATCCATGTTAAAATACTGGTTAACGTGATTGTAAAAATGTCTAATTTCACATTAAGAAGTTAATTTTGTATTTAGAATTGATTCTGAATTAAAATAACTTTAGGTAATTTTTTTGTTGAATAAAAAATTTTATACAAAATTTTATTATTAATTTGTTTTTATAATTTCAAAATCAATTTCAATTAAAATTAAGGGTAAAATATGTTTTTGATCCCTATATTTTTACTAAAAATTAGTTTTAGTTCCTGTAGTTTCAAATTAATTATTTTGGTGCTTGAACTTTAAAAAACATATGAATTTAGTCTCTTGACAACACTAATATTGATAAAGGAGAGGGATTAAATTTACATGTTTTTCAAAATCTAAGGATTAAAATGGTCGATTTAAAAGTATAAAGACTAAAACTAATTTTGAGTGAAAGTACAGGAACAAAAAATATATTTTATCCTAAAATTAACCATGCTTATTCAATGTAACTTGAGTTGTGGCATTTTCTCAGCTTGCCAAAACCTTGCAATATATTTTCCCTACTCTTAAAAAATTATTAGCAATCTGGTGGAGGGAGGTTTTTTTTTTTTTTATCTATAAGAATCGAACATGGTATTGAAAAGTTTATAATAACTCATGTATCTTACTTAACCAATCGAGTCAGACCTCCTTGTTATGGTGGAGGAAGGCTAAAAGTAGTTGAAAGAGGCAAAGTGGCATCAACGCGCTTTAAACACAGTCATGAATCAATGGGGTCACTATCTTCGGATGTGGGAAAAGGTAGAAAGAAAAATAGTGAAAAAAAAATAAAGAACAGAAAATGATTTAAAAAAATAGTAAATTTTAAATTTTTTAGATTAAAAAAGAAAGAGTAAAAAAAAGTTGAAATTTTTTCTTTCTTCGTACAAAATGAGAAGAATCGTGTGGGTTTTACACTAGATGTGAGAGATAAATTGATAGGTAAAATTGAAGAAAAAAAACTTTATTTTCTTGATATTTGAGGTTTTTTTTTTAGTGTGTATTCCATATTATTTTTTTGGTTCTTGATATCTCTCTATAATCTAATGAGGAAATGTTATATTTTCTTTATTATATTGTAACTTAAGCGTTTTCCTCTCTATTCTTAAAAAAATTGTATACAAGATTATGGCACCTGAGTTATGGCTCTTGAGCGCCTCTACCTTTTTATCTGTGTTGTTTGTGACATTTTCAACTGTATTTTGTTTTGCATTGTTTTTAATATGAAAATCATTCAAAATCAAAAGAATTATTTTATTTCATGGGGTGTTTGGTGTACGAAATTATTTCTCATCCTTGATAATCATGTTTTTTGGTAATTGTATTTTCTGAAGATCATGTTTCTTGAGAATATCATAAATATATTTGGTATGTCTAAAATATTCTCGGAAATGAGAGAATTATAAAAAAAAGATTTCCTCTTTTATAGGAATCTTCGATTCCAACTCCCTCTCAAGGAAAAGTTTAAGTGTGAAACTTAATTAAAAAAATAATTACTATGAATATTAAATTTCTGAGAATGATTTTTAAAATTATCAATAAACCTAAGATTTTTGAGAAACGTAAAAAAATCTTCTAACCAAATGCCTCATATTTGTGGAGGGCATGAATGAATAATGATAGTGGAACTTCCTTTCGAAGTGACTCGGCTACAATTGAATTGGATTGGTACTTGCAAATATACTCCAACACTTAAGTCAATAGTAATTTTGGTAGAATAACAATATATTATAGATGCATATCAGAAAGCGATCAACTTTGACTATATTTATAAGGTGCTTAAGATAGACTACATGGCCTAACACAGCGCCCAAGGCCTATGAAAGACAATGTTAGCCTATATTGGAGCATAATACTATCAGTTTACTCTCTTTTTTTTGGGTACAATATCAGTTTACTTTAGTATATATTCTACACCTAATTGCATTATAGTATAATATTGGAGTATAATCCTAGAGATTGAAAGAACATATCATATTCTTGTTTTAGTGACACATCAACATCGGTAAAATGTACGGAAATTGAAAATTTGCGTGGTAAAATTCACAAAAAAAATTTGAACGGTAAAATTCACTAAAAAAAACTTGAGTGGTAAAATTCTAGAAATAATGATAATTGGGTGGTAAAATGTGCAATTAAACCAATATAAAATTAACTCATTAATGTATTTTTTTTCATGGTATTCATAAACAAGAAACAGTGTAAGGGTATTTTTGGATTTAAGGATATTTTTGGAATAATGATATTAAATAGGATTGAATTAGTTGAAATTAGCTTATATTTCAGTGCACAAAACTTAGATTTTTTTTTTTTTGCTTATATTTAAGTTTCAAAGGAGTATATCACTAATTGATGTGAGATCTCCAACAGTGACATTGATTTAGGTACGATCTTAGAGATTGAAAGAACATATCATAATATTATTATTTAGCACAAGAATATTGATCTATTTATTTAAATATCCAAAAATCCATATGAGAAGAATAAAATTATAAATATATCTTTTTATTTATTTAAAAATTCAAACACAAGTATAAAGACAAACTAAAAATAAATAAAAATGAAAACCACATGTAACTATATTTACATAGAATAAAAATATATTTTACCCTTTAATATATAATAGTATGTATAACTTTTTAGCGTAAAAAAAAAAAGAGTATGTATAACTTTTGAAGTATGTATATAGTTGAAAGAGTACTGATATTCATAAATCTGGAAATGTACACCAGTGTCCATCTAGTAAATGTGGTTAATTACATATATAAATATGGTTAATTTTTTCACACGTGCTTAGTTATTATTAAACTTTTCAATGACTTCATAAACTATTAACCACTTGTGAAACAAAGTTAACTACTATTAGACATTTCAATAACCTTGTGACACTATTAATCACACAACAACAATTGATACAACCACATTCATCTACCCTTAACCACTTGTAAAGCAAAGTTAATCATATTTACATATATGTAGCTAATCACGTGTGACAATCAATAATCTCATAACACAATTAACCACTTGTGATATAAAGTTAATCATTTTACATATGTATTTAACTACATGTAATAGTCAATAATCTCACGTTATTATTAACTACTTGTAAAACAAAGTTAACCACTATCAAATATTTCAATAACCTCATGGCTCTTTTACCCTATATCATGACTCTCCTAACTATACATCAATAATATATAATCACATTAGTTTACTTTTAACCATTTGAAAAATAAAATTAATCATATTTATACATATAGTTAATCATGTTTTCGAATGGATGCTAGGTGGATAAAACCTTTATGTATGATTATCATTTTCCTAGTTGAAAAAGAAAAAAGATTATGAGATTCTTTTACATTGTATATGATCCTTTCTTACACTCTTCATCCTTAATTAAGAAAGTTAAACTTGTGTGCATTTAAGCCATGTATCAAGAATTGGATCCTTATTCCTTCAATGTAAAAATCAGCAATCCCAATGCCCCAAGTAGTATATACTGCAAAAAAAAAAGAAAATAATGAATTAACATTAAAATGCTAATGTTTACACAGTATTAAACATTGTAGCCCAAAAACCCAAAGGGTTGCGCGTAGTGGTGTAAGGCCTTGCTGCGTTCACATGAGGGAAAACGATCTATTTAGCGAGAGAACCCGTGTTCGATTCCCTCTGTGTGCAAAATTCCCTTGAACCAACGGCAGTCACGCACCGTGAGCAGAATTAGTCTCTAATCCAGTGGATTGGGGGACACCCGTGATCTCTGACCTAGGACAAAAAAAAAAACACTGTAGCCCAAAAGAACAAACCTTGATAATAGGCATATCAGTCATTATTATTGTAGCCCAACCAGCATAAGGTAAGAACCTGCAAAAAAGACAGAAGTAAGGAAGTTATATATGCATAAAAGATGAAATCATATGCAGTTCAAGAACATAGTTTTCTCCATAAAAGTAATTTCTCTTTGACTTGCCAAAAAAAATAAAAAATAAAAATAGGTCAAGCTTAGTCCTAATATTCAGTATGAAGAAGCGTGCTCAAAAGAAAAAAGATTTACCCAACAGCTCTTCCCATAATATGGTGACGCTGCAACCACTTCTGGCCAGGTTTATACATAACCCTGTCATCCAAAGGATTATTGTCTCCTGAAATACATATCAAAGAAATGTGAAAGTTTGGTCAATTGATGAAAAAAAAATGTTAAAACCAAAAAAGTTAATTCACACAATGAAAACAAAATATAATACAAACATAGCCAGAGACAACTGATAAACAAATCACTTTTCTTATAATTAAAAGGATCATTTGCTGGCAATTGGAATATAATATTAACATATTACATAAACATCTATATCTAATGTATTGTACCTTTTGTGAGGATATAAGTTTCTTCATTATCTTGACGTTCATGAACCTAAAATAATAAAAAATAATAATAATAAATTGAGTGATATCAATCATAGTCATCAAACAATATTCAAAATTTAAAGACAGATGTAGTCCATATTCAGATGTAGCTAATCCTGTGTAAACAAAAATTTAAAATAGGAAGCAAAGGTAAACATGGCTAGGGGATCAACCCAGGATGACCAATTGTCTATGTCTATTCATATGTTTACCTTTGGACATAGTGGTAGTGAATAGTGGTAGTGAATAGACATATTTAATCTAGATTTTAATCATTCTCTTGGGACTAATCCATATTTAATCAATCCTTTGTGTTTTCTTCATATGTTTCTAAAGTTTGTTACATGGACTCTCCCAACTAAGGCAACTAACTTGTGCAGAGCAGACATATTGGTGCAGTGGAAAGGTTTACCCATTTGTGTGCATAACCTACTCTCTGATTCAAGGATATGCTTATAATAATTGAGCCTATATTGTGTGAACTGAATATTAATGGAAGTTAAAATGCTGAGGAGTAGAAAATAAATGTCATCCAAACCTCAATTACACGGTGAACAATTGGAATATCTCTTCCCTGTACAATTGGGTAGTCATTTGTCAGCAAAACTTATATTGGCAACCACATTAAACTAGTAATATATTGCAAAAACATTAAACATATATGATGGTTTTTTCCCCACCCTGTCTTTCCAACTTTTATATAACATATACTACACATATTTTTAGTCCCAAGAGAATGACTAAAATCTTAAAAATAAAGATTAAATATGAATAAAACTTTTATAGAAACCAAAAAAAAAAAAAAATTGTAACATTTTAGTAAAACTAAAAACTATAGTACTTATTTAAGTTAAATAGGTATTCCCAACATGTTATTGACACCTTATCCGGCAATATAGGGAGTACTCCTCTGTTCTACCATTTTTTAAGATCCAATTTTTATTAAAAAAAAAGTTAAAAGATATGAATAAAATTTTTAAAAATATCGTAATATTTTCATTGGACAAAAAACATATTTATGTCAAAGACAAATTTACTTAGATGGAGTACAAAACAAAAGCCTAATGATCAATGACAAGAAATTCATATAACCAAAGCATTTCAAAATCCATAATAAACATTACAGAAAATTATAGTACATACATCCATATTGTAAACCACGATGTCTCCTGCACGAATGGGATCCTTGTTCATGTACAAGAACAGAATGTCACCCTGTAAGCGAACCACAAGCTTGTGTCAGACAAACCATGTAATCCGCGTAACATAAGCTTAAAGAGTATTGCTACATTCTCTTTTTAATGCTCTCCCTGTTGTGATTGGTTGAAAATTATCAATTTTGATAGTAGACATATCAAAATTGATGATTTTTAACAAATTTCAATCGATCACAAAAAAGGTGCTATAAGGAGAGTTATAGAGAGAGAGAGATAAAGAGAATGTCGTTAGCATTTTTCATGCTTCAAAAGTAAGGACAAAAGAAAATGCAGATAATAATCATTTACATTATTCGCATGCCTTAAAATTAATCCGAAAATTAAAAAAATAAAAAAAAGAAGCGACACTGACTCGTTGAAAACCAGGTTCCATGCTCCCAGAAATAACAACGACGACGGGTGTTTCGCTGCCGGTAACACACATTAGCCCTTTCCACATTACGAGCGCCAATGATACAATCAACCCTGAAATTAACACGTTGCAAGAATAACTGAGATCGATTCTTAGACATGATTAATTAATTGTTTTTTAATTGATGATAATGGAAGGAAGGAGAAAAATGGAGCATAGTATACCAAGAGTGATGAGCTGGGTCAGATTTTGTCTGAGTTGAATTGATTTGACAGTGTTTGCGACCCAATCCATTGTGTTCTGTTGTGTTGTCTATGCGCAGCGATTGGGTGTTCTTTCTTGCAATTGAAACTGAATGAGGGATGCTTTATACCTCGCTCCTGCATGTCAATTACATTAAGTAATGCAACCGTGTGACTCTTGAGTTTTTTTTTTTCTTTCTTTTGAGATGCTGAGTTTTGACTTTTGACCATTATTTTCCTGGCTTTGAATGCAGAAACCCCACACTTCCAATTTCAAACACACATACGTGGTTCCCTCAATGTCTATGCAACACGTGTCCTTTCTCTTTGAAAATATTTGTCGAAAAGTACTCCTTCCAGTCTTTTAATTATAAGAAAAAAAAATAATATTTCACACTTAAAAATATTTCTCGAAGATAACAACATTGAATTGTATCAATCTTAATTAAAAAATAAGTATTTTTCTAAATTATCTTGCATTGAAACTTGACATCAAGTACTCCTATAAAAAAAAGGTCTTTTGTCTTATTTTTTTTTAATAAGGTCTTTGGCCTTATTAAATAAATGGTATTTTGAAAATAACTTCATTTAAAAACACAAAATTAGTTAAAGTTTACTTATATTATCTCCGTCCTTATTTATAAGATATTGTTGACTAATTTACGCATATTAAAAAAATTGATCAATCTAAGTATTAATATTAAATTTGTCTATAATTGTAATATTTTTTCAAATTTATTCTTAAATAATTAATGCATGAAGAGAGAATAATTGTAGTGAAATTTTAAGTTTTAACATTAAACTCTTTAATTCTCCAATCCAGAGAGAGAAAGAGACAATTCATGACATTCATTATTTATAGACTGAAATAATTAAATGTATTTTGGTAAAAAAAAAAAAAATTAATGTAAGAAACAATTAAAATAAAATCTTATAAAAAGGGACAAAAAAATTTCAAAACAATGTCTCAATAAAGGTAGTACTTGAGACCAAAAAACAAATGATTTTTGTTGCTTATATTCGAGACTGGATGAAGTATTATTACTACAGTTTCTCAATAGAAGTTTCAAACGTGACATTTTCCATTCCTCATGTTATTTATATGAATTTAATTGGAATATATTTACATTTAATGATGGATTATTATATAATTAAAAATTATTAGACTTTTATAATGATTATTTTAAAAAAAATATTTTATTTTTTTAATATTAAATATAAAAAATTGACATTGTCAATTAATTAAAATTTATTTTAGAGATATTTGAAATGATTTTTAATTTTCATATAGTGCGTAAATCAATTGGTGTGAAATTATTTCAATTTTAATCTTGAATTCGAATCCCGTCATGTAACTGTGTTAAATAATCATTGGGAGAAATCCATCGAGTCTCCTTGGATAAAATCAAAATCAACTGGATCTTGACCAATTTAAAGGATGGTTAAGATTGGAGTATCTTGTTTGTGACCACTATTTAATATTGATGCTAGAGGAGTGTTAGGAACACACACTCTTCTATTGATTAAAAAATGTTGAAAATTACAAAATTAGGAGAGAAATTCATTAAATAAGATGTGAGACTTACCAAATTTTATATTTTTTAATAAATTTCAACCAATGAGAGAAAATGTGTTAAAAAAATTGTATCAGAAACTGTATTCTAACATTTCTCTTGATGCTATTTGGAATTTAAAAAAAAAAAAAAATTGTTTTGTTATTGATGCTCCTTCACCTCGTGATCAAGTCTTCAAAGTGAGGGCCCACATGCAAAATGTTAAGTTGTCCTTCAATTTCACTGCTCTCCAAGAGCACCGTATGGTTAATTGGTTTTTATAACATTATTGTCGGATTGGAATCTCTTCAGGCTATTTCTCTTTTGAGACAAGGTTGCTTCAAGTCTCATACGTGCTACTCTTTAATCCAGAATATAACAGCTAGCCTTCAGAGTTATAGGCATGGTGCTAGCTACACAGGAGCCATGTTTATTGGGAAGCTATGTTCCTCCCCCATTTTCTTCTTCCATTCATGCTACTATATTAGAGCTAAAGTAATACTAACTTAATACATAAAATTAAGTTGCCACTTTGCAGCAATAAAAATTATAAAATCAACAAAATTATCAAGACTTTTAGCAAAATAATAGGCACTTACTGATTAATTTACTCTACCATATGGTGTACCGTACCACTCTGTGCAGTTGAACATTAAATACACACCAGTCAAAAGACAAATTTAAGTACACAAGTGAGGCAATGCATTCATACCTCTTGTAACGAATTATTTTACGCAGTAAAATGAAGATCCATCATAGAGATTTTTATGAAATTTACAAGATAACAATCCCAACAATGTTCTGGCTTATTATGAACTTTGCTTCACTAATATGAGAGTGAAAAATAAATTGTACTACATTCTATACTATCAAAAGGCAAAACAATAACTACCAAGGATCAACTAGCGTGGAATTGTTCCAGTTTAACTAGTGTTTTTAGGTTCAAATCCTAAGTATGCATATGCGTTAAATACTCGTAAGAATTAGCATTTTTTGAAATAAAAATTAGGGCATTGATTCAACTTATCAATTCACCACCTCAAACTTCCGCAACACATTGCAGTGGGGCATTTCCAGGATATACCCCCATTGGGTCCGCTGCAACTCGAAATGACAATTTTGGCGGAGAATGTTGAAGTACTCCCTCTCCACCCTTTCTTCAATATTCACTTGTTCATCGCTCTCCGGCAGATACTTCTGAGCGAAGTTTGTAGACCTGACATAATAGTTAACACCCTTGGGCGTGGTAAACTGATGTTCATAAGGATAACTCTTCGAAAGAGAATACAAGGGTTCCGATGCCAAAGGCAAAAAGTTTATAAGCAAAAGAAGCAATACATGCAGCAATTGAACTAAGGTGCGAACATTGAAACCACCAGAAGGTCCAGAACAATGTTCAGCTGGTCCAAAACTGAATCCTCCAAAATTGGCTGCAGGGGCCATTCCTCCAAAGAAGTTCCTAAATATCTCCTTAGCATCAATATCAGCTTCATAGTGTTGGCGTAATTAGTTAGGATATGATTTTGCAATTCAAAAATCAAACATTTGTAACTAATCTCTTATTTTATCTTTTGGATATTTATCTCACACTCATGTGTATATATCAGTTGTACCACAACTATATTGAATAAGAGAAAACATTATTTTTCTCCATTCTCTATATGGTATCAGATTAGCCAATAGCTTCACAGCCTTCTCTCGATCCTACTCATGACTTCCGCAACCACCTCACTTGTGGAACTCTCCACCGCATCCACCCTTCCCATCAAACTCACCTCTAACAATCATCACACCTAGCACACTTAAATCACTCATCTTCTCCAAGCCAATGATCTCTTTGGGTACGTCACTGGTGACACTCCTTGTCCCTCTAAAACCATTGGTGAAGGAGACGTGGCCACCACTAATCCGGCCTACACTCATTGGAAACGCCAAGATCACTATGTGTTCCTCGCCCTTCTTGGTTCTTGTGGCCCTGGCGCTCAAATCGTGATGACCTCTGCCACTTCTTCTGCTATTGGATGGACGAGGCTAAACAAGCACTATGCAAATAGATCTCGCACTCGTGTCATGTCTCTGAAAGAGCGCCTTTCATCTGTTACCAATGGCACTTCTAGCGTCAGCGACTATCTACGTTCAATCCGAGTCATAGCGGATGAACTTGCCCTTATCGGTCACCCTGTTGATGACCTTGATCTTGTCATTGCTGCTCTCAATGGCCTCGGGCATTCGTTCTGCTAATTCTTAGTCTCAATTCGCACTAGAGATACTCCTATGCTATTTGATGAACTCTTTGACAAATTAGTTGACTTTGAAATATTCATGCAACGTGATGAACGCCAACAACAATTGTTTCCGACCACTGCCAATTACACGACTCGTTCTCAAGGCTCAAACCGTGGTAGACGGTCTCAGCCTTCTAATTACACTTCATCGCCTCGCAGCAACTCCTCTGGAGACGGGAATCCCAATTCCAACTATAAACGACGAATTCCCATTTGCTAGTATTGAGAAGCAAAGGACACACTGCCAAAACATGCTATCGTCTACATGGTTTTCCAGCTGATCACCCTTGTCATTAGGCAAATCTTGCCCATCATGAAGAACAGGCTGGCACTTCTTGGTTACTTGATTATGGAGCTTCCCACCATGTGACATATGACCTTCATCGTCTCTCCATCTCCAATGATTACACTGGCTTAGATCATCTTCATGTTGCCAATGGTAAGGGTCTTTCCATTCAGCATTATGGCTCAACTGACCTAGCCACTCCCACCACCCCTCTTTGTCTTTCCAATATTTTACACGTTCCTTCTGTAACCCAAAATCTTATTTCAATTTCTCAATTATGCCAAACTAACTCTATGTTTGTTGAATTTTTCCCTTGGAATTTCGAGGTAAAGAGTCTGAAAATGGGAGTGATTCTTCTGCAAGGAAAGACTGAAGATCAAGTGTACAAGTTGCAATCAACATACACTACTACAAAAATAGCATTTTACATCATGATGTGAACCTAAGAAGGTTTGAAACCTTTGAACTCACAAGTCACTTGAATTACACCCACCCCAAGAAACTAAGAATCAGATTTGATGATCCACTTGAACCCTTGAGTACAAGACACAAGAACCCAAAGTGTTTGAGACGCCACAAGGATGATCAAGCCTTGATAAGTCAGAAAAGTTCTAAAAAGAACCAAAGAGAAAAACTCTCTCACTAATCTGAATTTTCAAAATTGCTTTCATTCAACTTCGTTCTGGATACAATAAGCTTTGCCTATTTATAGAGTAAGTGCTGACCTAGGTAATTATTAAACATCAAATCCCTATGTAACAACACATTAACTAGGCAAATGAAAAGTCTCAATTAAACCCACATCAATCAGCTTGTTTAATATGTAACAGCTGAATAAATTTATTATTCCCAAGTTGAAAAGACTCTTATTAAACCAAAGTAAATGAAAGAAAACTTTAAATTTGTCCAAATACATCAGCTGGCCATAAAAATATTCTTTCAGCACAAAAAAACACGATTGAGCATAAATACAACTAGCCCATGTATAGTTGATGGCCCAAGCTCCTTAATTTCAATGGTTCTGGCCCAAATCTCCTTCTTCAGCTCCATCTTTAGCCCAAATTAATGTTAAAACGTGATTATGCTCAGATTTAGATTGGACAGAATTTGGTTTGGGCCAAATGTCTTGAACAAGTCCATTTAGTGCTTCCTTGAATCTCTTAGCCATTGCTCTTGTAATAGGACCACTTGGAATTTGCAAAGGATCCCTTAAAGTGCTTGAATGTTCTTGTTCCAGCTCATGATTCTCATCACATCATCAAATTGACATCGATTATATGAAAACCGATGTTAACAAATGTGCGGTGACATTTTTGTAAATAAATAGATGTCGCTAACATCGGTTCTCTTGTAACCGATGTTGTTAAGAGTATTTAACATCAGTTATATCTCATAACCGATGTTGTTGTTGTTGTTGTTGTTGATGTGTCTTCTAACGCTCGAACCTGGCACCCAGCACTTTCACTTTTTTCCCATTCTCCCTCGCGTTCTCACTCGCGCCCAACTTTTCTTCCAAAGCACAATCTCATCTTCCTCCCTCAAATCAAACCCTAACCTCTTAGGCTCCGTCACCATGGTTTTGCCATTAGATCTGAAGCAACAACAATGTTGCCCAAAGCCACCATGGTTGTGCTTGTGAGCGAGCATGAAGAGAAAGGAAAAAGAAAGATGTGAGCGAGAGAGAAGTCAATGCTTTTGTTAAGGACTCTTTTTCGAGGGATGGCGACGAGCATGAGCAGCAGCGACGACAACCAAACCTTCAAGTCGTACCACAAAAACCCCGTGTCCTCCATCACCCTCTCCCTCCCTCACCACCTCGTCAGCCACTCTGAGGGCATCTCCAACTTGGCCTGGTCCTCCGACTCCCACCACATATGCTCCGCCTCCGACAATCGCACCCTCTGCATCTAGGACGCCATTGGCGGCGACTGCATCAAGATCCTCCGCGGCTGTAGCCACAACGACGCCATTTTTTGTGTCAACTTTAACCTCCAGTCCAGCTACATCGTCTTGGGCTCCTTCGACGAGATCATTAAGGTTTAGGATTTAAAGGCCGGGAAATGCGTCCACACCATCAAGGGGCACACCATGCTCGTCACCTCCCTCATCATCTCCTATGGAAGTATAGATTTGGTGTCATCAATCATTCAGAGAAAGTTGAGGAAAATAAAGGAAAAGGAGTCAGATCATGGTCGCTACATGAAGGTGTTCAATAGGTTAAAGGTTAGGGAGCCCGTGGAGCAATTTCCTATGGAAGAGGATGAAATATTATCCCCACAAGAGAAGGAAGAATCAATTGATGAGGTTGATAGTTGGTACTTAACAGCTATCGGTCTTCTTGTTTGGTTTCACTATATCTCTGCTTTAATTTAACTTCATGTCATGCCTAATTCTTTCATTGCTTTATTATGCTTTATGATTTTGCACATCTTGAATTGGGCTTATACATGTTTATTTGTCAACATTTGTATTCATTGATTTTGGAAAAGAAGTTTGAGATATTCTTCAGTACTCCTCTTTCCTCCCCCAAAAAAGTACTTAATGTTAGATTGTGATATATTCTAGAAATAGAAGTTGTTCCACATACACAGAATAGAAAAATTGAAAGTGTCTGGTTTGGAAGTGTACATTTGATGGGTGTTTTGCTGTGAGTAATTCAAACCTTGCATGCATATTGGAAAACTTATATGATATCTGTTGTTGGTAGATAGATTATTGCTTATCATGAGACAGTGCTTTTCTTTCTCTTTCCTTACATTGCTCCTACCCAAATTGTGAGTTGTCTTAACAGGTTGTTCGCACAAAGTACTTTGACATACCGCCATTGACTACGGCTGAAGCAATTGAACAGCTTGAAAATGTTGATAATGACTTTTATGGTTTTCGAAACGAAGAAACTTGGTGAGCAATTAGTGTATATCTATCTTTTATAGCCATTTTTGAGTCATCTTTTCCTATGAGTATTATTCATACATACTCTTTAAATTTAAAGGTTCCTCCTAGTGATGAGCTGAAATGGGTCTGTCTTTGCACAAATGATGACTTTGTGGCCATGACTTCACACAATGGAATGGTCATGCTAAGCCAATGCAGTAAGGCAAGTTGCAGACTGTTATTAGTTCTATTGGGAGATGTATATTTCAGCTAGACCTGTATACTAAATAAGTAACTTGCCTTGAATTTAACTAGATTTCTAAATTAAAAGATAGTAAAAAGCTATCGTGACTGTGATTTACTTGTCTTCCCAGTATTTTTGTAGACAATTGAACCTTAAATTGTAGTTAAATAATTCTAAGAAAGGATGATTGAGATGTAGGTGAAATGCAAAATCCAGATGCAAATCAGCTTCCTGAATTTGATTCATTATCAGATGGGTTTATTGAGAGTACTACAGAGCCTCTTGCTCCTGCAACTCCAACTCCTGAACAAGAAAAGCCCCTGAATAGTTACAAGGATGATGTTCCCTCTGACCTTATTCATTCTAACAAACTATCAAATGACTTGGGAGAAAAAGAGTTTTAAAGCAATGATGGTAAGCAAGATTAGCGAGCAACTAAAAACTTCTGATGTTCCATTATCTAAAGGACATACTTTTGATGCCTCAGACTGCTCAGCAGAGAGTCCCTCTAGTAGTTGTATGCAGCAGACAGAAGGTGCACAGGTTACACCTCCTGTAGATAATTCTGTTCCCGATTCTCCGCTATTCGGATGCTGTGAGGTAAAAGAGCAACAACAAGGAGAATGTCAAAGTTCAGTCGGATGTAATTACCTAAGCCTTTGTGCCCCTTTTTGTAGATTTTGTAATTAGTAACTATAGGCTAATATTTTTTTAGTTTCACAGGAACTACATGAGTAACATATTGATCTTGAATGAAGACAGGTTTTTTTTGGGTAACTCTTACAATTGAGTGTTACCCTCCATCATTTACTTATAGATATATGCCCAATGCAAAATTTTCTTCTTTGCTTATTTATTTTCCTTTAAATGGAAATAATAATCCCTGGGTGTATAATGATTTTTAAAATGCCTGTGGATGCTGATGGTGCACTTGTCACCATGTTTAATACATACAGGACTTCCAAAATTGGAAGCTTCCTTATTGGTGTTTTTGTGTATGTGTATGCTGGATGTGACTTAAAAACCTTGTAATCCTTCTTTGTCTTTAGTATTCTTGTTCAAACTTCGAATAGTCTCCATATTTCTATATTCACACATGCATTAGTACATATATATATGTTTATACTCTGTTCTACTATATATATTTTAGTCTGTTTGTACTTGTATCTGTGTTCCCTCTGCCGCTCTTAAATTTCTGCTACTTATTTTGAACAGTTAAATTGATTTGCATGATAACTTTGACAAAATAGGCCTTGCAGAGAAGGTTAGCTGCATTTGTTCTTCATGTTGACTTTTTTTCAATTCAATTATAGGAACCTAATAGAATATTATTATTATCTGGAATGCAAATTGAAAAGCATGAGCTTCTTGAGATGAGACGTGTTGTTGCATATATTTACAAGAAGGCAGGTAAAATGGAAGCAGTCCATTGCCTTGTCAAAGAAGGATAACCTTTACAAAGATGCCATGGAGACAACCTCACAATTTGGTGACCGTGTGAACTTGTTGAGGAGTTGCTTGTTTATTTCATTGATCAGGTACCAAATGCAATTTCAACTACATGTAATTCATTGTTTTAGCAACATTGCCCATCATATATGATTTGGGTTGACTCATTCTCGTTTAACATGTTTTATTTAAAGACTAAGATACAAAGCTATCATGGTTTGTTTATTGAATATTGACACTTGTAGTACTCATCATGGCATATGCAGTTCTAAGTTAGAAATTATTGCCAATATAAGCATTGATACTGTTTTATTTTTCAAGCTTATAGTGACTATTGGCAATAATCATTGATGAACTGGTGAAGGACAAAATTGAAGCGTAGAACCAAGTGAAGGCTAAAGAGCAAGAAGAGAAGGAAGTAATTGTTCAACAGGTAATTAGTTTGGCCATTTTGTCACTTGCTCTTATAACTTAGTTGAAATAAAAAGAACAAATTTGTTTGAACCCAAACTTTAATATCGATCTGCATAATTTTTAATTTTTTTTTATCATTAATCACGATTGAGTTCACTTCATGTTTTACTCGTTTGTTTTATGATTTTGCAATCTTTAATTTGAACATGAACTAAATGCAAAATTTTTATTGTTCAGCCAATTTGCTATATCAAATATTGCCTAACCAAAGCATTCCGACGGAATGGGATAGAATTTGGAGAGAAAGTAAGGCAAATCTCGAGTGTATTTAGAGTGATATATTTTATGAATTGATTTAATTTGCATTAATTTTTTGTTTTAAATGTTAACAAATGAAAATTGATTTATTTTAAAGTTGAAATATTGATATGCTTTTGAAGGCCATGTATATACTATTATACTAATATGCTTTTCCACCTATTACTACACCAATGAACCAATAAAAAAAATAACACTTAAAATTTCAATTAGAGATAAAATAAAATATTAATATTCAAAAAGTTATATATATATGTATTAAAAGTAAAAGTAAAAGTAAATAAATAATATTAAAATGCTACAATTAAAAAAAAAGGGAGAAAACGAAGGGGTGATGTGAAAGCCACCCCTATAGGCATCTTTTTATAAAAAGGGGGGCGAGGTGTTTAGAAAGCTTCCAGAGGTAAGTTTAATTTTGAGAGATAAGTCTCTTATGTATTAAGTACACAATCCTTAGATTAGAAAAAAGAGAGAAATATTTACAAAGACAAAGTGAATTGTCTATTAGCATCCAACTACTAAGGGGTTATCAGTTTATTTATTCATCAAATTTATGAGTTCTGACACATGCACACTCAAAAAAGTAGAAAGATCGAAAATACTTTTAGGTAGGCATAGTGGAATAAAAGCATATTCTCTCTTTGAGAGAAGAATGACAAGAAAGAAAAAGGGTGTCTTATCTATTTTGTTAGAAGAAAAAAAAGAGAAAAAAATAAGTAGTTGTAAAATCTTTATAATTGAAAAAGTAAAATATATAGAGGGGAAGGGACTCTTTATTTAGATTGTCACTTTTTTTATGATTTAAAAATAACTTTGAAGTTTTAGTAACTAGTTTATTTATTCATCAAATTTTGGCTAGTTTTGAAATCTAACATTTTTTATTTAAGAATGATAGCTTATTTGTAACATTCTTTTATAGTTTTTAAGATTTGAAGCAAAAATAAAGGGTTAATTATAGTAAAATAAAACACTTTAAACATTTACATTATACTTGTTTACTTTAACAGGTTTCATTTATTATAACTTTTACTATTTAATGTGCTTAACTTATAAATGCTTGTTATATGTTGTAGATGTTTAGGGATTAGCAACCATTGGAACCAAAGAGAATTGATGAAATTCGGGCTGAGTGGGCAAGATACTTTTTAAGAGTTAGAAATAAAGCATTGAATGTTTAAGGATATTTAGAATAATTAAACTTATGTATAACATAGGTTATTATTGGACTTTATTTATAAACATGACATTTGTATATTGAATTCATTGATGTAATTTGATATATTAGTATATTTATTGTGATAAAAAAATTTAATATATATATATATATATATATATATATATATATATATATATATCATACAAACTGCTTGGGTTTGTATCTATTTTAAAATTACAGGTTGGGTTCCTTCACATAAAAAATGAATATTAAAAAAAATATGTACAAATCTACATCGGTTGTGGCCATAACTGATGTTGAAAGTGCACAAACAACATCGGTTCTGGGTATAACCGATGTTGTTTGTGCACTTTCAACATCAGTTGTAGGCAAAACCAATGTTGAAAGTGCACAAACAACATCGGTTCTGGATATAACCGATGTTGTATGTTGAATGTGAAAAAACATCGGTTTTGGATATAACCGATGTTGTTTGTGCACTTTTAACATCGGTTGTAGATAGAACCGATGTTGAAAGTGTACAAACAACATCGGTTCTGGATATAACCGATGTTGTTTGTGCTCAGAAAAACAACATTTTTAATATTTCAACATCGGTTCTGGCTGTAACCGATGTTGTAATATAGTTTTCAACATCGTTCGTTTCAACATCGGTTAAAAAATGATGTTGAAAGCCGTTTTTAAACGATGTTAAAAGGGTTTTTTGTAGTAGTGATACCCAACCACCCACCATGTCAACAGATGTCAACAGTCATCCCTCAATAAACGTGTGGCATCACTGTCTTGGTCATCCCCACCTTCAAGTCCTCAAGAACATCCTTCCCTCAAGCCCAATTTCTAGGTCTCTCTCATGTCCAGATTGTCTAGCCAATAAATGTCATCAACTTCCCTTTTTCAAGTCAACATTGTCTAGTACAAAACCTCTTGAAATTGTTTTCTCTGATGTATGGGGTCTTACCTCAATTGAATCAATAAATGGTTATTTCTATTATGTTATTTTTATTGATCATTTTTCAAAGTATTTACGGTTATATCCAATCAAATTAAAATCTGATGTCTCCGTAATTTTTCCCATGTTCAAATCTTTAGTTGAAAATCAATTCGATAGTCAAATCAAAACACTATACAATGACAATGGCGGAGAATTTATCAAACTTTGACCATTCCTTCAAAAACATGGAATATCTCATTTAACCACCCCTCCATACACTCCCCAACATAATGGTTTATCTAAATGTAAACACCGACACTTAGTTGAAACCGCACGAGCCCTCCTTCACCACGCGTCACTACCTTTGTCTCTTTGGTCCTACACACTACAAACCGCCGCATACTTAATTAATCGAATGCCTACACCAGTCCTCAAAATGAAATCTCCCTTTGAAATCCTATTCAAGTGTCCACCAAATTACTCAAAATTACGTGTCTTTGGTTGTCTCTGTTTCCCATGGCTTGCACCATACACATCTAATAAACTTGAGTCAAAGTCTTAACCTTGTGTATTCCTTGGCTACAATAACACACAAAGCGCTTATCTTTGCCTTCACCCCCTTCGAACAAAGTCTACACTTCCAAGCATGTTCAATTTGTGGAAACCATATTTCCTTATTCCACCCAATCCAACGTCCCCACCACCTTATCTAGTTCCACAAATATCTCCCACCAAAATTACTTATCCAACCTCCCATTATCAGTGCCCCATTCCACCAAACAACCTCATCCAATTTCGTTAATTCAAATTCAAAACAAATCCCACAAATGCCATCCCTCAATCTCGGCAAACACCAATCCTAAACCAAAATTTAAATCCTAGCATTATCACTACCCAACACCAAACCTGTAACCACTAAATCCTTACCCAAGCTCAACCACGTGAACAACCACCTCAAATCCGAAATCCTTATCCCATAATTCTCGTGCATATTCATTCCCACCTTACACCAATTCACAACCAACCTCCACATCACCAACATAACCAACCCCAACATCAAAATTCTATCACCATAAATACCGCACCCCAATCTCGTGAAACCAACTTTCAAAGCCAAATTCCAAATTCCATAAATCTCGCCCCTGCACCCCGTGAATTACTATCCAACACCCCAAATTCAAATACAAACCCAACCAAAAACCAAATCTGCTCTCCTACATATAATATGCCACACATGACCAATCCCATCACCACTGAAACCACAAATACCATTCCACCAAATTCCCAACATATACCACCCCATGATGATTGCAACTTGTACACCAATCTGATCAACAATAAAGTCCTTGCAGATGAATCACTCCCTACAGTTTACTCACTCCCTCGCAATACTCACCCTATGACTACACATTCAAAAAATGGCATTTTCAAACCCAAACAAATACTCACATTCTCCAAATTTCCAATACCAGAACCTGTTGAGCCAACTTGTCTAACTCAGGCACTTAAAATCCCTGAGTGGAAAGCTGCCATGTCTGAAGAATTTAATGCACTACTGGCATACGGGACTTGGATCTTGGTTCCCAAATAGAGTGACTTCAATATAATTGGCAACAAGTGGGTATACCGCATCAAACACAACACAGATGGCTCCGTCGCTCGCTATAAAGCATGATTGGTTGCCAAAGGATTCCACCAGTGCCTTGGGATTGATTACAATGATACATTTAGCCCAGTCATCAAGCCACAAACAATTAAACTGGTCCTCTGCGTGGCTCTCTCCAAACGCTGGTCCTTGAGCCAAATGGATGTCAACAATGCCTTCCTTCATGACACCATCGAAGAGGATATATATATGTCTCAGCCTCCTCACTTCATCCATCCTCTGTTTCCCAACCATGTTTGCAAGCTTCGTAAAGCACTCTATGGCCTCAAGCAAGCTCCTTGGGCTTGGTTCCATGCTCTAAGACAATTTCTTCTAAGTGTTGGATCGTCAATTCCAAGTCTGACACATCGTTGTTCATTTACAACCGTGCTTAATTCGTGGCCTACTTTCTTGTTTATGTTGATGACCTCTTACTCACAGTAATGATTTGAGATTTTTCAACTCTTTCAAATCCTCTATTGCAGACAATTTTTCTCTCAAAGATCTCGGATCACCTAACCACTTCCTTGGTATTGAGATGGTTCCCTTAGCGGATTGCCTCTTTTTCACACAACATCATTACATCCGTGACATTCTACAGAAATCCAACATGCATGATGCTAAACCAGTCTCAACGCCTATGTCCACCTCGGTGATCTTGCAGCTTATGGTGGCATTCCTTCTTGTGATGAACATGAGTACCGTCAACTTGTTGGCTCACTTCAATATCTCTCGTTAACAAGACTTGATGTTGCCTATTCCATCTCCAAACTGTCACAGTACATGCATGCTCCAAATGCGGTTCATTTGCAGGCTGCCAAACGTCTTCTTCGATACCTTAAAGGCACTTTAGATTATGGTCTTCACCTAAGACATTCTTCTGACCTACATCTATGGGCATTTTGTGATTCAGATTGGGGCGGAGACTCCTTTGACATGAAATCAACAGTGGCTTACATCATTTACTTGGGTCCCAATGCCATCTCTTGGTCCTGCAAAAAGCAGAAAACAGTTGCCAAATCATCCCGGAAGCAGAATATTGCACAATTAGGTCAACCACAACTGAAATTCTTTGGCTACAGGAGCTATTCAAGGAACTCCGACTTCCTCTTGTTGATAAGCCACTCATCTACTTTGACAATATCGGAGCCACATATCTCTGTGCCAACCTGGTGTTCCACTCTCGCATGAAGCATCTCTCCATTGACTATCACTTTGTACGTGATTTAATTGCCAAGAAGGAACTCACTGTATCTCATGTTCCCTCCAGTCACCAACTTGCAGATCTGCTCACCCAACCACTTAGCTCCACAAGACACAAGTGGCTCATGTCCAAGATCGGTGTTGCTTCCTCCACCACTGTCTTGCGGGGGCGTGTTGGCGTAATTTGTTAGGATATGATTTTGCAATTCAAAATTCAAACATTTGTAACTAATCTCTTATTTTATCTTTTGGATATTTATCTCACACTCATGTGTATATATCAGTTGTACCACAACTATATTGAATAAGGACAATAATATAGCCAGAGTGAATATTATATTTTCCTATATTATTTTAAATATATATATATATATATATATATATATATATATATATATATATAACATGTTTAAATTGTAAAAAAATTATCAAATTAATAAAAAATAATTTAAATACATATTTTAATAATCAAAATCAATATATTTTTAAAAAACTAGGTAAATTATCTAACATATGTGACATAGGATTTAATAGAAAATATTTTTAATAACACATGTTATAATAAAAAATCAATTACCATTATTAAATTTCAAAATAAAACGTAATAAACACATATTTTTATTAAATTGTAAAGTAGCAAAATATTTTAAAATATTTAAATTTAATAGTTAATTTCAGAAGAAAAAAACATATCCGTATGAATTTATTTTTCAATCATTCATCGATAACTAATTGATTCCATTAATTTCATTAACTGCATTTCATTTATTAAATTCTTATGCTCATTATTATAATTTACTCTTCCACCGTGATGTCCATATAATATATAAAAAACATTTTCAAAGTTAAGTATAATAATTAAAACCAATTACCTACATTTTATACATTTTAAAATAATATATTTATCTTAATTACAATAAATGTTATATATATCTCATATTTACTTTAACTAGAGCGGGTGACTCGTGCCATGCACGAGATAAATAATGTTTATGAACATTTTTATAAAATATTTTAAAAATATAAATATTTTTAAAATTTATATTAGAAATTAGTTACAATTAAAATATAATATTTTTAATTATTAATTATTGGTGTACGTTATAGATATATAGTTTGATTGTTTAGCATTCGGTTTAGATGAGAGCTAGTAAGAGATGGAGAAAACCCTTAGCGCAACCACACCTTCAGGGTTGCCACCACCGGATCCACCTGATGGTGGTGATCCTACAAGCCAAAAAACGTCTTTTAAAGAGAAACTGATGGGACGATGTTCACAACCAAGAGAAGCACGTGATTTGTAGAAAGAAGGAATTATGAAACTGGAACTCGAAGGAGGAGATCGTCTGTTTCCGAAATTCATAATCGTGCCTACAGCCTATGAACAATTGTGTCAACCTTGGAGGAGGTGCCTTGTGATCAAATTGCTGGGGAAGAACTTGGGTTTCCTAATGATGAGGGAAAAACTCAAATTCACATGGAAATTGGAGGGAGGTTTTGACCTCATTGATATCTCTAATGGCTATTATATGGTGAACTTTGATATGGAAGCAGATAGAGAAAAGGTTATCAATGGTGGTCCTTGGATGATATTCGACCACTATCTCACCGTCCGTCCTTGGGAGCCTGAGTTTTCTACGTTAGAGTCTAAGGTGGAAAAAACCCTAGTTTGGGTCCGTTTTCCAAGTCTCAGTATGGTGTACTATGAGGAAAGTGTGCTTCTGACCATCGCTTCAACGCTAGGAAGGCCCATAAAGGTTGATATGAACACTCTAAATATGGATAGAGGGAGATTTGCACTCGTTTGCGTTGAAATTGACTTGAATATTCCAGTAGTAGGTAAATTTTGCTTAAATGGGAGATGGTATAATGTTGAATATGAAGGGCTTCATGTACTTTGTGCGTCATGCAGTTGCTGCAGCCATCTTGCCAGGGATTGTCTGAAGAGACCGTCGGAGCCAACATCACCAGAAGTGGAGGAACAACCAGTTGTAGTGACTGTGGAGAACCCTGTGGCGGCGGACTCCCAACCTTTGTTAGGGTTGGAAGCATCTTCACAACATCCACCGAAATCGGTGCATGAGGATATCATGGCCCCACATGGTGATTGGCTGATTGTTACTAAGAAAAAATGGAAACCGCAATCTCCTCGTACTATTCCGAAAATGGATATTGGGAACTTTAATGCTCCCGAGTTTGAGGGTATGAATAAAGTCAATGTGTTGAAGAATAATTATAGCAAGAATGGCGCATCCAGCAACAGTTTAGTGGTTAGTGGGGCCACCACAAATTCTGCATCAGGAGTTATCATTGGTGATCAAAGTCAATCTCAACGTGGACCACGTAGGAGTGAGAAAAAGTGAATAAGGAATGATGGCCCTAAACGTGATGTTTTGACTGGGAAAAGCGTGATGTCGGCGCAAATAAGCACCCCCATCCAGCAACTCATTCAAAATGCTAAGGAAACTACGTATAATAAAAGCCAGACTATACGTGATTTAGGCAATGGCATGAAGATTGCCAATGATATATCTCATGTTGAAGGCCCTCGTTTCACCATGAATAATGAGGACAATAAGCAAGGGACGTCTATGGTTAACCAGGGGAATCAAATGGTGCTTTGTTTTGATCCTCCTTATCTATTGCAATCTAGCATTTTAGTTGTTGCTCCTATACAAGGTCAACCTCGTGAAACCCATCCTCATAACTTGGGAGGTAGATATGGCGACTTAGAAACCTGGCTCTCTTTTATCTATTTATTTCCTTATGATGCACAACTTTAAGGATTTAAATATCATTACTTGGAATATTCGGGGAGCTGCGAATGCTAAAGGACATCGCAGAATTCGCAAACTGGTTAGAGATTTTAAGCCTTCCATCTTTATTATCTTAGAGACGCACTATCACTTCTCTTCCGTTTCTAGTTTTTGGAACTCCCTCGGTTTTGAACCTGCTCACATCAAGAAGGCAAATGGTCATGTAGGCGGCATTTGGGTTCTAACAACTCGTGATAGAAATTTTACTACCACATTCATCCACTCTTTCCCTCAAGCTATCACTTTTCAGGTTCAGAAGAATATGCAGACTTGGGTTTGCACTGCTGTCTATGCTAACCCCCACCATCAAAATCGATCTCTCCTCTGGAATCATCTCATTGACATCCGTAATAGTATAAATCATCCTTGGTTATTGGTTGGAGATTTCAACGAGATTTTGAATTCTTCTGAGGTCCGGGGTGGTATCTTTTCTCCCTTTGATTCCCTCCCCTTTGTTGAGATGATAAATACTTGTTGTCTTTTGGACATGGGCGCTACTAGCAACAAATTTACTTGGTTTAGAAAATGTACAGGTTATTGTCTTGCCAAATGTCTTGATAGAGCCTTGATGGACTATTCTTGGAGGATATCCTTCCCAGAAGCCTTCGCGGAGAATCTTTGTAGGGTTTACTCTGATCACAGCCCTATCTTGATTCGATGTGGAGGTATCCCGAGTCTTTCTGGAAAATGTCCATTCCGTTTTCAAGCAGCTTGGGCCACACACAAGGACTTTAAAAATTGATTGAGAAGGCTCCTAAAACAAAGGAGACCATGCCCAAATTTCCTCAAAATTATTTGGTAAGCTTTGCATCTGAAAATCAAACCACAAAATGAAGTGGCAGTGGCTGCTTGGTTCGTCCAGCTCTGGACAGTTCCCACGGTTTTGTGATTTTTGGAAGATCTAAGTGTTGGTTTTTCTTGAAATTTGTTTTGAATAAAAATAGACACAAAATGAAACAACTTTCATTTTGATACTTTGGCAAGATAACTTCGTTTTGATGTTCATCTGTGACCCACAAAGTGGTTGCTCTGTTTTTCGAGTTCCACTGGAACAGGTCTTGATTTTTCTCAAATTTTACACTTGTGTACTTATCTTTTCTTTTTTGAGTTTGCACCATTAAAAATTAGACAAAACGATATTTTAAACCATATATATTATGAAAATTATCATGCACAACTTCTAAAATAACTTTTTGAAAAGAAACAGGGCAGGGGTTTGGAGCTCTGTTTGGAGTCTGAAATGTAGGCTGTTAGAGAAAATTTTACTGGGAATAATTGGGAATGAATTTGAGAACATGGGATATCATTTTTGAAAGACCAATGTGTTACCTTTATCCTGTAAAAATTCCAGCTCAAAAAAAGTTTGGGTAGTGTTAGAAAATTTAATTTCTTTGAACCATGTCCACTGGAAAGTCAAATTCGGTACTGTCAACTTGTAGGAATTTTAGAAAAATTCTCTAGTTGTCTATTTTACAATTGGGATACCATTTTGAAAAATAGGATTCAAGAACTTTAATTCTATATAAAAAAAATTTCATTCTGAGGTTATTTGCTACAATTAGTGAGAGCTCACATTCAGTACTGCCAAAGAGAAATCGACCTTATTTGGTCAATTTGGTTAATATGATAGAATTATTGGAATGGTGATGTTTGTTTATTGAAGTGTGAATTTTTGTAAGAAAGTTGATAGGTAATATCCATTGACCTATTCTATTTCATTTTAAGTTGCAAGTATGTGAATCTTAAGTATTTAATATTTGCAATATGTTTTGTGTGATACAGTCTTTTTGACTATAGGATGAATCTTGTAATCATGTTGTTTATCTCTATGATTTGCTCACAAGTAAGTTTATCTACGAGAAAATAACTTTGTTGTTGGGGTTAGTATATTATGGTTAATGGGATATAATTTGATGAGATTATTATATTGTTGATTGAGGTGCTTAAAATTTTGTTGAGAACATTATTTATTATTGAGGTGTATGTGTTTTGTTGAGAAATTGAAATGGAATGTTGATGAGATGATGATATATGTGAACTATGTGTTGGAACCATTCCTATATGTTAAAGAGGAGTTAGTTATGTCCTTTGGGAAGATTTTTATAGAAAAAAAATGGTATACTTGGGAGGGTGAGTTTCATGCAAAAACTCCAACCCACTAAAGCTACTCGGGGGTCTCGCCTAGTGGGATATCTTTCCAAGTACCACCCCTATGTTTTGACTCTGAATGGCGTGTTGGAGTGTTAAGAACTACTTCCCAAGAGGTTTAGTGACTCTTTTAGTGTATAGGGGATGGATTGTTGTTGTGGTTAAAGATTGTGGATTGTTGAGATGTATTTGGATACTTAAGTCAGGCCATTGAAGATGGCGGGTACGGAGGTGCTGTATCTTAGACTGTAAGGGATTCCAAATATGTTTTGCCGCTGGAATACGGTGGATGCACACAGTTGGTGCACAAAAATATTCTAAATGTTGTATTTGCACAGTTGGTGCACAAAAATATTCTAAATGTTGTATTTGCACAGTTGGTGCATAGGTGTGCATAGTTGGTGCACAAGCATATGAGTAGGCACGTAAGTTGAGGGTGACCGGGAGGGCTCTCAACCTAGTGCTGGGGATTTTCGTGGCGGCTAACGGGAATAGGCCTATAATAGATGAGTGGGCGAATCCCTATAGATGTAAGGTCTTGCAAACCTACAGAGATAAGCCACTATAGCACTTGTCTATTTTCGATAAAACCACACTTTCCCGTACGATCAGCTCAAGGGACTTCCTGAATGGTCAGAATGTATAGACTATGGTAGGGGATGGGGACTATGAGGACCACTCATATGATGTTGAAACTCCATGGAGTAGAGTCAGTCTTGTTGACTAAGGTTGTCTAGTGGTTTATGTTGTACATCACCTTGTGATGATGGTTGTTGGTGGTTGTATTATGTTGAGATTGTGGCTTTTGTTGAATGGATATAATCCATGAGATTTAATGATTCATGGTAGTAATTGGTAATAGAACTATGTTGTTGTTAATTATGTTAAGGATTTATCTTATAACTCTGTCGTATGAATTAGTTAAGATGGTTGAACCACGATGGTGTTGTTTATTGGTGTATTAATGAACTAAGTTTTGATATAAGTTTATGAACTAAGTTTTGTGTAGAGTTTTCAGTTATTATGTTTAGTATTATATTGAAATATACAAAATTTGGTTCTCTTTCTATTCCTTAATAATTTGGAAATTTACTTATGTACTTATATGCATAGTTTTGTTTGGTAAGCTTACCCTTGCACTGTTTGCACTTGTGGTTTGTGCCTGTGATGATCTTGGATGTCGTGTTCGGGGGAGCAGATGGCTTTCCAGGTGGATTCTTCCTCTTGGAGGTTTAGTAGATGGAGTGAGCATGGGATTGAAGATGCAATCTTTTCCTTCTTTCCTTTGTTTAGTCTTTTGTATAGAATGGACCAACATAGAGTTTTTATGTGGTTACCTTGTAAGAGAAGTATGTACACGTGGTTTATGTTTTAAGTTTTGAATTGTATCTATGTTAGCTTTGAAATTGAGAAAAGTTTACACGATATTTTATAAATAAACTAATGAAAGTTTGATTTTTATTTTTTTTTAAATTGAATAAAATGAAATCCCTTGTTGATAGTTATGTAACGAAGGCAGGTCGTTACAAGAGATGGCAAGAACCATGCTCTGTGAGAACACTCTTCCTAAACACTTCTGGGCAGAAGCTGTGAACATTGCTTGTTATGTTCAAAACAGAGTATTAATCAGACTTATGATTGAAAATACTCCTTATGAACTATGGAGAGGAAGAAGACCCAACATTGTTTACTTTCATCCTTTCGGATGTGAGTGTTTCATCTTAAACACCAAAGATCAATTAGGAAAATTTGATTCTAAGGTGGATAAGGGTATCTTTTTAGGATATTCTGATACATCTAAGGCCTACAGAGTTTTTAATACAAGAACCTTAGTTGTAGAAGAACCTATCCATGTTAAGTTTAATGATGGACTAAAGTCTGATAAGAGACTATCAGATCTTGAGGATGATTTTGCAGATATGCATATAGGTCCATATGTAGCACCAAAGTCAGACGAAGCTCAACCTACTCAGGAAATTCTTCCTCAGATTGAAGGAGTGTCTAAATCTCGACCACAGACAAGAGACTAGAAACTCGCAACCTATCATCCACATGAATAGATCATAGGAGATCAGGAAAAAGGTGTAAAAACTAGATCATCCTTCAGAGATCAAGCATCTTATGCCTTCATCTCACAAATAGAGCAAAAAATGATAGACAAAGCTCTGACAGACGATGATTGGATCTTAGCCATGGAAAAAGAATTGAACCAGTTTACTAGAAATGACATCTGGACCCTAGTTCCCAAACCAAAGAACAAAAGCATCATTGGAACAAGATGGGTCTTCATAAACAAACTGGATGAGCAAGGAAAGGTGGTAAGAAATAAAGCTAGATTAGTAGCTCAAGGCTATAATCAGCAGGAAGGTATAGACTTGACAAAAACCTTTGCTCCTGTAGCTAGACTAGAAGCTATTAGAATCATGCTTGCTTTTGCTGCTCATAAAAACATTAAGCTTTTTCAAATGGATGTTAAGAGTGGCTTCTTAAATGGATTTATTGAAGAAGAGGTTTATGTTAAACAACCTCCTGATTTTGAAGATTCCACTCTTACAAAACATGTTTTCAAACTCAAAAAGGCTCTATATGGTATGAAACAAACACTACTCTTTTAAGAAGAGAAGTGGGGAAAGATTTCATTATAGTTCAAATTTATGTAGATGATATTATCTTTGGAGCTACTAATGAATCTTTATGCAAGGATTTCTCTGATATGATGAAAAACGAGTTTGAAATGAGTATGATAGGAGAACTTAAGTTCTTTTTATGACTTCAGATCAAACAAGATGGCAAAGGAATCTATATTCATCAACATAAATATACAAGGGAGCTTCTTAAGAAGTTCAAAATGGAAGACGCTAAACCAATGAAAACACCTATGCATGCTTCCAGTCCCTTGAGCAAATACAAATTAGGTAAACCAGTAGATCAGACGATCTACGGAGGTATGATTGGCTCACTTCTTTATCTTACAGCCAATAAACCTGATATTATGCACAACGTCTGCCTATGCGCTAGATTTCAATCAGATCCTAGAGAGTCTCATCTTAAAGTTGTTAAAAGGATCTTACGTTATCTAGTTGATACCACTAATCTTAGTCTGTTTTATAAGAAAAATCAAGATTTTAGGTTAATAGGATACTGCGACGTAGACTATGCAGAAGACAGAGTTGAACGAAAAAGTACAAGTGGAGGATGCCACTTTATAGGATCCTGTCTCATTTCATGGGCTAGCAAGAAGCAGAACTCGATTGCTTTATCTACTGCAGAAGCTGAATATGTATCTACTGCAAGTTGATGCTCACAGCTTCTATAGGTAAAATATCAGGGAGAAGATTACTCTAGTTTTGAAAACAATATACCCGTATATTGTGACACTACTAGTGCAATTAATCTATCAAAAAATCCAATACAACATTCTAAGGCAAAGCATATTGAAATCAAATATCATTTCATTCGTGATTATGTTCAAAAAGGCATTTTTGATATCAAGTTTGTAGATACAGATCACCAATAGGCTGATATCTTTACAAAGCCTTTGTCTGAAGAACGTTTCGCCTGTATAAGGGATCATATGCATATGCACATGCTTTCAAATTAATGTTTGCATCCATCAGACGATGCCCTTCGTCATATCTTTTCATTAATTTGTTGGAACTAATGTGTGTTTAGGTGTACAGACGATATAGTTCCTACGTTTACAATGATTATAAGTCTTTTCATTTTTACTCAAAATGTGTGCCACCCTTTTCGGCATGATGAGACAATTTTCAAAAAGTTTTTAATGATTTTAAAACCTCTCTTTTTATGACGTTCTCTCTCCTCTCACATCTCCTATGGTATAAAAGGACGAAGCACCTAAAGAAGAAGGTTCCTTTGATCTTTCAAATCTCTCTGAGTTTCTAAAGACTTCAAAGATCAAAACTTTCTTATTCTTTCTTTACGAAAAACCCTCTGTGTGAACAAAACTGGCACAAAAGAAGTAAGCATCATCCTCTGCTACTCCTCTCATTTGCAACCAAGACGAAGCAATCGCAACGTTTCCAGAGGAGCTCTTCATTCCTGGAAAATGGACAAGTTTACAGGAGCTGGCAAAGCAAGGGTTTGATATTCTGGACATGTTTACCAGAGTTGGGTGGACCAACTTCATTGGAAAACACAGCATTTTGTACCATGGTCCTTATGCCCTATTCTGGGGCACTGCAAAGATAGAGGATGACCAGTGCATTTGAGGCACTATTGGTCAGATGGAAGTAACCATCAGCCTTACAACCATAGCCAAGGCTATTAGATGTGCTGAGGAATGCCTGATTTTTGACAAAGACTGGGAGAAGACCATCACTCAGGAGACGGTGGACAAGCTTCTCTACAACAGAGTGAGGCCAGCATACGAAGATCCAAAAAAGTGGGCTGCAGTGTTGAAGAACTTTCTAAGGTCTGCAAACATGACTCACGTCTACAGACTTCTCCACAACATGCTCTTCAACATTGTTCTTCCCATAACCGGATCTCGAGATCATGTCAGTGAACGAGACAGATTCTGTATCTACCACATCATAATAGGAGAAAAGATCAATCTTCCTGATCTGATCTTCTATCATCTGGAGCAAGCCTTCAAGGACAGATTTTCCTCGAAGAAACAGAAGAACCCCATCCCTTTTTTGCATGCTGTTTACTTAACTCATGAGGGATGCTGGTGTTGATATAACAGAATTTGAGGCGTCTGGAGGAGCCACTCAAGTATCAAGAACCACTTTTGTGAGGATGGGAATAGCTCACAATTTCTTGAGTAGGTAAAGAGACAAGGAGGAAAGGTGAAAAAGGAGCCTAAAGAGGAACCATATGAAGTTTCTACATCTGAGGTTCCTGCATTTGAAGCAGTCACTCAGACTCAAACTAAGCCTGCCACCAGACGTACCCAACCTTCATCTGACCAAACCAGGAAACCCAAACATGTATCATCCTCTGACCCTCCTTCCTCTCTTAAGAGAAAGGTTGCAGAAACTCCTTCTGAACCAATCCCTGAACCTCCTCCCAAAAAGCCTTTTACCAGATCCACCAAAATACGCATCATCACCATAGCCAAGCTAGCCACTTCACCAGAACACCAACCTCATAACTGATAAATTAATATTGCTATTAACTTATTTATATAATTGAGTTAATATTATAGTTATATAAAATATCAATATCAATATGATTATATGATTAATTTCCGTAATTAATTAATATGGTTATAAAAATAGTTAGATTAGGAGTTGATGATGGTGGATTTTCTGTGATGGGTCATGAGTTGATGATGGTGAATTTTCTATGATGGGTCGTGGGATACTTGCAGAGACAATTATTGTAAATTTCAAGTAGTGTTCACGATAGAGCATAGTGGTGGTTTGATGAGGTTGCAGTGTTTTTTTTTTTATTATTATGTTTTCTCTGTTGTTTTTCTTCTTCTTTTTTTATTCCTATATCTCTCTTTTTTTAGGCTTACCGTTATAGCCATGGTGGTGGTTATATGGAGTTGTAGTATTTTTTTATTATGTTTTCTCCTTTGTTTTTCTTTTCTCTCTTGTTATTCCTATTTCTCTTATTTTACTTATGCTTACCGTTTTGTCTTTGGTTGTAAGTGTTAACATTAATCCAATTGCGGACCTGATTCCATTTAGAATCTTATCCCACATGGCAACACTACAATGTTTCCTACTTTCTTTTTTCTTATGTATAATTCTCCAATTCATTTTTATACAAATTGATTAATGAACAATTATTTTGCACACAAATCAATTATGGACAATTATGATACACAAATATAGAAATTTATTTTTACTTTGTCTTTTGATTGATGAATCAAAATTTAAAATAGACGATTAATTTAAAATGGACCTTTAGGTTTGGCTTAAATATGGAATGCTCGATTAATTTATTATCATATTATTTTTTTTATTATCGTACTGTTTAATTAATTATTACATATGTTGTCAATTTCAAATAATTTAATAGCATTTTATTGGACAAAATTTAAAATAGATGATTAATTTAAAATTAACAATTAATTTGACCTAAATATGAAATAATCATTTATTTGATTTGAATTTTGATTAATTTCATTGAATTTCCTTATAAATATCATTTTAAATAAAAATATATTGATCTTTTCTTCAAATTTACTCAAAATTAATGTCTGTGTCCAATTATAAGAATTATGGTAATTATAACCGTATATATTCTTATTTGAATAAATTAAGTAATAGAACTATGTCTTAAAAATTAATTTAAAATGGACAATTATGAATAAGATACAAAAAATCAAAGAATTTGTTGTTATATTATTATACTAATTTTAATATAAATATATTTCTTCCTTTATAATTCTCACAAATTCATTGAAAACTTTTTTATTTAAGTAAATTTGAATTTTTAACCTAATTAATTTATATTCAATTAAATTATAACATTAAAATTAATTCATGTGTTTGTTTATTTTTTTCTCTATGCACATTAAATTTGAATTTTAAATTATTTTAATGTTTTCATAGTTTTTTATATTCATTATTATACTAATTTAATTAATATAAATATTTATATCTATATTTCAAATTTAAATTTATTTTTAAATTGATTTAGATATTAGTTATATTTGAAATATTTTTTCAAATAAAATAGATAATTTCATCACCTAAAGGAGCGTTTGTTTCACATAATCATCTTGCATTCCCGGGAATATAAAGGTGGAAATGTTTATTCCCATGTTTGTTAAGAAATATTTCCGGGTATCTTTTATTCACAGAAAAGTTGCATTCCTATGTTAACACAACTTTTATTCCCATGATAATGGATGGGAATGTGATAAGATATTTTCTAACTCCAATTTAAATTCCATTTTTACTTTCATTTTTCATTTATTATTTTAAAACTTTAAAAATATTCCTAGGAATGTTAAATGTTAACCAAACACATTTTTATATATCCCAAGAAATAACATTCCTATCTACAATATTCCTGGGGATGTGATTCCTTGGAATGCAAGATGATTCTGTGAAACAAACACCCCCCAAGTATCTGAAAAAATTAAAATCAATTAAACATGAATGGTAATAAATATAAAGGGGACAATACTACATATTTATTATTAAATTAACATTATATATCTTAAAGAAATAATGAAATGAAAAAAATTGTCAAATAAATATTAACATACTATATATATATTTACGTGGTTGATTGAATTTATGACAATAGATAAATGTGATTCTTAATTGTCTTTTTTTCACATGTATCTTTTAAAATAAATAAGTATTTGATAATTTATTTATATTATTTAATACATTAAAAGACAATATTTTTTTAAATAACTTTTAATAAAATTATAATAAAAATGTTAAATTGTTGTTTATCAAAAATATATTAAATTGTTATTTTTAATTGTTAAGTTTAATTATAATTTGTCTTTCAAAATATTAGAAAATGTCTCTCCCAAACATAAAACATTACAATATCATATCAAATTTAATACAAATGAATGTGATATATAACATTACGCTTATATGTAATCATTTAAATATGAGTTCTTAAATTTATATTGTGTCATTCATTCACTTAATTTTGTTTCCAATATTTTTATGGGATGTTAAATTAATGAACTCCATAAAAAGTATTTTAATAAAACAATATGCAAGTTCTTTTAGTTAAAATTAATTTTCTTGATATTTTCATCTTATTTTTGTTATATAGTTTTATTTGTTTTTATATATAAAAAATTTACTTCAAGAAAGTGGCATTGAGAAATTTAAATTTATAGTTGTATAATAATTTTTTTAAATGAGTTGTATTATAAAATAAATGTATCTAATTATCTTTTATTATTTTATTAATAAATAAGTTCCTTATTACAAAAAATTGAATTAGTTTTAGATCTTTTTATAAGTAATATAACAAATTAACAAACTTTATAAGACAAAAAATTCATTCCCCCTCAATAAACAAGTGCATTGCACGGGTACTATCTAGTTTATATTATAAATTAGAGTACTTCTTCATATTCAAAATAAGAAATTAAACATAAATATAAATAACAAATAAAGAGAATGCACTTCCTTATTTATTTAAAAAATTACAATTTAATTACCAGGATTGAGTTGACGTAATCCAAAATCAATAATTCTCATATCATAAAATAAATACACAAGTTAAAAAACAAAATTTTGTAAATGATATTCTAAACAACAATTATGGAATCTAAATACTGCTCCAATCTTTATTTGAAAGACACAATTGAGCAACTCTTCCCTTTTAATCCATTAAGGCATCAATAGAACATAGTTAATGTTATGAAGAAATGCTGCAAGCAAGAGCTACAAAAAAAAAAAAAAAGAACGCACCAACATGTATGATAACCAAATCCATTATTATAGACAAATTCAATGAAACACACTATATTGAAAATCTAAATATACAATTATTAAAAAAGTATATTTGAGACTCTTTTTAGGAACATGATAGAATATTACTACTACCATCATTATAAATTTTAGAATAGTTAAAGAACGTAATAAAAAAGTAAGAGATTACCTCAAAAGTTGAAAATAAAATAGAAATAATAAGAAATTTGATAACAATAAAATAGATTCATCACTTATCTTTTTCATTACCAGCAAAATATGCCCTAAACACATAATGAAAAACTTCATAAATTAGATGAAATAGGAGAAGAATAAAACATCAATATATGCTATCTACACAATAGAATGAGAACTAACCCTTTTAGTGTGACAAATGTTACCCTAAACAAACGTGTATGGATTGTCTATTGTAATGCTGCCTCTGCAACCAAAAAATACAAAAGGAAAATGAGAGAAGAAATAAAAAGTTGAAGTTAAATGATCAAGAGAAGGAAAAGATAAAGAGATGGGATGGTTGTAGAGAGGTTGTAGATTATCCAAATTCTAAACAAACAGAGAAGATGAGCATGCATGTAGAAGAGACCTTCAATTTTAATTTATTGTTATATAAGCATAGAAAAAACCCTCAATAAAAAAAAATAGAAAGAATCCCCAATATATTAGTCATAATCACTATCATTAATTCAAATTAGTGATAATCGCTGTAATTGATTGTGCTAAAATTTATATTCAATAATTCAATAATTAATAATATTTTAAATAAAATTGGACTAATGTCAATCAATACTTCAAATTAATAATTAATAATATTGGAAATAAATTGGACTAATGTCAATCAATACTTCAAATTATTTTATTCAAATAAATAAACATTAAATATTTAATTTCATATTTTATTCTATTATGAATATTTTCAATTTAAATTAAATAAGTTATTTTAAAAAATATTTTCCATATGAATTACTTCCATAAATAGGTGCTTCAGGTATAGCAAGTTGTGTGAGTAAGATATAAACATCCTCACTATTAAAATGTATTATTTTTATGTATTTTTTTACTTTAACTATAGTATTCACGTAACATTAATTTTTATAGTATTCTTTTGTATGCTTATTATCATCATTATTATATATCATTATATTATTATTATTATTATTATTATTATTATTATTATTATTATTATTATTATTATACCAAAGAATGTAAAGAAAATAATTAAAACATGAAATTATTAATATTAAGATATTATATATATGTATGGGAAATATTTGCACCCTAAATCCAGTCCTACACTTGCAAACCAAAATAAAAAGGCTTTGTTTTATTTTTACTCTTTTATTATAATTAATGTATAATTTTAGTAAAATGAAACCTCAACCCTGTACTAACATTCTTTTATTAATAATAATTTTAATTTTAATATTAGTTTATTTTGGTAAATAAGTGTCATATTAAATTATCTTTGTAAATAATCGTCCATCTTAAATTAATTTTTTTTTTATAATTTTGGTCTAATAAATAGTATTAAATTATTTTCATAAATAAATTCTATATTAAATTATTTTCCTAAATAAAATTCTTCTTTGTGTAAATAATCATCCATTTTAAATTAATCATCAATCAAATCTATGTACCCAAAAAAAAAAATCATCAATCAAATCTTAGATTGATATCAATCAATAATTTAATAGAGATGAAAAATTAATAATTAAGCAAACAATATGGAAAAGACGACACATTGGATTTTTAGATTGAGATGCGTTAATTAGTTGACATGTGGCAAATGAAGGCTCAAAAGGTAGTGCTTGGTTGACATGTGGCAAATGAAGACTATTACAGGGGATTACTTTGTATATAGTATAGATATTGATTAACTAGAGTGGGTGACCCGTGCCATGCACGGGATAAATATTATTTATAAATATTTTTATAAAATATTTTAAAATCGAAATATTTTTAAATTAACAATTAAAATATAACATTATTAATTATTAATTATTGGTGTACATTATAGAAATATAGTTTGATTATATATCTGGTAGACTATTATTTTAAAATACAATAAATGAGAGAAATAAAAATTAGTTGTGTTAGGTAACATAATAATTTAATAATTATTGTGAAATAATATTTCAATTAATATAAAGTAAGAGTTTGTAGTTACAATAAAGAAATAAAAATAATTGTTTTTATGAAATAATATTTTTAACTATATATTTTTAAATTAAAACCTAAATTCAAGTAGTGCATGCCATGCACAACATACATGTTGATAAGGATGACAATATGTATGGTCTGGGTAGGGTATTATAGTACTCGTCCCTATATTGGCACTTTTAAAAACTCTCCGTATCTGAACTCATACCTGTTGAATAGTAACTTTAATACTTGTGCCATTTCCTATTGGTACCTAAATGTTCATACCTGTACATGTTACCCATATATCTTGATTTTTTTAATTGAAATAAAATTTCAAAATGTGTCCATATAACTATCTTGTTGGTAAATTTTATACTTTTTTTAACACAATCAATTAATATGTTGTTATTTTTTTGTTACATGAATCAATTTAATATTTTGTTTTTAAAAGTAAATTAAAAATAATGCTTAAATTTTTGGACCCAATCAAATTTAATTAATGTTAAAAGAATAATATTTGAATGAATTAGTTATAATTTTATATTATTTTTTATATATTTTTTAATTTAATTAAAATTTATTTTTTCATAAAATTATTAAATATTGATTAATATTTTTGGTATTTTTAACAATTGATTGTTATTTTAATTTACTAATTATTTTTATTTTGTTTATATGAAATTTATTATTTGAGTATCACATTTTGATGCATTTTTTGTCATCTTAAGATGTGTTTGTGTAGTCATCCGAGAGGGATTTCTTCAAGAATAGATATGTTCTTCATTGTTATAAGTTCAAATGATTGTATATGAGTTTGGTTTATATATGCCCCCAATGACTTCTGTTTAATGACATTTTGGTGGGCTACAAGTGTTTGCCGAGGACTGCGAAGCCAAACCTAGTTGGGATAGTTGTCCTCATAAAAGTATAGTCATTTATATCCTACAAATGTTAAATTTCAAATATTATAAAATTAAAAAATATATTTGAGGCAAATGAAAAAGTTAGAAGATTACCTTGGAGAAAGAAGATAAAAAAAAATGAACTATTGAATAATCAAAATAAATGAATTGAATAACAACGTAAGATGTATATAACAAAATAATAAACTAAGTAAAACAAAAGAATGTAAAGAAAAAGTAAAAAAAAAGTCGTAATTTTTAGACCTCTCTGTCATCTGGACATTATTCTATGCAATTGAGTTAAAATTGAAAGACATTACATAGAGAAGGATACAAATGCAAGGCTTTCTATTCACTGAATAAATTATTTATACTACCCATGAAACTTTTTTAAAAAGGAAAGTTTAAATGTTCAAATCATAAACATCCCTAATCATTCTAATATAACATTCCATAAAATCATCAGAATGCTTGAAAAAAGAATGCCCATATCAAAGTGTCACCTAGCTTAAAAAAAGAAAAAACTACCCCCATGTCAAAAAAGAGCGCCCACATCTACCTTTTACAATATCATCAGAAAGAAAAATAAGAACGTGGGTTTAAGAGCATGGGTAAATCCCTCTTGCATTGCTCCATTATATACTGTAAATGTCATATTAATTAGGGCGGTATAATTGTAGTGATTGACGGAAATAACGATTTAAAAATGGGAACAATATATTTATGGAAATTTAATTCCATAAATATTTCCAATTATGATAATGTTGACTGATTATTCTAATCAAATCAAATAAAATTCATTCCAATGTTAATTCATGATTGCAATAAATTTTGAAAAGTAAAAAAAAGTAAAATAATCAAATAAAATAAATTTTACTCTAAATTTTACACATTCTTTATCTTATAATCATACCTTTTTAAATAAAATAATTATACTTTTTTTTTTACTTGATGAGATAATTAATTTAAAATAAATGTAAATATTTAATAGAAATATAATTTTGTCTATAATTATTATAATTAAGGTAGGTATTTAATAAAATTTTCAAATTTGAAATTCAAATATAGCTATTTAAAACTCATTAATGTAATAATCATAATCATAATCATAATCATAATCATAATAATTATAATTATGGTATGTAACAGAACCAAATATTTACGAAGCACCATACAACGACACATGAAATGTGATGCTTGAGAAGCAACCATGTTTCGCAACGTGTTTTTCGATGCTGTTTTGGATTCGTAAATTTTATATATATTGATATTGATTCAAATTACAGTAAGAATATTGTCTCTTTCTTTATTTTTAAATATATATTTGTAATTGCTTTAAAAAAAATATTCCATAATTACTTTAATTAATTCAAGAGTTATACACGTGGACACCTACACATAGTCGTTTATATTAAATTGGGATTAAATTAACAAGAAAGAAGAAATATCAACCAGTTATTTATTTCAATCTTAACTATTTATTAGTTTTATTTTTATAAATCACATTTTCAAATATTAAAAATAATAAAATTTATAATTAAAAAATCAAATAAAACTGTTTTGATTAATTTTATTATTCCCCTTTTTATATATATCTTCTAAATTCATATTCTTTATTATATTTTAAATAAAAATGAGTTGTTACAAAAAAAAAATTAACAGATGATTAACATTATGGATAAATAACTTGATAAACAAAAAACTGTTTGTATAAAGGATGAATTTTAAAGATCAATTGGATTGCAATTAAAGTTTAAGGCGTCTATTTATTATAAAAAAATAAAGTTTAAAATTCATTTATAATAAATTTAAAGTTTATGGTGTCTATTTATAAAAGGAGTATAGTTTAGGTAAGTTTAATACTCTTTTTCCGTTTTTATAAGTTAAAAATTTAAAATGTATCATAGCATAGCATTGTCGACAAATCAACATATATGCCATGCATAGCATGTGTCGCTTGAATTTAAGTTTAAATTTAAAAATATATAATTAAAATTTCATTTCATAAAAATATTTTTTTTATTGTAACTAGGAAGTCTTACTTTAGATTGATTAAAATATTATATCACAATAATTATTTAAATTTCTACCATACCTAAAACATAATCAATTTTCATTTCTCTCATTTATTATATTTTAAAATCCACAAACTACTTGATATATAATCAACTATATATTTATAATCAGCATAAAGCATAAAAAAACCATATATTTATAATGGACAATGATAATTAATATTTAAAAATTTATACTTTAATTATAAATAGTGCCTAATACAAATTAAAAAATATTTTTATATATAAAATATTTATAAACAATGTTTAACCCTTGCATGGCACGGGTCACACACTCTAGTAAAATATATATTCAAAATTGGTTTTTGATATTCAGTTACAATTAAACCATTTGGTCGGTATTAAAAGTAGAAGAAAGTATAAGAAGATATATCAGATGCATGTTAGGAGAGTGAAATATACCACTTCATGAGAGAAAAATATTCAAATGAGAGTGAGAGTGAATGTGAGGTGTAACGTTGTGATTTTACTAATTGTATGTTTAAGTGTTTGATTAATAATGCAAGAGCAAATTAAATTTAACTTATGTTATTTGATATGTATAAAAGAATTTAATAAATAGATTGTTTCGTTATATGCCATAGTATTATTATTAGATTTTCCTGTATGGTTGGGCTTAGAGGGTAAGGTTGTTGTTAGGACTTTTACGTGAGTTCCTTGAGTTGTAAGAAAAAAAATAATAAGAGAAGGGGGCGTCCTTAGAGGAAGTATAGGTGTTAATAGCAGAATTTCAAATTTTCCCAAGTATATATGTAGAAGAAGCTTTCCTCTCCCTTATCTTGTTCGTTCATCTTTCTTCCCTTCTAAGCTTTCTCTCTTCCCCTTGAATTGAAGTGAAATTTCTACATCATTTTGAAGCTTGATTTCTTCTTCTCTAGAGCCTCTTTAGTTGATTTCAAGTTGGTAAGTTCAATTCCTCTCTATTCTTGATCTCTTAGTATCTTTCTTAATTCCTACCAAGAACATGAGAAATGGGTTTCATGTAGAATCTTGGTTGGTTGGTCAAAATTTGATTGAAGCTCATTTTGAGATTGATTTAGGTTTCCTCTAGTTGATTTCATAGCAAAAGTTAAGTAGAGATCATTCTTGAATCACCAAGTCTCCTCCCTAGCTTCTTCTTCAAGGTTTTGAGTCAAGAATTTTAGGTAAGGGAAACTTTAATATGATTGAATGCTTTATTTGTATATTCTATGCTTGGAAATGTGTTTTGAGTATGGAATGATCGTATATATGTTATGTTTGATGTAAAATTCGAATTTCATAGCAAAAGTTGAGTAGAGATCATTCTTGAATCACCAAGTCTCCTCCCTAGCTTCTTCTTCAAGGTTTTGAGTCAAGAATTTTAGGTAAGGGAAGCTTTAATATGATTGAATGCTTTATTTGTATATTCTATGCTTGGAAATGTGTTTTGAGCGTGGAATGATGTATATATGTTATGTTTGATGTAAAATTCGAATTGGAATGAATTTGGTAGCCATTGAAGAGTTTTAAGCATGTTTTCGATTTCCTGCAACCCTGTATCGCTTAAGTGACGAGTGGTTCTCGCTTAAGCGAGACAAGGGACAGGGAAACTTTTTGGTCTGGAAGCTGTTATAGCTTAAGCGCCAGAAATCCTAGCTTAAGCGAGGAACCCTGGAAGTGAACAATTAATTCCTAAAATTCTAGCTTAAACGAGAGTAAAGTGGCACTTAAGCGAGAATTCATTTTCTACACTATAAAATGGCTTCCAAATTTATTTTAATTTGAATTATTTCTATGGTATAGGTGTGATGGAGATGTCCACAAAAGTTCTAGAACTATGTTAGGAAATTCACATTTTGTTAAAGTTAGTGTGGTGTTGTAAGTAAGGATTCAGAGTGTGAGAATACCTTACTTGAGCTTATTGAACTGCTGGATGGGTTCATAAGCATAATTTGAGAAAAATGGTGAATTTATAACATAGAGGGAACTTGTGGCAATCGAAATTGTTTAGCTTTTTACATGACATTGCATATGAGTAGGCACATAAGTTGAGGGTGCTAGGTAGGCTCTCAACCTAGTGCCGGAGGTTTTCGTGGTGGCTAACGGTGGGCCTATAAAATAGACAAGTGAACAAATTCATATAGATGTAAGGTTATGCAAACCTTACAGAGGTAAGCCAATACCCACACTTATTTATATTCGATAAAACCACACTTCCTTCATAGGGTCAGCTCAAGGGACTCCCTGAATGGTCAGAGAGTGAGACCATGGTAGGGGATGGGGCCTATGAGGGATCACCCAAAATTTGTAGAAATCTCCATGGAGTCGAGTCAGTGCGACATTACATAATGGAATGGTATATGTGATTAATGTATGTGTTATTGTATTATGCTATCTGATTTATTATTATTGATTGATTCCAGTTTTTCTTTAAGTAAATCCTATCCTTCTTGTATATCTATGTTCTTTTTATAAATAAGCTTACCCTTGCATTTTGTGTTTGTATTTGTGTTGTATTACTGCAATGATTGTGTGGTTGGCACGGTAGCAGATAGTGGTGATGTTGCATGTTCTCAGGCCGCTCATCACTGAAGTGGATGTAGATCTTGAAGATGGGATGAGATCCCTCTTTTTGGATATGTTCTTGTATATATGTATATAGTATGGGGACCAACTTAGGACATATCTATAAATACTTAGGTAGTTGTAAATGCCCTCTACAAGAGGATTATTTTGGTATTGTATGCACATATATATTTAAGTTTTATATAGTCAGACCTAATACTTTTATGATATGATGATGTACATTATGTGTAGGAAAGTAAATACATATATGTGTGTTAAATGTGAAAAAATTTCTAGCTAGTTTCATATGATAATATTTAACACAATGTTTTAGTATAACAAATATGTAACAAAGATGGGTCGTTACATGAGAGAGGGTAGGGAGAATGGAGCAATGGGAGCATAGATAGACTTATATATATATATAAGGGGATTTACTGTAGTAATTTTTTAATTAATATTTTTATTGATTTATTAACTTCATACATAAGTAAAGTGCGGGTAGCAGGTGCGAGTATGGGTATATAGGTACCTAGCAGGTACATGGACTGGGTTTAAAGTTGCTACCAGTGCGAGTATGGGGCCATGTACGTGTATTTTTTTTAAATGCGGGTATGAGGATGGATACTATAGGACCCTACCCAAACCCTATCAATTGTCATCCCTATGTGAGTTCAAGGTTGCTAAAATCCAGATTTTACTTAGGATCGAGAGGACGATAAAAGTTCGCAACTTGAGGATCATAGCTCGGATCGTAAGATCCTACGTTCTTACTTAATTATATACTAGTGTTTTAGTCCGTGCATTGCACATGCTTATTAAAAATTTTACTACCTTATTTATATAGTCAATAAAAGGAAATTTGAAAGAAAAAACAAAGAATTATATAGCACATTGAAAGAAATTTTAAAAAAATAGATAATTATTAAAGAAATTAGAAACTGTAAAATTAAAAAAAAAAAAAAGATAATGGAAGATGTAACAATGTAACTTTAATTTTTTTAATATTAACTTTGAAAATTGAAAAGTAAATTGAATTAATGATTTAGAATTATTGACTAAACAGAGAAATATTCAAAATTAAAAAATAGAGTTAGAAAATATGATAAGAAATATTAAAAAAAAAAGATTAGAGAGTATAAAATTTGATTTTTTTTAAAAAGAGATAATTATAAAAGAAATTAGAAACTATAATTTTTTTAAAAGAAAAAAATAAGAGAAGATGTAATGATGTAACTTTAATTTTTTAATATTAAATTTGAAAATTGAATTAAGGATTTGGAGTTATTGATGAAAGAGAGAAATATTTGGAATTAAAAAATAAAGTTAGAAAATTAGATAAAAGAAATATTGAAAGAAGGGCCTAAAGATTAGAGAGTATAAAATTTGAAAAAAAAAGAATTATATAGCACATCGAAAGAAATTTTGAAAAAGAGATAATTATAAAAGAAATTAGAAACTATAATTTTTTAAAAAAAAAAATAAGGGAAGAAGCAATTATGTAACTTTAATTTTTTAAAATTGAAAAGTAAATTGAATTAAGGATTTGAAATTATTGATGAAAGAGAGAAATATTCATAATTAAAAATAGAATTAAAAAAACTGATAAAAAATATTAAAAAAATATAGTATCAGATAAAGAAGTGAATGGAGGTAGTTATAGAAATATTGTGAATGTGGGGTAATTACAAAAATTGATAAGAGAAATTTTAGGAGAAGCATATGCATATTAAGAAAGTGGAATACACCACTTCATGAGAGGAGAATATTCAAATAAAAGTGAATGAGAGAGAGTGACGAGAGTAAAGCAAGGAGAGGAGATACTCTCTTATTTATTTATATATATAAGAAGATAATACTAGCTATACATAAAATATAATATAGATAAAGAAAATAACATCTAATTTACAATATTAAATAAACTTAAATTAAAAAAACATAATCATAATAAATTATAAGTTCATGACATGTAGATTAATAGAATTAAAATTCATAATTACATGTAATGTTTATTTAGTTTTTTTTTATTACTATTAGTTTATTATTATTATTATTATTATTATTATTATTATTATTATTATTATTATTATTATTATTATTATTATTATTATTATCATCTACTTTAATTTTTATATTATATGCTTTGTTTTTATTTAAAAACAAATTAAAAGAGAAAAGCTTGGATCAAAATAAACATTTAAAAAACTAATATTACTACAAAATTAACGTTGAACCTAATTTATTAAGCAGAGACTCTATATTACTGCATAGTTTATGAAATGTAGAGATTCACACTATAAGGGGGGTTGAATAGTGTGATAGTTATGAAGTTGTAAACTTTTTGCAAAGATGAAAATAAACTAACTTTAGTTTCACAAAGAATTACAGGTATCGTCCAATTGCTCAAAATGACAGTGTTGTGAAGCTGCGTTTTCTTGTTAGCGTCCAAGCGCAAATAAAGTTTTTCGTGAAAAAGATATAAGAAGCTTGTGTGCAATATGTGAAGAAGTAACTTAAGAGAATAGGAATTAAGCTTGAAAGTGATAGAGTAAAAATACTTGGTTTTATACTGGTTCACTCAGCTTGAGCTACGTCCAGTTCTCCTTGAAAAAGCTTTTGAAGGGTTCTAGTAATCAAGTTCTGATTACAAACAAGTATTATATACTCTGCCACTACTGGCTACAAGTATTCTCTAGGCCACTTACATCTTTAATCTCCCCCTGAGATTAAAGAACACCCAAGTACTCTTTGTCACTAAGTCACTCCTAGCTTTCTAAACAGAACACTGTTTAAATATAAATTTATCAATTGACTCTCACAGAGATAATGTTACAAAGAAAGCAGATTACACAACGAACTCAGCAGAGCTAAATAGATTGCTATTTTTTTTTTTACAAAAGTACAAGTCGTCCAAAGTTATAGTTCTTTTTCAAAACTTGAATGCCTCGTCTCTTGTTTTCATTTCAAATCTTCTTCTATATATATACACTAACAGGGCAAGTAGCCGTTGTCTCCTAAATGGTCTTCTTCTTGTGTCTGACTTGCATTTGAAAGAGGATGGTTTGATGTGCATTTAATGTGAGCATTAATTGCTTGTCATCAACTAGTCATTCTGAACTGATAAAGCATTCTGCTTATCTTTCTTGAGAAGACTCTATATCTTTCTGTTGCAGAGGTCACATCGCTTGCTTAGACATGTACTCAAAGCTAGTTGTAGTGCGTCTTTTGAGGAGAAAGAGACTTCTGACATTTTAACTCATTTTCTCTATTCCCTTTATGTACTTTGACAGATCCTATGAGAGGATGTCTTATGAAGGTTCTCTGCAAAATAGACTTCAATATAGACTGGGTTTCATAATGTATTAGACACATGTTTTATAACAGCATATTGGACGCTGGGTTTTGTATTTAGAAAAACAAGTTTCCATTTGCTCATTGGACGTATTGTACATATAGAGTTATCTTGTTTGAGACTTTAAGAGATACAATACCATTGAGACATAAGTCAATGTGATACCTATAATACTCAAACAAAGATCATTAGATACATAAAAAATTATCCTCATTTGTTATCATTAAAATTGAAGTTTGAGGGATTGGACATCGTCCAAGGTCTTAGATTCTAACAATCTCCTTCTTTTTTATGATGACAAATAATACTAAATTTTGATATGAACAGATACATAATCATATATAAATAATCATATCAAATGAATAAATGATGATGTTATGCCAATGTGTGTTGACAGGGTGACAATATATGAAATGAAGTACTCCCCCTGAGTTCAACATTTCTCATGCATTTGTTAAAAAAAAAACATGTACCAGATAATGTTGCATGATAAGAATATGTAAAAGACAATAGATATCAGAGTGAAACACATATCATAGATCAAAAGCACCTCATATGTATTAAATAAACAATGAAACAACCAAAAGAGTTTCATAGAGTAGTGTAGCTAAAGAGACTACTCTATGTTATCAAAATTCCAGTTTTCTCCCCCTTTGTCATTAACAAAAATGGGTTTGAAAAATGGAAAGATGATTTGACCATCATGGTCACCTAGGGCTATTGAGGTGGATCTTGTGGTGGTTATGGTTGCTCTGGTGGTGCTTGAGGAGGTGGGGCAGAGTGGTCAACTGGTGGTTACACTGCTTGCAGCGGAGGCACCGGGTGAACTGGATGAACTAAGTGAGCAACAATGCCAATTAGATTGGTAGTTGTGGATTGAATTTGACTCACTAGCATCTGAGAAAGTTGCATGAATTGATCAGCAATGGCATTTTGCATCATTAGTCGATGTTGTGCAGCTTCTGCTTGTTGCCTTTCCTGGAAAGCCTAAAGAGCAGCTTCAGTCTCTAATTATTGTTGCCTTAGTGCTTGTTGAACGATCTGTTGCACTCTTTCTTCAGAGACTCCTTGATGTTCAACAAAGCGCAAGGGAACAATACCCTTTGGACTTGACGAACCTACAGGAACTACCTGTCGTGTTCCAGAGTGTGCTTCAGTGGACGGATCAACAACTGGTAAGATTGTAGCACCCTCAGGAATTGGCTTGTCAGCAGTAGATTCCATCTGTTTTGATGCTTCACCCGCAGCCATGTTGGCATCCTTGGATGGTTCAATTTGATAGTTTGGTCCTCATAGGAGGTGACAAAGTGTTCCATATCCACCTGTACCTCAGACTCTAAGTTTAAGTGGATGAGCATTTGTGCACCTTTGCAGAGGCTTCATTCAATTCTGCTTGTGTAACTGTTGCTTTGGCAACCTGCTCAGTTTATTCTTTAGCAGCAGTCTCAGCTTGGTCATTTGTTATTTGCACTAAACGAGCTTGCTCAGCTTGTTCTGCTTGTTCTTGTTCCAAGCGAGCTTGTTCAGCTCTTTCTTTTGCAGCTTGCTCTTGCAAGGCTCTTTCTTCAACCTTGTGGAGATCATGAAGCTTTTGAATTTCCTTTGCAAATTCAGCGCGGTCAAGACTTCTAAGATCATATACCTTGGTGCTTCTGATGACTGGTAATTTCTTCAATAGATAAATGAAATCATCATTATCCTTCAAAAAGCAGGTGAAGGTGTCGGAGAAGTGATTTATCTTGACTAGACGTAGGACTGCAAGACCTTCTAGAGGATGAATGAAATCTACTTTTGAGCATCCAGACATTGAAGCTTGCTGTGTATCTTCCCACACTATTTGGCGTCAGAAAGTCATAGAGTCAAAAGTGCCTAGGGGCCTTGTTAGATTTCCATTTTTATTGAAGAGATGATTCCAGCGATAGGAGGAATTCAAGAGCTAAACCTTTTCATCTCTACAAGGCATCTCAATGCCATAGTATTTGAACCCTTTCTTCCATCCAACATTATATATAGGTAGTCTAGGACATACCTTATTAGGTACAAACTTGATATCAGTAGAGCGTCTGATGTGGAGGTTGGGTGGATAGGCAATTACTTGGTCTAGAATGTACATCTGTTAGAGTAGTTTGCCAAGATCATCATAATCTGTGGTATGAAAGTTAAGCACTGGAGTTCCAGGTGGTAGAGGCAGAAATTTTGTTATAGGAATCCAGATGTGAATTTCTTTGACCTATTGCACTTCTGGACGCTGTGTTGACTTGGATGGGTCCAGACTTTCTTTAATGGCTAATTTCATACCAACAGCCAATTCATCAAGATTTCTAGGAGAGGGCTTCTTTGTTGCTGGTTTCCTCTTTATTTGATTCTTGCCTTTTTGTTCAGCCACAATTTTGGCAAAATTTGATGCAATTTCAACTTCTGGCTCAGGGAGCTCATCTTCAGCTGGACGCACCCTTTGTTGTGTACAAATTGGACAAAGATAGGGGTGTTGATGATTGTTCCTTTTGGTAATGAAGCAAATTTAGCATAAGGAGAATGAACATAGTCATACCTTGTCCATTCAAGTGCAGATACTTGAGTGAGACTCCTCTCTAGTGGTTCCTGTTGAGATCTCCAAATAATATCTCTTTTTCTTACAGTAATTTTGTTCATTTCTTGTAAGAAATGCAACAGGGAACCTTGTCTTGTATTCTTCTTCCTTCGTCTTCCCTTTTGGTGGAATCATCCATCGAGGCCATGCATCTCGCCAAGCATCCCTTGGACACATAAATTTTGAGAAATCTAACTGGAGAGATGGACGCTGTGCTGGTGTGATAGTTGAAGCAACTATTAGAGCAGGTGATGGAGCACTTATTGATCTGCTCTCGGTGTCTTGAGAGGAAGGTTGTTGAATTGGAACTTTCCTTGGCCTTGCTGCCTGAGTTTTTACTCGTTTAGGTACTCTTGTGGGAAAGACTAAAGCATCAATTTTGGATGCAACAGATACCTTCTGTTTCTTCTGCTGTGCAACCTCCACTTCTTCAGCTTTCCTTTTAATTTACCCAATGGGCATTTAATCCTCATCGTCAGAGTTATCTAGTAGTTTCAGCTTGCAAACTCTGGATTTTTCGGGTGCAGGCTTTATTGAAGCAGCCTTTGGATGCTGCTCAACCTATGTAGGTTTAGAAGGAGCAGTCCTTGGATGCTTCTCAGCAGGTGGACTGGATGGAGCAGGATCAACATGTCTTTTCTTGGTTCTTCTTTCTTTTTCTGCATCTTCTTCATGCTGTTACAACATTTGTCTTGTTATTTTCCTGCTTTCTTGTTCCTTCATCAATCGTTTGATCTTTTTCCCTAGGCCAAGAAGATCAATGTCTTCTTCATCATCATTTGAAATGAGTCTGCTTTGCTCATGACGTTGTTTATTGATGCTTTCCTCATCCAAGTCCCTTAGGACTTTTGATGTAAGCTTTATCTTCATTGGCTTTATGTTTGATTCACCAAATGTCTGTTGTGTTGCAACCATTCCTCCTTTCTTCACAATCTTTCTGTGATCAGCTTTGTCCATCTCATTAAGAAAATATTGATATACTTTCTGATCCCAGAGGATCTTATTTATCATAGTAGAATAGAATATGTCATCGTTTCCACCAATAGTTTTCATCATTTGCAAAATATTGATGTAAATGGTGTGAGGTAGGTTGAATGGGATACCTTCCATTAGATGAAATATTATGAACTTGTGTAAGTCCGTGACTGAGTCCTTGGACCCAGCTTTGTGCAGAATGCCTTTGTTGCATACTTGTTGCCATATCTTTGCTTCTTCACATAGGTTCATATACTCAATCTTGGATGAGTCGGTAGACTTGTTCTTGTAGAGTATATTCTCAACATGTTTTCCATAATCTTTGGCCCACTTTGTTCTGTACTGGTTTTGTTCCCTGATACAGCCAATGACCTTGGCGATAGTTTCAGTGGACAAAATTACTTCTCGTCCAAACATAGTGGCCACAAGTTCCTTTGAGTTCTGGAATCTTGCATTCCTCCAGAACATTCTGATCAGTTCTGGGTATATCTTCTGGTTTTCGTTGAAGTAGCCTATGATTCCACACTTTAGAAGACTTTCTTCAAGGTTTAGACCTAGCTATTCCAGCTGTTTTATGTCAAAAAAATGCTCAACGTGGATAGTAGTGGTGTCGTGAGACACAATGGTGGTTTCTGGATAGGTATGAATATCAAATTCAGAGTTGCTTGAGTTAACAGAGTCCGTCATGATGATAAAGATTGGATTTTTAGATTTTTGCAGAGAGTGTTTCTAATTTTCTGAGGAAGAGAGAGAGAGAGAATGCTAAGGGTAGAAGATAATCTAAAAATAGGGAAATTGGTAAAGTAATTTTTCTTCGGAGATGATTTGATGGTTTAAGTATGGGCTTTGTTTGGAGAATACGAAACATTTTTGGGCTTTTGAAAAGGAGGTTATGCCATAAAACCCGCCATGATAAGGCGTGCTGAGAATATGGGTAACTGTGTATGGTTACTAACGGCTAAGTGACTCAGCATAAAGCATTTATTCACACTTACTCAAAACGAAACCATTTTGGCCCAAAAAAATGTTAAACAAAAAAAATTCGCCCAGCCTTTAGACTTAAGTGTATCATATGCAATGCACATGTATGACTAAGTAACCTTTTGGACGACATATCCATTGGACGCTGTAGTCATATTAGACGTTACATATAGATTTTAATCATTCTTTTACAAGATCCATGCCAAGTCTATTCCTTAGAAGTACTAGCTTGCCTTTAGTAAGAGGTTTTGTAAATATATCAGCTAGCTGATTATCTGTGGTTACAAAGTGTAATTCCACAGTGCCCTTTTGAACATGATCTCTTTTAAAATGATGTTTAATTTCTATATGTTTGCCCTTGAATGCAATGTAGGATTTTTAGAAAGATCAATTGCAACTTTGCTGTCATAGAAGATAGGAATGTTACTCTCATATATGCTGTAGTCCTCAAGTTGATGCTTGATCCACAAAATTTAAGAGCAGCACTTTACATCTGAAATATATTCTGCTTCAGCAGTGGATAGTGCAATGGTTCCTTGCTTTTTGCATATCCAGGAGACCAAGTTTCCACCAATGAAGTGACATCCTCCACTAGTGCTTTTTCTTTCAATTCTGTCTCCAGCATAGTTAGCATCACAGTACCCAATTAATCTGAAATCTTTCTGCCTTTTGAAATATAGACCAAGATTAGTTGTTCCAATAAGATATCGAAAGATTCTTTTAACAGCAGTTATGTGAACTTCCATTGGATAAGATTGGAATTTGCCACTTAGGCATACACTGTACATGATGTCAGGTCTAGACGCTGTGAGATATAGGAGTGATCCTATCATTCCTCTGTATAAGGTGTTGTCTACCTTCTTTGAATCATCGTCCAGTTCAAGTACTGTAGTTGGATGCATAGGAGTTTTCATTGGCTTTGCATCGACCATTTTGAACTTTTTAAGAAGCTCCTTAACATACTTGGTTTGATGTATGTATATGCATTTATCCGTTTGCTTGATTTGCAGTCCAAGGAAAAATTTTAGTTCTCCCATCATGCTCATCTCAAATTCTGTCTGCATTAGCTTAGCAAACTCCTCACAAAGAGATTCATTAGTAGCATCGAATATGATATCATCAACATATACTTGAGCAATAATATAATTTGAAGTATAGTCTTTGCAAAATAGTGTAGTGTCTACTTTTCCTCTTGAAAAACAATTTTCTAGAAGAAATGAGCTGATTTTTTCATACCAAGCTCTTAGTGCTTGTTTTAGTCCATATAACACTTTGTTAAGTTTGAAAACGTGATTAGGAAAAACATCACTCTCAAACCCTGGGGGGTTGTTCCACATAGACTTCTTCTTTTATTAATCCATTTAGGAATGCACTTTTTACGTCCATTTGGTATAGCTTCATATTGCTATGCACTGCAAATGATAGTAAAATGTGAATTGCCTCTAGTCGTGCAACAGGTGCATAAGTTTCAGTATAATCTATACATTCTTGTTGTGAGTAACCTTTGGCTACTAGTCTGGCATTGTTTCTCACAATATTACTTGTTTCATCCAACTTGTTTCTGAACACCCATTTAGCTCCTACAACTTTTTTGTTATCAGGAAGTTCTACTAGTTTCCAAACATCGTTCTTTTGAAACTGGTCAAGTTCTTCTTGCATTAGTTTGACCCAGCTTTCTTCTTTCAGAGCATCGTCCACAGTCTTAGGTTCTATCTGTGATATGAGTGTTGTGTGATCCTGTTGTTGAAGTGAAGATCTGGTTCTGACTCTATCCTTTGGATTACAGATGATTTGATCTTTTGGATGATGCTTCTTCATTTGTCAGTTGCGTCCAGTTGGTTCCCTTTGTTCTTTTATTTGATCGTCCAGGGGAGCATTGGACTCTTCAACTATGATGTCATTGTTGGACGTGTCTGATGATTTATTTGCATCGTCCAGCCTGAGTTCTGCAAGTGATTCATCTAGCTCTGATAATTTCTTATCAGGCTTAATGTCATTGAACTTCACATCGATAGCTTCTTCAATAACTAAGGTTCTAGAATTATAAACTCTATATGCCTTTGAAGTTTCAGAATATCCAAGCAATATTGCTTCATCACACTTAGAATCAAATTTTCCCAAGTTGTCCTTAGTGTTGAGAATGAAACATTGACATCCAAATGGATGGAAGTAGGATATGTTGGGTCTTCTCCCTTTCCATAATTCATACGGAGTCCTTTTTGTGATAGGCCTAATATAGATTCTGTTTGTAAATAATAGGCAGTATTCACTGCTTCGGCCCAAAAGTGTTTAGGGGTAGAATTATCATTCAACATGGTTCTGGCCATCTCTTGGAGTGACCTGTTCTTCCTCTCAACAACACCATTCTGTTGTGGTGTTCTGGGTGTTGAGAAGTTGTGAAGGATACCATTATCCTCACAGAACCTTTAAAAATTTTCATTTTCGAATTCTCCCCCATGATCATTTCGGATCGAAGTAATGCATACTCCTTTTTCATTTTGAATTCTTTTGCAGAAGTTATAAAAGACTTTAAAAGACTCATCTTTGTGAGATAGGAACATGACCTATGTCCATCTAGTAAAGTTATCCACTACAACTAATCTATATCTCTTACCACTTACTGAGGCTATTCTTGTGGGTCCAAACAGGTCAATATGTAACAGCCCAAGAGGTCTAGAAGTGGAAACAATGTTTTTACTTTGAAAAGAGCTTTTCACTTGTTTCCCTTTTTGACAGGATTCACAAAGAAGATCATCTTTATATGACATGCTTGGTAATCCTCTTACGAGGTTGTGCTTATTAAGCTTTGAGATTAATCTCAAGCTGGCATGCCCAAGTTTTTTATGCCATAGCCAATGATTCTCTTTAACTGAAATTAAGCATGATACATTTTGACTCGATAGTTCCCCAAGTTTAATCTTGTACAGATTGCCTTGCCTCTTTGCAGTAAAGAGAGAGGATCCATCAGAGTTCTTGACTATACATTCACCTTTGTTAAAGGCAACATCATATCCACTATCACATAATTGACTTATGCTAAGTAGATTGTGCTTGAGACCTTTAACATAAAGAACATTATCAATACAAGGATAGGGTGGTATACCAATCTTACCCATGCCAGCTATCATCCCTTTCTGATTCCCTCAAAAAGTGACTATCCCACCAGTCTTGAGTTGGAGGCTTTGGAACATACACCTTTCTCCTATCATGTGACGCGAGCATCCACTGTCCAGGTACCATGATTGGAGTTTCTTTCTTGCTGTTAAGCATATCTGCAACAGAAACAATTTTTCCTTTAGGTACCCAGATTGACTTGGGTCCTTTCTTGTTAGTTTGAAAGGCATTGGACACTCCTTTCTTAGGCATGTGTCTGCATTTGGATGTTATATGTCCAGATTTCCCACATAAGTAACATACATCTACATCTTCGTCATGAATATATTTCTTTCCCTTATATCCATGTCCTAACCTGTCATTTGGTCTCTTACAACCCTCATATTTTAAAAGCATTTTAAGGTTGTTAGATCCCTCAACAAAGTTGGACAGATCCTTTTTTAGGCTGTCAATCTCTTCATGAAGTTTTACAACATCATGTGGTTGACCTCTTAAGGAAGTATCTGCATCCACTTTCAGAAGTTTCTCAACTAGCCTTTTGTTTTCTACTTTTAGAGTTTGAATCTATATGGAAAGCTTCATCTCTTTAGTCCTTGATTCCTCATAGGACTTATGAGTATGACTGTAATCATTCCATAGGGTTCGTCTATCCACATTTAAGGCTTCATGTTCTTTTGAGAGTTCTGCAAACTTTTTCTGCAAATCTTCCTTTTCACTTTCAAGTTGTTTAGGACTATTTTCTAAAACTTCTTTTTCTTTTAAAAGTGATTTGGATGATTTCTTCAAAGTTTTGTAGGCTTTTGACAAAATAGAAGAGTTCCAAAATAATTCATGATAAGCTTCTTGAAGTGAATTTAATTCGTTAAAATCTAACTCATCTTCCTCTTCTGGTTCTAAAGAATTTGATGTAGTGTTTGTCATCAAACATATGTTTGCTTCTTCCTCTTCTTCATCATCTGATGATGAGTCATCATCCAGGTCCTCCCATGTGGACATCAGAACCTTCTTGCCCTTCCTTTTGTTGAATACTTTCTTTTCCTTTTCCTTGCTCTTCTCAAGGTCTGGGCATTCTGATTTGAAATGTCCAAGCTTCTTGCATTCGTAGCACACTATTGGACTCTTCTTCTCCTTGAATCTTTTCTTGTTCAAGTTTCTCCATCTGGATCCACCTTTCTTCTTTCACACGGAATGGATTTGCTTGGATATGAAGGATAGCTCATCACCCTCATCAGAGTCATCATCTTCGGATTGCTCGTCTGATGATACTTCAGCTTGCATGGCTCTGGACGATGATGCTTTCTTCTGCTTTTGGACGCTGAGTGTTAGAGACCTGCTTTTCTTTGCATCACCATCTTGCTGCAGTTCCAACTCATGCACTTTAAGGATTCCTACAAGCTCTTCTAAGGACATATCGTCCAATCCTTTGGTTGCTCTCAAAGTTGTAACCTGTGGTCTCCATTGCCTTGGCAAACTCCTCAAAATTTTGTTAATATGTTCATAGTTGTTATAATCTTTACCATGTGCTCTAAGTTCATTTAGTATGGTTTGAAAACCGTCCAAACATACTTTGTATGTCCTCGTTTCCTTCCATACTAAACAGTTCATATTGACGAGTAAGAAGACTAAGTTTGTTACGTTTTACCTGGGTGGAACCCTTATATTTTAATGCAAAAGTGTCCCACATTTGTTTTGCACTTTTGAAATTATGCACTTGGTTGTATTCTTGTTCAGACAGTGCACACATGATGATATTTCTGGCTCTGGAGTTGAGATGGAATCTCTATCTTTGCTCCTCCGTCCATCTAGCCTTTGGGATCTCGTTGAGACTCTCATCAATTGGAATGTTATCGCCCATTTCCACAACGTCCCACATATCAATATGATAGGACTCAAAGAATGCTATCATTCTTTGTTTCCAATAATCATATTTGACACCTTTGAATAGTGGTGGTCTGTTCACAGCTTGTCCATCATTTTCCATCTTTCTTAGGATCTGGTTTCCTCTGTACTGTTAAGTACTCAACCCGAGAGGCCGAGCTCTGATACCAACTGAAACGTAGAGATCCACACTAGAAGGGGGGTTGAATAGTGTGATAGTTATGAAGTTGCAAACTTTTTGTAAAGATGAAAATAAACTAACTTTAGTTTCACAAAGAATTACAGGTATCGTCCAATTGCTCAAAATGACAGTTTTGTGAAACTGCATTTTCTTGTTAGCGTCCAAGCGCAAATAAAGTTTTTCGTGAATAAGATATAAGAAGCTTGTGTGCAATATGTGAAGAAGTAACTTAAGAGAACAGGAATTAAGCTTGAAAGTGATAGAGTAAAAATACTTAGTTTTATACTAGTTCACTCAGCTTGAGCTATGTCCAGTTCTCATTCAAAAACCTTTTAAAGGGTTCCACTAATCAAGTTCTGATTACAAACAAGTATTATATACTCTGCCACTACTGGCTACAAGTATTCTCTAGGGCACTTGTGGCACACCTTTAATCTCCCCCTGAGATTAAAGAACACCCAAGTATTCTTTGTCACTAAGCCACTCCTGGCTTTCTAAACAGAACATTGTTTAAGTATAAATTTATCAATTGACTCTCACAGAGAGAATGTTACAAAGAAAGCAAATTACACAATGAACTCAGCAGAGCTAAATAGATTCCTATTTTTTGCAAAAGTACAAGTCGTCCAAAGTTATAGTTCTTTTTCGAAACTTGAATGCCTCGTCTCTTGTTTTCATTTCAAATCTTCTTCTATATATATACACTAACAAGGCAAGTAGCCGTTATCTCCAAAATGGTTTTCTTGCTGTGTCTGAAAGAGAATGGTTTGATGTGCATTTAATGCGAGCGTTAATTGCTTGTCACCAACTAGTCATTTTGAACTGATAAAGCATTCTGCTTATCTTTCTTGAAAAGACTCTATATCTTTATGTTGCAGAGGTCACATCGCTTGCTCAGACATGTACTCAAAGCTAGTTGTAGCGCGTCTTTTAAGGAGAGAGAGACTTCTGACATTTTAACTCTTTTTCTCTGTCCCCTTTATGTACTTCGACAGATCCTATGAGAGGATGTCTTATGAAGGTTCTCTGCAAAACAAACTTTAATATAAACTAGGTTTCGTAATGTATTGGATGCATGTTTTATAACAGCGTATTGGATGCTGGGTTTTGTATTTAGAAAAACAAGTTTCCATTCGCTCATTGGACGTATTGTACACATAGAGTTATCTTGTTTGAGGCTTTAAGAGATACAATACCATTGAGACATAATTCAGTGTGATAACTACAATACTCAAACAAAGATCATTAGATACATCAAAATTTATCCTCATTTGTTATCATCAAAATCGAAGTTTGAGGGATTGGACATCGTCCAAGGTCTTAGATTATAACAGTTTATTTATCAATCTCTAACAATTTGCAAAATCAAAGCAAGTTTAAATTAAATAAAAAAATCTTAGTTTAAAAATTAATTGTTTAATGGATTTTTTTAATAAGTTAAATAGAATCTTAATTGTTAGGCTAAATGACCATTTTGGTCCTTTATCTTATTTATTTTGTTCACTTTAGTCATTTATCTTTTAAAAAGTTCATTTTGGTCCTTTATCTTATTTATTTTGATCAAAATGATCCTTTATTTTTTAAAATGTTCACTTTGGTCCTTTATCTTATTTAAAATCTTCAAAACGGTCCTTCAATTATTTAAATATATTCAAAATGGTGCTTTGTTTGAGTGTTATTAGAAGGACAAAGTTAAATATATTTTAGGCTTAAATAGGTTTTGGGTCCTTAAAATATTAACAAATTTTGCGTTGGATCCCTATTAAATTTTTGCTTTTTGTTGAGTCCTCAATAAATTTTTTATTTTGTTTTTGGTCCCTAAAGCACTTTAGACAGCACTTTAAATTGCTTTAAAAAGTGATTTAGATAGCGCTTTAGATAACGACAGGGACTTGGATCAAATATTTTTATTTATTAGGAACCTGGAACAGCGCAAAATTTTTTCAGGGACTCAAAACAAAAAACGGGAATTTTTTAGGGACTTAAAAGTTATTTAAGCCTATATTTTAATAGTTGAATTACCATTTTGAATCTTTTAAATAAGATAAGGTACCAAAATGAACTTTTTAAAAGATAAATGATCATTTTGAACATTTTAAATAAGATACAGGACCAAAGTGATTTTTTTAAAAGATAAAGGACATTTTGAACAAAATAAATAAGATAAAGGACCAAAATTGTCATTTAGCCGTTCAGAGTATGTAAACTTAAAAATAAAATAAAAAGTTTGGCCAAGGCCCAATTTTTAACCCTAAATTTTCAATAACCCTCCTTAACTAAGAGCTTAAGACACCAGCGTTGCTCATAGTTGTCTCCCATTTGCAAGCAGAACGCAACAGCCTTGCAACGACGAAGAACCGCATTGCTACGGAGGCACTTATCGATGACGCAGGTCGGCGGCGACAGTGTGAATTTGATGTCCATCTGTTGCAAACTGCATATGAGTCGCACCGCACACGAATATGGTTGTTTCTTTGAGTCGCAGTGCATGCGAATAGGGGCAATTTTCTCACCCACGAAGCTCGAAAGGGATCGTAGATCCCACGATACCACGCTCATCATCGCTATTTTACTCTGATCTCACACTCCAGCGATCACACCCACGATGTAGCACGGAAAGGCCTCCAAAGATAGTAGACTTGCACGATTCCACGATCCAGATCGCGGTTTTGATAACATTGCATGAGTTGTTATAAATCCCCTGGTATCTGTCTTCGATTCCTACGGATAAAAAAAAAGAGTAGCTTTTACAATAGCCAAGATATTTAGCTTATGCAGAGCTTTTGTAAAACTTTTTCTAAAGGCAATTGTTCGAACCTCCGCAAGAACTTTAAGGGTGTGTACGGAAAACCTACGAAAATTAGATTATATGTATAATCGATTATAATCATAATCAATTTTTTGTTTGGATAAGTTTGCTGAAAAGTGGTTTGAAAATAATTAATTTTGTTTGGATGCAACAAAAAATTAGCTTTTATATAGTAAAAGTGTATAAAAACAGCTGAAAGAAAAAATAAGTTATTGAAAAATAATCATAAGCTACAGATTTTCAGCTTCATAAAAACAATTTATTTTTCAAAAAAAGTTTTTTCTAAATTTAATCTAAGATTCCCAAACATCTAGCTTTTTTATAAACAACTTAAAAATAGAAGAGAAAAAAAGCTGAAATTGAGAGAGAAAAAAAAGTTTTCTCAAACATACTCTAATTGGTGCGCTATAGTATTTTTTTTTTTTTATCATTTTACAATACAATATGTAGTAATATTTTATATTAGCACTTTGTAACAAAACACACGTGCTCTATTAATTGTCCCACTCACGTCTTTCCCGTTTATAGAAAAAAGTTTATTAAAGGTCTATTTAATTTCAAAATACATTTATTAATAATAATACAATTAATAATTTTTTGGTCAGCCAAAGATTATATTATAATAATAATATTATTATTATAATAATAATAATATTATTATTATAATAATAATAATAATACAATTAATAATATTATAATAATAATAATATATTATAATTTCAAAAGGTTTATTAATTTTTTGGTTAGACAAAGATTATATAATAATAATAATAATAATAATAATAATAATAATAATAATAATAATAATAATAATAATAATAATAATACAATTAATAATAATATTATATTAATTAAAGGTCTATTTAATTTCAAAATACATTATTTTTATTATTTCTAGCATTTACAGATAATTATAGTTATATCATATTATTTTTATGTTTAAAAATTCACACAAGAAACAATTATTTAACTTAACAAATTTATTTTCTTTATTTTTATATAAATATTTTAAAATAAATTAATAAAACAATAAAATGATATTTTTGTAATTATTTATAATAATAAAAAAAATGAAATGAGAAGGTGTTTTACACAATATTATTTTATTCTATAGATATGCTTTTTCATTGGACAAAATAGTTTTATATAAAATTAAATCTTTTGAAATATTTTAACAAACAACTTTTAGCTTAAAAGAAAATTTTAAGCTAAAAAACATTAAAATTGACAAACATCTTCTAATTTATTTTTTAAGCTCTTATTTTCAACTTTAATTTAAAAGTAACTTTATGGGGGTGTTTGTTTCAAAGATAACTTTTTTAATCCTGGGAATATAACATGGGAATGTTATTCCTGGGTATAATTAAAAAATATGTTTGGTTAACTATTAAAATAGGTTGGAAATATTTTTAAATTTCCATGCATAATTAAAATATGTGTTTGGTTTAGTTATTTTTTCTTGGGAATATATATTATAATTACTAAAATATCCTTATTGTGTTAAAGATTATTTTTTTTTAACAAAGTGATACATCACCCATTTCCGCAAGGATTTACATTCATATTACTAATATATAATTAATCATAATTAACTACAACTCTGCAAATCCATAACGTGTAATCAAAAAGTCTATATAGTAAAGTAACCCCTTCATTTACATGTAACATTCATTTTCTATATTGCCTACCATAATCAATATATCTATCATAAATTTAAATTTGCTGCCAACCTTCCCAAGAACGAAGAAATAATAGGATTAAGAGAATAGTGAGGTAATGGGTACAAAAGGGGTATATTTGGATTTTTATTCATAAAGATGGTTCCTGTCCCATGGGAATAAATTTTTCATACCCCCTCTGCCGGGATTAAATATTGGTTGAAGGTGGGATTATAGTTTACCCAAGAATAAAATATGTCCGAGATTAAATATTTTATTACTTTCTAACAAATGTAGGATAATATTTTCCCCTTTTGTATTCCCGGGATTAAAAAAATTATCTGTGAAATAAACACCCCTAGTAAGTTTAAAATAAGTTGATCAAACGGACTCTAGCAATAGGAAGGATTATAGGAAGTTTGTAAAAGACGGAAGAAGAAATCAAAGGAAGCAATTTCAACTTAAGATTTAAATGAACAAGTTATGGAAACTATCATTTTTTTTTATTACTTGGATCCATTAATAAGGTTATGTCTGATAAAAATAGTTGATAAGCTAGATGGAAATTAAAAAAAAAAGTTAGTCACTAATTGAAAATTGTTAAGTTAAATTATTATTATTAATATATATATATATATATATATATATATATATATATATATATATATCCTTTATTATTACTTAAAGGAATATACGTCAAGTCAACATTTTCTCCCCCAAAACTTTCAAGGACAGGCTGGTAATTTCATATGCATCTAAATAGGTTACAAAAAAAAAATCAAATTTAAAAATGTAATGTGCAATAATTATTCTTTTATCAAGCATTTAATTCTTCCCGAATCTCTATCTCATTTTTTTAAATTTACGAACCTATTTTTGTCTTTTTTTAATAGATTAATAAAATTTGAATTTCAAAATGTAGCATTTCATAATTAACGTGACCTTTTTAATTTGTAAATTTAAAATAATAGTGAATGATTTGAATGAATTAAATGCTTGATTTATGCAACATTCAATTACAATACACAGATATAAAAATTACAATTTAAAATATTATATCCACATATATCAAAGTGTTTGTTATAATATAAAAAAACAAATATTACAAATAAATATAACTTTTTTATATTTATATAAAATCAAATATTTCAAAAAAAAATAATTTTTATGATAAATATTTCGAAATAATATTTTTTAGGAAAAAATATTATATACGGATTTTTCCTAGAGTTTGTTATGATAAATTATTATATAAATATTAATTTTATATTGATTAGTTGATAGTGTTAGATAAAATTTCCACAATTTAAATTATGATATAAATTTTGAATCAATTATATTTTTTACTAAGTACGGAAAAAAATTTACGCACTTACTTCTGCCATGTTTAAAAAATATTCAATTTTTACAAGAGAAAACAAAGGGTAAACTATGTTTTTCGTCCCTGAACTTTTTACTATTTATGATTTTGGTCCTTAAACTTTTTGACGACCAATCAATGTAACGACCTGCCTTCGTTACATATATAATAACTAAAGATTTTATTTCATTAAATTTTAAAAACTCTCTAATTAATTTATTGATAAAATACTGGAGAATTTTTTTCGCGATTCCTGAAGACAACAAATAAAATTTAAAGCTCAAAATATAAACATCTCTTATACAAAGCTTAACTAAATAAAACTATATGTACATACACATTTTCTCATGATAAATACCCAATACCCCTAAACTAGTCCATTCTATACATAAGACCAACAAAAGAAGAGAAAGAAATGATCATGTCTTCAATCTCTCGTATGTTGTATCCGCAATATCTCCAAGAGAAAGATCCACCTAAACTCCATCTGCACACCCCAAACATAGTTCGAGATCATCACAGTTACAACCACACGTGCAACACGCAAGGTTCAAACATCCATTATCAACATAAACCACCAAACATCATGAATTACATTTAAGCATTAACCATCACAAATTCTCAATCACCATAGTACATCAACTATAAAAAGTCTCATCATAAATCAATCATCACAGTTGTCATACACTAACAACCACTAGGCATCCTTAAACATCAGACACTGACTTTGCTTCATGGAGTTATGAGCGGTCCCTCATAGGCCTCATCCCCTACCATAGTCTGTACATTCTGGCCATTCAGAGAGTCCCTTGAGCTGACCCTATAGGGAAAGTATGGTTTTATCGAAAATAGACAAGTGCTATAGTGGCTTACCTCTGTAGGTTTGCAAGACCTTACATCTATAAGGATTCACCCACTCGTTTATTCTATAGGCCCATTCCTGTTAGCCACTACGAAAACCCCCAACAATAAGTTGAGAGCCCACCAAGCACCCTCAACTTACGTGCCTACTCATATGTCTGTGCACCAACTGTGGCACCAACTGTACAAATGCAACATTCGGAATATTTCTGTGCACCAACTGTTTGGACCCACCGTATTCCAGCGGCAAAACATATTTGGTGTCCCTTACAGTCTTAGATACGACACCTTCGTACCCGCCATCTCCAATGGCCTGACTTAAGGATCCAAATACATCTCAACAATCCACAATTCTCAACCATGACAACAATCCATCCCATATACACTAAAAGAGTCAGTAAACCTCTTGGAAAGTAGTTCTCAACACTCTAACACGTCATTCGAAGTCAAAACATAGGGGTGATACGTGGGAAGATATCCCACTAGGCAAGACCCCCAGGTCGCTTTATTGGGCCGGAGTTCTGACGTGTAACTCACCCTCCCAAGTATACCATTTTCCAACAAAAACCTTCCCAAAGGACATAGCTAACCCTCCAACATATAGGGATAGTTACAATACAAGATTTTCCTTCATCATCATCATCATCATCACATCAAAACATATGTATTTCAACAATAAAGACATTCTTTCAAAGATAAACTTGCTACATTTGCTTAAGCATTTATAAGATTAATAATATCTACATTCCTATTTCGATAATCATATCTCAAACAATCACATAACATCCATCATATCATTAATTCACTATTCATGCACTCATCACATTTATCAACCCATCCCTAGTCCCCTAAGCAAAGTAAGACTTTTCACACCTTGAATTCTTATAATCATCTCAACTTAAAATCAACTTTAACATACTTTAACATAATGATAAAAACTCATAATACCATTTGATATGTACTTGGAATTGTTTTGGAAACTCTCAAGAAAGTATTTAGGGTAAAATAAAACATTCTACCTTAATTTAGCTTAAGCCAGAAAATTTACACCTAATTCATTCGTCAAATTTCCAAAATCCGCTTAAGCCCAAAATTTTCGGCTTAAGCCAGTTTCATCCACATTACATTCAGCCTAAAATTCGCTTAAGCCAAAATTTTTGGCTCAAGCCAATTTTGTGCACTTCACATTCGGCCCAAAATCCGCTTAAGCGAAAAATCTTGGCTTAAGCCAATTTCGCCAACTTCACATTCGACCAAAACATTGCATAAGCCAAAAATCTTGGTTTAAGCCAATTTTTGTCCAGAATGCTAAATCTAGCATACAATCCCAAATTCGCTTAAGCCTAAATTTTCCACTTAAGCCAATTTGCTATTGCAACATGGCTTCTTCAAAATTTCACGATTCCAAGCCCATTAATGGCTACCCAAGCATCCAAACTCACAATAAACACATTAATAATCATTCCTTAAGCTTCTAAACACTAAACCCCAACAAAATAACTCAAGATTCAAACCAAACAACTCAAAATCCATTATAAAACAAAAGGAGAAAGTGAGCTTTTGTTACCCAACAACTTTGAGATTTTTCTTGAAGGAGAAGCTAAGGAAGGATCTTTAAGCTCCTAAAGAGTTCTTTCCTCAACCCTTGCTATAGATTCAAGCTAGAAGAGCCCTATACCAAAATCAATGTAAGTTCTAATCAAGTTTAGGTCCACCCCTCAAGATTCCACATCAAACCCTTTTTGAAGGTCCCTTGAAAATAGAAGAAACATGATCATAGAAGACAAAAGAGGAAAGAGAAGGAGCTCACCAACACAATAACAAATAAAGAAGCTTTAGAGAATGAGGATCAAGTCATCAAGGGTTTGGAAATCCCATTGCTACTCGAGAGGGAAGAGAGACTCGAAGAGGAAGAGAGGAACAAAGGAAATGAGGGAAAGAGAGGGAGTTTTCAACGTTTAAAGCTTTGGGAGTATCTTATAGTTTTGCTATTTGTACCCAAGCTTCTCTTAACCTCACACCCTCTCCCTTTCCACAACAGAAACTCACTTACAAGACCCAAAAGACATGAGACCCGTAATCTAAGCCCAACACTCATGAAAGTTTATCAATAACACCGTGGCACATAACAAAAACAATCTATTTATTAAATTCTTCTATAAATATCATGAAATTAAATTTAATTTTCTCATGCGATATTTATCAAGCACTCATCATATATTACGAAAAACCACAGTGTTACAGTCAACGTCTTCAAACTTTTTATCCATCCAATATTTTAGTCCTTTTCGTCTAATTTGGCCGTTAAATGATGATGTGGTGTTGGTTTTATTATTTTTTTTTATTACATTCATTTTCTGGCAGCTAAAAATTGGCAGAAATTGCTTCCCTAAAAGAAAAATCAAACTCGAATTCCTAATATTCTTACGCTCACACTCAAATTTCTTCAACACTCATGAATAAAATAAACATTCAGACCTTCCCTTAATATTGATTACAAGTACGCTAAGGGAGCCAAATCAGCGAACCTATTACTACCAAAATCCAAATGCACCAGACTTTGGCATGAGAAAATGAGCTCCTGCACATTCCTTGAATGCTAGGCAAATTACTTAATGCACCTCCGTGCATTAAATTTAGAAATCACTTGACATTCTTCGATTGAAAAGAATGGTAGGAGAATTACTTAACGCACATCCGTGCTCGCCTAGGCTCATGCTAGCCTCCACCATGCCCTCATTTTATTATCTCCCCCAATGAAGCTATTCTTCGATAAATCTAGAAACCGAATGTTAGGCAAATTACTTAGTGCACCACTGCGTTTCCATCATCTTCGTTGCCTCTGCGAAATTGGAGGAGTTGAAGCTCTTGCGTACCTTAGTGTGCATCTCGGAGATGGCCATATTGAAGGATCAGAACCTGGAGTTTTACGATGCTTTGAATCTGGATTTCGGTGAATATGAAATTGTTTGGGGATTTTTGTGTTTGAATTTGAAATTGTTACATGGTGAATTTGGATTTGGGGATAATTAATTTTGTGTTTGAATCTGGATTTGGAATTGTGGATAGGGTGAATTTGGATTTGGGGTAATAGTTTTTGTGTTTGAATTTAGATTTGGGATATAGCAATTTCTAGCGGCTTTTAGTCGCTAGAATATGTGTAGGACCTTTCAGACAAGTTATCCAAGCAAATTCTAGCGATTTTTAGCTGTCAAAAAATGAATCGTAATAAAATAATAATAAAACTAATGCCACATCATCACCTAACGGCTAAAATAAACAGAAAGGACTAAAACATTGGACGAAAAAAAAGTTTGAGAACGTTGACCAGTCGTCAAAAAGTTTAGGGACCAAAATCATAAATAACGAAAAGTTTAGGGATGAAAAACATAGTTTACCCGAAAACAAATTTTATTATAATATAAGATCACCTATTTATTACATTGACAAAGGCACAATTAAAATATAAAGATAATCTATTTAATTATATAAAATAAAATTAAAATTGCATAAATCTTTAATAATTTTAAATGTGTGCACAAATTACGTAATTTGAGTTATTATTTTTTAAGTTTTTATCTTTCTGTTCTCTCTCATAGTTAATAATTAGTTAATTAAATTTAAATTTCAAATAATTCCTTTGTTACTCAAAACAGGAAATGTTGGAGAATATATTCTCCCTAAAAATTTAGAAATAATTAAACTAATCAAAAAAGGAAACTGAGGTAAATCAGTAAATTTAGAAATTTTTATTGTTCTTACTAGATTTGGTAAGTGTTCCGGTACGGTGGCTCCGCTAGGATCTCCTTAGTAAACGATGGGAGGTGTACCTGCAAAGACACTTCGACGCTCAAGTTAGAGGTGCAAAGGTAGGAGACAGGCATCACAATTAGGTATAGAATTTCGTACCTTGGTTGGTTGGATTATTGTTGTATTTGTAGAAGGTAAATAGGTAGATTAGATAGGGTTATTTTCCTATCAAATCTCCTCAAATCTTGTAATTCCTAATAGAGATAATTTTATCTTTTATCACTATCTTGTGCCTTGATCTTTCTCTATCTTATCTTATAGTAAGATATATTTTTTGTTATAACTTCCTTGGTCTGAGTAAGATGGTCCTACTCGGCCATATCAGCTACTTGGTGGAGTGTCGAGTCCATGTAGTACACATGCCCCCCAAGTTCTGAAGACGTGGAAGAGCTTAAGTGATGGTCTCGCCGAGTTCGAGTTCCCCTTCGACCAAGTCGGTGTTGTTTTTCACTTGTTCCCTTTCGTTGGGTTCGGCTATTTTGTAATGGCTGTGACTTCGTTTGAGTGGTCACGTTGTTTCGTTTCAATTGGTCGCGTCACTTCGGACCCATTAACTCGTAATGCTCCCCGAGGGTGGTGGCAATGATTATTTTTTAATTTTGAAAACATCCTCGAGATACCCAAGGTCTCAAGCCTCCCTAGCCATTGATTCGCTTGGCGAAGGGTCTTGATCCAACCATCTGAGTCATTTCATTCTTTTGCATTCGAGGGCCTTGGCCCTCTATATAAGGGTCACTGTGCGACCTCCATTCACTTCTTCATTTTTTTCTTCTCTAGTGATCTTTTTTACTCTGCTCCTTCTCCCTCCTCCTTGCCTTCTCCTTCCTTTTCTTTTTCAGCCAAGGTACGCCTTCTGTCCCCTTATTTTGTTATTTCTTTAGGAATCATATCTTTTTCTTTTTGGGGATTTGGGGCATTTCGGTGGTGGCAAAATGCTGTCAGCGGAGGTGCATTTGGTCGGAGAGGATTCCGATGGTGGGATTTCGCCGCATCGTCATAACTCTGGTGGGGTTAGCAACGGCGCGTCGGCTTCTGGTGCTGCTAACATGGAAGTGGTTCGCCCTTCCATGCCTTCTGGTTAGGCCGAGGTGCCTGTTATGCCCGAAGACTTTGCAGTTAACTGGCCTAAAAAAAATTTCATTGTATAATGATTCCAGATTTTGAGCCCGACCCGCGAAGTCCGCGGATTTAACGGGCTTAGCCAGCGGGGTCCCACGAGGCACGCAAAGCCCGCTAATAAGAAAAACTTTGTATTTTGAATAGAGGCACAAGAGAAGAGTCTCTTAGTTTTGCTTTAGAATTTGATACACTACTAGTAAGTAAGTAAAATTGTGTTTTGCTTAGGAATAATAATAACCTTGGTGATGAAATTATAATTTAAACTTAGGAATTTGCTTATATTTCTTAATCACCAATTCACCATCAGTAACATTGTATACAAATGATAATGAGTAGTAACAAATTTAAGGTTTTTAAGTTTTTTATTTATTTTAAATTCACCAATTTTTATTGGGCCCGTGGGCCGGCCCGTTTAACTGCGGGCTTCGCGGGGCGGATACGGACCTAAAAATAAAGGCCATTTATTTCGCGGATCGGGTAAAAATGCGAGCTTCACGAGCCGGCCCATATACCCACCCCTACTATTTCCCCTTATGAGTTGGGGAATTTCATCGCTAGGTGAGAAGTTGAGATCACTACCCCTAGCTCATTAAGCGTTGGTCTGCCTATAAGAATATTGTATGAAGTAAAGGCGTTGACTAAGAGGTATCTAACTGTAATGGTCTTGGACCCCTTCTCCTCATCTCCGAAGGTAGTAAGGAGGTCAATGTAGCCTCTGGTATCCACTTTTTAGCCTAAAAAACTGATTAGTTGTTCGGTGTACGACTATATCTTGCTCTCGGGGATGTCCAACTGTTGGAAAGTGGACCAGTATAAGATTTCTGCCGAACAGCCTTGGTCTACCAGGACCTTGCATACTAAGAAATTTGCGACCTCAACCTTAACTACTACTGGGTCCTCGTGGTTGGGTTCGATGCTCTCGAAATCTGCATCAGTGAATGTTATAGGTGACATATTTCTCGGTACTCTAGGACTTATTGAAGCTAAGTTGATTGGCTGGATGCTGTGTAGGTGTCTCTTCCTTGCCGAGCTCAAGCTTCCCCCCAGGCGAATCTTCCAGCTATCGTGTTGATGACGCCTTGAAGTCGAGTCTCGGGAGGTTTAGTTGGTTGCTCTTGGCGGGGCTTTTCCGTTCGTTAGGATTTTCTGTCATGATCCTCTTCCCTGTCTCTGGTTCGTTCTCGCTTAGATTTTTTATTGTCATCTCGGATAAAGCGTCATAGTTTGCCTTGTTGGATAAGTTTTTCAATCTTATCCTTTAAGGTGGTGCAGTCTTCGATGGCGTGTCTGTGCACTCGATGGTATCTACAAAACTTGGACCTGTCCATTTTTTATGGGGACCGGTTCCGAATAGGCAAGCTTATCAGTTCGGTGCTGCAGGCCTCTTCTAGGACCCGAGTTATGCTTTCTGTTAAGGGAGTGTAGTGAGTAAATCTTGCGCGAGGTGGCTTTTCGGCCTTAGTTCTGTCGTTAGAAGTTCGCTCTTGGCTCGTTCCTATTTTCTCGCGTTCCTCATGCTTCTTATGGGATTCGCCTCTGACGCGTTCTCTGAACTTTGTCATCTCTTCCATTTGAATATACCCTACTGTTCTTGCTCTGAGCTCATCCATGTCATGGGACGGCTTCATGCAGAGGCTATTTGAGAAAAGTCAGGATTTCAGCGCCATCAGCATGGCGGTTAGTGCTACTTGAGGATTCAGGTCTCGAATTCTGACTGAGACTTCAGCAAATCTCTCCATGAAGTCCATAAGGGACTCATTGTCCTCTTGTCGAATGTTGGCTAATGACATTGTCGTCAAGTGGTGAGGCCGACTTGTAGCGTATTGAGCATCGAAACGGGTGACCAGGGTGACAAAAGAGTCGATCAAGTGAGGAGGGAGGTGTGTGTACCAATTCAACACTGCCCCCTTCAAAGTGGTTGAGAAGACACAACACATGATGGCGTCGTCATTCGTGTATAGGTTCACTTGCATGACGAATGCGCAGATGTGTTTGTCCGGGTCTGTTAGGCCGTCATAACGGTCCATAGATAGAGGTTTCCACCCGACCGGCAGTGGTGTTTCCATTATGCCATCTACGAACGGGTGTTGTCTTGTTGTCTCGAGCATTGCATTCCAGCTTGGGACTGTGTGCGAAACGGATACGGGTCTTGACTCCATGTGGGCTGTTGTTCGGTCGTGTCATCCTGTTCTGTTCGGTCAGGTTATCCGTTGGCGGTTACGTGGGTAGCCTAGTGTCCACTCCAGTCCTCTTGCAGTTTCTGGTATTGTTCTCGGAGAGTGGCGCTCTCCCTACGAAGATCCTCTATTTCTTTTGCACTATTTTGTTTTAGCGTGTTCACTTCCCTTTGCAAGGCTTGGATCAGCTGGTGATTCTCAAGTGTCTGACGCGGGATGGGCGCCACGTTATTGGGGTTACCTCCTTGGGTATCCCCCGGTGCTGGTGTTCCATAAGTTAGGGTTTCTAGCCCCTGTGGTCCCTTTTCTTGGTTCGCTGTTTTGCCTTGAGTTGCTGTCATCACGATTGTTTCGTGTTGATTGGTGTGGCTGGGAAAAGTTTCACCGAGCCCCACAGTGGACACCAAATGTTCTTACCAGATTTGGTAAGTGTTCCGGTACGGTGGCTCCGCTAGGATCTCCTTGGTGAACGATGGGGGGTGTACCTGCAAAGACACTCCTACGCTCAAGTTAGAGGCACAGAGGTAGAAGACAGGTATCACAATTGGGTATAGAATTTCATACCTTGGTTGGTTGGATTATTGTTGTATTTATAGAAGGTAGATTAGATAGGGTTGTTTTCCTATCAAATCTCGTAATTCCTAATAGAGATAATCTTATCTTCTATCACTATCTTGTGCCTTGATCTTTCTCTATCTTATCTTATTGTAAGATATACTTTCCGTTATAACTTCCTTGGTCCGAGTAAGATGGTCCTACTCGGTCAGATCAGCTACTCGGTGGAGTGCCGAGTCCGAGTAGTACATCTACAATTAAAATATTTAAAATATTTTGGGAATTAATTAACTGTTTGTCTTTTTATATATTAGTATTTTTTTCTATTATTCCTCCTCTATGGAAGCTAAGTGATTTATGTAAACTTCTACCTAAACGATTTCTCCAAAAGGTATTTTCTTATTTTCTATTTTATGATTTATGTTTGTATCTAAAAGGGGAACCATAGTTATCTGGTGCTATCCTTTTACACAATTATACAGGTTACATAAACTTTTGGGCTTTTGCTTCTCTTCTATTCCTTCTCATTAGAATGTAAATTTCATTTTACCTAAAGGTAGTATTTTTTCATTTTCTGTTTTTGCTTTAAGTTCACATTTACAATTCATTTTCCATGACTTTAATTTTGTTTTAATCTTTCGCATGTTGTATGTTTGGTGTGAGAATCATGATAATGATTGGTATTTCCAACTTTACAAAAATTGTGTTGTCATTGTAAAGCAATTAAGGTATGTTCTTTCCCTTCGTTTTTGCCATTTGATTATGATTTATTTCCCTATTTCGTTAAAAAAATATGAATTTTAAACTACTACCAATTTTAATTGTTTAATTTGATAAATTCTCACCCAGTTCCAACAATAAACTTCAAGAAAAAGCACGTTTACAATATGCTCCAACTCCACCATTATCCTCAATTGTAGGATCGAGGCAGCAGATATAGAGGGGGTGAATAGATCTTTCAACTTTTTATTGCCAAAATCTCTTTTCTTTTACAAAAACTTCTAATTCACCTTCCTTCTTTTATAAAGAATCCAAATATTCAAAAGAAATCTTTTAGAAAAGATTTGAATAGAGATTTTAAATTCAGATCAAATTAAAACTCAGAGTTATTCCAATTAAAAGATGTTGATTGGGAAAACTTAAGCAAATAACCTTGATATCTTGAATGGGTAGGAATGTAAAGATTAAAGAAAGAATGTGTAAAGGCAAAAATCACAAGAAGGGGGGTTGAATTGTGATTTATAAAAAATTTCGCAAACTTTTATAGAACGCGTGTTTCGTTTGTAATGAAATAAGAGAAACAATTTTGGAGAAAACGTTTAACAGATGATAACGACAAATGAAAGCCTTTTTAAGAAAAACAAGTTTAAATTACAAGACAATATCAGTTCAAGCAATTATAAGAAATAAAAATAAGGAAAGACAACACAAGAATTTATACTGGTTCCTCTCACCTAGAGACTACGTCCAGTTCTTGGCAAACTACCAAGTTCCACTAACTTTCACAAGTTACAAGTATTGTTCACTGCCACATCTAGCTCTCCCAAGTAGTTTTCACACTTAGCCTCTCCAAGCTAAAAACTAAAGTATTCTTTACTACCAAGCCACTTATGGCTCTACAACAAATTGTAAGATTTGTTTTTGTAAGGGGCACATAGATTTATATGTTTCGTCTTATAGACGAATATACAAAATGAAGAACACAATCTTTTTCTCTCAAGATACTCAAAGTGTTTTGAGAGCTTTTTACAATATAGAATTTTCAAGAGAATGAAGGCTTGAAAGAATACTTGCATAAATTGAATTAAGTTCCTTATCTTCAGCACTTCAAATCTTCTGCTATATATAAACTTGCTGAGGAAGTAACTGTTGTCTCTAAACGGTCTTCTTACTTGTGTCTGACCAGCGTCTGAAAGAAAGTGGTTGTTAAGACATTTAATGCGAGCATTAAATGCTTGTCACCAACTAGTCATCTTGAGCTGATAAAGTACTCTGCTTATCTTTCTTGAGATACACCCCATATCCTTCTGTTACAGTGGTCATATCGCTTGCTCAGACAAGTACTCATTGCTATCTGTAGCACATCTTTTGAGGCGGGGGGAACTTTTGCTACTTTGACTCTTCTTTCTGTTTTCCTTTATGCACTTCAACAGAATCTAGGAGAATGTTCTGCGAATATTCCCTGCAATACAGATTACAAAACGACAGTGCATTTACTATGCCTTTAAATGCTTCTTTAGACTTAAGGTCTGTTTGCATATCATCTGTATCTTCCAGACGCAGATGCAACATTTTCGTCTGTTGGCATTTATAAGAAGCAATCTTTATACTTAATATTTGTTTTGCATTAAATCAAAATTATTGAGGGTCCTAATTTGTCTTATGACTCAACAATCTCCCCCTTTTTGATGATGCTAAGCAAATATTGTAAAAAGATGTATTAGAGTTGTATATGTAAAATAAAATATAAGCATAGAATATAAATAGAGAGAAAAGAAGACTCAGGTTAGATGAGCAATCAAACAACTCGTCTTATTAAAAAGTTTTCACATCAAGTTGATGTGCTTTTACAGACGAAAGGAAAAACAAACAAAATAATCAACAAAACAACAAAAAATACTCTCCCCCTTTCTTTGTTAGCTCCAGCTCTAGCTCAGATGCATCCATTACTCTTCCCTTCTCCTTTTCTTTTTACTCTTCCATTCTCCCCCTTTTACATGGCGATCAGCAAAACTTGGTTTCCTAAGAATTGGACCATCAAATTAGAGGAATCAGAGTCTGCGTCGGATGATAGTACCATAAGGGATCCTGGTGGAGTAAGAGTGCGTTTGCGGTGACTATCATGAAAGAAAGCATCAATGTTGATCCACTCCTTGAGCACAACATCTAATTCTTTCCTATCTTCTAGAGCTTGACGCAATGCTTTTCTGGTTGCCCAAAGCTCAGCATACAGATCATAGACTTTTTCATCATAGATGGGAGGTCTGTATGGAATAATGACATCTTTCGGTTCTTATACTATGCCCAGAATAAGCTTGGAGAAGAAGAAGGTTGAGTATGGTAGATGCACAGGAAAAGAGAAGTCCCTATCAAACGGATAGTAGAAGGTGGACTTCCATGGCATGATTGCTGAAGGACCAGATGCAGATAGGAACGGTTGATAACCTTTGCCCTGAAAGCATCTTCCTATCATGGACTGGTAGCGATATGCAGGAGGTTTTTCTCCAGGCTTCATACTAGAGTAGAAGGCATTAAACTTCCTTACGCGTCTGAGGGTTTTCAAGTCTTCAGACGTACGTTCAGCATCTATGCTCTGATGAATGGCTTCTATTTCACGTTTGAAGGGCATGCCTTTGCGAACGTGAATGATGCATTGGGGAGCATCGTCTTCTTCATTTGCCTTTTCCTTACCCTTATAGTTCAAGATTGGAAGGACTGGAATGACCTTGTCCAACATAAGCTTGAACTGAGTCTGATTGGAGGCCACACTATGAAATTGTGTGCCAAGGAAATGAGGTATCGACTATGAACGCCTTTGGATTTGCCTGAAGGAGTTCTGCTGCTTTCTAATCTCCTCCTTATATGTGTGCAACTTCATACGCAACTCCACGGAGTAGTATGAGGATTCCCACAACTCAAATGTTGGACTTGCTTTTGGATCGTCCAAGTTGAGATATTCGATGTAGATAGAGAGTCCAGGGAAGAATCACATTGAGATAGGCAAGCAGACCCATCATTTGTTGTAAGTTGATAGGCTCATAGAAAGGTACTTCATCATTTAGTACCGAAAGTCATCGCTAGACTGAAACTTGAGAAGGGTAGCATTGGCGGCCATGGGGAGTATGCTCAAAGATGACTGAGTTAAGATCATGGGTGGTGTCTGGTGTGGAGAGAAGATCCTGAAATGAGGTTCCTGCTTGTAACAAGAAAGAGCTAGAAGCTCTTCTTCTGGAAGGACTTCATAGTTTGGAAGATTGAAAGGATCAATCCCAGGAACACCTTTCTTCCATAAATCTATATAGTCAATGGAGTCAAGCGGGTAGACTTGATCCTCATCAGTGCAGATACCCTTCCTCCACCATTCCTTGTTGTAGCATTCCCATTCATTCACCCTTGGGCGCTCCCATCCTGGATAGTATCTGACATTGACATCAAGGTCTGATGGGGGTTGTACTGGAGGCACTGGATTGTTTGGGCGTCGTCTGATGATCCAGTCATAGCCTCTAGGCTTTGGTGCTAGGTCTAGAGCTAGACTTCCAAATTTGTACCATAAAGAAAGAGAGGCTTTGGCAGCATATCTTCTTCGTCTGAATAACTCATCTTCAGTTAGAGTCTGTATGTCCTCAACAGTCTGAGTCTACATATCATTAGCAGAATAGACGATGTGCCACCATAAATGATCATTTGTTTGGCAGCGTGATCCTTATCAAACTTCACCAGGTGCTCATATACCTTCTTATCATCGTCTTCAGTAGCAGGTCTGTAGATGGTGCGAGGACCAGAATAATCAGTTTCCACTTGGTCTTCAACAAAGTCTAGACCTTGTGCACTGGCCATCAATGCAGACTAAAGAAAGGCTTCATTCAATTCTTCTATTTCAGCTTCGTCTGCATCTTCATCTACTGTCATCGTCTGGAATTCCTGTTGCTTAGCAGCAATCTCTTCAAACACAATTTCAGCTGTTTGAATTATGGCTAACTCCATTCATGTCAGAGCTTCCACGGATGCTTGCTTCTGTTCTTCTTCAGATAGAATCTTGATAAACTAAAGAACAGTTTCTTCAATAGCTTCTTCTTTCCCAGCTTCATCTGCAGGAGCCAAGGCTTCTTCAGCAGCTTTTCTCTTCGACTCTTAAGCAGATAGATTCTTGACAGACTCTACCACAAATTGTTCCAGCTCAATCTGCTCCTTCTTTTCTAGGCTTTTGTCCAACTTAGCCTTTTTGGCAGCCTCCTTTCTTGATAGCTCCTAAGCCTTCTGATTACTACTGCTTCCTTCTTGTCAGCAGGTGGAGGAAAATATGAAGGTTTAGGCTTGGGTGAAAGCTTAGGCTTGGGAGATGGTTGAGGTTTAAGAGGGGGTGCATCAAGAATCTCAACATCAAATTCTTGGGTTTGGGAAGGTGAAGATTAAGGTGCTGGATGGGGTTCTGGTGAGGTAATGAGTTTGGCTTTGGTGACAATGCTAATTTTGGTGGTTTTGGTGAAGGGCTTTCTGACAGGTGGTTCAAAGATAGGTTCAGATGGAGTTTCTACAACCTTTCTCTTAAGAGGTGAGGGAGGGTTTGAAGGTGGTTGTTGTTTAGGTTTCTTGGTTTGGTCTGAGGATGGAGGTTGGGTTCATCTAGTGGTTGGTTTTGTGTGAGTCTGTGAAGGCTAAGGCTGGGGTAGGGTCTCTGTCTCTGATTCAGACGCAGGTTCTTCAAACTGTTCTTCCTTAGGCTCATTTTTCACCTTTCCTCCATGCTTCTTGACCTAATCAGGAAACTTGTAAGCTATCCCCATTCTCACAAAGGTAGTTCCTGAGACTTGTGTAGCTCCTCCAGAGGCTTCAAACTCTGTAAGATCAACACCAACATCCCTCAACAGTTGTGTGAACAACATGCAGTAAGGGATGGGATTCTTTTGCTTCTTTGAAGAGAATCGATCCTTGAAGGCTTACTCCAGATGATAGAAGATCATATCAGGGAGATTGATCTTTTCTTATACCATGAAGTTGTAGATGTAGAACCTGTCCCTCATGCTCACATAATTCCTTGACCACGTCCTAGGAAGCACGATGTTGAGCAGCATGTTGTGCAGGAGTCTACAAATGTGGGTCATGTTTGCAGACCATAGAAAGTTCTTCATGGCTGCAGCACGCTTATTTGAGTCTTCGTCTACAGGCCGCACTCCATCGTAGAGAAGCTTGTCCACCATCTCTTGAGTGATGGTCTTCTCCCAGTCTTTGTCAAAAATCAGTCCTTCCTTAGCACACCGGTAGCCTTAGCTATGGTTGAAGGGCTGATTTCTACTTTCATCTGACCAATGGTGCCCCGAATGCACTGGTCGTCCTCCATCTTGGCAGTCCCCTAGAAGAGGGCATAAAGACCATGGTACCAGACACTGTGTTTTCCAAAAAAATTGGTCCACCCAACTCTGGTGAACATGTCTTTCACATCAAAACCTTTTTTTGCCAACTTCGTCAGACTTGCCCATTTTTCAGGAATGAAGAGTTCCTCTGGAAAAGTTATTGTAGCTTCCTCTATGTTGCGGATGAGAGGAGTAGTAAAGGATGGAACTTGCTTCCTTGGTGCCATTTTTGTTCACAGAGATTGAGTTTAGAAAAGAAAAGATAAGAAAGTTTTGATCTTTGAAATTTTTAGAAACTCTTAAGAACTTTAGAGAATTTGAAAGATCAAAGGAACCTTCTTGTTTAGGCACATTGTCCTTTTATACCAGATGAGAGAGGAGAGTGAAAACATCATAAAAAGAGCAGTTTAAAGGCAGTAAAAACTTTTTGAAAACTGTCTCATCATAGCGAAAAGGGAGGCGCACATTTTGAGAGAAAACGAAAAGACCTGTAATCATTGTGAACATGGGGCTTTTATCGTCTGTACACTTGAACACAAATTAGTTCCAACAGATTAATGAGAAAATAGATAAGACGAAGGGTATTGTCTGATGAATGCAAGCATTAATCTGAAAGCGTGTGCATATGCAGATGATTTCTAATATAGATGAAACATTCTTCAGACAAAGGTTTTGTAAAGATATCAGCCCATTGGTGATCTGTATCTACAAGCTGAATATCAAAAACACCTTTTTAAACATAATCATGAATGAAATGATATTTGATTTCAATATGCTCTGCCTTAGAATGTTGTTTGGGATTTTTAGATAAGTTGATTGCACTAGTGTTATGACAGTATATAGGTATATTGTTTTCAAAACTAGAGTAATCTTCTAACTGATATTTTACCCATAGTAACTGTGAGCAGCAACTAGCAGCAGACACATATTCAACTTCTGCAGTTGATAGAGCAATTGAGTTTTGCTTCTTGCTTGCCCATGAGATGAGATAAGGTATAATAAAGTGGCATCCTCTACTTGTGTTTTTCATTCAACTCTGTCTCCTGCATAGTCTGCATCGCAGTATCCTACTAACATGAAATCTTGATTTTTCTTATAGAACAGGCTGAGGTTAGTGGTACCCACTAGATAACAGATCCTTTTAACAGCTTTGAGATGTGACTCTCTAGTATCATATTGAAATCTAGCATACAGACATACGCTATGCATGATATAAGGTCTACTGGCTGTAAGATAAAGAAGTGAGCCAATCATACCTCTGTAGATCATTTGATCTACTGGTTTACCTGATTTGTCTTTACTCAATGGATTAGAAGCATGCATAGGTGTTTTTTTATAGGTTTAGCATCTTCCATTTTGAACTTCTTAAGAAGCTCCCTTGTATATTTCTACTGATGAATATAGATTCCCTTGCTATCTTGTTTGATCTGAAGCCCTAAGAAGAACTTAAGTTCTCCCATTATACTTATTTCAAACTTACTTTTCATCAAATCAGAAAAATCTTTACACAGAGATTCATTAGTAGCTCCAAAGATAATATCATCAACATAAATTTGAACTATAATGAAATCTTTGCCAACTTCTCTTCTGAAAAGAATAGTGTCTACTTTGCTTGTCATAAAATCATTTTCTAAGAGAAAAGAGCTCAGTCTGTCATACCAAGCACAAGGTGCTTGCTTTAGACCATACAGAGCCTTTTTGAGTTTAAAACATGATCTATAAGAGTGGATTCTTCGAAACCGGGAGGTTGTTTAACATAAACTTCCTCCTTAATAAAATTGTTTAAAAATGCACTCTTAACATCCATATAAAAAAGCTTAATGTTTTTATGAGCGGTAAATGCAAGCATGATTCTTATAGCTTCTAATCTAGCTACAGGAGCAAAGGTTTCAATGAAGTTTATACCTTCCTGCTGGTTATAGCCCTGGGCTACTAACCTAGCTTTGTTTCTTACCACTTTTCCTTGCTCATCTAGTTTGTTTCTAAAGACCCATCTTGTTCTAATAATGCTTTTATTCTTTGGCTTAGGATCTAAGGTCCAGACATCGTTTATGATAAACTAGTTCAATTCTTCTTCCATGGCTAAGATCTAGTCATCGTATGTCAAAGCTTCATCTATTATTTTTTGCTCTATTTCTGAGACAAAAGCATAGGATGTTTGATCTCTGAAGGATGATCTGATCTTTACCTTCTTTTTGGTTTCCTATGATCTGTTCTTGTGGATGATAAGTTACAAATTTCCAATCCTTCGTCTGTGGTTGAGAGTCAGAAGCTCCTTCGATCTGAGGAAGAATTTTCTTAGGAGGTTGCACTTCATCTGACTTTGGCATTACAGACGGACCTATTTGCAAATATGCAAAATCATCCTCAAGGTTTGATAGTCTCCTATCAGACGTTAGTCCATCATTGAACTTAACATGGATAGATTCTTCTACAACTAAGGTTCTTGTATTAAAAACTCTATAAGGCTTAGATGTATCAGAATATCCTAGGAAGACACCTTTATCCACCTTAGAATCAAATTTTCCCAATTGGTCTTTGGTGTTTAAGATGTAACACTTATATCCGAAAGGATGAAAGTAAGCAATGTAAGGTTTCTTCCTCTCCATAGTTCATAGGGAGTCTTTTCAATCATAGGTATGATCAATACTCTGTTTTGAACATAACATGCAGTATTCATAGCATCTGCCCAGAAGTGTTTAGGTAGAGAATTTTCACAAAGCATGGTTCTAGCCATCTCCTGCAAAGTTCGGTTTTTTCCTTTCAACTTTGCTGAGGTGTTCTCGGTGAAGAGAAATTGTGGAAAATCCCATTCTTT